>OY740783.1:124326691-124953191 GCA_963514005.1 Raja brachyura
GTTTAAACCAAAGATAGATACAAAAAGTTGGAGTAACTCAGAGGGACTGGCAGCATCTCTGGAGAGAAGGAAGGTGTGACATTTTGGGTCGAGACCTTGGCTATTGCTGTTCTTCGTTGCCTAAAGTTTAGAAGAATCGAAGTTATAGTCTCTTATGGGAGAGGAAAGTTTTGCATCCGAACACAGTTGTGAGGCACACAGTGGGATGCTGTTTCAACATAGTTAATCATAATGCATTGTGTCGACTTGAACCAGATTTCTGCATCTAATCACACACCTGCCTGTGCCTAAGGTTGCTGTTGGATTTGCACATAAATCACACAGATGACCAAACAAAAATCATGCAGACTTTGACAGTAAACCTCTCTCTTATCCAATAAAATATATCCTGCATTCTTTGGAACTACTTTCATCATTTGGTTTCATTTACTGCACCATGTTTTTTAGGGACTCTCAGATCTCTTGTCTTTATTCACCTGGAAGTGCTGCTGATTTAAAAGAAGCGCAGGTATGCAGGTAAATTGGCTTGGTAAATGTAAAAATTGTCCCTAGTGGTGTAGAATAGTGTTAATGTGCGGGTATTGCTGGCCGGTGCCCACTCGGAGGGTCGAAGTGCCTGTTTCCGCGCTTTATCTCTAAACTAAATTAAACTATAAAAACTAAAGTGTCCCTGATCACTCTCACCATCCTGAGATGGAGAAGCCATTGCCTTCCATCGATGGAGCTGGAGGCCTCCTCGGACTGTCGTGAGCCCCACCGCAGGGCGTGGACTTAACATCGGAGCTGATCCCTTGCCTGGGATTGCTCCAACCGTGGCCTGCGGACTTACCATCAAGAGCTCGCAGTCTCGGGAGAGGCCATGTCGGGAAGCTCCAACGACACAGAGGGTTCGACCAGCCCTGACGCGAGGTTCGATCGCCGGCGCGGGGGAGCTGACATCCCCCCCCCCCCACCAATGCGGGAGCTGATCGCCCCGATGCAGAGGGCCCAAATGCCGCCAGCTATGGGAGTCAAGATCGTCCCGTCAACGGACGGCTAGAGGGCCCCAACTGCAGGAGAACAAAGGGAAGGGACTTGAACTTTATTTCGTCTTCCATCGCAGTGAGGAATGTGTAGGAGTCACCGTGGTGGATGTTCATGTTAAAATGTGTTTGGGTGTTCTGTTGCATTTTATTTGTATGACTGACTTGGCAAATGAAATTCCTCGTATGTTGCAAAACATACTTGGCAAATAAAGTACTGTTCTGATTCTGATTGGGGCGCACAGTGCAATGATCCAGGACAGAACCAATACTGAATGTCTTGGAGCATCAAGAATAAGCTGCTGTAAATGACAATGGAGAATGAAAATCAGTTCGGAACACTTTGTTTCTGCCTGTTTCTAATCTTGTTGGCTGCTTCAGTTAATGTGTTGAAGGTAGACACAAAAAGCTGGAGTAACTCAGCGGGACAGGCAGCATCTCTGGAGAGAAGGAGTGCGAGACGTTTCGGGTCAAGACCCTTCTTCTGTCTGGTTGTCACCAGGATGACGTAGGTTGTTGCCGGTTTTTCGGCTACCTGCTACGACTATGACAGTCGCCGGCAGTTGCCTAAAAACATCGCCAAGTGGGACAGGCCCAATAGTCAGAGGGCATCGTGTAGGGAAGGAGTGAACAGGCAACATTTCAGGTCGGAGCCTTGTTCAGACCACTACGGCTGGTTAAGTCACCACAGCACAGTATTAGGCAGGAGTGCAGATTGGGAGCAGCAGTTAGTTGGTGCATTGGGAGTCACTGAAGGCCAGATGATTAGAATTCAGGACCAACATGCTCCCGTGAGGAAAAAACACAAGGATGGCAAGATTCAGAAACCTCTGATGACAAGAATAGTAACTTCATATAAAATATAAGTAGAGATGTGTTCAACGAGAAGTTATTCCCTCAACGGCAATGGCCAGAGGCAAGGGTATACTGATTGTAGGCTACACCAAAGGGTGGTTGTCTTAATTAACTAGATGTTACAATGTTTGATAAAGTATCATTGCACAAATATCAATGAAAAGATTGGCTTGTCAGTGTCCACAGCAAATCCCTTATACTTATTCCCATTGTGAACCGGCAGCCTGCGATCATTGTCCTTGGTGAACTAGTTCATTTGTATATGTTCTGAATGTGCATTTAAAAAAGATCTATAAAAATATTTTTTATCCTGTGCCTTAATTTGGGGAGACCAGCCATTCCTGTCGCTCCCATCACCCAGTCCCAAAACGGCTGAAGTCGAGGAAGAGCTTCCTTCACCCAGTCCAGCCACTGTCATGTCTCGTCAAGCAACTGGACTAGCCTTGTGGGAAAAGAAATGCAGTGAAAACCACCACCACGTAAAGATGCCGATCCCAACCAAGGAACAGCTACCACCTGGTCACAGGTGTGACTGGAAGACCTGGAAGTCCCTCAATAGGTTTTGTACAGGCATGGGCTGATGCAAGACCAAAATGAGCAAATGGGGCTATGCAGATGCGGCAGACACAGGATGTGAATGTGGAACATCTGCACAACCCATGCCACACCTATTAACATGCCCACTTTTTGGTGAACAATGCGGTCTGCAAGATCTAGCAGTGGCAAACGAGAAGGCTGTCCACTGTGCAAGAGCCTGGCCCAACATTTGAAACATAGATGATGGACACGGAAGAATAATTTTTTGCTCGTGATTTATGTATAATGTCAGGACAATTTCTTTCACCTAAATTGCCCTAATGTGGGAGTACATTGTACTGGGATATACTGCAGTGTACAGGCACTCCCAGACTTATGTAAGGGTTACGTTCTGTGAACCCTTACTGAAGTCAGGTTTTACGCAAGTCGGAAGCACTATCCTCATCCACTGCCCGGAGTCACTCACTGAGAATATTAACTGTCTCAGCAGTATCTGGCTGGGTTCAGGACACTTTCTGTGGTGCGCGGCCTTCTGGGTAAGCACAGCCGCCATTGTTAGCTTGAGTGATTGTTTGTAATTTCCACAACATTGTACAATCTTGATTTCACTAGGGACTGAGTACAGAATTATTTACGTAAGTGAGAACTCACAAAGGTTGCCTATTGCGTAAATCAGGTAGGGTACGTATTAATTGAATGTAATATCATAACTACATATTTACTGTTATCTTACACACTTTTGTGCTGTTTCACTGTGTCGGCAATGGAAATTACCTGAAATTAAATTAAAAAACAGACAGTGCCAGAGATAATCAACAGGTATGTCATCGTACAGTACGTGGAGTAAGAAGTTAGGGCCACACAATGGCACAAGGGTAGAGTTGCTGCATTACAGCACCAGAGACCCGGATTCGTACCTGATTACGGGTGCTGTCTGTACAGAGGCCGTGACCACGTGGGTTTAATCCTGGTGCTCCAGTTTCTTACCACACTCCAAAGACATACAGGCTTGTTGGTTAATTGGATTCAGTGAATTGCAAACTGTCCCTAGTTTGTAGGATAGTGATAGTGTACGGGGCGATCACTGGTCGGTGCAGACTCAGTGGGCCGGAGGGCCTGTTTCTACGCTGTATCTCTAAAATCTCTAGCTGCATTTTCTAGTTAATGTCCTGCCATCGTCGTTTAATTGTGACCTTGGGCTCTGTGTATCCGTTGTATGCATGTTCTTCCTGTGAGCGCGTGTCTTTTTCCCCTGAGTTCTATGTTACTTCCACACTCCCAGGACATGTAGGTTGGGAGATTAGTTGGTTACTGTAAATTGCCCCTTCTGTATGAGCAGGCAGTAGAGGCTGGGAGGAGCTAATAAAAATGGGGGAATAGAAAATGGGATTAGTGTAGGATTAATGTAAATGGATGGTTGATGGTCTGCACGGACACAGTGGGCCGAATGGCCTGTTTCCATGCTGTTTCTCTGTATGAATCTAACTCTAGTTTAATTTTTATCTCAATTACTGTATATTACCTTTTGCTCTTTCAATGTTCTCTGCTGAGATGCTGTTTACATCTTTCAACGTGTTTGCTTTCAGCCCCAAATTACTGCTTCATCCTTTGCTGTAAGCTGTTGTCAGCCGTCTCTGCATATATTTCCCAAGAATAGCCCAGCTTTTTAGCTTTGTCTGAATATTATTGAACAGCATCAATTGTTCCATTTCACCTCGAGCATCTAATTGTAAAGGTGAAGAAATGGATATGACATATCTAGCTCCTTTATCAATCTAAATTATGCTTAAACACCCTTGTACTAATTATCAATTAAATTGCAGACAACACCGTTTTCTTTCCAATTTAGTTTGATAGATATAAAGCTGTGGGAAGTCTGTTGGAATGAGAATATGAATTGAATATAATTAGGTCAGAAGAGCATAAAGAGAGAGAAAGAAAATCAAATGAATGCTAAAGGTTTCATGACTAAATTGGATAGCACTGGAGAGTGTGTGTTATGCTCACAAAGTGTGATTAACATCCATCTGCACTAAATTTGTTCTTCAGCCTCATCAGCAACCAGTCAGCATTAACTGTGTTGTCACTAGTTGTAACAAAAAACCCATCTGAGCCTATGTTCAAGAAGGAACTGCAGATGCTGGAAAATCGAAGGTAGACAAAAATGCTGGAGAAACTCAGAGGGTGCGGCAGCATCAATGGAGCCCGATAAGTTGTCCCTCTGAGCCAAATTGGGGCGTCACAGAGGCGCAACGGTAGAATTGCGGCCTTACAGCGCCAGAGACCCGGGTTCGATCCTGACCACAAGAGCTGTCTGTACGGAATTTGCACATTCTCCCCGTTGACCTGTGTGGGTTTCCTCCGGGTGCTCCGGTTTCCTTCCCCCCCCCCCCCCCCAACCCCCCAAAGACATACAGGTTTGTATTTTAATTGGCTTTGGTAAAATTGTAAATTGTCCCAAGTGTGTGTAGGAGAGTAAGTGTGTGGTGATCACTAGTTTAGTTTAGGAATACAGTGTGGAAACAGGCCCCTCGGTCCACCGAGTCCACATCGACCAGCGATCCTCCTGCACTAACACTATCCTACACACACGGGACAAATTACATTAATACCAAACCAATTAATCTACAAACCTGTACGTCTTTGGTGTGTGGGAGGAAACCGAAGATCCCGGAGAAAACCCACGTGGTCACGGGTTTTCAACAGTGTATCTCTAACCTAAGCTTTGGCATCTGAGCTAGTTCTGCTCCCTTTTATCTAGTCTTTCTAAACAAGTAACTGGAATATCACCCTCTGACCATCATGTGACTATGTTCCTGGAATAACCATTAGGTCAATCTAATTTGTTTCAAAGTGTGCTATTGCTTCTGTAAATTGCCCCTAGGATACGGATGTGAAGGATAGTGTTAATGTACAAACACCGTACAGTCAGCACCCATAGTCAGGATTAAACCCGGGTCTCTGGCGCTGTAAGATAGCAGCTCTACCGCTGCGCCACCATGCTACCCAAGTGAGGGTTCGGTGGACCAAAGGGCCTGTTTCCGCATTGTATCTCTAAACTAAACTAATTTCAGAAGAGATGAAGAGGAATATAGGAAAAATGAAGAGAAAGAAGGTGTAGATGTTTAGTGCATGTCCCTTTAATTGTAGGTTGTGTAGCCACTCCCCTTTCACCAAGTATATTACTGTCTCTCCATCCCTAGTACCTCCTCTAGTAAAACGTGCAGACCATGTGCAACTAGGGCATCGATGTATGTGATTAATAAAAGACTTGGTAAAGAGACACTGTGTACGTGTAAACCTCTTTACATGGTGTCAGTCGTTTCGAATTGCGCGCCTTCTGTTTATCGGGTTTAGTTTTTTTTTTGCCCCAGTTACCCTTCCCTGCCTGGGTATGGCTTCCTCCTGCCGCAAGCCTGAGCCCCTTGTCTTTGACGACGACATCGCTCACCGGTGGAATGCGTTCCGCCGGGATTTTCGGCATTATGTGGCTATCGTGCACCCGGGGGTTTCCTCTGCCATTAAAGCGTCGCTGCTATTGAATCTAGCCGGCTCCGAGGCTCTGGAGCGCTCTGAATCGTTTGAGTACGGGCCGGGTGAGGACCCCGAGGACCTTGACTGTCTGCTGGGGAAGTTCAGCGAGATGTGCGACGTGCCCACGAACTCTATTCTGGAGCGTTTTAAGTTTTTTGGACGTCGTCAGAAACCCGGTGAGTCTGTCGGCAACTTCTACGCTGACCTACGGCACCTGGCTCGGCGATGCCACCTGAATGACGCTACCCCAGAGACCCTGACCCGCGATGTCTTGGTGTATGGTCTACGAGATGAAAAGCTGCGGTCAGAGCTCCTGTGTAAGGCAGACTTGACTCTTCAGGCTGCCCTGCATGCTGCAAAGATGTCTGAGGCGGTTATCTCTGTTGCACCACCCCCTGATCATGAGGTTCGGGCAGCTACCGTCGCAACCCGCCGTCCTGCTCAGCAGACTCGCCGTGGGGCCAGCTATGGTTCAAGTTCCAAGCTGGAGAAGCGCTGCCCGAACTGTAACTTTGTGACTCATCGTTTCAACGTGTGCCCTGCGGTTGGAAAGATTTGTAACTTCTGCAACAAGCCTAACCACTTCTCGTCAGCATGCAGAGCTAAAAAAAATCCTGCCCAGCAACAGCGCAGGGACTCTAATTACCTGGTACGGGATGGTACTGCGTCTGGTTCTTATCACTCTCCTGACAACCTCCCACTGTCTGATTCTGACTCTTCTCAGAGTGAGCTCAGCGTGTTTTCAGTTAGGAAGGCACCTGCTCGAATAACAGACCCTACTGTGCAAGTTACTGTCAATGGTTCTACGTTCTCTGCCAAGGTCGATACTGGGGCCGCCACGAACGTTATGTCTACCAGCCTTTTCAAGAAGATAAGGAATAATGAGCGAGTCACTGTTGAGCGCTCTGTCCTTCGTGCTTATGGGGGAGGGTTGCTTGTCCCTGTGGGGAAGGCTACCCTGAACTGTGAAGTGCTAGAGACCGTTCGGCCCCTCTCCTTCTTCCTGGTTAACGAAAAATGTGTTACACTGCTCGGTGTTCGGGCATGCCAAGACCTCGGATTGGTCAATTTTCACCGGGAGATCCGTTTAGTTCAGCAACCTTTGGACCCGTTAGCCGAGTACCCTGATCGGTTTGACAATGCGCTGGGGATGCTCCCCTGCAGTTATGAGATCTCTCTAAAACCTGACGTGGATCCAGTTGTACGCCCTCCACACCGGGTCTCCTTTGCGATGAAGGATAGGGTCGAGTCCACCCTTCGGGACATGGTGGCTACAGGCATTCTGAAAGAGGTGAGCGAGCCCACTCAGTGGGTCTCCACCATGGTGGTTGCTGCCAAGAAGGACAAGAGTGAGCTACGGATCTGCATCAACCCCAAAGATTTGAACCTGGCTATCAAGCGCCCGCACTATCCCATGCGTACTGTCGAAGATGTTGCTGCACAGGTTGGCCCTGCCACTGTGTTTTCGGTGCTGGATGCTAAGAGCTCGTTCTGGCAGATACCGCTAGATGAACAATCGTCCTACCTGACGACCTTTGCCACTCCCTTTGGGAGGTTCCGATTCCTGCGCATGCCGTTCGGGATCAGCTCCGCCAGTGAAGTTTTCCAGAGGACGATGGAACAGCTGTTTGCGGGGCTCCCGTGCGCTATCATTGTAGATGACATCTTGGTGTATGGTAGAGGTGTGGAACAGCACGACCACAACCTCCGACTAGTTTTGGACCGAGCTCGTTTGCCCGGTGCCCGTTTCTTTGGGGGGAGAGGGTGTGAGCGGGGTTCGTACCCGCTCGGGGCGGATTGTGAGGGCGCCTGACCGTTATGGCGATTATGTTTGATTGCTGCTATTTTACTGTTTATCCTTTTCTGGTTGCTCTAGTGTATGAGACATGGTCGGCTGTCACGTTCCTTTCTTTTGTAAGAGGAAGGATGTAGATGTTTAGTGCATGTCCCTTTAATTGTAGGTTGTGTAGCCACTCCCCTTTCACCAAGTATATTACTGTCTCTCCATCCCTAGTACCTCCTCTAGTAAAACGTGCAGACCATGTGCAACTAGGGCATCGATGTCTGTGATTAATAAAAGACTTGGTAAAGAGACACTGTGTACGTGTAAACCTCTTTACAGAAGGGGAAAAAGAGAGAGAGATAGGAATCCTTCCGGGGCAAGGTCACAAAGGTACTCTTCATGCTAAATAAGCAGAGACTGGTGAGCAAAAAAGATGGGGTGACTTTTCACATCCAAAGTCAGCAGTTAGTCTTACGTGGGGATTGCAATGTGCGGGACATTGTGGTCAGCCAGTGATTAATGAGCTGCCTGGAAATGTGGCTGAGACCAAGCACGGCAAAATGGCTTGCCTGATAGAAACAGTTCATTGCTTGGCTGCAGAAGAGTTGAAGGTGTCGGGCAATGATGGACTTTGTGACTGAAGTGGAGACCCATTTTAATGAAAAGTGCCTGAGGCGCCAGTTGAAGTAGACTATCATTTCAAAACGCACTGGGAAGCTTACAATCCTTGCAAACCCATCAGTCTGCGTTAACCAACGGCGTCTGCTGAAGGGGAAGGAAAAGAAGCTCAAATAGAAAGCATAAGCGGGTCCCTCATGCGGTGTTGCAAGGGAACAGGTTCAAGGATCCGACTGAGATTAGGACGGCCACGGTGGCACAACGGTAGAGTTGCTGCCTTGCAGCGCTTGTGGCGCCGGAGACCTGGGTTCGATCCCAACTACCGGTGTTGTCTGTGCGGAGTTTGTACGTTCTCCCCGTGACCTGTGTGGGTTTTCTCCAAGATCTCCGGTTTCCTCCTACACTCCAAAGATGTGCAGGATTGTAGGTTAATTAGCTTGGTAAATGAACAGTAAATAGTCCCGAGCGTGTGTAGGATAATGTTAATGTGCGGGGATCACTGGTCGGTGCGGGATCGGGTCTGTTTCTGTGCTGTATCTCTAAACTAAACCAAACAGAAAAAGGCTCACACATCAGTGACCGTATACATCAAGTTTATTATTACAGGATGGGGACCCACAGTCCCGTTTACATCAACGGGTCGATGGTGGAGAGGGTCAAGAGCTTCAAATTCTTGGGCGTGCACATCTCTGAAGATCTTTCCTGGTCCGAGAACACTGATGCAATTATTAATTTCCTGAGAAGATTACGGAGAGTCCTCTATTTCCTGAGAAGATTACGGAGAGTCGGTTTGTCAAGGAGGACTCCCTCTAACTTCTACAGGTGCACAGTAGAGAGCTTGCTGACCGGTTGCATCGTGGCTTGGTTCGGACTAACATAGATGGGACACCTTGGTCGAGAAGGGGATTTTGGCAGAAGGGCCAGTCTCCCTGCTGTATGACTCGATACAGAAAGAGGCCAGGAAATGAACCATGAAAGTGACCTTTATCCAAAGCAAAGCCATTTCCTTCCAGATTTTTTTCAAGAGAGTTAGATTTAGCTCTTGGTTTTCAAGAGAGTTAGATTTAGCTAAGTTTTCAAGAGAGAGTTAGATTTAGCTTTTAGGACTAAGGGATAAGGGGAAAAAGCCAGAAAGGGATACTGATTTTGGATGATCAGCCATGATCGTTTTGAATGGCGGTGCTGGCTGGAAGGGCCGAATGGCCTATCCCTGCACCTATTTTCTATGTTTCTATACACTACTGAATAGAAAGTAATATCTCATGAGATCAAATTAGATACAAAATGGCCTTGGTGGAAGGTGCAGAGGATAGTAATGGAGGGTTGTTTTCAAATTGGAGCCCTACATCTAGTGATGTGCTTCTGTTGTTCGTCAGACATATTAGTGCTTTGTGAAGGAAAGAACTGCAGATGCTGGTTTACACCGAAGATAGACACAAAATGGGTGTGCTGGCTTGAAGGGCCAAATAGTTTACTTCTGCACCTATTTTCTATGTTTCTAAGTTCCAGCATATTTTCATTATTTTACACAAGAAGTCCATCATTTTAAGATTATTTATTAACCTTGCTTCTTTGCACGAGGCAAGATCTCATTCATTCACTTGTCTAGTTTGGTTCATGGTACATGGTTCCTGGAAACTGTTCTATCTGCTCTTGTTGCAACACCTCATTAAAGCTAAGTTTGGCAATTTAGCCTGAAGATTTAAGCTGCTATCTGCATGGTCAGATCGCTACATACCTCTCTGCATATTATCTTACACATGCCACCAGTCTTTCCATTTTTCTCAGTTAATCCTGTTACCAATTATGTTACAGTTGTTACAGGGCCTGTTAACTCCACCAACAACTTCTGTTTGTTCTTTGTTGTGCCAATATTTATCCTACCTTCTAAACTTCTGCACTAAGGTTGCTCTCCATTGGTATCCTAATGGTTGCCTTTAAAGGCAGCACAGTGGTAGAGTTGCTGCCTTATAGCGGCAGAGACCCAGGTTCGATCCTGACCTCGGGTGCTCTCTGTATGGAGTTTGTACGTTCACCCTGTAAACGTGTGAGGTTTCTCCGGGTGCTCTGGTTTCCTCCCACACTCCAAAGACGTGCAGGTTTATAGGTTAATTGGCTTCTGTAAATTGTCCTTGTGAACGATAGTGTTAATGTACAGATGATCACTGGTCGGCATGGACTTGGTGGGCCGAAGGGCCTGTTTCAACAGTGTATCTCTAATCTAACATAAGGTTTAGCATCTGAGCTAGCTCTGCTCCCTTTTACCTTGTCCTGGAATATCATCCTCTGACCATCATGTGACGATGTTCCTGGAATAGCCATTCGGTCAATCCAATTTGTTTCAAACTGTGTTATAGTTGCTTTATTTTAATTACAAATGATTTGCAGATTCATTACTGCTTTTAATTTTCATTTTTTATAACATTCGCCCATGTATTGACTTGGTTTATTGATAGACACAAAATGCTGGAGTAATTCAGCGGAGCAGGCAGCATTTCTGGAGAGAAGGAATAGGTGATGTTTTGGATCGGGACCCATCTTCAGTGAGCCAGGGGAGAGGGAAACGAGAGATAAGGAAGGGTAAGGTGTGAAGGGATCAAAGGGGATGAAGGTTAATAAAATGTGGAATAGGTCATTATTAGCTCGGGGAAGTTGACAACGAGGCATGCAAAGATAAAATTTAATCAAGAGGACAGTCAAACAAGTCAGAGAACTAGGATAGGGAGGGATGGAGAGAGAGGGGAAGCAAGTGTTACTTGAAGTTAGAGAAGTCAATATTCATACCAAAGAAAGGCACAAAAAGCTGGAGTAACTCATGGGGTCAGACAGCATCTCTGGAAAAAGGGAACAGGTGACGTTTCAGGTCGAGCCCCTTCTTCTACTTTGGTTTAAACCAGCATCTGCAGCTCCTTCCAACTCAATATTCATACCGATGGGTTGATGCATTGTTCAAGTTCAACTGTTTGTACCGACATGCCTCGCTTGTCTATCATAAATGCAATGAGTGGTAAGGAATGATTACTTTGGATGTCTGGATTCATAATAAAAGATAGCTGAATATTCTGAGCGGTTCTTGTCAGTTCAGATGCTCTCCCATTGTAAATATGTGCAATAATTAAACAGAACAAGTAGTGAAGGAAAATGTATAATTGTAACTGTTGAAACTGTATTTAATAAAGATTCAATGTTCTTTGAGTCATGAGACCATCCCACCCTCCCACCAGGTCGCCTCCTGGATGTCTGCTTGTGCTAATTAAAGTGCTGTTACATCTCCTGTTGCCATGTGGTTTATTCAAAGTCACAACTTCAGGCTTCCTCCCACGCACCCTTCCCCAACCCCCAGCCCCCAATTCTCAGGCCCCTTCCTTCCATATCAGTTGTGGTCAGGATGTGGAAAGGCAGTGCCTCCTGCAACCGCAATACCTCTGGATAAAGGTCCAAGAATTAGGGCAGCAAGGTGGCGCAGCGGTAGAGTTGCTGCCTTGCAGCACTTGCAGCACCGTAGTCACAGGTTCGATCCCAACTACGGGTGCTGTCCGTACGGCGTTTGTACGTTCTCCCCGTGACCCTGTGGGTTTTCTCCAAGATCTTCAGTTGTGTAGGGCAGTGTTAATGTGTGGGAATTGCTGGTCTGTACAGACTCGGTGGGCCGAAGGGCCTGTTTCCGCACTGTATGTCTAAATTAAACTAAACTAAACGTAGATCTGGGAAATGCTACTCCATGCCCAGGTGAACTTTGCTCACGATCATGAATTCACTATTGTATGAGTGAATTTCAGCAGTTATGCATCTTCGAGGTCCCTTCTGGAGCCCCAACATTCAAATCCCCAGGATGAGGTTCATAGCGTCTGTTCACCGATGAGCAATTTCTATACAGTGGAGTCAATTCAGTAATACAGTAAATTCCTGTACAGTCTGAAGAAGGGTCTCGACCCGAAACATCACCCATTCTTTCTCTCCAGAGATGCTGCCTGTCCTGCTGAGTTACTCCAGTATTTTGTATCTGTCATCGGTGTAAACCAGCATCTGCAGTTCCTCCCTGCATAAAAGTCAAACTAAAACACTACCGACTTACAATGGCCTCAGCATCTGCAGTCATAATTTAAAAACTAGCTGTCAGTAGCTTTAAAATAAGTAGGCTTGTTTTACAGCTTGGTGTAGCTTTAAGGGCTTTTGTGGTTCCAGATCAACTTTTATCTTATACTAATTATTCTCCAAAGCTAATATCCGCAATGATAGTGCTGATATTTGCTGCAAATTGTCCAATTTGAAAGGTGATCACTCTCATTTGCATTGATGTTGATGGTAATTAAAGCCCTTGGATTTGTGGATTTCTGGATTTTTGCCAGTAAGTTCACTTTGCTAACCATCAGTTTCAATAAAAACAATGTAAATTGATGTTGGTCTCAAAGAGCAGAACAATGTAAGCACTTTTCTCATTTTTTGTAATTTAGCAAAACAAACCTCAGCCGAGAAGCAGACAGGTGTTGAAGATGCCAATGTATTTTTAAATTTTTTTTCGTACTGTAATTATCATTGAATGCATTTTCTAAGCTTAAGAGAAGGCGTCAGTGTGCATTTGCATTTCAAAGTTAAAATCTGGAGAACCTGAAAAGATTTAGAAGATAATTTGTGGTGACTAAATGGAGGGCGGCACAGAGTTGGTGCCTTACAGCGCTAACAGCCTCCAGTGACCCTGGTTCCATCCCGACTGCAGGTGCATGGGTTTTTCTCCGAGAACTTTGGTTTCGTCCCACACTCCAAAGTCGTACAGGTTTGTAGGTTAATTGGCTTTGGTAAAATTGTGAATTGTCCAGAGTGCGTGTAGGATAGTGTTAATGTGCCATGATTGCTGGTCGGTACGGACTCGGTGGGCCGAAGGGCCTGTTTCTGTGCTGTATCTATATAAAACAAAAAACTAAAATAATGAACCCATTGATCTCTCGCCAAGAAAATGAAGGTAAAAAGAAATTCAGTTCACCCCTTCTTTATTTATTACAACATAGAACATATTACGGTACCATATTACAGGAACAAGCACTTCAATTCATAATATTCTGACCACACATGAAGCCAAGTTAAACTGATCTCCTCTGCCGACACGTGATCTTCCATCCCTATATGTCCATGTGCCTATCCAATAGCCGATTAAATGCCATAATCATATCTGTATGTTTGTAAAATGCCGACAGTTTTGAGCAGTCGTTATAAGATTTGCTTTCCCGATGCTTCCACAAAAATTGCCACACTGGAGAGCTAAAGGGCCTGTGCCACTTAGGCAATTTTTTTGGCGACTACAGCGACTAGGCTATCGGTAACATGGTCGTGCGGTGACGCCTGTATAGTCGTGGGTTGTTGCCTCAAGTCGCCTAAAGTGTCGTCACTTTCTTTCTTGTTGCTGGATTTTGAAATGTTCAAAACCTTTCGGCGACTGTGGGCTTGACCTAGCATGTCTTTTCCTGTCGTAGGTGCTGTCGTAAGTTGTCACCAGGATGATGCAGGTTGTCGGCAGGTGACGTAGATTGTCACCGGGTGATGACTTCAGTGAATTCCATTGGCGACTACCTACGTCAACCGGTGACGGGTACCGGCGACTGAATTGTCTTCAGTTGTCGCTGACAGGGTCGTTGCTTATCGTAGCTTGTCGCGGGTGGACATAGGTTGACTTTGGTTGTTGCCTGCGTGGTCGGACGTTGTCGTAGGTGTGTCAGAGGTGGACTTCCTAAGTCGCGAAGAATTGGATCGCCGGTTGACGTAGCTTGACGTCAATTAGGTGGTAGCTTGTCTTAGCCGTTGTCATAGGGTTAGTCGCCGATTTTCCTGCCACCTGCTACGACTGTGACCGGCAGTCACCGAAAAAATCGCCTAAGTAGGACAGGCCCTTAAGTATAATTATATATATTAATCATAAAATAACCCTCCATCACATTTTTAGGTATAGCAATAATGATTTTGGGATAGCAACGTGAAAATATTTTCTCTAAACTTCTGAAAAGATTTCTTTTCTAGTGGTTTTAAATCTGTAGCCTCTTTTTTTTAACCCATGTTTCAGAGGGAGGTGATTTTTAAAATACATGCTCAATGTAAAGATGTTGCCACCTTGCATATATTTATTTGGCCATTTAATGTCATAAGTGATGGCAGAATTAGGCCACTCAATCATGGCTGATCTATCTCTCCCTCCTAACCCCATTCTCCTGCCTTCTCCCCATAACCTCTGACACCCATACTAATCAAGAATCTATCTATCTCTGCCTTAAATATATTCATAGACTTGGCATCCACAGCCTTCTGTGGCAACAAATCCCACAGATTCACCACCCTGTGAGTAAATAAATTCATCCTTATCGTCTTTAATTCTGAGGGTATTGCCTCTAGTCCTAGACTCTCCCACCAGTGGAAACACCTCTCCACATCCACTCTATTCAAGCCTTTCACTATTCTCAAACTCTTCTGCTCCAGGCAACTCTCCTGTCCTTCTGGCCTCTCCTCATAACAGTGCCTCTCTGTTAATGACCTAATCAAATCTGAATGCTCAAAAAGGCTGTACATCCTTTAAATGCTACAGGTTGAAAACAGAGTGGGTGCTACCTATTGCAGTACACCCAACTCCTTTTTGCGTGCTTAGCTCGATGGACCAGCAGGGCTTGGCAGGCCTGCTGTCAATTCAACAGCGCGCGGGATGCCGACAATCTTCTGCCATGAGTCCATGAATTGCATGTCCCCACACAGCCTCGCTAAATTGCTGCCAATTTGAGACAGTTTCCTGCCTCCAGCAACATCATTATAGAGTCAATTCTCTCAGCTGACATCTGACACAGTTTGGGAAATATAGTTAAACTCTTTCAGCTCTTCCTTACATATATACAGCGTAGAAAGAGATAAAAAGTCAACCTGATATATTGCAGTGATGTTGAGGTGACATTTATTTCATCGTGTCCAAATTGACAGTGCTGAACCCTGTGGAATTGGTATAGAAACGTAGAAAATAGGTGCAAGAGGAGGCCAGTCGGCCCTTCGAGCCAGCACCGCCATTCATTGTGATCATGGCTGATCGTCCCCAATCAATAACCCATGCCTGCCTTCTCCCCATATCCCTTGATTCCACTAGACCCTAGAGCTCTATCTAACTCTCTCTTAAATCCATCCAGTGATTTGACCTTCACTGCCCTCTGTGGCAGGGAATTCCACAAATTCACAACTCTCTGGATGAAAAAGTTTGTTCTTACCTCAGTCTTAAATGACCTCCCCTTTATTCTAAGACTGTGACCCCTGGTTCTGGACTCGCCCAACATTGGGAACATTTTTCCTGCATCTAGCTTGTCCAGTCCTTTTATAATTTTATATGTTTCTATAAGATCCCCCCCCCCTCATCCTTCTAAACTCCAGTGAATACAAGCCTAGTCTTTTCAATGTTTCCTCATCTGACAGTCCTGCCATCCCAGGATACAATTTTGTGAACCTACGCAGCACTGCCTCAATCACAAGGACGATCTTCCTCAAATTAGGAGACCAAGACTTTACACAATACTCCAGATGTGGCCTTACCAGAATCCTATACAACTGCAGAAGAACCTCTTTCCTCCTATGCTGAAATCCTCTTGTTATGAAGGCCAACATTCCATTAGCTTTCTTCACTGCCTGCTGTACCTGCACGCCAACTTTCAATGACTGCTGTACAAGGACACCAAGGTCTCGCTGCACCTCCCCCTTACTTAACCTAACCCCATTGAGATAATAAACTGCCCCCTTGTTTTTGCTGCAGTACCAGTACCAGAATTGTCCTTTGCTCCTTGGTTCAAATTGTTAACATTCCACTTGTAAACTAGTCCCAAATGAACACTTTTACCCCTTTGGCTATTATTCATACTGTTGCCATAGGTAGAATAAACTATTGTTGAAATAGATCTCTGGGAAGAAGCTGAATTGTGCAGGAAGGGTTGCCTATTGTCCCATATTAGCCGGGACATCCCAAATATTGAACTTAATTGGTTTGTTCCGTAAAGGACCTCCCTTGTCCCGTATTTGACTGCTATTACTCTGGAAGAGGGGACTGTCGAATCGGAGTGCCTCATCTGGACCCGCCTCATCCGTCCCGATGTAGTGCAGCCCATGGAGTGCAGCAGCAGTGCCTCGCCTGTGGACCTATTGGTAGACAGCCTGGCCAGCTGTCCGACATTTGGACCTGTGCATATCGCCGACACCACTACCCCTCCTTCTCATGGCTGATCATTCATGAGTTGGATGGGGTGCAACAGAGTCCTGTCATTTTAAACATTGTAATGGGCATGGGCAGAGCAAGGGAATTTGATTTTTATTTTAACTTTAAAAAGAGGGAGGTTGAAGAGGAGGGGGTGGGAGTGCTGGGAGATGAGGGGAAATGAGCCACGCCTGCGCAGTTGGGGGCTATGGGTGAGTGGTTGAATATTGCGTTGGGGGAACGGGTGAGTGGTGGAATATTGCGTCGGGAACAGCGCCAGAAACCCGGGTTCAATCCTGACTACGGTTGCTATCTCTACGGGGTTTACAAGTTCTCCCTGAAAACGGCATGGATTTTTTCCCGGTGCTCCAGGTTTCTCCCACACTTCAGAGATGTGCAGGCTTGTAGGATAATTAGATCCGGTAGAAAATTGTAAAGCAGCCCTAGCATGTGTAGGGTAGTGCTAGTGCACGGGGTGATCGCTGTGTGGTGCGGACTCGATGGGATGAGGGGCCCATTTTGTGCTGTATCTCTGAAGTCTAAATTTTAATGCGGTGAGATACAACATTTCTTGCTGCTGAAATCTATGTGCTGTGTGGTTGGGACAGTTGGGGGGGGGGGGGGGGTTTAACCTAGTAATGATGAAGGGATGGTTGAACTTGTAGTCGAGATAAGGCATGTTCTGGAAAGGAAGTTGAAAATAATGAAACTCCAATGGCCTTGCTGTACTTATTGATTGAAATGAAAAGGATTGATCTCAGTCTGAAAGGAATTCTTACTTAGTACTCCAGAGCATGCAATTAAAGATTTATGATCTTTGATCTAAGGAATATTCACACAGGAGTAGTGAAGTGGAAGTGTGAGCACATACCACTGACTGTATAGAAAAACATTTGCTTTCAAATAAATTTTTGATGATATTTTCAGAGATCCGATTGACAGTGTGCTGCATAACTGCAAGATCATTGACATGAAAGTGTTTTTAATACAAAATTATTAATTGAAATTATTTGTGATTTTTTTTCACTGAGCAGCATTGCCAGTTGAATCAGCTGCTCATATTGATCTCCTATCGTGTAATGTATTGATTTTTTGTAGTGCTTTTGTGAATTTGTTTGCTCTAAAATTCTACAAAAATGTTGTGGAAATTCATCAAAAACTATTTGCGAGTAATGGAAATGACACTTAAAAAATGTTGATCCTTTTGAGAACAAGTCAACAATGATGCTAACAAACCAAAAGCATTTATATAATGTGCAGAAATAGAAAAATAACCCAAGGTGTATTTAGACAAAAATGGATGTGAAGTCAGAAAGGTACTTTTGAGAGTGCTAGCCAAAGACTGGGCAAAGTGCAGGTTTTGAAAAGAAGCATTTAAGGAATTTGGTATATCGATGTATGCTCATGTGAACCTCTATAGGTATACAGTGGAGTGCATTTTGACTGGTTGCATCACCGACTGGTTCGGCATTTCAAATGGCCAGAAACATAGAAGGTTACAGAGAGTGGTGGACACTGTCCACTCCATCACAGGTATGGATCTACCCATCGTTGAAGAGATCTATAGATGGTTCTGCCTCAAAAAGGCAGCCAGCATCGTCAAAGACCCACACCATCTCTCATATCTCACACTATGCTCTCATTTGACGAGTTTGTTAACGCCAACAGGATTAACAAACTCATCAGGAAGGCTGGCGCTGTCCTGGGGGCGAAGTTGGATTCATGGAAGGTGGTCTTGAAGGGGAGAATGCTCCCCAAACTGCGGAGCATCTTGGACAATAAAGCTCACGACCTCCATGAGACCCTGATCAACCTGAGGAGCGCCTTCAGCAACAGACTGATTCCACCAAGATGCAGCACAGAACGCCACAGGAGATCCTTCTTCCCTGTGGCTATCAGACTGTACAACTCCTCCCCTTCTGTCGTGGGGTAGACCGACTCCCCTCTCCCGCACCCAATCTTTGCACATCCTCAATCCTGCCAACTCGTCACTTTAATTTCATGTTTCAGTTATCTTGTGTTATTATGACTGTTACCAGATCAATTTCCCTGGGATAAATTAAGTTCTTTCGTATTATATTTCACTCCTATCATGGGGAAGAAGGTATATGTTGGAAAATCATGACTACCAGGTGAAGGAATAGTTTCCTCTGATCAGGTTCTTGAACACTACACAACACTAACCTCAACTATGAACTTCTCTTTGGTTGCACGCAAGGTTTTTAGCGCCAGTATTGTAGTTATTAATTTATTAAGTTATTTGTTTTTTTATGTACTATCTACGTGTATTTTTACAGGTATTTTATGCTGCAGCAAGTCAGAATTTAATTGTTCTATTGACAACTAAACTCATTTTTAAATTTAGAGATACAACGTGGAAACAGGCCTTTCGGCCCTTCGGTCCACAGCGACTAGCAATCACCTACACACTGATTCTATCCTGCACACTAAGGACATTTGTTTTACGGAAGCTAATTAATCTACAAACCTGCATGTCTTTGGAACGTGGGAGGAAACCGGAGCACCAGGAGACAAACCACGCGGCCACAGGTTGAACGTGACGACACGCAGCTAACAGCACCGATAGCCAGGGTTGAACCCGGGTCTCTGGCACTGTAAGGCAGCAACTCTACTGCTGCGCCACTGTGCCACCCCAACTCTCTGCAAAGGAAGAGGTTTGGATGCAAATTGTGTTATGTGGATCCAAAGAGCAGGTTGAATTGATGGTACAAAAGATCCAAGACAAGAGGATGGTTACACAAGCAGTCTGAAGAAGGGTCTCGACCCGAAACGTCGCCTATCTCCTTCACTCCTTAGATGCTGCTGCACCCGCTGAGTTTCTCCAGCTTTTTGTGTAACCCTCGATTCTCCAGCATCTGCAGTTCCTTCTTTAACAAGACAAGAGGATCTTCATTTCAATTCCTTCAGTCTATTTTTGCAGAATAAGCATTGCACCATAGTGTCAACACTATGACCAACATACCATTTAGAACAGCTTCATTCCACCTCTACTGAAGACACTGAATTTCACGGAAATTGGTCTGACTTGGTTAAACCTATGGTTTAAAAATTGAACTCCAACATCAATCAAGCACAGGGTTTTCCCACACCATTTATCAATTGCACTTATAGAGAATGACTAAAACTAAAGGACTATGAAATACATCCCTGTAATCATTGTGTTCCATTTGTTTTACTGGTTCAGTGAAGTTGTCAGTTAAAATAATGTCCAGAGCCATGATATTCTGCAGTTTTCAAAGGCAAGAAAGAACTGAAGACAATGGTTGTGCATGTAGCTGATGCAGTTTCAAAACTGAGTTTCTCTCCATTTGTCTTCTGGGGACAATATAATCATTAACCTAGATTTTTCTCGACAAGACCGAATACTCAGAAGACTTAAGAAACTGGGACTTAGCTACAGGAATAGAATGAAACTGGAAGCCAGGTGTATCCAAAGACAGAATGGTAAAGAAACCCAAAAACGTGCAATAAAAAAAAGCTTTTCTTCTCCTTTAGATCAGAAGTGTCAACTGTGGCAGCTGATGGAGTGCTGACCTGTGGGTTACTCCAGAGCTGGCAAACTCAAAGATCTTTTATGCTGTTTCCATACTGTATTTCTAAACTAAACTAAACTAATCTGTACTGACACGTCAATTCTAGGTGAAGGTGAAGCCTTTTGGTGGAGACATTTAACAAAATCTCTGCTTTCCCTCCCAGGTGATGGACACTATTCATCGCAATCATGAACAGAAGTTGGAAGACATCTCTCGTCACCGAGCCAATATTTATCAGTGAGTCAGAAGCACAAAAACAAAACATCTGATCATAGCTATATTTGGCAACCTTGTAGCTCACAAATTGTCTGCCATGCTTCAATGTGACAAGAGTTTAGTTTAGTCTAGAGATACAGCTAAGAAACAGACCCACTGAGTTCACGCCGACCAGCGATCCCCGCACCATCCGACACACACCAGGAACAATTTACATTTATACCAAGCCAATTAACCTACAAACCTGTACATCTTAAGAGTGTGGGAGCAAACCAGAGATCCCAGAGAAAACCCACACGGGTCACGGGGAGAACGTACAAAATCCGTACAGACTGCACCCATAGTCCGGGTCTCCAATTCCTAAACATTCCCCTCTGAGTTACTCTTCTTCTATCTTCTTCCAGTGTGTTTTATTCTGCTCCAGATTCCATCATCTGCAGGTCCTTTTGACCATGAATTTTCATATTAGCTTTACACTCTAATCCACTTTTATCTTTAAAGGTCCATCAGGATATCAATCTCAAATAAAGTTATTGTTTTCGCTTTGGTTATGGAGCAAGGATGAATATCATCATTATTGAATATCAACATGTCATTTCATTGGAATTAAAGAAGGAATTTAGAGGGAGCAGGGGGTCCCATTGCGTTGTGGAGAGGCCAAAACCTGAAATAAACCAAGGTGCCACGCCAAACATGATTATCAAGGCAAAGAAAGATTTCACCGCTTGCCCAAGGAAGAACTAGGAGAATCCATGGAGCCAACCTACACACTTTTCTTTGTCCCACACCTATCTTTTCATCTCTGGCCTTGGTCCAGCCATCTGATCATCAACCTGGACCGCCTCACTTGTTTTCACATATTACATACCAAGTCTTGTCCCATCCTTGTTATCTTCTATCTTTCTTCCCCCACCCCTCACAATCAGTCTGAAGAAGGGTCCCGAAATGAAACATCACCTTAAGGGCTTGTCCCAATTTCACAACCTAATTCACGACCTCTGCCGAGTTTGCCCTTGACTCATACTCGCAGCATGTTCGTCACGAGGTCGTAGGTAGGTCGTAGCAGGCCGTGATGCTAGTCGTAGGTACTAGTTGCATCAAGTAGGTTGTGGCGTTTTTCTAGCATGATGAAAAATGTCCATGAGTAACAAAAGGTCGTGAATTAGGTTGTGTAAGTGGGACAGGCCCTTTAGATAGACACAAAATGTTGGAGTAATGCAACAGGAGTAACTATCCACCAATCCATGATCTGCAGCGATGCCACCTGACACATTGAGTTACTTCAACATTTTAGACAATAGACAATAGGTGCAGGAGTAGGCCATTCGGCCCTTCGAGCCAGCACCGCCATGCAATGTGATCATGGCTGATCATCTGCAATCAGTACCCAGTTCCTGCCTTCTCTCCATATCCCTTGACACCGCAATCTTTAAGAGCCCTATCTAGCTCTCTCTTGAAAGTATCCAGAGAACCGGCCTCCACCACCCTCCGAGGCAGAGAATTCCACAGACTCGCAACTCTCTGTGAGAAAAAATGTTTCCTCATCTCCCTTCTAAATTACCTACCCTTATTCTTAAACAGTGGCCCCTGGTTCTGGACTCCCCCATCATCGGGAACATGGTTCCTGCCTCTAGCGTGTCCAAACCCTTTATAATCTTATATGTTTCAATGAGATCCCTTCTCATCCTTCTAAATTCCAGAGTGTACAAGCCCATCTGCTCCATTCTCTCAGCATATGACAGTCCTACCATCCCGGGAATTAACCTTGTAAACCTACTCTGCACTCCCTCAATAGCAAGAGCCTTGGTTTGTGCCTTGGTTTGTCTTTAAATGAACGACTGCATGTATTTTATGTTCCAACGTTTGGTACATGGGAGAGCATTAACTGATGTTCTGGTAGAGCAAAGTACACAACAGAAAGCCATCATATTAATTCATTTTAAATGCTTGTCTCTATTCAAATGTCAATGGAGTCGTTATTTTCTCCCTGTTGAATCACAAATCAAGTGATGGCCGACAGATGAAAGAGTTTCACATTGATTGATCAGAGTTGTTAACTTTTAACAAGAGATAAGGTCGGCACGGTGGCGCAGCAGTAGAGTTGCTGCCTTTCAGAGCTTGCAGCGCAGGATACCCGGATTCGCTCCCGACTACCCGTCCTGTCTGTATGGAGTTTGTACGTTCTCCCCATGACCTACATGGGTTTTCTCCGAGATCTTCGATTTCCTCCCAAAGACATACAGGTTTGTAGGTTAATTGGCTTGGTAAATGTAAAAAGTATCCCAAGTGGGCGTTGGATAATGTTAATATGCGGGGATTGCTGGTCGGCGCGGACCCGGTGGGCCGGAGGGCCTGTTTCTGCGCTGCATCCTCAAGTTAAACTAAACTAAATTAAGAGATTTTCCCAATGTTTGCATCCAGGGAGCGTATCAGGGGTGCTTTTGTCAGAGAAATCTTCGAGCAAATTTTTTTACATCAGAAGTCAAGAGCCAAGAGTGTTTTATTGTCGTATGACCTGAAACAAGACAATTAAATTCTTAAGATAGACACAAAAAGCTGGAGTAACTCAGCGGGACAGGCAGCATCGCTGGAGAAAAAGAATGGGTGACGCTTCGGGTCAAGACCCTTCTTCGGAAGGGTCGTCTGCAGAAGGGTCTCGACCCAAGACGTCACCCATTACTTCTCTCCAGACATACTGCCTGTCCCGCTGAATCACTCCAGCATTTTGTGTCTATTTTTGGTTTAAACGAGCATCTGCAGTTCCTTCCTACATAATTAAATTCTTACTTGTAGCAACACAACAGATATGTGAACATAATACTCTCTAAACACCACAAAAACAACAACAGAGAAGATGAGTACATTAAAAACAAAACACACAATACCTGCAAGGAAAAATACAATGCCCCCAAGTGTAGTTCGGAGCTTATTAAATAGCCTGATGGTTGTAGGGAAGAAGCTGCTCCTGAACCTGGATGTTACAGTTTTTTCTTTTTTTTTTTAATATAAAGAAAAAGAATAGAGAGAAAGAGAGTAAAATGTGAAAAGAGTTGTGATAGTGAAAGACAGTGCCAAAGGGGAGCAGAAACCCTCGTACAAAGAATTAGAAAAGGGGGTTAAAAGATAGACCCTAAAAAAAGAAAAGGAAAAAAAAAGAAAAAAAGCCAGTTATTATGTTATATATATCACGCAAAAGGAATCCACCATCTCGATAGATTTTCATCCCCCCCCCCCCCCACCAAGGCCCGAGGTACTCCTGCACCCTATCTTTGTAGTAATTCTATAAATGCTGACCACGTCTGATAGAAGCGTTCTGATTTTCCTTCCAGGCGGAGTCTCATAACTTCCAGATGTAGTGTTTCAAACATAGTTGAAATCCACATATTTAACCTGGACGTTACAGTTTTAAGAGTCCTATATCATCTTACCGATGACAGGAGTGAAATGAGTGCCACAAATGTAGCCTGACAACCATTTCTTCCCATTTCTAAGATCTCTAAATAAACCTAAAAAGACATTTAAACTCATTTTAAAAGCAAACATTACGCCACACTACCACATCTAAAGTTTAATCTAATTCACTCTCAACGGCTCCAGCCGTTATCTGCTCAAATTTCCTTATAAATTTGCATGTTATTTCTCACTATCTTCACAGTTTCTCAGTTGACCAAGGACTTGCATACTGCCATATGCATAGCCTGAAACGGGCCCTTTGGCCCACCACATCCATGTTGAACATTTTATTGGAAGGAACTGCAGTTGCTGGTTTACACCGAAGATGGGCACAAAGTGGACACAAACTGCTGGAGTAACTCAGTGGGACAGGCAGCATCTCTGGATAGAAGGAGTCCAGTTACACTAGTTTCCACTAGTGGCAAAGTCTAGGACTCGAGGTAATCGCCTCAGAATTAAATTACCTTCTTTTAGGAAGGAGATTAGGAGGAATTTCTTTTGTCAGAGAGTGGTGAATCTGTGGAATTCTTTGCTATAGAAGGCTGTGGAGGCAAAGTCAGTGGATATATTTAAGGAAGAGATAGTTTTATTCTTGATTAATAGGGGTGTCAGAGGTTATGAGGAGAAAGCAGGAGAATTGGGTTAGAAGGGAGAGATAGATCAGCCATGATTGAATGGGACTTGATGGGCTGAATGGCCGAGTTCTACTATCATTTATGATCTTATGAATGGGTGATGTTTCGGGTCGAGACCCTTCCTCATCTTTATTAATCCAATTTACCCACATTGTGTCCATATTCATCTAATGTTTAAAGGTGCACTGGTATGTTGTAGGTACCACACAATGCTGGAGAAACTCAGCGGGTGAGGCAGCGTCTCTGGAGAGAAGAAATCGGTGGCGTTTTGGGTCGAGACCCTTCTTCAGACTAAAAATTGCTTGCCTTTTCCCTGATCATTATTATGTAACACTTAAATATATTTTGCGCTCTCAACACTACTTTCGTGCACAATTGATATTTTCAAAATCTTGCAAATATTTGAGTACTTTGCAAGCCCAAAGCCACCGCCAACAGTAATCATTGAGGTTCAAATGTCATTGCAATGCACAGCATATTCTGTGACTGCTGATTCACATCTGAATCGGGTTAAATTGATAATTCCAAATCTTAAATGACCTGTACGTTTCTGTCGTCTTTGAGATAATAATTGTTCTCGAATCAGCAAATATTGCCTCTCCTGTAAAAAACAGATGCAGTGTCTTTTTGTAACAATTGCCCCCTTATCTGTAAGTTCAATGAGGCAATTTATATGTAACATGAATTATTAAGCAGCAGTCATACTTACCACAGTTGCTGCCAAGATAAAATGGGAAAAAAAAGTCTTAAAATCTAATTTTTCAGTTTAACTTTCCAAGATGAAATAGTTCCAAGTTTCAACTGCTGGGCTGCAGGGAGAAGTGTTCACTGGATGTGGGTATCTCCCCAATCCTGTTCATTTCTGCTTTCTGCAGAGAACACGTCCTCCAAACCTCCTTGGTTCACTCATTCATCCCCACCTAGACGGCCCTCTTTCCCAGATACTTTCCCCTGCAACTGCAGGAGATGCAACACCTGTCCCTATGCCCTCTCTCTCACCTCCATCCAGCTGCCCTTCCAGGTGAGACGGAAGTTCCCATGCACCTCTTTGAAACTCGTCTACTGCGTTTGGCACTACCGAAGTAGCCTCCTTTCCATCGGTGAAACCGAGCGTAGATGAGGTAACATTAAAGGCTGAACACTTGTGCTGTCTGTCAAGGACTGCTGGTCATAGAATCATAGAATTATGCAGCATGGATTGAGGCCAGGCAACCTAATTTGCCCACCACATCCAACATGTCCCATCTGCACTAGGCCGCCCTGCCTGCATTTGGCCCATATGAGAGGAATAGATCGGGTAGATGCACAGAGTCTCTTGCCCAGAGTAGGTGAATCAAGGACCAAAGGACATTGGTTTAAGGTGAAGGGGAAAAGATTTAATTGGAATCTGAGGGGTTCTTTTTTGCACAAAGGGTGATGGACAGAGCTGCCAGAGGAGGTATTCGAGGCAGGGGCTATCCTAACATTTAAGAAATAGTTAGCAGGTACATGGATAGGACAGGTTTGGAGGGATATGAGCCAAAGGCGGGCAGGTGGGACGAGTGGGGCTGGGACATGTTGGTCGGTGTGGACAAGTTGGGCTGAAGGGCCTGTTTCTACACTGCATCACTCTATGACTATGATCTTACTTCGGAGTCACGTGAGTGACTACGTGAAGAAGTCCCTGTCAGGCCGCATGCCCGTCATTAACGTCAGCCGCATGGCGCAGCAACCGGTTAGGAGCGCTCCTCCAACGGTAAGTTTAAAAACCTCAAGGTAAGTGCTCAGCTTAGTCGGAGGTCACTTTCTTGTTGGAGTAAGGCTTGTTTTTCAGATCAAGTTCAACCATGGAGAAAGCGTCAAAGGTGAAGATGAGGCGAGCATCTAGTAAAACCATGACAGACCGCAGGAGTGCGGGGAGCGGGCGCCCGCCCAGTTCACCTATTCAGTCGGTGGCAAGGAGGCCAGCGACTGCAGATTCGTTCCCTTTGAGCACCGTCGCTGCGCCGTTGGGGCGCAAGGCCATTAGAAAGTCCGCACGGCCCATAGACTCGGGTGAGTCGGGCCAGGAGGGTTCCCCTATGGAAAAGGATACCGTTCTTGCACGGTTATCTAAAATGGAGCTCCTTATGGAGAGGATGGTCCATCAGGATACACTCCGGGAGGAGGAGTGTTGTCCGCGCTGGCCTACGGGAGAGCCTGCGCCAGCAGCACCTGAAATGGGGCTGCTCAATCGCTCCCTCTTGGAGGAGGAGGAGGAGAGCTTGATGGGTCCGTTTTATTCTGACGCCGAATCTGAGGGTGAGCAGAACCCAAGGGATGACGGGCATGAGCCTGAAATACCATGTGTGGCAGCAAGATTTGCCATCCCCAGAGAGTCAGGGGAGCCAATGGGCGAGGAATTGGCAACAACCATACATTATTTACTCTCCCATCAGCTGCAAGAGCTGACCATGGACGATACAGTGAAAAAATATGAAACCCCAGTTAATTATGTACTACTGAAAGTACCGGCGGTTAATCATGTAATATGGGGCCATATGGGCATTGGTATTCAGGCACAGCGTTTGTTGAAGTTGCTTGCCGCAGGCATTACTGTGTTCGCCAGATCGGTGGATGAGGGACTCTCTGAATCACAGCAGGATGCCTTAGACCTCATGTGCAGTGCACATTTTGAAATTAACTCTTTGTGAAAAAGTGCCATACGCCCTACTATCCACCCTAAATTTGCGGCACTGTGTAAGCCCAGCAATATTCAGCCATCAAATCTACTATTTGGGGACGACCTCGCATAGAAAGTGAAGGAGTTCCAAGGCGGCCACTCATTTTCTCACAGAAAGATAATATGGAGATACAGGCAGAACTTGAGAAATTATGCAAAAAAAGAGGTAATTGAGAAGCCGGTTTGCCAACTCCACCGATTTGTGTCAAATATTTTTCCTAGGTCAAAAAAGGATGGAGGATGTAGAATCATCCTCGACCTGTCGAGCCTTAACTGCTTTGTACAGTATAAACATTTCTAAATGGAAACTTTTGCTACTGCTAAACAACTGCCTTCCAGAAGATGTTATATGGCAAGCATAGATCTTAAAGATGCATTTACTCAGTGTCTGTTCACTGCGATGATAGGAGATATTTGAAATTTAGCTGGATGAGTCAATTGTGGCAATTCAAAGCACAGCCTAATGGATTAACCTCAGCTCCTAGATTGTTTACCAAATTGTTAAAACCAGTACCGGGGCTTCTTTGAGCTCAGGGTCATATTATAATGGCCTATTTGGGTGATATTTTAATTGTGGGAAAGACTCGGGACATAGCTGAATCATCCATTTCAGTTGTTAAGCTCATTTTTGAGAAATTGGGGTTTATCATTCATCCAGATAAGTCCAAATTAACACCTGTCTGAGTTATTGATTATTTAGGTTTCACTATTAACTCAGATCATATGTCAGTGACTCTGACCTGGGACAAAAGGCTGCAGCTAATTGAAGGCTGTATTAAGCTCATTGAAGAGCAACGACCTTCAATTAGACAGATGGCGAGCTTGATTGGCAAATTAGTGGCTTATTTTCCAGTTGTGCAGTTTGGACCTCTGCATTACCAACAATTACAAGGTGCAAAGAAACAGGCACTGAAGATACATTCAGGTCATTATGACAGGTCCATGCAATTACTAGCTGCAATAACCACCTTCCATTGTCTTACAGACTGATGTCAGTGCTCTAGGTTGGGGCACTACTGATTCTATTTCCAGCTGTGGAGGCAGATAGAATATGCATGAGGCACGTCTTCTGCAATCACGAGGGATTAATTATTTAGAACTTTTGGGAACATTTTATGGGCTTAAAGCTTATTGCTCTACTGAGTGTCACTTGCATGTCCAGGTTCAGATTGACAACACTACAGCAGTGGCTTATGTTAATCATTTGTGTGGAATCAAGTCTGAATCTTGTGATAGATTGGCGAATCTGATTTGGGGCTGGTGTATTACCAGAGACATTTGGCTTTCAGCTATCTACCTACCAGGTAGATTCAACATAGTAACAGACACAAGGTCACACAAATTCAATGAAAACACAAAATGGATGTTGAATCATGAGATATTTAACAATGTTGTTGCTTGGTATGGGATGCCAGATATCGATTTGTTTGCATCCAGACTAAACCACCAGTTACCTAAATATGTTTCATGGGAACCAGATCCTGGGGCAGCAGCGGTAGATGCATTCTCACTGCATTGGGGTGGAATGTTTTTGTATGCATTTCCTCCATTTTGTCTCATCAGTCGGTGTCTGCAAAAAATCAAGCAGGACTCCGCCTCAGGAGTATTGGTGGCACCTGACTGGCCTATTCAGCCATGGTTCCTTCTCGTTTTGCAGATAATCTCACAGCCCCTTATGACTGTTCCCAAACATAGACACATACTGTTGCACCCTGCAACTGGCGGTCAACACCCTTTACATGATCGTATTGATCTATTAATTTGCAGATTCTATGAAGGCCATACCTGCGGAGAGGACTATCCGATCGCACCATGGATGTTATTACTGCGGCCTGGAGGGATAGTACCCAAAAGCAGTACATCTCTTATATAAGGAAGTGGCAGGTGCTCTGCTTATGGCAGAATATTTCATATCACACGGCAGGCATCTCAGATGAGTTCCTGTCAACTCTCTATTTCGATACAGCTAGAAGTGCCCTGTCTTCATACTTACGGATGAGATCAGAACAATATTCTGTGGGGTCACACCATCTAATCTCTAGATTTATGAAGGGAATTTTTAATTCCAATCCTCCCAGGCCCAGGTATTCGATTATCTGGGATGTAAGCAAAGTACTTATGCTCCTTCGTCAGTAGACTTCTGTCACAGCCCTGTCTTTGGCCAAAGTCACCATGAAGGTAGTCGTGCTCATGGCACTGCTATCTGCGCAATGGGTGCAGACATTGCAGAAGCTGCGACTAGATAGGATGGAAGTATCTGCAGATGCCATTACGTTTTACATCTATGATCTACTCAAGCAGAGCAAACCGGGGGTTACAGAGTTTAAGATTATCTTTTCGGCATACCCTATGGATTCACGCCAATGTGTGGTGTCACTCTTGCTATATTACATCAAGGCCACTAGAACCCTACGAGGTGCGGAATCAGCATTATTTATTAGCAACAAAAAACGCATAATAAGGTGTCGGTTCAGACTATGTCAAGGTGGCTGAAGTAGGTTCTGGTTTATGCAGGTATTGACACTGACAATTTTAAATCTCATTCCACCAGGGCGGCATCAACATCAGCGGCCAGGGCAATGAACGTCCCCATAGACCATATCCTCGTGGCCGCAGGATGGTCAAGTGAATTGATGTTTCAAAAATATTATCATAAACCGATTGCCAAACCAGGGGTATTTGACCATTCTGTTTTAAGTTCAGTTTTATAGTTTCCCCCTGGGAGAGAGGGGTTGCTATTGTTTTCTTTATAAAAATAAACCATTAATATGTTTAAATCAATGTCATGGTTTAATGCATTGTTGATTATTTACTCATTCTGAGTCAATCGATGTAGTGAGACGCCTGGATTTGAATCTACGGCATGAAATCACAGAGCTTTGAAATCTTCAAGTAGTCACTCATGTGACTCCGAAGTAAAATAGTAAGATTAAATGAGAACTTGAAAGGTTTGACGTTTGATCTTTATTTTATGAGGAGTTGCGTTGGTGAGTACATGCCCTCCACTCCCACCCTCTCTCACAAAGGTCATCTGGTAGTTCTCTGTTTCTGGTCTTACTATTATACTTCAATTACTGTTACCTGTGATTTCACACCGCTGCTTTGTAGATTGACGCACATGCGGCCTGACGGGGTCTTCTTCACCAACGTAACTCATAAAATAAAGATCAAACTTCAAACTGGTAAGCTCATTTAATCTTACTATTCTATATCCCTCTAACCCTGTCCTTTCCATGTACCTGTCTAATGTTTACTAAACGTTGTGATAGTACCTGTCCCAACTACCTCCTCTGGCAGCTTGTTACAAAAGAAATTTAACCCTTAGATTCATATTAAATCTTCCTCCCCCAACCTTAAACCTATGCCCTCTGGTTCTAGATTCCCCTACTCAGGACAAGAGCCTCTGTTACCCAGTCTATTCCTCTCATGATTTTGTCCACTTCTATAAGATCATATCTTGTTTGCTAATCATCTTAACTCCTCTTCCCATTCCAACATCGACCTTTCTGTCCTGGGTTTTCTGCCTGCAAACTGGAGGGACAGCATCTCAGATTCTGCTTGGCTGGCTTACGACCTAACATTATGAATAATTAATTCCCCAATTTTAAGTAACACTCCCCATCCTCTGCATTCCTTTCTTTCCTGCCCCCCCACATCCCCTTACCGACCCCCTTCCATAACTCCCACTACACCCCCCTCACTCCCATCCCCTTCCACCTATATATTTCCCTCTGGCTTTACATTTAACACCTCTTCTCTCCTTATCTTAAACCCGTTTGTCTATTTTTAAACTCTAGCCTTTGTCACTTACCCACACATCGGACAATCAATCTCTATCTAGATATGTTACAAAACTTACCTTGAGCAGCGCTGCAGTTCTGCCGCTCCCCTTGTGTGACTTTGGCGCTTTTCAGAGGGGAGCGTGTTTAAAGTGTCGTTATTCCACTGATAGGGCAAATCGATCCATATTGGGGGATTTTGTTGCTGAAGAAAAATCGCTCCCATATTTCATGCATAAAGGTATTTTTAAATTATGCTAGATTATTTATTAGCTAGAGTAATTTAAAAATCATCTTCTAAAGCCGTGAGCGCCAACAGCGGGAAGGATTTTACGTAGGGTGAAAATAAAGTACACAGTTTATTTTTGCATTAAAACGTGGTTTTTAGGAAGCCTTTAATCACATTTTCATGTCGCAAAATGGGGACAAAAAATATATACGAACCGGCAGTATTTTTCCTGCTGACTCCACCGCAAACCGCAACGTTCTAATCCACCGCATTCCACTAAAACCCACTCGCAAGTTGATTTAAATGGCCATTTATTTACAGGAATTTAACACTAAATTCCTTCCATTTGGCCTATAAATCCATGAAAATGAGATTTTAAAATCATGTTATATTGTGAATTATTGTGTGAATGTTATTTGGACACTTAGGCAAATTAAAAATGTTTCCGGTGGTGCTATGGAGTAGGAGGAACCAGCACCGTCCAGTTCCGTAAAAATTGTATTAAAAAAACAGGATAAAACGGGGTTATTTATAGCTACTTATTAGAGAGGAGTTTTTGTGAACGGCACCGGCAGCAGATAAGACCTCTGACGTTATCAGGTGAGCGACTTTTAAAGCAGTAATGTCGATGAAAAGAACTCCCCCTCCCAAAGAGAAAAAATCTGTGCTGAAAAAAGAGGTAGGCCCAGTTGAAGTCTCGACCGCGAGTTTGACTGGCTCTCTGGAGGATATCCCAAGGAAGCAATCTGAAATGGAGGATCTGAAAACTACCATTATGGGTGAGCTTAGAAAAATGAAAAAAGAATATAAGGAAGAATTTAAGCTGCTCAGAGCTGATATCGAATTATTTAAAGAACAATTTAAAGAGGAGTTGAAAAATGAAGTTGTAACCACAGTTAAAATTATGATGGATGAATGGAAGATAAAAGCAGATGCTGATCTAAAACAACAGATGCATGAAGTTAATCAGAAAGTTGGTGGTTTGGAACTCTCAGTTGATCGCAAGTTGGAACCTATTATGAGAACACTTGATCAACAACACGATGCGATAAAGGAACTGACCAATATTGCGGATTCAAGTGCTAAGGCGAATGAGAAACTTCTCTCCGAGAACAAGCGTTTAACAGATTTATTGAATAAAATAACTGAGAAATGTATTGACTTGGAGGGAAGGCAACGACGTAAGAACTTGCGTATCGTGGGTGTGCGTGAAGGCAAGGAGGGAGCTCAAGACACCAGAGAGTTTGCTGCAAATCTTCTGAAGAATGTTTTGAATCTGGATCAAGCACCCCTACTTGGCCGAGCGCACAAAGCACTGAGACGACGTCCAAAGACGGGTTCGCCACCAAGACAACTGATTGTGAAAGTGGTTTACGATCATGTTTTGGAAGATATGATGAAGATAATAATTCGCAAACAGAATCTGTTTTATGATGGTGATAAGATCAGCATATTCAGAGATTATCCTGCTGAAGTTGCCAGGAGAAGAGCCCTTTTTACTGAAACAAGGCACATCCTCAGGAATATAAAGGGCGTGAGATATGGCCTGATGTACCCTGCCACACTACGAGTGAGCTACGACAATAAAGAGCATCACTTCACTGAACATACCGAAGCTCTGGAGTTCGCACGTAAAATCGAGACGGAGTTGGATGAGGAAGAAGAAGAAGAAGCAGAGGGAACACAGAGAGAAGACGATGATGAGGAAGAGGAGGATGAATAACGAACTTGAATTATACTCAACACTTACCTGATGCCGATCCACAACCAGCATTAAGGAGGAAGAATGATGATCTTGTAAAATTATTGGACTTGGAGAGTTCAATGATTATTAACAATAAACTAATATATAATAGTATTAGTTCAGTACTAACCATTATTAATAAATATGCGATACCTCCTTAAATAACCTAAAACGATAACAGCAAATTAAATCAATAAAGTATTAATAAGAATGGAAATGTAACACCCCGCCCCTAAATATATTGCCCTTAAGGCATTTACGGAACTGGAAATACAAACATCTTTTTTTTTCCCAACGGAAGTCCGTAGTTTAACAGCCACGCTAGTGTGGCTTACACTAACACCACTTTATGTAGCTTTAGACACTCTTTTTTTCCTGCACCTTTCCAATAATATTACTAACTTTTTCTTTTCCCTTTTTTATATTATCTTTTTTAATATATTATATGTGGAATTATATTATTTTACTTTTGAATGGAATTATACCGTAGACTGGAGAGGATATGTATGCCAAATAATGGTATTAGTTGATCATAAACTAGGGTGCGGAATTGGGATATATGTGCTGAGACATCTACCTCATTATAATCCACCATAACATCCTAATGCAAGACACTAACAAGAAAAAGGGGGGTGATGGAATCACCTTCTGTAGTTGGAATGTAAAAGGTATTAATGAACCAATCAAAAGAGGTAAGGTTTTGGCGCAATTAAATAGAATACAAGCTGACATAATCTATCTTCAAGAGACTCATCTAAAAAAGGAGGCACAATATAGGTTAACGGCAAATTGGATTTCTAGGGTGTATCATTCATCATTCACTCATAAATCTCGAGGAGTTGCCATTCTTATTCGTAAAGGTATTCAATTTAAACATAGTTCAATAATAGAGGACCCAGAAGGTAGATATATAATAGTCACGGGTGAATTATACTCGAAGAAGGTCGTACTTATGAATATATAGGGCCCAAATTTTGATAATCCACTATTCTTTAAGAAAATATTTAATACTATCCCTACAGTAACACAGAACAATTTAATAATTGGGGGCGACTTAAATTGCACTTTGGATAATTATTTAGACAGATCTTCAATCAAAAGGAAGGTTATTTCTAGATCAAGCGAATTCATAAATTCTTTTATTAAATCAGCTAATGTCAAAGATATTTGGAGAAATGTAATTCCTAATGGCCGAGAATACTCATTTTACTCGCCGGTATTTGGAACATACTCCAGGATAGATTATTTTCTAATAGATTCAAAACTTGTCCCATTTACGTATGACTCAAAATACCATAATATTATTATTTCAGATCATGCTCCATTAACATTTAAGATTAACTTAAAGGGTATAACTAAAGGATATTCGCAATGGAGACTTAATCCTCATATATTAAACGATAAAAGGTGCTCAGATTATCTGGTTAAACAGATTGAATTATTTTTTGAAACCAATGACAAACCTGGAATTTCATCATCTCTCTTATGGGACACATTTAAAGCTTTTATACGGGGTGCTACAATCTCAGCGCAGGCATATCTGAATAAGGAAAATAGAAAGATTCAACAGAAATTGGAAAATGAAATAAGGCAGTTGGACATGGAAAATGCTATGTCTCCATCTAGGAATATACATAATAAAATTGTAACATTAAAATACAAATTAAATGAGATACATTCAAAGTACGTTGTTAAACTTTTTCAAAAGACCAAACAAATACATTTTGAATTTGGGGATAAACCGCATAAATTGTTAGCTCGGCAACTAAGAAAGACAGAAGAAGAGAAAATGATACATAAGGTCAAATCTGAACAAGGAGATATATTAACTTTACCAAAAGATATTAATGATAGATTTCAACAATACTATCAAAAACTATATACATCAAAAGTGACGGATCAACCCGAGAAAATAGAAACATTTCTCCAGAAATGTAACATTAATGGATTAGATCGGGAAGGTAGAGAATTATTAGATGCCGAAATATCAGCAAAAGATATTGAGGAATCAATTAGATCATTGAAGAATGGTAAAGCTGCAGGACCCGATGGTTTGGGGGTTGAATTTTATAAGAAGTTTCATGATTTGATCGTCCCACGGTTACAAATTATGTACAAAGTTGCCTACGAACAAGAACAACTTCCAGAAACCTTAAAAGAATCCACAATTACACTTATTCCTAAAGCAGACAAAGATCCAGAAGACCCAGGATCATACAGAGCAATAGCTCTTTTAAATACAGATAAAAAAATATTAACAAAAATTTTATCCCAACGGTTAAGTTTAGTGATCAATAGATTAATACATCATGATCAAACAGGTTTTATTCCTAAACGTTATTCTACTTATAACTTAAGACGTCTGTTTAATATTATCTACTCGAAAAGAATGACTGATGTTGAACTAGCAGTTATATCCCTGGATGTGGAGAAGGCGTTTGACCAGGTTGAATGGCCTTATTTATTTAGGATAATGCAGAAATTTCAACTGGGAGAAGGATTTTGCAAATGGGTTAGAATTTTATATTCAGGCCCAACAGCAAGAATCCTAACAAATCAAATGTTATCAGCAAAATTCAATCTTTCTAGGGGTTGTAGACAAGGTTGCCCGTTATCACCGTTACTATTTGCACTCGCTATAGAATTATTAGCCGAAAGGATTAGAGTAGAACCAAAAATTTATGGATATAATACTAAAACTACAATTAATAAAATATCTTTATATGCAGATGATGTTTTATTGTATATAACAAAACCAGAGGTTAGCATCCCTAAAGTACTTGAAGTGATAAATGAATTTAGTGAGTTCTCAGGATATAGAATTAACTGGAACAAAAGTGAAATTATGCCTATAACAGGAATTAAATTGAATAAATTACAAAAATTTCCATTTAAAATAGCTAATAATCAAATTAAATATCTTGGAATTAATGTATCAAAATCTTATAATTCTTTATTTAAATCTAATTTTCCTCAATTATTAAATAAATTAAAAACAAATATTTTATATTGGAAAACATTACCGATATCAATGATCGGTAGAATAAATGCCATTAAAATGATTTTTCTGCCTCAATTACTATATTTATTTCAAGCCATTCCGTTATATCTTCCTAAATTTTTTTTTTTTTTATTGATTCTATAGTTAATAGCTTCATTTGGGATTACAAAAATCATAGAATAAGTAAAATACACTTATGTAAATCTAAGATAAATGGTGGATTAGCTTTACCTAATTTTTTATATTATTTTTGGGCGGTTCAGATTAAGAACTTTAATTATTGGTTGATACAGATGGAACAAGACCCAGCTTGGTTAAGAATAGAAAAGGAAGATTGTTTCCCTTTCGACATAAGCACAATACTCCTTGCCCCTGGGGTGGTACAAAAAAAATTATATAAGGCAAACCCTATAATTTTAAATAATATACGTACCTGGAAACAAATCATTAAGACTTTACATTTAGAAACTATACCACTTTGTTTACCAATTATGAATAATCCTATGTTCAAACCTTCAACATTGGATTTGGGGTTTAGACATTGGAAAAACTTAGGAATAATAAGGATAGAACATCTTTACAGGAATGGGAAATTCCTCTCATTCCAGGAGTTGAAAGAGATTTATGGACTGCAAGCAAATAATCTATTTAGATACTTACAAATTAGAGATTATGTCAAATTAAATACGCTAAATTACAGAAATAGAGAGCCAGGTATACTGGATGAAGTACTTAACAAGCATCCAACAACAGAAAAATGAATAGCATATATATATAATATTTTTTTGGACAGGGAATTGCCAAAAACGGAACTATTCCGACAAAAATGGGAAAATGAAATTGGTTTACCTATAACAGAAGATTTTTGGGAAGAAAGCTTACAACGAATTCATCGCTGTTCGTTAAATGCCAGACATACCTTGATACAATTCAAAGTAATACATAGATTACACTACTCAAAAAAGAAATTAAATAGAATTTTTCCTACTATATCACCATCATGTGATAAATGTCAGCACATAGAAGCCGATTTAAATCATAGTTTTGTAATATGTACAAAACTTAAAAGTTATTGGACTGAGATTTTTAAAATTATTTCCACAGTTTTAAAGATCACATTAAGCCCTGACTCAAAATTAATTATATTTGGGGTTTTAGATTCAACTCAAATTTTAACAGTAAATCAAAGAAATTTTCTGGATTACTGTTTAATAATTGGAAAAAAATTAATATTACAATTTTGGAAGGGACCATTATCCCCGACAATTAAAATGTGGACAGTAGAAATGTTGGAGACATTACAATTGGAGAGAATTAGATTTATCCTAATGGATAAACCTGAGATTTTTGAAAAAATATGGTCTCCATTCACTGATTATATGAAGGGGTAGCTGGGCTCAGCATTGAAACTCAATGAGTACCCGGTGGAAAGATCAAACAAAAATGTTTAAGATCAGATTTATATACTTGTCTCTATATATTATAATTAGAAATTGTTCCACTCATTGACAAGTTGTATACCGTTTTCTTTTCCACAAATATTTTTATTTTTTATTTTTTTGTTTTTTGTTTTTGTTTATTTTATTTTTATTTTTATTTATTTTTTTCTTCTCTCTCTTCTTTATATTAATCAACTATAATCATACTCTTATAATTATTCACTATTCTTTCTTTATACTTTTTTCACTCTATAAAAAAAAAGTGAGGCCAATATATATATTTTGTTAACATTTATATAATTTTGGAAAGATGTATCAACTATATTTGGAAAAAAATGCTATATTATTTGTTATATGTATGGCCTCTAATAAAAATATATTTAAAATTTTTTTTTTTTAAAAATTAAAAATGTTTATCTTTTCTTAAGAAATGGATAGATGTTTAGATCTAGTAATTTAAATTTGTAATTAGCTACAATTAGGTAACCAACTAATTATATGCTTTAATTTCAGGTCATCCAAGTAATATTGTTTCATATTTGTTTCAGAATGCTTCAATCCAAAATAACTGAAAACTTCATTGAGTTCTCTTAATTTTTAAGAAAGTTATGGGCTTTTGACGGTCCTAGATCACAGCTTTTGTGTTAAGTCAATGGAAAGGCAATGGGGAACAAGATGCTAATTTCCGAGTATGAAAATGGCCATAACTTTTTTTATACTGAAGATATGAAAGTGAATTAGGTGACAAATTAAACTTATTTTTGTGCTTTATCTGATGGGATACATTGCAGACTTGATTTTTTAAATCTCAAATTTTTGTAACATTGCTACTCTATCCATCTGTCACTTTTCAGGTCTTTCTTCCTTTCTAGATTTCACCTCCATTACTTGAATCAGTCAAAAAAGTGTCCCGACATGAAACATCACCTGATTCATTGAGTTACTCCAGAATGTGTGTTTTCTTCAAGATTCCATTAATTGGGGAGGCACAGTTGTGCAGCGGTAGAGTTTCTGCTAGAGACCCGGGTTCGATCCTGACAATGGATGCCACCTGTATGGAGTTTGTACATGGGACCGCGAGGGTTTTCTCCAGTTGCACTGGTTTCTTCCTCATTCCAAAGATTTGTAGGTTAATTGGCTTCTGTAAATTGTCCCTTGTGTGTGTAGGATAGAACAAGTGTACGGGGTGATGGACTCAGTGGGCCGTAGGGCCTGTTTCCATGCTGCAAATTTAAACTAAACTAGGGTTACACAAAAAGCTGGAGAAACTCAGCGGGTGCAGCAGCATCTAAGGAGCGAAGGAGATAGGCGACGTTTCGGGTCGAGACCCTTCTTCAGACTGGGTCTGAAGAAGGGTCTCGACCCGAAACGTCGCCTATCTCCTTCGCTCCTTAGATGCTGCTGCACCCGCTGAGTTTCTCCAGCTTTTTGTGTAACCCTCGATTCTCCAGCATCTGCAGTTCCTTCTTTAACAATTTAAACTAAACTAAATTAGATAAAATCATTGCCAACACAAATATACCTATGATCAATGAAAGAAAAACTAAAGTTAGTTTAGAACAAAACTTAAGAAATGGTCACAGCTAGCTTTGATACATGATATTTGTATCTATTTTTGATGATACTAATGTCATTTCTCATTTAGTTTAGTTAATTATTATCATATATTCGTTTCTGTAAGTATTATGGGGAAATAAATGTGTCACGGGCAAAATAGTAAATTTATAAACGAATGAATGTAATATACTCTTTTTTCTAATTTGTGTTTTTTTCTTCTCCTTTTTACTGTTTTGCTGACTTATTATGTGTACATTATGGTTTTATGTGATTATCTGAGTGTTGCTTGGATGCTGCTGCAAGCAAGATTTTCATTCTGCCTGTACTTCATCATACTTGTTCATTTGGCAATAATCTCAAGTCGACTTGATTTGATGTCTTGATATCCTGGAAAAGATGTAGCAGCCTGTAAGTGTAAGCCACCTAAACATCTCTGAAGATTGATACTGATGGCGAATGCATGGGACCAACGTATTACTGTACAATGCCATATTTTGGCAGCAGAACAGTAGATTAAACAGGTCATAAAATGTTGAAGAATAATTAGAAATAGCTCTTGTTAATGTTTATAAAATGTGTAGTGTTCACATTTATAATTTTATTGCTTCAATGATCACAGAAAAATAATTGCTCTCAGCTTGTCCTCTAATGGGCCTGTCCCACTTGCGCAACTTTTTTGGCGACTGCTGGCACCCATCATAGGTCGTCGAAATTTTCAACATGTTGAAAATTCAGCGGCGAACAGAAAGCCGCTACGACTCTTTGGTTGACTGAGACTACTCACAACCATAAAGCGACACCTTGGCGACATGTCGCGGATTGAAGCCTGTATGGTCGTGAGTAGTTGCCCAAAGAGTCATACCTTGTTCTGGTCGCCGCTGGATTTTCAACATGTCGAAAATTTTCGGTGACCTGCATCGACCTATGATGGGTGTCGGCAGTCGCCGAAACAGTCGCGTAAGTGGAACAGACCCATAAAGATTCTAACTCATTTGTCACAAATAGAAATATTATTGAAATTTTGGGAAAGGCCATTTAGTTTAGTCAGAGATACAGCATGGAAACAGCCCCTTGGACCACCGAGTCTGTGCCCATCAGCAATTCCCGTACACTAACACCATCCTACACACACTCGGGACAATACTGACCTAAGCAGTAATGCAGCATAGATTTATTAGAAAATTACTAAATTTTATATAGTTACATTATAGAAGAGATGAATTTGGTATATTATTCCAAAAAGGGGTAATTGAAAGGACGGCATATCAGCCTCAACAATTTGTGTCCAATATTTCCCTGGCAAAAGAACGATGGTGAGTGTCGAGTCATTCTGGACCTAACCAGACATAACTCTTAGGTCCAGTATAAACGTTTTTAAAATGGAAACTTTCAGTACTGCTGAGCAACTGGTGTCATAAGGGTGTTACATGGCAAACATAGATCTGAAATATGCATAATATTTAGCAACCAAACATCTGTTGAGAGGTTAGGTTCCTCACCCATCTAATTAAATCCAAATTAGTACCATCTAGAATGATTGGCTATTTGGGGTTCATCATTCATTTAACTAACATGTCAGTACTTTGCCTTTGGCCAAAACTGTAACTAATGTCTCACAATGTACTAGAGACATTCTGACTGAATAACCTTCAGTTTACAAACTGATGTGAGCGCTTCGGGATGGGGAGCCACTGATACCGAGTCTAGCTGTAGCGGCATATGGAATGTTGAAGAGGCATTAATCCTGTAGAGGCATGGGATAAACTGCATAGAATTGCTGGGTGCATTCTATGGCCTAAAGCATTCTGCTCAACAATGCATGATTTGCATGTGCAGCTTCAGATTGACAATACCACAGCTGTTGCATATCAATCACATAGGTGGAATTAGGTCATTATTCTGTGACAATCTGGCTGACCTCATCTGGTACTGGTGCATTACGAGAAACATCTGGTTCTCAGATATCTACCTACCAGGTAGAGATAACGTGAAAGTGGCAGACACCAGGTCATGTAAATTCAATGACAACAGAATGGATGCTGAATCCAAAAGTTTCAAAATGATTGTCGGCCGATATGAATTGGCAGACATAGATCTGTAGCATCCAGGTTAAATCACCAGTTACCTAAATATGTCTCATGGGAAATGGATCCAGGGGAAGTAGCAAAGGATGCACTCTCGCTACATTGGGGACGTACGTTCTTATGCTTTTCCCCATTCTGCCTCATCAGTCAATGTCTCACCAAAATAGAGCACGACTACGCTTTAGGCGATTGGTAGTTCCTAACTGGTCCACACAGCCATGGTTCCCATTGGTACTGAGACTGATGACACAACCATTCATGACTATCCCCAAATGCAGCAACTTGTTAGTTCACTCCGGGACAGGAGGAGAGTTCCCCTTTACATGATCGTATTAATCTGTTGATTTATATCTGCTGACCAGACTGTTCCAGGGACTTGGACTATGGAATAGGACTGTCGATGTGATTAAGGTGGCCTGGAGAGATAGTACTAAAAAACAATATTTATCTCATATTAAGAAATGGGAGATATTCTGTTTACAGTCAAATATATCTTATCATGTTGCAGGCATACCGGATGTATTGGAGTTCCTTGCTACATTGCATTTTGACAAGCAGTTAAGCTATAGTGCCATTTATAGTGCTCAAAGTGCTTTGTCCTCCTGTTTAGGGCAAGGGTCTGGACAACACTCTGTCGGATCTCATCTATTGGTGGCCCGATTCATAAGAGGTATTTTAACAAAACCCTCCCAGACCTAGATGTTCGGAAATCTGGGATGTGAGCATAGTTCTCACACTGCTTTGGCAATGGGCTCCAATTACATCTCTGCCTTTCATAGAAACATAGAAACATAGAAATTAGGTGCAGGAGTAGGCCATTCGGCCCTTCGAGCCTGCACCGCCATTCAATATGATCATGGCTGATCATCCAACTCAGTATCCCGCACCTGCCTTCTCTCCATACCCTCTGATCCCCTTAGCCACAAGGGCCACATCTAACTCCCTCTTAAATACAGCCAATGAACTGGCCTCAACTACCCTCTGTGGCAGAGAGTTCCAGAGACCCACCACTCTCTGTGTGAAAAAATTCCTTCTCATCTCGGTCCTAAAGGATTTCCCCCTTATCCTTATGTGACCCCTTGTCCTGGACCTCCCCAACATCGGGAACAATCTTCCTGCATCTAGCCTGTCCAACCCCTTAAGAATCTTGTAAGTTTCTATAAGATCGCCTCTCAATCTCCTAAATTCTAGAGAGTATAAACCAAGTCTATGCAGTCTTTGTTCATAAGACAGTCCTGACATCCCAGGAATCAGTCTGGTGAACCTTCGCTGCACTCCCTCTATGGCAATAATGTCCTTCCTCAGATTTGGAGACCAGAACTGTACGCAATACTCCAGGTGTGGCCTCACCAAGACCCTATACAACTGAAGTAGAACCTCCCTGCTCCTATACTCAAATCCTTTTGCTATGAAAGCTAACATACCATTGGCTTTCTTCACTGACTGCTGTACCTGCATGCCTACTTTCAATGACTGGTGTACCATGACACCCAGGTCGCGCTGCATCTCCCCTTTTCCTAATCGGCCACCATTTAGATAGTAGTCGGTTTTCCTATTTTTGCCACCAAAGTGGATAACCTCACATTTATCCACATTATACTGCATCTGCCAAACATTTGCCCACTCACCCAGCCTATCCAAGTCACCTTGCATTCTCCTAGCATCCTCCTCACAGCTAACACTGCCCCCCAGCTTAGTGTCATCCGCAAACTTGGAGATATTGCCTTCAATTCCCTCATCCAGATCATTTATATATATTGTAAATAGCTGGGGTCCCAGCACTGAGCCTTGCGGTACCCCACTAGTCACTGCCTGCCATTGTGAAAACGACCCGTTAACTCCTACTCTTTGCTTCCTGTTTGCCAGCCAGTTCTCTATCCAAATCAATACTGAACCCCCAATGCCATATGCTTTAAGTTTATATACTAATCGCTTATGTGGGACCTTGTCGAAAGCCTTCTGGAAGTCCAGATACACCACATCCACTGGTTCTCCCCCATCCACGCTACTAGTTACATCCTCGAAAAATTCCACAAGATTCGTCAGACATGATTTACCTTTCGTAAATCCATGCTGACTTTGTCCAATGATTTCACCACTTTCCAAATGTGCTGCTATCCCATCTTTAATAACTGACTCTAGCAGTTTCCCCACTAGCGATGTTAGACTGTAATTCCCCGTTTTCTCTCTCCCCCCCTTCTTAAAAAGAGGGGTTACGTTTGCTACCCGCCAATCCTCAGGAACTACTCCAGAATCTAAAGAGTTTTGAAAGATTATCACTAATGCATCCACTATTTCCGGAGCTACTTCCTTAAGTACTCTGGGATGCAGCCTATCTGGCCCTGGGGATTTATCGGCCTTTAATCCATTCAATTTACCCAACACCACTTCCCGACTAACCTGAATTTCACTGAAGTACTCCTTTGACCCGCGGTCCACTGCTATTTACGGCAGATTATTATGTCTTCCTTAGTGAAGACGAAACCAAAGTAGTTATTCAATTGGTCCGCCATATCCTTGTTCCCCATGATCAACTCGCCTGTTTCTGACTGCAAGGGACCTACATTTGTTTTAACTAATCTCTTTCTCTTCACATATCTAAAAAACTTTTGCAGTCAGTTTTTATGTTTCCTATTTTTCCTTTCCTAATCAAGCCCTTTGTCCTTCTCTGCTGGTCTCTGAATTTCTCCCAGTCCTCTGGTATGCTGCTTTTTCTGGCTACTTTGTATGCATCATCCTTTGCTTTGATACTATCCCTGATTTATCCTTGTTATCCACGGATGCACTACCTTCCCTGATCTATTCTTTTGCCAAATTGGGATGTACAATTTTTGTAGTTCATCCATGCAGTTAACGATCAAAGTGGTCATGTTCATGGTGCTAGCGGCAGCGCAATGCATCCAGATATTGCAAAAGTTACGACTGGACAGCATGCATTCTTCTGTAGATAATAATACGTTTTATGTATATGAGCTAATCAAACAGAGCAGGCCAGGGATGGCTGGAACCATAAAAAGCTTAAAATATACACATTGACCTAAGACTATGTGTAGTTACGCATCTGAGCCAATATATCAAGGTCACCAAGAGTCTCAGAGGCTTTGAAACAACGATGCTCATCAGCCACATAAAACCTCATAGAAAGATGTCAGTACAAACTATTTCTAGATGGCTAATACAGGTTTGCATTATGCTGGAGTAGACACTGATGTGTTTAAATCACTCCACCAGGGCGGCGTCAACGTACGCAGCAAAGGCACAGGATGTGCCTTTAGACCAAATCCTCACCGCAGGATGGTCCAGTGAAGGAACCTTTTTTATGATTTATGATAAACCTGTCCTCGCAATGCAAGGATTTGGGCATGCTGTTTTGGGTTCTGTTTGAGTTCTCCTTTGTAATTTCCCCTGTGAAAGAGGGGTTAATACTGTTCTTTTATTGTTTAAGATGTTCATTGTATAATTTAAACAATGTTCAATACATTATTTGTTTATCCTGTGTTAACCGAAGCAGTGTGTCGTATGGAACTGTATCTACGGCATGAAATCACAGAGCTTTGAAATCATCATGGAATCACTCGCGTGACTCCGAAGTAAAATAGTAAGATTAAGCAAGAACTTACCAGTTTTAAGTTTGATCTTTATTTTATGAGGAGTTACGATGAGGGATTACATACCCTCCGCTCCCGACCCTCCGCTTCCGAACAAAACTCTGTTTCCCTGCAGTCATACATATAATCAAAAATAAATAAATAAAAAATGACAGAACACACAATAAACACAAATTTAACATCCACCACAGTGAGTTCACCAAACACCTCCTCACTGTGGTGGAAGGCAAAGTCTTAAAGTCTGTGTCTCTTCCCTCTTTGTTTCCCTCTGCACCGAGGTGATCCAGGCCTCAGATGCCGCGACCGCACTGGGCGATGGTAAGTCAGTCCCGCGGTTCAACCGAGCTCCACGAATGGGCCAGTTCAACTCCGCGGCCTTGGGGGTCCACCGGGCCCGTGGTCGGGCCGCTGCAACCGCTCCGGGACCAAGTCGGGTCGCCGCCCCGGGACAGAGTCGGGTTTCCGCCGCCGCTGCTGGAACCGCTCCGGTAGTCGGGCCACCGCTGTTGCTGCCGCCGCCGCCGCTGATGCTGGAACTGCTCCGGTGGTCGGGCCGCAGCTGCCGCTGCTGGAACTGCTCCGGTAGTCACTGGAACCGCTCCGGGAGTCGGGCCGCTGCTGCCGCCGCTGCTGGAACCGCTCCGGTAGTCGGGCCGCCGCCATCTTGGAATGCTGTTTAACTCGCATGTGCAGTATAAACTTTTCCGAATAGGAAACTTCGTTACTGACTAACAATTGATTTTGATAAGGATCTCAAAGATACATTCTATTCAGTTCCCATTTACAGGGATCACCGGAGACATTTGAAATTATCAGGAGGAGGCAATGGTAACAGTAAAGCTTTGCAAAATGGGCTAAATTATTTACCCAGGTTATTTACCAAATTACTAAAATCGGTGCTTGGACTACTCAGAGTTCAAAAACACTTGTATGTCTTCTCTGGATGATATTCTAACACTGTATTTTGCTAAATTCAACTGTTCAGCCTCAAAATATATTTTAGAAATTGGGGTTCATCATCCATCCAGTTAAATTTAAGTAGTTACCAAATAGACTTGTTGGTCATTGGGATTTACTTTCAACTATTAATTAGCCTATGACTCCACCCTGGGGCAAGAGATTGGAGTTAATAGAAACCTGTAACACCCTTGTTGTTTATAAAGCAGCCTTCTCTTCATCAAGAGTAATTGGCAATATAGTAGCTGTGTTTCAGCTGTGAAAGTAGCAACCTCTCAAGTGCCATGTAGGTCATTGTTAATAGACCTATGCTATTACCAGCTGAAGCTACCAAAGTCACAATGATGGACAAACACTATTCGGCATTTCTCCAGTAGTTTGGTCAGTAAAATTTCAGTTATATTACAAACTGATGCTAAATGCTCTATGGTGTAAAATTGTGAATGTCATCTCTAGTTCGGAGGTGGAGAAGATTTGCTTGAGTTGCCAATTCTTCAGTTATTGGTATCAACTATCTATAGACACTGGGTCCATTCTATGGGTTAATGGGTTATTGAGCAAATATTCATAATCTGCATGCTCAACTTCAAGTTGATACACTATGGTGGTGGCATATGTTAGTCACATGGGTGCAATCAAGTAAAGGTATCCTGTAATAATTTACATAATCTCATTTGCCACTGGTATATCATCAAGTACAGATCGATGACAACACAGAATGGGTGTTAGATCACAAAGTGTTTATGAAATTATGGTTCGATGGAACACCCAATATCAACATGTTGTTTTCATGCTTATTCACTGGTTGCAAAAATTGTGACATAACAGTGGCGAGAGATACATTCTCGCTACAAGGAGGAGGAATGTTCTTTTATGTCTTCCTCTATTCTGCCTCATCAGTGGGGTCTTGAAATGAAGTCAGCAAGATCCAGCTTTACATTTTCATACTGTCTGTCTGGACTATGCAGCCATGATTCCCGCTTTTGTGTGGAATAATAATACAACCTTATACGGTTATTCTAAACGTAAAACTTTGCTGGTTCAGCCTGTGGCTCTGGAAACCAGCCTCTGCATGATAAAATCAATTTGTTCACTTGCAGTTGCTGCATAGACTGCTCCTACGGCTCAGGTTGTCACACCGATCCATGTATGTGCTCATTGCAGAGTGCAGGGATAGCACCCAAAAAAGTTTTGTTTAATGCTAATGTTACATTTAATACGGTACAGATTACTCACGTCTTGGAGTTCATTTTCAAATGGGTCTCTGACAATAGTTGAGTAATAGGGCCATTAACTGTGCCCAACGTGCCTTCCCATCATGTTAAAGAAGGAACTGCAGATGCTGAAGAATCGAGGGTTACACAAAAAGCTGGAGAAACTCAGCGGGTGCAGCAGCATCTAAGGAGTGAAGGAGATAGGCGACGTTTCGGGTCGAGACCCTTCTTCAGTCTGAAGAAGGGTCTCGACCCGAAACGTCGCCTATCTCCTTCACTCCTTAGATGCTGCTGCACCCGCTGAGTTTCTCCAGCTTTTTGTGTAACCCCCGTGCCTTCCCATCATATTTGCTGCAACGAACGGGACCAACTCTGTCGGGTTTCACCCCCGGATATCGAGTTTGTAAAGGATATCTTTAACACAAGTTCCCCCAGGACAAGTACAGGGCAGTATGAGATATAGACATTGTGTTAACACTACTTCACCAGGGGGCTCCAGCTACATCCTTAGCTTTGGCCGGCTCTCATAAGGTAGTTATCCTCATGGCGCTGGTCTCAGCGCAACGGGTTCAGTCGCTACATAATTGTGACTGGACAGGATGGTTACATCTGCAAGTAATATAATATTGTATGTTTATGATTTAGTTAAGCAGAGCAGAAGGGGTGTCAGGTCTCCAACTAGTATCATGGCATACCCAGGGACCTTCGGTAAAGTGAGGTCACACATATACAACAATACGTCAAGGTCACCAAGAGCCTTAGAGGCTCTGAACTAGCAATGCTTGTTAGTTACAAAAAACTTTGTAAGGTATCAGTTCAGACCATCTCCAGATGGTAAAACGGGGGTTGGTTTATGCAGGAGTAGATACTGATTTTCAGTATCGATGAGCGATTACGTGCCCACCGCTCCCAACCCTCACGTCACAAAGGTCATCTGGTAGTTCAATGTTTCTGATAATACTATGTTACTTCAATTACTGTTACCTGTGATTTCACACTGCTGCTTTCAAGATTGATGCGCATGCAGACTGGCGGTGTTCTTCTTCACGTAATTGCTCAACATAACTCCTCATAAAATAAAGATCAAACTTCAAACTGGTAAGTTCTCATTTAATCTCACTATTATTATTCAATCTAAAAATCTGCACCCACATCCTGTCTGAACACAAACTGTAATATTTGGTCTCAGGACAGAAACTATAATGATATACTTGCTCTAGTTTTCAAAATCTTTTCTTGGCCTATCTTGCTGTCATAATTGCTCAATGATTTGTAGTTTTATCTTTAATGCCTGTAAAAGTAATACATCAAAAACCATTGAAAATGTAAATACAATTTAAATGTGTCCATTTTTATGTTTTTGCTTGAAGAGCACACAAATCAATTCACATTCAACATTATTCCTGGCATTTACTCTATACCACTGCAAGTTATTCGTCATCATGCCAACTCAATATATCTTTGTGCTGGAGTATTGTACAGCATTCAAAAATAAAATAGAGCATAGAAAAAGGTTTAGCAGCACAGTGGCTCAGCAATAGAGCTGCTGCCTCACAGTGCCAGAGATCCAGGTTTGACCCTGACCTCATTTGTTAACATCATACAGCATGGAAACAGGCCCTTCAGCCCAACTTGCCCATGCTGGCCAAAATGCCCCGTCTTCAGTGGTCCCACATGTCAGAGTTTGGTCCATATCTCTCCAAATCTTTCCTATCCATGTACCTGTCCAGATGACTTAGTGGGCAGCACAGTGGTGTAACGATACCTTGCTGCCTCACAGTACTAGAGACCCAGGTTCGATCCTGACAGCGGGTGCAGTCTGTACGAAGTTTGTAACTTCTCCCCATGACCGCATGGGTTTTCTCCAAGAGCTCCAATTTCCTCCCTCATTCCAGACTTATGGGCCTGTCCCACTTAGGTGACTTTTTAGGTGACTACAGGAGACTATGCAGTCGCCACATGTTCGCGGGTAGTTGCCGGGGAGTGGCCTTCATGGTCGTGAATAGTTCCCTCAGATTCACAACAATTCGTAATGGCATTCTGGTCGCCACTAATTTTTTAACATGTTGAAAACATGTTCAACTTTTTTCAACATGTTGAAAAATTAGCAGCGACCAGCATTTTGACGCCATGGAGGGTAGCAAGAATTCTCGTAACGTAGGTGCAGTGGTAGTGGGTCGCCAGGAGGTTGCAGGTTGTCGCCATTGCTGACCCGTGAATTTCATTGGCTCATTGGGTAAAAGAACATAAACGGTTTTCAGAAACAAGGATGACCGTTAATGTTCGTTGAGCTTCACAGCCGTGTACCTCTGGCTTCTTAAAAGTTGTCTCCACTTCTCCTCCCCACCCCATCTCTCCCTTCTCCCCCTCCCCCCCTCTTTTAAAGGACTTAAGTGACCCTTCCCGTACACTGTGCTTTCGCCGACTTAATCACAGTGCCAACCTTCCTGTTCATCATGGTGTGTGTCTGCATCACATTGCCTTTGCACCATGTGAATTACACTCAGACAGCGCTCCCTTCGCTTGTCACCTGCCTGCATAACTGGCTGGTGAAGGAAGCGATGTGTGTGTGGTCCAATCTGACAGTCACCAGTTTTTCAGCGACCTGCTACGAATTGACAGTCGCCGGCACTCGCCTGAAAAATTGCCGAAGTGGGACAGGCCCTTTACAGGTTTGGCGGTTAATTGGCTTCTGTAAATTGTAAATTGCCCCTATTGTGTAGGATAGTGTTAGTGTACGGGCTGATCGCTGGTCAGCGAGGACTCGGTGGAAAGAATGACCTGTTTCCGTGCTGTATCTCTAAACTAAACTAAAATTAGGTCATCCCCTGTATGGTTTAAATCAGTTTTCCTTGAGTTGCCTTACGCTTCTGTTCAAGAAAACTAAATTGTAATTGTAATTAATTTATTAGCCAATTATGTAAACGAACAAGAAATTTGAGTTGCCAACAGTGATACAAAAAAGTCGCAAGATACATAACCAAATAAAAATTAAACATAGACTTAAGCAGCTACCACAGCGGCGTGTGAGAATGACCAAGGCACATAATATAAGCGGAGACTCACAGCCATCAGTTCAATGTCCGGGCCACAAACACGCTCCTTCACCGTGATGTGACCAGAGTTGTACCGACCGCTGTCACTCTCTCTGCAGTCTCTGTCCGCCCGAACAGTCAGAAAGCCGTCCACACTCGCACTGGACTCTGGGATATCCTCATGGAGACATGTCCCCGCAAAACACCGAGATCACTGCACTCACAGTGCTACCTTCGAGCCATCACCAGCGCAGGTAGCACATCCATCTAGTTTTTTGGACGACCTCACATTCCCCACTGCGATGGAAGGCAAATAATTTATACCTTTTCTTTTCTCCGACAGTCGGAGTAGTTGAAACTTCCGCAGTTGGGGTGATCGAATCTCCCACAATCACCGATCAAAGCTCATACGATCGGGGCGATTAAAGCTCCTACAGTTGGAGCTCCCACGATCGGGGCAATCGAAGCTCCTGCAATCGGGGCGATTGTGGCACCCACGATCGTGGTGGTCGAAGCTCCCGCGATCGGGGTGATCGAAGCTCCCGCGATCGGGGTGATCGAAGCTCCCGCGATCGGGGTGATCGAAGCTCCCGCGATCGGGGTGATCGAAGCTCCCGCGATCGGGGTGATCGAAGCTCCCGCGATCGGGGCGATCGAAGCTCCCGCGATCGGGGTGATCGAAGCTCCTGTGGTTGAAGTTTCCGCAATCGATTCCTAGCAAAGAGACCGCCAGCTCCACGATGTTAACACCGCAGTGCAGATACGATGAGAAAACCGCATCTCCCGCGAGGAAAGAAATTAAAAAACATTTCCCCGAACACCCTCCCCACCACCCAACCCCACATAATACAAAAAGTAAAGATCACTAAAAACATACAAGTAAACACAAAACAGCAAAAGAAGAAAAAGACGAGGCTGTTGGTGAGGCTGCCATGTACGGCGCCTCGTAGAATAGAATAGGTGGGAGAATAGAAGAAGAGAATCGCTGATCTAGTTACGAGATTGATTTGTTGGTTGAATCTGGGAAGCGGGCTTATGGTTATGGACTCAGATAAGAAGGAGATAACTTTATGTGTCCCATGTGCCTACGGCCATAAGATATATTCATTGATGCCTTTCGCAACACAATAGAAAGTCATGTATCCAAGTTTTCTTATGACATGAAGATTGAGTGGTGCAGATGGGAGCTTAAAATTAGAGAGACATTGATAGATTATGTAACTGGGCAAAACAGCAGTGGATGGATTGCAACATATGTAAGTCATCTGCTTCAGAAAGCAAACAAGAGGCTGGATATCTTAAAAAGCAAAAAGATGAGGATGAGGGGTGATCTTATAGTGGTGTATAAAATCGTCAGAGGAATTGTTTGGGTAGATGTACAGAGTCTCTTGTCCAGAGAACGAGAGGACATAGGTTCATGGTGAAGAGGAAAATATTTAATCTGAATCTGAGGGGTAACCTTTTCACACACAGGGTGGTGGAGAGAGCTGCCAGAGGAGGTAGTTGAGGCTGGGACGATCCCAACATTTAAGAAACAGTTAGACAGGTACATGGATAGGACAGGTTTGGAGGGATGTGAGCCAAACGTGGGCAGGTAGGACTAGTGTAACTGGGACATGTTGGGCAGTGAGAGCAAGATGGGCCAAAGGGCCTGTTTCCACATTGTAGCACTTTATGATTATGATTTAATAACCCACTAACCCAGTCCTATCCATGTACCTGTCTAAATGTTTATAAATCGTTGTGATAGTACATGTCACAACTAACTCCTCTGGCAGCTCGTTCCATACACCCACCCCCAATTGTGTAAAAAAAAGTTACCCTTTAAGTTCATATTAAATCTTTCCCCCTCCACCTTAAACCTACTGTAAATGGACACCAGACTCAGTACGTGATTCAAATACATCTTTAATCAGCACTGATACTTAACAGCATAAAGGATGGCTAGCTGTCAGTACATCCTGGCTGCTCCGACTCCCCGTGCTGGAAACAAGTGTTACAGTGGGGTGGAGTTAGAGAAGGTGGCTTGTGTGTGATTGGTTAACATGCGACATCAATCTACATCCTTCCCCCTAAAGATTAAGTGTGGAACAGCACCCATGCCATGGAGTTAAACATACTCGCCATATCTGTCTACGGATACGGACCACCAACCACTGGTGACAATCCTGAAGAAGCCTATCCATGCCGCGCCTGCTCGCTTGCAGTGTATGATGATGCAGCTGCAGCGGTACGATTTCTCTATTACCTACACAAAGGGTAAGGACATGCACGTCGCTGACACTCTCTCCCATGCACCTCGGGCATCTTGTGAACATCATCCCTACAAACAGGAAAATTTCACGGTCCTCGGTCTCGATTTCGTCTCCAGTAAGCAACTGCGCACCCTGGCCGCGCACACCGCCACAGACGATACGCTTCAAATCCTCTCCTCCATCATCAAAACAGGCTGGCCAGACAGACAATCCAACACACCCACAGAGGTGCAGCCATTCTTCCTGGTCCGTGATGAACTGGTGGTTCAGGATGGTGTTGTCGTCAAGGGTCACAAGGTGGTGATACCCTCATCGCTACGAGACGCATACTTCAAAGAGGCACACAGCGGTCACCCAGGAGCTGACGCCACACCGGCATGCGCCCGTAGTCTCTTCTTCTGGCCGGGAATGGCCAATTACATCCGGGACCGCGTAGCCTCCTGCCCCACTTGCAACAGCCTCGCGCCTCATTAACAGCGGCACCCCCCCTGCAAAAACCCCCACCAGCACTGCCCTGGACATCGCTGGCGCCAGACATTTTCGAATGGCGTGGAAAGCACTACCTCGTTCTAGTCAACTCCTTTTCTAACTTGTTTGATCTGGACCAACTGACCTCCCTCACATCGGAGATGGTCATCCAGAAGCTGAAAAGACACTTCTCTACCTTTGGCGCTCCCGTCAGCCTGAGAACCGACAACGGTCGGCAGGTCACCAGCCACATGTTCAAGCTTTTCGCAGACCGATGGAACTTCCAGCACGTCACGAGCAGTCCCGAGTATCCACAGAGTAATGGACTCGCTGAACGCGCTGTCAGAAGCGCCAAACACTTGCTGGAGCGAGCACAGATTTCAAAGTCAGACGTTTATCTCGATCTCCTGAATCTCAGAAATGTTGCCAGAGACGGAACCCTGGGATCGCGGCACAGCGACTGATGTCGAGATTGAGAAGGCCTCCGGACCCCATCGCATAACAACAACTGGTCCCTCAGGTGCTGAAGCCTGCCACTATCCAGAAACGTCCAGAGAAGCATGACATCCAGAAACGGTCATACGACAGTTCCAGCAGACCACTCAAGCCTCTACTGCTGGGCCAGGTCATCCGTCTACGAACTTCAACTGGACATTCCCGTCTGGGCACTGTTGTCAACCCAACTGACGAGCCACGGTCCTACCTGGTAGACTGTGAGGGAGCGGTGTATCGGAGAAGTCGACAACACCTACTTGCTGTGAGGGTGCCTCGACCACCGCCTGCTGGTCCCTAAGCTCCACAGCTCCAGTTCCAGCTGCCTTTTGCAATGTCTTCCACCCGTCCCCACATTCCTTGCACCCCTCCATGTCCCACGGTCTCCACTAACTACGGGGCCTCATCTACCGCATGTTTTCCTTTTCGGTCACCACAGGCCTCCACCGCGCCATTCTCGCCTCCAGGCTCTCCGTCTCATCTTTCAGGTGAGTGGGGGAGGGTTTGGTCCGCACGCGCTCAGGCCGTGTTAGTAGACCACCAGACAGATATGGAGAGTATGTTTAACTCCATGGCATGGGTGTTCTTCCACACTTAATCTTTAGGGGGAAGGATGTAGATTGATGTTGCATGTTAACCAATCACACACCAGCCAGCATCTCTAACTCCACCCCACTGTAATACTTATACTAACATTGGTTTTCAGCTCTGGAGTCGGAGCAGCCAGGATGTACTGACAACTAACCATCCTTTATGCAGTTAAGTTTCAGTTCTGGTCTCCAATTGGAGGCGTGGGTTCGTATCCCACTTCTGACACCATGTAAATGGACACCAGACTCAGTACGTGATTCAAATACATCTTTAATCAGCACTGGTTGTCCGTGTGTTTTTTTTGTACTTTTAGTAGTTATAAAAGCTTGGCTTTAGTCACACAGCCTTGTTTGTTCCATGGTATATAAGATATCATTGAAACACTTGTAGGTGAGTGGCTCCAGCAGACAGGCTCTCCATGATATCGCATTAATAAATCCTTGAAGTCTGGTTCCGGCAGTGTTTCTTGAAGTAAATTCCCTGACAGTAAACATCCAAAGGGAGAAGGCACGCAAGTACACAGCAGACTACAAAGCGGTGGCCAAGTGTAACAAAAAAGCAAAAAAGCAAAAAAGGCCACAAGATTTTACGAAAGCTTGGGATATAAACAAACAAAAAAAGATTTGTTTTTGCTTTTCAAATATTTAACCAGATTTCACACAGATAGCAAGTGCAGCTCTGAGCAGCACTTCATATACAGAATGGATTGACTTTACAAATTCAACAAAACTCTATCAACAGAATATTGATAGAGTTCTGTTAACTAAATAGTGTCAGATTAAGAAGTGAAGTGAGATTACACAAACCTAACAAAGGAGATAATGATCGACTAGGAAGGGGAGCTTGTACACGTACCCCAGTTTGCGTGGAAGTCGAGACGGTTGAAAGCTTCAATAAAGCAACAAAGGAGTCAATATCACCAGCAACTTGTCCTGTGTGACCAATATTGAAGCAATAGCCAAGAAAGCTGAGCAAATGTGACTACAGACTCAGAAGCATGAGGGAGGAGCTGGCAAAAGTTGACTAGAAAGGGACCTCAGCAGGAATGACAGTGGAACAGCAATTGCTGGAATTTCTGCGAATAGTTCGGTAGGTGCAGGATCTGTTCATTTAAAATAGGAAGAAAGATTTTAATGGGAGAATGTGGCAGCCATGGTTGACATGGGAAGTCAACGATTTGTGGGAAGGCAGAGAATAGTTAGAGGCAGGAGAATTGGGGAGTTTTAAAGAACAACAGAAAGTAAATAAAAAGCCAATACGGGGTGAAAAGATGAAATGTGAAGGTAAGCAAGTCAATACTATAAAATAGGATAGCAAGAGTTTCTTTAGATATATAAAGAGTAGGAAAGAGGCAAGTTGTCAGTGGACTGTTGAAAAATGATTCTGGAGAAGTGTTATTGGGGAATAAAGAAATGGCAGAGGAATGGACTACAAACTAAATGAAGAAAAGGAATTTAATATCAGATCTTGCTCTGGTTAGAAACATAGAAACATTGAAAATAGGAGTAGGAGTAGCTCATTTGGCCCTTCAAGCCAGCACCAACATTCAATATGATCACAGAAAATTACTTGCAGGAGTAGGCCATTCGACCCTTTGAGCCAGCGCCACAATTCAATATGATTATGGCTGATCATCTAAAATCAGTACCCTGTCCATGCATTTTTCTTGTACCCCTTGATTCCTTTTGCCCTAAGAGCTATATCTAACTCTCACTTGAAAACATCCAGTGAATTGGCCTCCACTGTCTTCTGTGGCAGAGAATTCCACAGATTCACAACTCTCTGGGTGAAGAAGTTTTTCCTCATCTCAGTCCTAAATGGCCTACCCCGTATTCTTAAACTGTGACCCCTGGTTCTGGACTCCCCCAACATCGGGAACATTTTTCCTGCATCAAACCTGCCCAATCCTTTAAGAATTTTATATGTTTCTATAAGATATCCTCTCATCCTCCTAAATTCCAGTGAATACAAGCCCAGTCGACCCATTCTTTCATCATATGTCAATCGCGCCATCCCGGGAATTAACTTGGTGAACCTACGCTGCACTCCCTCAATAGCAAGAATGTCTTTCCTCCAATTAGATACTAAAATTGCACACAATACTGCAGGTGCAATCTCACTAGGGCCCTGTACAACTGCAGTAGGACTTCCTTGCTCCTCAACTCAAATCCTCCCGCAATGAAGGCCAACATGCCATTAGATTTCTTCACTGCATGCTGTACCTGCACGCTTACTTTCAGTGACTGACGTACAAGCACATCCAGGTCACGTTGCATCTCCCCTTTTCCTAATCTGACGCCATTCAGATAATAATCTGCCTTCCTGTTCTTTCCATCAAAGTGGATAACCTCACATTTATCCAATTTATACTGCATCTGCCATGCATCTGCCCACTCACCCAACCTATCCAAGTCACCTTGCAGCCTCATTGCATCCTCCTCGTAGCTCACATTGAACACAGCTTTGTGTCATCTGTAAACTTGGAGATGCCACTTTTAATTCCCTTGTCAATCGTTAATATATATATAATTAATTATTATTATTTTATTTATATAATATCATCTGTATCCTGTTCCTGCTTTTTCCCCATATCCCTGATTCCGTTCGCCCTGAGAGCAAAATCTAACTCGCTCTTGAAAACATCCAGTGAATTGGCCTCCACTGCCTTCTGTGGCAGAGAATTCCACAGATTCACAACTCTCTGGGTGTAAACATTTTTCCTCATCTCAGTCCCAAATGGCCTACCCTTTATTCTTAAATTGTGACCCATGGTTCTGGACTCTCCCAACATGGGGATCATTTTTCCTGCATCTAGCCTATTCAATCCAATAAGAATCTCATCCTTCTAAATCCCAGTGAATATAAGCCCAGTCGACGCGTTCTTTCATCATATGTCAGTCTGGTTAGACTGGATTGCTCAACCTCTGTATTTCCAGTTCAGTATCAGTTTTGTTATATGTTTCTAACCATTTTCACAAGGCTTTAAAAGCTGCTTATTTAGTCTCCGGTTCCAATTTTACCCCCAAAACATCTAGAGACCTAGATCCTGTGGAATTGAGCTGTCTAAGGAACAAGATAAACAGCTCCCTTAGATCTAGACAGCCACTCACAGCTACTGAACATGCAGTCAGCACATTTCCTTGCACAAATACTGTAAACACTTAAGACTCACAGGTCAATATTGGAAGTCGTGGGCAATAACCTGACACTTAAATGGAAGTATGCAAGAAGAGACGAATGTAACTGATCGACATCTGACATAAATTGTTTGCACTATTACAAAATTGTCCAATAGTTTGGAGGAATAAGTCAAAAGAAAAACAATCATGACTTCTAATGGAAATAAAGAGTGTGGCATTGCAGAAGAGGTTTGTTGCTATGGGAACAGAAGGGTCCACTGTGCTGTTGCTATGGGAACGGAAGGGTCTGTCAATTGATTTAATCTTGGATGAGTGCCTCGTGCAGAACTACTCCTGACTCTCTTTCTTCAACGATACGATACAATAGAACTTTATTTATCCCAGGAGGGAAATTGGTCTGCCTACAGTCATAAAACCCACTGCACAGTGGGTGGTACGATGGCGCAGCGGTAGAGTTGCTGCCTTATGCCCCTGTCCCACTTAGGAAACCTGAACGGAAACCTCTGGTGACTTTGCACCCCACCCAAGGTTTCCGTGCGGTTCCCGGAGGTTTTTGTCAGTCTCCCTAATGATCAAAAGTGGTTTCCGTTTTAAAAATCAGTAATTTTTTAGTCAAAGCCGGTTGCGATGCTAGTTGAAGGTGGTTGCCGGAGGATAAAAACCTCCGGGAACCGCAGGGAAACATTGGGTGGGACGCAAAGTCTCCAGAGGTTTCCATTCAGGTTTCCTAAGTGGGACAGGGGCATAACAGTGCTTGCATCGTGGAGACCCGGATTCGATCCCGACTACAGGTGCTGTCTGTATGGAGTTTGTATGTTCTCCCTGTGACCGCGTGGGTCTTCACCAAGATCTTTGGTTTCATCCCACACTCCAAAGATGTACAGGTTTGTAGGTGAATTGGCTTGGTATAAATGTTAGAAGGGGGAGGAGTTGTACAGTTTGATAGCCACAGGGAAGAAGGATCTTCTGTGGTGTTCTGCTCTGCATCTTGTTGGAACCAGTCTGTTGCTGAAGGTGCTCCTCAGGTTGTCCAGTGTGTCATGTATTGTCCAACTGCTCTGCAGTTTGAGGAGCATCCTTCCCTCCAAGAACACCTCCCATGAATCCAAGTCCACTCCCTGGACAGAGCCAGCCTTCCGGACGAGCTTGTTAATCCTGTTGGCGTTCGTGGCCTTCGCACTGCTGCCCCAAGATACAATAGTGAAGAACATACAGTCAGCATCAGAAACTCTTGCATGCTAAGAGGCTGAGGGCAGTTGTTACTATTGGAGGGCTTTGTATGTGAGGCCTCACTGATCTAACATCACACGCCACTGTATCAGAATGGCATCATCATTGTCCAAAGCTCGAACAAACCGTCTTATTGATCGAATTTGATAGATTGATTGATTGAAAGACAGGAAGGAAACAGGCCATTCGACCCACCAAATCCACGCCGACCATCTATCACCCCTGTTCTATTTTATCACGCTTTTGCATCCAAAGTGTAGGATACTGTTGGGATATTTATAGAGGCCAACTAACCTCCAAACCCACACAGTGGTGTTGCTGTCCCTTCCTTACAACTGCTTCCCTGTGGACCTGCAGGCCACGGACTCAATCCTCCAGCATTGTCAGGTACCTGTTAAAGGATGATCTATCTGAAGAAGGGTCTCAACCCGAAATGTCACCTATTCCTTCTCTCCAGAGATGTCGCCTGTCCGGCTGAGTTACTCCAGCATTTTGTGTCTCTCTTCAGTGTTTAATTTAGTTTAGAGATATGGTGTGGAAACAGGCCCTTCGGCCACTGAGTCTGACCAGCGACCCCCGCACGCTAACACTATCCTACACAAACAAGAGTGGTCACAACAATGGGGCATGCAGTTCAACCCTTCCAAATGTGAAACCATGCGTGTCACCAGAAAGAGGAATCCAGGCGTCACATCTTACAACATACTTGGTGTCACCCTTGAAGAATCCAAACAAACCAAGTATCTTGGCATCAAATTGCAGAATGATCTATGTTGGAATGGTCAGACTCATCATGTAACTGAAAGCAACATGTGTCATAAACTTCCTGAGGCACAACTTCCATCATTGTTCAGCTTCTGTCAAGGAGAAGCTGTATTTCACCCTCGTTAGACCTCATCTGGACTACGCAGTTGCAGCTTGGGACCCATACACAGATAAAAACATTTCATCCATCGAATGTGTCCAAAGACAGGCCGCTCGATTTGTTACTAACACTTATGAGAGAGAAGCAAGTGTCACCAAACTTCTGAATTCCCTGGGGTGGAACCCTCTCCAAGACAGACGTGAAGCTCACCGTTTGACCTGTTTTTACAAAATGTTAAATGGTCAGCTAGACATAGATCACAAGACCTACACCAACCACAAACCAATTAGGAGCAGATGAGGGCATTCGATCCAATTTGTGGTCCCAGCCACAAAGACAGATGTGTACAGCAATTCATTCTTCCCACGCACTATTAACGCATGGAATAATCTCCACCAAGCCACGGTTGCCCAGCCAGATACAACTAAATTTAAAATGGCACTTTCTTCCCAATAACCCTCTCTGGCTAAACCCCTCCCTTCACCACCTTCAGTTTAAATTCCAGTTGGAATATTTTGGAGGACCAAGTAACCAAGAACCAAGAGACAATTTACAATTATACCAAGCCAATTTGTCAACAAACCTGTACATCTTTGGAGTGTTGAAGGAAACAAAGAGATCCTGGAAAAAAATCCCACACGGGTTATGGGGAGAACGTACAGATTCTGTACAGACACCACATGTAGTCAGGATCGAACTCGGGGCTCTGGTGCTGTAATGCCCCTGTCCCACTTAGGAAACGTCAACGTAAATCCCTGGAGACGTTGTGCCCCACCCAAGGTTTCCGTGCGGTTCCCGGAGGTTTTTGTCTGTCTCCCTAATGGTCGAAAGTGGTTTCCGCTTCTTCTATGTTCCGGCGAGTATTTCAAAAAATTCAAAACTGGCCACGAGTTTTTTTCACCCAAGGGAGGTCTTACCTTCCACTGTCTGCAACCTCCGGCAACCACTTTCAACTAGCATCGCAACTGGCTTTGACTAAAAAATTACCGATTTTTAAAATGGCAACTTAGTTTTAGTCGCGGCCGGTTTTGAATTTTTTGAAATCATCGCCGGAACATAGAAGAAGAGGAAACCACTTTCAACCATTAGGGAGACTGACAAAAACCTCCGGGAACCGCACGGAAACCTTGGGTGGGGCGCAAAGCCTCCAGAGGTTTCCGTTCAGGTTTCCTAAGCGGGACGGGCATAAGGCAGCAACTCTACCGCTGCACCACTGTGCAGCCCATACTAGAATCTGCTGTAAACCAGCATCTGCAGTTCCTTCCTACGCAGGGTGATCTGAGCACTGACAGATAGAAGCAGACACTCCACACTTAGTGCAGCCGGATCTTATCCCTTTCATCTTCCATTCTGCAAACTGAGAGAACCAATCGCCGCAATTCTCAAGTGTTGAAAACTTGTTTTATATATTTTTTTTAATCAATATTTTACATTTTAGGCATAAATTCCATGCAAATGAGGAAATGATTTGGACAATTTGAATTACATTAGATTTTCATGCAATGTGTAGAACATAGAAACATAGCAAATAGGTGCAGGAGTAGGCCATTCGGCCCTTCGAGCCTGCACCATGATTCATGGTGGATGTCTAAAGGATGTAACTCCAGGGCATTGCCCCACACGCTGACCCTTGACTGAAGCCCAGGGACTGCTCAGAACAGACAAGTCCGCCCTCTTTAACCTGACTCCCCTCCTCGTCCATTCTGCTGGAGCCCTTCCTCAAATCCCACCGGGAACAGTTGAAAGGTGCAGCAGTACAGAGTGGTGTCCAGGGCACACAGGTAGACAAGAAAGCATCAGGGGCACGGGGGTGGTGGTGATGGGCAGACACGGACTGTGGGAAAGTCCCTGTGTGGAGGCAGATCCTGTCTTGATTTAGATTGTGCTGATTGGAATTATTTACCGTCACTCTCTGTTTTACCCTCTTGATTTCACATTGTTTGTTGCACCAAGGTTTGGAAAGCTCACAATGTGTTCTGTGCTTCCTGTGATTGTGATTGAACTGTAACATTGCAGTTTCATCAGCTCAATAAACGAGCATCACAACAAAGAGGATCTTGATGTGAATGACTTTGTGTGTATGTCTCCCCGTGACCTGCGTGGGTTTTCTCCGAGATCTTCGGCTTCCTCCCACACTCCAAAGATGTTCAGGTTTGCAGGTTAATTGGCTTGTAAAAGTTGTCCCTAGTGTGGGTAGGATGGTGTTAATGTGCAGGGATCGATGGTCAGCACAGACCCGGTGGGCTAAAGGGCCTGTTTCCGCGCTGTATTCTCTAAAGTATTTAAATAGACAAGGCAGGGAAAGGATAAGGACTTAATTTGAGCAAATGCGATTAGTGCGGATGGGTAAAAAGGATGTGAAGGGATGGTTCTGTGCTGTTTGACTCTGTAATTCTATTATCAAGCAATGACCATCTCCAACAAAAGAGATTGGTAACACTTTTCGAACAACATTCACTGACAGTCCTGGGTCCAATGATATGGGCTCCACCATGTTTGGGAGTCTCTCCCTACTGCAGCCTTCTTCCAGCTTCTCAGCCGCCGGCCAAACACCATCCTCGGCCAGTTCCACTGAGGTCATCTTCTTGGGCCGCGCTTTGTCAGGGACCTCCCCCTCCACCTTCCTGCCATGAGGCCAGCTTACAGGATCAAAGGCACACGCATATGTCTCCACTATAAGGTGGCGACCCTCGGAGAAGTCCCAGCCTCACAAACAACTCAACACAATAAATAATGTAAAGCAGCCTGGGGCAAGATGGTTTGCCTATGATTTAAATTTTAAACGTCATCCCGTCACCCATTCCTTCTCTCCAGAGATGCTGAGTGACCATTCTGAGGGAATTCCCACGTATATGAAGCATAGAGAAACGTGAGTTCTACATGGCTCTGCCCGACTTTTGAGAATGGATTCGGTGGTTTGTACACACTCCCCCTCCCTGCTCACCCACCCACCCACCAAGCTAGCCAGCCAGCCGGACCCCTCCTCGTTACAGCAGCGGACGCGACATTTCCAAGAGAATGGGGCAGAGAGCTGGGGCAGGGCTGGGATGGGAGCAGAGCAGATGAGGCGCACCAAAGGAACAAACAAGTTGATGGTTTCAAGGGGCAGGCGGCAGAGGTCTTGTGCCCCAGCGAGGTGGACCGCTCTTCCCCCGGCTAATGCACACACAGAAAGCGAGAGATGAGAGCAGAGAATGATCCCAGCCTAGCTCTGGCACTGGATGGTGCGCATTTCCCCTTTTTATGTCACATCAATAGACGCTGCCGTGCTTAATTCTATTTTTAACTCAAAGCCGCAGGATGGAGTTGTCTTCTTTTTACACTGTTGCTTCGCCACCACCTCCTCCTTGCTGCACAATGGCAGCGAGTGCGGGGCCGAGATCCTGCCTAGTTTTTTTAAGTTCTGAAATTGAATAACTTTCAATACTGAATCAGAATATACTTACTGTATGAGATACTGTCCAGCTCCTCTATTTGATACTTAAAACAGGCCTTCATTCACGGTTGGCTCAAGAGTAACCCGGGAGAGGAACTTGGTACATCGCAGAAATTAGAAGTAAACGGCAAACTTAGTCATACCCGTGTGAACTCGGTTAAACTCTTGTTCATAAACTTGGAGTCTCGTACACAACCACAAGTCTTTCACTCGGGGTACCTCGTGGGTCAACTCGCACCGTGAGACAGGCCCATTGGGGAATCCAGCAAGCAGTGACAACTGAAAAGCTAGTGGGCGTAACTACAGAAGGCATGAGTGACACTAATCTACACCCCCCCCCCCCTTAAAGAATGAACAACAATACAGATCCACAAACCAAGCAAGGCATGTGTAACAATCGATGACAAACTGGAGAAAAGTCAAACATAGTCCGGATACGTCGCAACCGGCCTGCAAACACGACCAGCACATGTATGATATAGACCATCTCCATTTTGATTTTCCGGGGAGAGAGAGCAGGTGGTTTCACAGGCGAGGGAGACTGCACCAGCAGGAGACGAAGCAGGGGACTGTGGTGCAGGCGGAGATGGCACAGGCAGAGGAGCTGCTGCAGGCATGGATTATTGCGCTGGCAAATGCATGCGAGTGCTACTAGACGCAGACGGAAGTGAACTTGTACGATCTGGATAATATGGAGGAGGAAATGGCTCGTTCACAGGCAGGATGTGTTGCCTGTTATGTCTGTAGGTGCCGCCATCGGCACTAACGATATATGAGCATGGCTCCGAAGGAATTCCAGAAATCACTCCAATATAGTCGTGGCCTTTGTCAGTCTGTACGCCCTTTGGTCAGCAGTGGCAGTGGTCTTGTCAAACCATTGTTTTTTGAATGTCACGCTTCTGTTGCAACCTGGAATGAACCTCCTCAGGTGGAATCACTTGTGGGATAAATGCCTGATCCGCCACAGGCACCGTGGCACGGGTCTGCCTTGACAGCAACCGTTGAGCGGGAGAACCCAAGTTGGGGTCACGGGAGATGTTGCGTAAGTTGAGCAGATCCAGGAATATGTCCGATTTTGCCCTGTAAGAATGTTCCATGCACTTTTGACAGCCCGTTCAGCCAACCCGTTCGTCTAGGCAGTTTCAAGGGCTGCTGGTGACGTGGTGGAAATTCCAGTGTCTAGCGAACTCCCTGAATTGTTGGCTGGTGAACTGACTGCCGTTGTCAGATAGCAGTCTGCCCGGAGATCCGTGGACTGAAAGGTGGCGAGATAACTTCGAAATCACTCCGCTGGAAGTGGGGCTGCTGAGAAATTCAATGTCAAACCATCCTGAATAATAATCAACGAGCACCAGGTGTTGTTTGCCATGCCAATCAAATATCAGCTGCGACTGTAGACCATGGGAGCGCAGGTACAGGATGTGAAAGAAGTGGTTGCTTTTGTTGGTGAGGTGCCAAACTGTTGCACACTGTGCAGGATGCCACATTTTTGGTGATGTATTCGGCCGTGCTAGGCCAGTAAAACATGCTTCTTGGCCGTAAAACAGTGGCTTCAGCACCGAGGTACAGTGAAAAGCCTTAGTTGTCAGTCAGCAGAACGACAATACATGATAACAATCGAGCCATCCACAGTACACAGATACCTGATAGAGGGAATAACGTGAATGATGTTTAGTCCAAGATAAAGCAAAGAAAGTCCGATCGAAGAGAGTCAAAAGTTCCGCCATTTTGTTTGTGGGCACGAACCAGAGGCACAGCTAGGTGATCCGATTTCCCAAAATGGTGTCGAGGGACAGAGCAGTTGCCATTTTTGTTGACGAGTAACAATGGTCGATGGTGTTCTGGCCCCTGGTGGGATAAGACACATGCTGGTAGTACTTTGATAGTATGCTCCTGAGGTTGGCTTGATTGAAGTCTCCGGCTCCAACGACCAGGGCTTAGGGGTGTTTAGTCTCAAGGCTATTGATGGTGGAGTACAGTAGGTTTAGAGCAAGCTTGATGTCCGCATGGGCGGTGCGATGTAGACTGCTGTCAGGAGGATGAATAATGAGTTGCAAAACAAGAATTATGAGGCAAAACTTGGACATCCAATCTCACCTCATCAGAGATATTCTCTTTGTTCTGCCAACTACTCCTTCCATTTTCTTTGCTAACTTTCGTTTCCAGTTCCGATCTATTTCTCAGATCCAAAATGTTAACTGCTTGTTTCTCGTCAGACCTTGAGCGTTTCCAGCATTTAGTACTTTTATTATATGTGAAACAACATAGGCATTGCTTTGCGAGAGAGGTGGGAATATATTGTTGCCTTTTGTTCCCAAGTTTTATCGGAATCCTCAGGCAATTATTTTTATTTATCTCAATAACATCGACTTTTGTTAGGAAATGGATTAACATATAATTTATCAGAATAAACAAAACTGTTTTACTGTTTGTGTCTCAGAGCACCTGAAGTAATCCTGCTTCTGATTCTTACTTTCTCTGCATCTTTTACTGAACTTAAGTGGATTTCATTGTGCCATCAGGTTACACCCAATTTATTTTTTATCCTGATCAATGAACATCCTCAGAAGAATTTCCAAATTGATTTTGCCATTCTCTATCTTACAGGGTCAATGGAAGGTAACTGTTGACTAAGTCTTTGAGGAAAGATGCAGGCAGCATAAATGAACATTCAGAACAAGTTTTATTTATCTTGTTGTGAGATGTAGTTTGTGCTCACAATCACTACTCAGAGACTAAATCGTGGAAACAAGAAATGCTTTATTTGTGAGTCTGCAGAATCGGGTGCCTCTCCAAGTTGAGACACACTGAGCAAAGGAAAAACGTCTATTTTTATACAATTCATTATACAGTCTTTATTGATCGACGCCTCCCCTTCTGACCCCTTCCAATTAGGGTACCGAGGTTCACAATCTTCCAACCCTCCCCTCCGTGCGTCATCAATCATTCCCTCTTCTCCCACATCATACATCGCATGTACATTTAAATTAGGTTCTTTGTCATGAGGGGCGTAAAGTTAATATTCATTTATTTCATTAAGCATGCGCAGTCGCTTTTGCCCTAACCTACTTAATTGCCTTTGACCTAAAGACTAGCTTCTGTGTTGTCAGCTACATTCCTTACCTCATCTTGTTATTCTACAATGTTATCAACAGCTCTGAAGGACAGTAACAGTTTGTTCGAATCACAAGGTTGGTGATTCCAACTATTCGGCCCATCACAAGGTTGGTGGTTACAACCATTCAGCCCCTCACAATGATGGTGGTTTAATCATCTTATCCCTCACATTGTTCCTTCAGTTTTATTTAGTTTAAAGATACAGCATGGAAATAGGCCCTTCGGCCCACCGAGTCTGCGATCTTCGCACATTAACACACTATCCTACACGCACTAGGGACAATTTTACATTTACACCAAGCCAAGGAACCGACAAACCTGAACGTCTTTAGAGTGTGGGAGGAAACCGAAGATCTCAGAGGAAACCCACGCAGGTCATGGGGGGAACGTACAAATTAAGCACAGACAGCACCTGTAGCTGTGATCAAACCCAGGTCCCTGGCTCTGTAGGCATTGTAAGGCAGCAACTCTACCGCTGCGCTACCATGCCAGAAAGCCAGTGTTGTTAACTATTCCAAAAACTATTTGCAGGCACCGTATAGTATACAATTTGAGACATAAGGAGGTAGATGGGACTAGGGGAAAATAAATGGTCGGCACAGACTGGAAGGGCCGAGAAGGCCTGTTTCCGTGCTGTAATTGTTATATGGTTATTATATGGTTATAACTGCATGAGGAGATATCAGAGCATGGGATCTAAAGCTTGGTCAAAGAGATAACCACTTTCCAAAACAAGTGGGTGTTTTTGGGAAGGATATCCGGAGCTGAGTCGAAGCATATAAATTCATGGCTAGCACGGTGGAATGTACAAGGTCGGAAAGGTGGGAAGATTATCAGACTGGAGCAGATCATAGAGCTAAGGTATGAAAAGGTTATGGAAGAAATAGAACAAGGAATGAGTTGGTTAACATATGGTGAATGCTTGACGGCACTGGGCCTCTACTTGGGGACCTCATTGAAACCTACCAAATAGTCAAAGGCTTGGGTAGAGGGGTGAAGAGAGGATGTTTCCACTAGGAGGAGAATCTAGGACCAGAGGTCAAATCCTCAGAATAAAATAATGTTCCATAGGAAGATGAGGAGGAATTTCTTTAGTCAGGTTCTGTGGAATTCTTTGCCACAGACAGCTGTGGAGGTTGTCAATGGATATTTTTAAAGCAGAGATAGATAGATTCTTGATTAACATAGGTGTCAGATGTTAGACAATAGACAGTAGACAATAGACAATAGACAATAGGTGCAGGAGTAGGCCATTCGGCTTTTCGAGCCAGCACCGCCATTCAATGTGATCATGGCTGATCATCCCCAATCAGTACCCCGTTCCTGCCTTCTCCTCATATCCCCTGACTCCGTTATCTTTAAGAGCCCTATCTAGCTCTCTCTTGAGCTCTATCTAACTCTCTCTCTCCCCAGAGAACCGGCCTCCACCACCCTCTGAGACAGAGAATTCCACAGACTCACAACTCTCAATGTGAAAAAGTGTTTCCTCGTCTCTGCTCTAAATGGCTTACCCATTGTTCTTAAACTGTGGCCCCTGGTTCTGGACTCCCCTAACATTGGGATCATGTTTCCTGCCTCTAGCGTGTCCAAACCCTTAATAATCTTATATGTTTCAATAAGATCCCCTCTCATCCTGCTAAACAGTATACAAGCCCAGCTGCTCCATTCTCTCAGCATATGACAGTCCCACCATCCCAGGAATTAACCTTGTAAAACTACGCTGCTCTCGGTCAATAGCAAGAATGTCCTTCCTCAACTTAGGGGACCAAAACTGCACACTCAAGGTGTGGTCTCACTAGGGCCCTGTACAACTGCAGAAGAACCTCTTTGTTCCTATACTCAACTCCTCCTCCAACATGACATTCGCTTTCTTCACTGCCTGCTGTACCTGCATGCTTACTTTCATTGAATGATGAACAAGGACCCCCAGATCCAGTTGTACTTCCCCTTTTCCCAACTTGACACCATTTAGATAATAATCTGCCTTCCTGTTTTTGCTACCAAAGTGGAAGACCTCCCATTTATCCACGTTAAACTGCATCTGTCATGCATCTGCCCACTCACCCAACCTGTCCAAGTCACCCTCCATTCTCATAGCATCATCCTCACAGTTCACACTGCCACCCAGCTTTGTGACATCTGCAAATTTGCTAGTGTTACTTTGAATCCTTTCATCTAAATCATTGATGTATATTGTAAATAGCTTTTTGAAAGGGACCGTTAATCCCATGCCATTCTGAAAGGGACCGTTAATCCCTACTCTTTGTTTCCTGTCTGCCAAACAATTTTCTATCCATGCCAGCACTCTACCCCCACTACCATGTGCCCTAATTTTGCCCACTAAGTTTGCCCACAATAATAAAGTTATGGGGAGAAGGCAAGAGAATGGGGTTGAGGGGAGAGCTAGATCAGCCATGATTGAATGGCGGAGTAGACTTGATGGGCCCTATGACCTAATTCTACTCTTGTCACTTATGAACGTATGAACATGAATTATAATTTTAAAGTTACGATATCCTTGGAACAAGGGACAATTTAGGTTAGTAGGCCTTGGGTAATAAAGGGATGGAATGCACTCTTAGGCGGCAAGGGTTGTGGATGAGTTCAAGTTTTAGAAAGGAATAAGGTGATTTGTCTTAGTTACCAATTATATTTTTTATTATTTCTAATTGCTTCATCTGTCACGTAAATGAATGTTAAAGGTTTTTCTGACATTCTGCAATCATGAAAGGGAGTGTGGTGTTTTTTTGACCTTGTCAAATTTCTGCCTCAAAGAAACTCAGCTGGTACAATGCAGTCTGTAGTTCTTTATTCAAAATTCTCAATTTAGAAGAGCAGCAGCCAGCAGTGTGATGAACCAAGCTGACTTTATTTCACAAGTATGATGTTTCCGGTCGAGACTCTTCTTCACACTGAAAGTCAGGGGACAGGAAAACGAAAGATATAGACAACGATATAGATTCTGAAGAAGGGTCTCGACCGGAATCGCCGCCCATTCCTTCTCCCCAGATGATGCTGAGTTACTCTAGCATTTTTTGTCTATCATTGGTATAAACCAGTTCCTTCCTATGCATTTATTTCATAAGTGATTGAATGTTAAGAAAACTGGGTGTGCTGATTGCCAACAGGATTATTTTGTGTGAAACAATCATGTCCCTTTACATCGATCTCAGGGTTTTAGCAGAGTTTTGTGGAGTTGTGCAAATATTTTAGTTTATTTTTAGTTTTAAATTCAGACAGACCCAGAGTAGGGAAATCTGCCCAGAGTAGGGAATTTGAGACCCGGAGGACATAAGTTGGTGACGGGGGAAAGATTTAATAGGAACCCAAGAGGTGACTTTATTACACAAAGAGGTTTGGTGTATAGAATGAGCTGCCAGATGAGCTAGTTGAGGCAGAATTATCACAATGTTTAAGAAACCTTAAGACAGCTACATGGATAGGACAGGTTTAGAGAGATATGGGCCAAACACAGGCAGGTGGGACTAGTGTAGATGCAACATGTTGGTCTATGTGGGCAGGTTAGGCCGAATAGCCTTTCCACACTGTATCACTCTGTGACACTCTATGACCTTATACAGCATGGAATATAGGTCCTTTGACCCAACAAGTCCACACTGACCATCGATTCACACTAGTTCACACTTGTAGCAAATTACAGAGGCGATTAAGCTACAAATCAATGTATTTGAGAAGTGGGAGGAAACCGGAGCACCTGGAGGTGACCCACACAGTCACAGGGCGAGCGTGCAAAATTCACACAGACAGCATCGAAGGCCAGGCTCAAACTCAGGCCTCGAGGCCTGATACAGCAGAATGACCTGAAAAAACGTGTTTTCTCAAAGTACCTCACGCCATTACATAATGCACCAAATAATTAAGACCCAGTTGGATCTTCATCTGGTGTTCCAGAAGGGATGCAGCGGTAGAGTTGCTGCCTTACACCACCAGAGACCTGGGTTCGATCCTGACTACGGTTACTGCCTGGACAGAGTTTGTACGTTCTCCCTGTGACCTGCGTGGCACATCAATGCAAGCTCATCCATACCGACCAAGTTGGTCAGGAGAATGAGGTTGAAAGGGAGAGATAGATCAGCCATGATTAAATGGCAAGAAGAGATTTGAAGGGCCGAATGGCTTCATTCTGCTCCTATAACTTATGAACTTGTATGTTTGCCTGGAGATATAGGGAACTGCAGCTGCAGGGATTTTGAGCAAAATATGGTGTTGGTATAACTCAGTGTTGTTTCAGACTGAAGAAGGGTCTGACCCCAAATGTCACCTATATATTCACTCAATCTGACCTGCTGAGTTGTCCAGCACTTTGCGTTTTGCTCTGGGTCTCAGCCTTAGCCAGTCCCAGTTGCCTGCATTTGGCTCAAATCCCCCTAAAATGTTCTCATCCATGTACCTGCTTGTGACCATTTAAGTCATTAACAAAATTTTACCCACGTTGAATACCTGCTTGTCGGTGACTTTAAGCAGAATTCGGTGCCTTATCCAAGGTGTTACGGCACGTGACAAGTTTTCATCAACTGTGTTGCAGCAGTGCAGCAGGGCTAATGTCAGGAGAGAGATGATTTTGCTTAGAGATACAGCACGGAAACAGGCCCTTCGGCCCACCGAATCCTTGCAGATCACCCGTACACTAGTTCTACACACGAGGGTGCAATTCACATGAACCAATTAACCTACAAACCTGCATGTCCTCGCAATGTGGGAGGAAACTGGAGCACCCGGAGAAAACCCACATGGTCACAGGGAGAACGTGCAAATTATGTACAGGCAACATCTGTAGTCAGGATTAAAATTGGGCTTCTGGCATTGTAAAGCACCCGCTGTACCGCTGCGCCACCGTGTCGCCCAATGATCGTGAAGGTAACACGGAAATGGGGAACGCCGTTCTTTTTCTTATCGAGTCCACATACAGGATGCCGAGAAGTGTGTCTTATTCAGCCAGACACACTTATTGGCATCTGCACAATGGTGTCTGTCTTGCGCTAACGGCGCTCAGTATGTGTTTTAATTGTCCATCCATTATGCTGTTGATAGTACTTTCTCCGATGCGGAGGTTATTGCTGTCAGTCAAATTTGCCTCCGTGAAACTTTTGATGTGCTGGAATTGGATTACAGAGTTTCCCCAAAATAACTGAGTTTGGGCCCAATAAGCTTGTTAAAATTTCATCCAAAGTTTATGTTGACTTGCCAATTACTTGCTACTCATTCATACTAATCATTATTCAATCAATTTGAATTTGACGTTGCTTTGAACACTCGTTTAATGCACTTTGGGATTATTATCCCATTGCCCGATATTCTGGAAGCAAGTGAGCTGGAGCGTGAGAACCTTGCAGAGTACATTTTATTATTTTCTTGCAGACATTAATCAACGCCCCTCTTTGTTAGATCAATCAGATTTAATCATTGTTTTCATTTATCTCTTTTCTGTCTTTTATCCTGCGGCATTAGCAGTAAACACAAAGTAATTGAATTTAGTTGGAATCAAGTGGAAGATGAGACTATTTCTACGGTGCTTTATCAATGGCTTAGTCTGAAGAAGGGACCCGACCCCAAACGTCACCCATTCCTTCTCTTTGGAGATTCTGCCTGTCCCGCTGAATTACTCCAGCATGTTGTGTCTATCTGCACTTTATTGTCACATTTGCAAATTATTTTTTTTACATACAATTCAATAAAGTATCGCCATACCCAAACACAATCCCCGATTGCCAGTGTGCAGAAATAGTCCACTGAGACCGCATGCAACAGGCATCAGGTTTTGGCGCCATCTACAAAGTCCAGTCTGTGCTTTAGATCTTGTGGCAGCTGCAGTATGACAAAGGTTAGGATAGCTGTACAGCTTAATGTGGAAACTGCAGTTTGACAAAGGTTAGGATATCAGTACAGCACAACAACCTTTAGGCATTCATTGATGCACACCAAAGATCCTGACAGGTATTCATTGATGTACCCCAAAGTTTTGGCATGGGTATTCCTTGACGCACACTACAAGGTTCTTGATATAGAACATTAAAGAAAGGATTAAATAGCATGTAGGTTTACTTGTATTAGTGTTATTGCATTTGTATATTAATGTTTTGCGAACATATTGATATTGATGATAAGAAATTAGAAAGTGCGCTCAATTTCAAAGGTAAAATTCTGTATAAAAAGTTGATCTCACTGGGAAAAATTTCAGATTAGTAATCGGGGCTGTACTGATCTCCTTGTGCCCAAGTGAATAAAGTGTGTCTGGAAAATGAATGGAAGTTGTCAGAGCCCAGTTGATCGGCCACGTCAGTTTAATGAGTGGCGCCTTGTTCACTCATGCCCATGTCGACCCTATAGGGCGTCAACCAACGTGTCAAACAAAAGACACCAAACCAAGATTTAGTACAATTTAATCTTTTTTAAGCATGCATGCAAACCATTGACTTCAATAACTACATAAAACTCATGACGTGGATTCAAATATTGCCTGTATGAACTAATTGGCCAGATCCACTCTGTTGGTAGGAGTTGTCTTCTCTGAGCTTCTAACTCAGGTCCCTTCTGTTTCTTGTGATGATTGCCGCTGCCAAAGTCTTGGACCGCCCTTCTTTTATACTATTTTTCCTTCCATCTTCGAAAGGAAGCCTTTGTTCTAACCCAAGGCACTCATGACTATGAAGCCAACCATTTCAAGTTGTCACTCCTCCAAGGGCTGAATAAGGGCGGTCACGGTGGTGCAGCAGTAGAGTTGCTGCTTTACCACGAATGCAGCACCGGAGACACAGGTTTGATCCCGACGACGGGTGCTGTCTGCACGGAGTTTGTACGTTCTCCCCATGACCTGCACGGGTTTTCGCTGAGATCTTCGGTTTCCTCCCACACTCCAAAGACGTACTGGTTTGTAGGTTAATTGGCTTGGTAAATGTAAAATTTGTTGCTAGTGGGTGTAGGGTGTGGGTTAATGTGGAGCGGTTTCCTGGTCGGCAAGGACCTAGTGGACTGAAGGGCCTGTTTCCGTGCTGTATATCTAAACTAAACAAAACACGTATTCGTTCCTTCGAAGAGAGACACAAAATTCTGGAGGAACAGTGGGACAGGCAGCATCTCTGGAGAGAAGGAATAGGTGACGTTTCGGCTCGAGACCCTTCTTCAGTCTGCGTCGGAAGAAGGGTCTCCACCTGAAACGTCACCTATTCCTGTTCTCCGGAGATGCTGCCTGTCCCGCTGAGTTACTCCAGCATTTGTGTCTATCTTCAATGTAAACCAGCATCTGCAGTTCTTTCCTACACGTCTTCATTCCTCACCAGGTAGAGAGCTCTTAATTGCATTGCCCAATTCATATCTCCTTCGCATTATGCAGTTCCTTTGCAAAATGTCCATTCGCAGGCACCTTATCATCTCACGGCCATTCCACATTTTATATTAAAATAACCACATAACAAATATAGATCATAAACATGCAGATGAGATCAGCTTAACAGTTTTGGTACCTCTAGTTGCCCTCCCCTGACTCTAAATCTGAAGAGGGGTCTCGACCCGAAACGTCACCCATTCCTCTCCATCAGAGATGCTGCCTGACCCGCTGATTTACACCAGAATTTTGTCTCTATCTTCAGTATAACTTGCATCATGTTTGGCCCAAACATAGTGGGCTGAAGAGCCCGTTCCTATGCTGCATTGTTCTTTGTTCTAAAGGTCAAGATATAACTAAATTACCTCGACTTAATGATAAAATGACATTGCAAAAAGTAGCATGAATTTTAGGGACACTTATCACTGGTTTGATCATGAAATTATCTCTGTCCGAATTGGGATATTTGTCTGTCCAAATTATTAATTTTCACCACTTATCCCAATAAAACTTCATGATATAATACAAATCAGTTTTGACAGCGTCACATCTATCAGTTCTTATAATTATTATTACATTAATGTAAACAATTATCAACTATCTCTCAGGATTAATAATGATTGGTGACTTCTCCAGGTTAATAAAGCTCATTCGACTAACCATATTGATTACCAATAACTGTTGGAAACTAAACTTGGGGAGAATGTATCCCAGTCGCTAAATGATATCATGTTCCGTTAAATTGAGAACCATTTGCAAGTGAAACTCGGATAACTAAATTGCCAAGATATCTGAGAGTGCCTGCAATTGATTTTTATTTGCAAGAAGTGATGGAGCTGGAAATTGTTTATCTTCTGTTCTCATTTCAAAATAGGGGTGGCATGGTGGCACAGTGGTAGAGTTACATAGAAACATAGAAATTAGGTGCAGGAGTAGGCCATTCGGCCCTTCGAGCCTGCACCGCCATTCAATATGATCATGGCTGATCATCCAACTCAGTATCCCGTACCTGCCTTCTCTCCATACCCTCTGATCCCCTTAGCCACAAGGGCCACATCTAACTCCCTCTTAAATATAGCCAATGAACTGGCCTCAACTACCCTCTGTGGCAGAGAGTTCCAGAGACCCACTAGGAGACGTTTCGGCTCGAGACCCTTCTTCAGTCTGAGTCTGAAGAAGGGTCTCCACCCGAAACGTCACCCATTCCTGTTCTCCGGAGATGCTGCCTGTCCCGCAGAGTTACTCCAGCATTTCTGTCTATCTTCAATGTAAACCGGCATCTGCAGTTCTTTCCTACACGTCTTCGTTCCTCACCAGGTAGAGAGTTCTTAATTGCTCCCCAGTTGCTGCCTTATAGCGCTTACAGTGCCAGAGAACCAGGTTCGATCCAGACTACGTGTGCCGTCTGTACAGAGTTTGTACGCTCTCCCCGTGACCACGTGGGTTTTCTCCGAGACATTTGGTTTCCTCCTACACTGCAAAGATGTACAGGCTTGTCGGTTACTTGGCTTGTTAAATGCTAAAAAATGTCCCTAGTGTGTGTAGGGTGGTGTTAATGTACGGGGATCGCTGGTTGGCGCGGACCTGGTGGGCTGAAGGGCCTGTTTCCGCTCTGTATCTCAAAATTAAACTAAACTAAATCACCATTGCTATAGAATTGTTTTCAAAGATGGTCATCACAAGTGGATCCACCTTGTAATGTAAGTCAAGTCAAGTCAAGTTTATTCGTCACATACATATACGGGATGAAATGAAAAGTGGCAATGCCTGCGGATTTTGTGCAAAAAACAAACAAACAAACAACCAACAAACTACAAACAGAAGCGGTAGTGCGGTACTGCAACTGCACTTCCAATTCTTTAGTTATTAACTTCCTAAAACTAAATAAAACATTTGGGATTCAATCACAGTTGTAATGGGCCTGTCCCACTTAGGCGATTTTTTAGGCAACTACAGGCGATTAGTTTGTCGCCACGTGTTCGCCGGTGGTCGTCGGGAGTAGTCTCCTTAGTCACGCAAAAAGTCGTAGCCTCTTTCTGGTCGCCGCTAAATTTTCACCATGTTGAAAAGTTTTCGGCGACAGTGGGTTTGACACCAATGAGCGTAGCTTGACTTCTCCTGACATAGGTGCTGTCGTAGGTTGTCGCCAGGATGACGTAGGTTGTCGCCATTTTTTCGGCAACCTGCTACGACTATGACATCGGCAAGTGGGACTGGCCCATTAGGCCTTAAATATAACAGAAACCATCTAAATGCGGCAAACTGCCCACAAAAAAAAAGAATAGTTACAGCAATCATCAATGTCTTACTTCAGCATCCTCTTCCATGATATGCACCACAATGCAAATCTCTAGTATTGAATTGAAATCAATTGAATACTTTATTGTCACGTGTGGCAAGTCACAGTGAAATTCTTTGCTTGCATAGATTTGCTTGCAACGTATGCAAATAGTCGGCCATAAAGGGCACTTACAACGTTACAAATCCCTCTCCCCCACACCAGATCCTACTTTGCTCTTCTTCCCCTCCCCCCTCCCTCACGGTGGTCCCCCGATGCCGGGTCCTCCTTAGTCTTAGAATAAAGGGGAGGCCATCTAAGACTGAGGTGAGAAAAAAACATTTTCACCCAGAGAGTTGTGAATTTAATGAATTCCCTGCCACAGAGGGCAGTGGAGACCAATTCACTGGATGGATTTAAGAGAGAGTTGGATAGAGCTCTAGGGGCTAGTGGAGTCAAGGAATATGGGGAGAAGGCAGGCACGGGTTATTGATTTGGGATGATCAGCCATGATCACAATGAATGGCGGTGCTGGCTCGAAGGGCCAAATAGCCTCCTCCTGCTCCTATTTTCTATGTTTCTATATTTCTACGTTTCCACGTGTCTGTACTCATTCGTTGGTCGACCGCCGCATCAACATCCCCACTAACGCCGCCGGGTGCTCTCCGAACGCCTTCATGGCTCCAACGCAGGCCCCAGCCATGGACTCCGTTGACCAGGCACCGATGGCTGTGGGCTTTGTCGACCTGCGAGGCTCCACCATCGACCCGCGAGGTTAAACCTCTGGCCCACGTAGTCTGGGCTCCGATCCACAAGGTCAGGGCCGCGAGGCTCTTGCCTCGGCTTCTCAGCAGCAGCCGTGGCTCCTCCGGAAGGTGTCCGGTAGTATATAATCTAGCTAAATATTGAGGTACCTTACTTACACAAACAGGCTAAACTGAACCCCTTTACATTCTCCCGAGTAAATGTAAAATATTGGGTGATTCAAAAAGGATTTGGAGGCGGGTTTCCCAATGATCTCACTCTTCTTTCTGGGACTGTGCTGTGTATAAGAACATTCAAACCGAAGTAGCCCAAATAAGCTGTAAAAGGGTACAGAGCGGATTTACGAGGATGTTGCCGGGACCCGAAGGACAGAACAATAGGGAGGGTTTAAATAGGATTGGAACACTATTCCTTGGAGCACATGGACATGATGGTTCTTTAACCAGAGAGTAGCGAATCTGTGGAATTCATCGCCACAAATGGCTGTGGAGGCTGTCATTTAGGTATTTTTAAAGTGGAGAATGATAGCTTTTTGATTAGTAAGGGCATCAAAGGTTATGGGGAGAAGGCAGGTGAATGGGATTGAAAAGGAAAAATAGATCAGCCATTTTAGAATGGCAGAGCAGACACGTTGGGCCGAATGGCCTATTTCTGCTCCTGTGTCTTATGATCTTCCGATCTATCTGTCGGGTCCTTTCTCCAGGGAGGCTGCATGACTTGCTGAGTTACTCCAGAACATTGCATCCTTCTTTGTAAACCAGCAGTTCCTGTTTTACTTTGTGGTGTACATTGCCTCTACAAATTGTTAGACTTGGATGACGTTTCATTAGTATGTGGACCATTCAATCTATTTCCTGCAAGATTTAAAGCTTTGCCAATCTCGCCAATCTCACAAGTCTGAGCATAAAATAATAATCAGTAGCCTGTTTCCACAGTGAGGTATTAAACCTCATAAAAACTTACTGAATAGTGAAAGGCCTGGAGAGAGTGGATATGGAGAGGATGTTTCCACTAGTGGGAGTCTAGGACTGGACGTCATAGCCTCAGTATTAAATGGCATTCCTTCAGGAAGGAGACAAGGAGGAATTCTTTGCTCAGAGAATGGTGAATCTGTGGAATTATTTGCTACAGAAGGCTGTGGAGGCCAAGTCAGTGGATATTTTTAATGCAGAGATAGATTCTTGATTAGTATGAGTGTCAGAGGTTATGTGGAGAAGGCAGGCGAATGGGGTTAGGAGAGAGAGATAGATCAGCCATGATCGAACGGCAAAGTGGCCTTGATGGGCCGAGTGGCCCAATTCTGCTCCTATCACATGACCTTATGAAGAGGAATATATAATCCATCGTGATTATTCGAAATGTCAATGTTTTTGATCTAAAATACATGTATGACTGCAGGTTTCCCGTGAGCTAAGAAACATTATACAACTATCATTAAAAGGACTGAAAAGACAGAATTTGAATTTAATTTCCAAACAGTCTTTGTAAAAATACCAAAGCAATTTATAATCACTGTTTTGCACTTGAGGTGTATCTGCTGCAGTGATTACAGGCAAGTCCAGTTGCTAATATGACATGGAAATAGGAATGTAATCTGTGCTTGGACCTTCTATTTTTGGTTGTGCTGCTGGAGTTCTCATTGGTGATAAGGATGCAATGAAAATCTCTGATCCTTTCTGAAGAGAGCTGATGGTGGCTCTTTGCAGCACTCTGATGTGCCGTTTCAGGATTGCACTTTGGAGTTAGATTTCTGAAAGAAAGATGATTATGAACATGAAAGTGACCGTACTTGAAACCTTGGCCAGGCATAGGTGTCCTTGATGTGTTCCAAATAAACAAGCATTCACTCTTTGTGGATTTATACTTGAGGGACAATGTTTGCGAAGCAGAGAGGCATAGAGTTGTTCAGCACAGAAACTGGCAGTGGCGTCGGGGGATGAGGCAGAATTGACAATGACTACACTGACACACTTGTGCTAGGGTGATCTCTCGTGACCAGGTTTATTTATAGTGAAGGATGATAATGATGAGAAAGACCTGGTCCAGCGTGGCGGCGCTGTCTCTCATTGTCTGTGGGCAAGTGAGGGGGTTCTGGCTTGAACTGGACAGCACGGTGGCACAACAATAGAGTTGCAGAGACCCAGGTTCAATCCTGACTACAGGTGCTGTCTAAATGGAGTTTTTACGTTCTCCCCGTGACCACATGGGTTTTCTCCGTGTGCTCCGGTTTCCTCCCACATTCCAATGACATATAGGATGCTGCCTAGCCCGCTGGGTTAATCCAGCACCTTGTGTCCTTTTGTGCAAATCAGCATATACAGTTCCTTGCTTCTACATAGATAGTGTGTGTACTCAATCCAAGGTCCAATGAGCAATTGCACATAAGGACAAGGCATCTTGCATGGCAGTACGCACCTTGACAAACAAACTCGGACAAACGTCATTCCTGCATGATCTCCTTTTTTAGAGGCAAACAACATAGAAACATAGAAATTAGGTGCAGGAGTAGGCCATTCGGCCCTTCGAGCCTGCACCGCCATTCAATATGATCATGGCTGATCATCCAATGCAGTATCCCGTACCTGCCTTCTCTCCATACCCTCTGATCCCCTTAGCCACAAGGGCCACATCTAACTCCCTCTTAAATATAGCTAATGAACTGGTCTCAACTACCCTCTGTGGCAGTGAGTTCCAGAGACCCACCACTCTCTGTGTGAAAAAAGTATTTCTCATCTCGGTCCTAAAGGATTTCCCCCTTATACTTAAGCTGTGACCTCTTCTCCTGGACCTCCCCAACATCGGGAACAATCTTCCTGCATCTAGCCTGTCCAACCCCTTAAGAATTTTGTAAGTTTCTATAAGATCCCCTCTCAATCTCCTAAATTCTAGAGAGTATAAACCGAGTCTATGCAGTCTTTGTTCATAAGACAGTCCTGACATCCCAGGAATCAGTCTGGTGAACCTTCTCTGCACTCCCTCTATGGCAATAATGTCCTTCCTCAGATTTGGAGACCAGAACTGTACGCAATACTCCAGGTGTGGTCTCACCAAGACCCTATACAACTGAAGTAGAACCTCCCTGCTCCTATACTCAAATCCTTTTGCTATGAAAGCTAACGTACCATTCGCTTTCTTCACTGCCTGCTGCACCTGCATGCCTACTTTCAATGACTGGTGTACCATGACACCCAGGTCGTGCTGCATCTCCCCTTTTCCTAATCGGCCTCCATTTAGATAATACAATCTAACTCCCTCTTAAATATAGCCAATGAACTGGCCTCAACTACCCTCTGTGGCAGAGAGTTCCAGAGACCCACCACTCTCTGTGTGAAAAAAATCCTTCTCATCTCGGTACAGGCAGAGGAAGACTATTGCACAATGGATGTTAAATGTTATGGGCCTGTCCCTCTTAGGCGACTCTTTTGGTGACTGCCAGGGACTAGTTTTAATGGAATTGACCTGCGACACATGGCAACAAACTACGACAACAAAAATTGTCGCCACTGTCGCCGAACATTTTTCAACATGTTGAAAAATTTGCAGCAGTCGCCTGTAGTCGCTAAAAAAATCGCCTAAGTGGGACAGGCCCTTTAGTCACTAATAAGATGTTAGTGATGGAAAGGACGTAAGGAAGGACATTTGCAGGGGAATATAATCAGATTCAGATTAGTTTATTGTCATATGCACCAGGATGCAATGAAATTAATTGTTTGCATGAAGCTCACAAAATAAACTGCGTGCATACAGTGAGAATAAATACATCAATTAATACAATTGCAAAACAGCAGAATGGTGCAAGTTTCCCTTTATCATGTACATGGTGGATGGCTCCATTGTCATCCTGTACAGTCTTTCCGCTGACTGGTTAGTACCTCGGTACATGTGACAATAAACTAAACTGAACTAAGCGAAGCTAAGCTAAACTAAACTAAATTAAACAAAGTGGTGCAAAATAGAAATAAAAAACAATAATAGAATAACCGATGAGGTAGATTTATGAGTAAGATGACATAGCAGCTCCTCTGGGAATAGGGTGTGAAACAGATGATTGATTCAGCATGTGCAGGAAGGAACTGCAGATGCTGGTTTAAACCGAAGATAGGTACAAAGTGCTGGAGTAACTCAGCGGGACAGGCAGCATCTCTGGAGATAAGAAATGGGTGACGTTTCAGGTCGAGAACCTTCAGACTGGAAGTGGAATTACTCCAGCATGTTGTGGCCATCTACTGATTGATTCAGCAGTTGGATAACAGTGGGGCAGAAGCTGTTCTTAAGTCCGGTTATCCAAACTTTCAACATCTTTTATCTTCTCCCAGCTCCATCTTTCCTTGATCACCGTTGCTGGCTTTGAAAAAATGCCATGTTGAAGACCTCCTTCGACTATGTTGAAGACTAGCTTCGACTAGCTACGACTAACTTCGGGAAAATTGGGCACCGAATAGTGGAGAGTGAAGATGACCTACTTCGATTTCCTTCGACCTCCCTTTGATTATGTTGATGACTACCTTCAATTAATAACATGCTGATCTACTACGACCTACCATGACTAAACCTACGAGTAAAAAAGTATAGATTTTTTCCATGGCGACCTTTTTTTACTCGCGGGCATTTTTTAACATATAGAAATAAAACGCCTCGACCTAGCTGAGGCCTTGAGTACACGGAGACCACTCTCGAGCATGAAGGAGAGTTACAAAGACCTCCTACGACCTTGTGTCGACCATGCTGTGAGTATGAGTCGAGGGCAAACTCGCCAGAACTCGCGGATTAGGCCGCCCAAGTGGGACAGGCCCTTAACATTCGTGTAAGAAAAAAAAGTTATTTGTGCAACCAAAGGCAATCGATATGTTTATATATTTTTGAGGTGTTGTACAGTAAATTAAACAAAACTAAACTAAACCTCTTCCCAACAGCCATATGGCTTAGTTCAGTTTAGTTTAGTTTTGTTTATTGTCATATATACCAATGTACAGTGAAAAGTTATTGTTGCGTGCTAAAAATCCAGCCAAAAGACAATGTATGATCACAATCGAGCCATCCGCAGTGTACAGACACATGAGTTTAAGAGAGTAACGTGAATAATGTTTAGCGCAAGATAACATCCATTAAAGTCCGACTAAAGATTGTCCAAAGGTCCTCCAATGAGGTATTCATTGGGAATAGTTCAAGCTATTACTAGTTCAAACTGGTGGCCATGGTACTCAGGCTTCTATAACATCTTCCCGATGGTAGAAGGAAAATGAGAACCTGGCCAGGGTGGTGTGGGTCTACGATGATATTGGTTGCCTCTTTGAGGCAGTGCCTCTGAAAGATCCATTTGATAGTGTGGAGTTCAGTACCTGTGATGGGCCCGGCGGTGTCTACCGCTCTCTGTAATCTCCGTCATTACTGGGTGTTCGAGTTACTGAACCAGGTGCTGATGCAACCAGTCAGTATGTTCTCTACCATCCATCCGTCGTGGTTCAACTGAGTATCCTTTGATTAATACTCAATATTCTATGTAGTACAGTTCAATGGACTACTTTGCTTTTTCTCTACAGGTATCTCCAGCATGCTGAGCATCTTCATCTTTTCTATTCCTATGGCAAGTGAGTGAGTGTCATGCTTCAGAAATTCTCTTACCTCTGTGGTGAAAACAATTTTTGTTTTACAGTGAGAGAGGCAAGATTTAACAAGAAGCTGAGGAGCAACATTTTGCATTCAGAGGGTGGTTGGTTTATGGAATGAGGTGACAGGAGCGATAGTTGAGGCTGTTACTACAGCAGCATTTAAAAGATGCTCAGGCAGGTACATCGATAAGAAGATTTAGAGGGATATGGACCAAGTGGGATTAGCTTAGACGAGGCACCTTGGTCGACATGGACGAGTTGGACTGAAGGGCCTTTTTCCTTGCTGTACACTCTGACATTTCATGTCTGGAAGGTCAACAGGACTCCAGAAGACTATATAAATGTGGAAAAATAAAGAATATTTGTTCAAAAACAGAATATTATAAAAGCTGAAATAAAAACATAGAATGCTGAAAATAGTTAGCCAGGGATAATCAGTAGAGAGAGCTTCAGACTCAGTGTTTCAAGTTGATAATACACTTTTAAACTGAAGCATTAATTATTTTCTCCATCCTTTGATGAATAACGCCAACGTTCTCTGTTCTTAATTGTAACATAATAATTTCCTATTTGTAATAGGTAATTTTAATGAGTAACTAATTAGAAATATACATTTAAATGAAAAGCTCTCAGTCAAAGATCCAAAATGTTCATATGAACTGCATGTCAGGAAGGCACATTGATGCAAATATTAAATGATTGTTGAGATGGATTTGCAGAGCAATAACTTGTTAGTTTTGCTGTGTGTGTACGTAGCCTCCATTCCATTGACAACATCTACACTTTACACTGCCGTATAGAGACCGCCAGCATAATCAAGGACCAGTCTCACCCCTGTCACTCCCTTTTCTCCCATCTCCCATGCAGCAGGAGGTGCCGAGGTTTTAAGGCACATATCTCCAGATGCTGAAACAGTTTCATCCCAGCTGTTAGATAGGCACAAATTGCTGGAGTAATTCAGCGGGACAGGCAGCATCTCTGGAGAGAAGGTATGGGTGACGTTTCGGGTCAAGACCCTTCTCATCCCAGCCGTTATCAGGTAACTGAACGGGCCTGTCATCAGCTAGAGTTGGAGATGATTGGACCTCAATGTGATATCTTTGCATTACATGTTGTACCCTTTATCCTATATCTGTGCACTATGAATGGCTTGATTGTATTCATGACTGGATAGCACGCAAACAAAAGCTTTTCACTGTACTTCTGTGCATGTGACTTTAAACTTGAGACATTAGGGATACAGTGTGGAAAAAGGCCCTTCGGCACACCAAGTCCACGCCGACCAATGATCACCCCATACACCAGCACTATCCTACACACTAGGGATAATTTATAATTGTTTTACCAAAGCCAATTAATGTACAAACCTGCATGTCTTTGGAGTATGGTAGGGAACCAAAGCACCCGGAGAAAACCTACATGGTCAGAGGGAGAATGTACAAACACCATACAGACAGCATCCATAGTCAGGATCGAACCCGGGTCTCTGGTGCGGTTGTAAATCCCGGCTAAAACAGAGCAGTAATAGCACCAACATTTAGTGAAGGACTTATGTACTATTAGGCCATTTTGGTCAAGCCTGATGTACTCTGCAGAAATAAGACAAGCTGCTGAATGGTGCCAGCAAGTCTGGGGCCCAGATCAGTGTTGCAGAGAATGAATGAGACATCAGCAGAGTACTTACAATGAAGTGTAAAATGCATAAAGTTGATTTGATTAATGCAACAACATTGTAAATAGTGTAAATAATGTTGCGAGACAGTTACCCTGTTATTTATTGATTGGTTGAAAAGTTAAGCCTGTCTGGTTTGTTTGAATCCCAGGGCAAATGTTGCATTATTCATTTGTGGAAGCCTCTTCCAGAGACAATGTATGTAAGGTTCTGTTATTGGGTTGGGGAACTGTCAATTATGTATTGATGTTATTAATATGTTTGATCGGATTGTAAAGAGACCACCCCTAGGTAGTTCAGGCCATCAAGTTTTGTGGACCTATAAAAGGTGGCTCCATCTTAGATCAATGTCGATCTTCTGGAAGAGCGCTTGGGACTGCCTGACCTTTTGGAGTGTCTCTGCTTGCACGGGGCTGAAGGGCTTGGCCAGGCAGAGACAAGGATCGATCCTATAGGTATCATATAGGGGAATTTGCTGTTCAATAAAAAATTGAAGTTTAGTTGTTCCAATGCTTGACTCGGTGCTTTTTTGACTGAACTGGACTGGGGGGTAAGCTTAGAAGAGCGTATTTACATTGGGGGCTCGTCCGGGATATAAACGGACCCCAAAACACAAGCTTGTGATTAAGGTTGTTGAGCTGTTCCCGATGGCAAGTGCAGAAATTGGTGCCACGGTACGGTTTTCGCATCGATTTTCATCACTTCACTAGTCAGAGCAGATCGATCATTTGTGAACTTGGGAAACGGTCCCGACGAGATCATAGAAGAGTGTCTAGCAAGCACTGAGGGCATTCGTGCCTCTTGGGGTTAGAGGCCCTGCTAGGGTTGGGTTGAAGGCCCTCTCCTTTGGGTTGAAGGCCCATAAAACTTGGTCATAGTTGGTAGCTGCAGCTGCTGGCAAAAACCAAAAAACTATTCCACACAAATAACTAGAAGTTTGCGGCCCTATCCAGTCTGAGTACCCAATTGAAAGGATATTTCAAGACTGTTTAGGTTTAATGGTGCTAAGTGGCTAAGCACTGCATCGTTGCTGGGTGCGCAGATTGGAAAGACGTGTTCCAAAAACGACATCAACTGCCAGCGTGGAGAGGTTACGCACTGACACCCGGTGCCAGGCAGGTGGAAAGGAAGAGCCCCTTTTGACAGGGTGAGCCTGTGTTGGTTAAAGTCCACGCCTGTGTGAGATATCCGGATCCCTGAAAAGACGGGGGAGGACCTTCGTTAAGACATCGGGCACTCGTATTTAGAGTATACATTGGTTGAAAATACTCCAATCCATTCGAGAGTTCATTATGCGAATCAATTTGAATTTGAATTTGAATTTGCATACGTCGAGTTACGCACCAAAAAGCTAATTGGTCAGATCAGAGCGAACTGAACATTTTCGAATGAAAGTATCTAAATTCAGACCTCACATTGAGGTGCTGGACAATATAAAGTGCGCACACATTTGTCAGAATTCTGTGTATTATATAAACTTTGAGTGTGTATAGAGTGTTTAAGATTGATTTTGAATCATGGCTGGTCAACCAGGAATTTCTATCCCCTCTGGTCGATTGTTGATTAGTACCTGATAGCGAAGAGTAACTGAGAGAAGGGAAACTAATTTTTTAGTGAAGAGTAACCGGACGGGGAAATGCACCCCCAAGTCTGAGAACGTAGAGTGGAGGGAGGGGTCCCCCAATAAAAGTCTGAGCACTTTGTGAGAGGAAAAGTATCTGAAGGTGAAGAGTAGCTAACTAAGAAGTAGTGGCCTTCAGCGAAGAGTACCCGAGGAAGGGAACGTCTTCTGTATCGGAGGGAGAGGTTCACTGGCAGCGAGACTAAATATTGTGATTTGTTTTTGAAAAGATTGCTGCTCGTGTGTTTTTACTATAGTGGATTGTATTCCTGTGATAGCGTCTGGTAAATTTCCAGTGTACATATCTCTTTCGGATCCCAACTGTGCACAAATACTTTGTTGCGTGTAAAATACATTTGGAGTGTGTTAAGATCGTGAATTGTTTCCTTGTACTGACTGTGTGTTGCTTAAGGATTTTGCGTGTTTGTAAATTGGGGTAAATGTGTGTTTCAACTGAATATAAGATCTGTTTAGATCGGGATTGTTATTATTATTGGAGTCCGATTCGTGGTGTTTCGATCGGGGTTCGTATCCTTCCGATCGATTATTTCGGGGAAGGGATTGCTCCGTTGACCAAGTACACCACGAGGAGGAATTAAAATAGCATGTGATTAATTGTGATAATAAGTGAATGCTTGTAGTTTATATTGGGATGTATCTTTGTTTGCTTATAATAGGTGGTATAGTTTCTTGCTTGGGTATAGTTTTACCTTCGTGGTTCGGCTTTATTTGTCTTTGTTGAATTGTCAGTGGGAGAGACTGCTGTTAACGCATTTGAATATTAAGCACCTTAGTCTTGGAGACTGAGGATTCTTCTGGAGTTGTTTACAGGCTGGAAGTTGAATGGGTGATTGTGAATGAGATAAGATTGATAAGAGAGTTGAGTGCGCGATTGAAGGGTGATTGAATAGAGTTATTGAATAGAGCGATTCAACAGAGCAATTGGGTAGAATGATTGAATAGTAGATTGGAAAATTGACTGTAGGATTGTGTGAGAAAGGTGTGAACTTGTTAGTGCTTTCGAGACGTTGCCTATTGTTTGGAAGTGATCTCGGTATCCTTGGAGACTGAAAGGGAGAAGTGAATTGTTGAAGAGGTGTGAGTGATTCAAAAACGTAATCTGTACTGTGTCTATTATACAAGAACATGGGAAATAGTCTAGAGAAAGACTTAACGACCACATCCGGAAGTCCATTAAAAATAATATGTGATGGATTTCCTCAGAAAGCCCAAAGGTTACGAAATTTTTCGGGCAAATTATATAAAGAGTTAGGAAGTAAATTATGGCTGATGGCTGGCCTGAAGTCAGTAACGGGGATAAGCTATATAGAGAAAGTTATCCAGCAATATGGGGATAGTGAAGAGGGAAATGAACTCATTGAATTATGGAGAATGTTTTATACTGAAAGGAAAGTGAATAAAGAAGTTGTTAGGCTAACTAAATGGAGGAGGGCAGCCCCAAGGCTAGGGATAAGGGTGGAGGAAGTGGGACCTGGTCCTTCTCTAGATATTTTTCAAAAGAAAAAGAAAAATATTGAAGATCAACAGCAGGAGCAGGGAAGACTTAAACACAAACACTTAAGGGGAGTTGACTCCAGTAACCCTTAAAGAGGAAGTGGCCCTGGCAAAATTTAAATTAACTAAATTAAAATTTAAAGCAGTTAGTGTGGGTCTTGAAGGGAAGGAAGCGCAATATTTCAGAGGATGTGCAGACTTCTTTGGCATAATCCCATCATTCCTCTCAGCCTTCGCACGTTCCTAGTTCTAAGATACCTTGTGCAACTTGTGAACAGGGCACTCGAGTGGAGTCAATGACACCTTTGACTCCACCCACTAAGTTTAAACCGGAGTAATTGGGAAAGGACTATTTGGGTCCAATTGCTTCGCCAGGAAAGGATAGCGTAAGAGATCGAGAGCTAGAAGGAAGGTTCCTTGTAAGTCGGTGCCAGGTCAAATTAAACGGACAGTAGGGGAGGTCAAGGGATCACTTACCAAATATAGGGATCCTTTTAGCAAGAAAAGCAGTGCTTCTGAGTGTGAGACAATAGCGGGATATGGAATAGCCGATTCTGGTACTGCCAATATGATGGAAGCAGAACAAATTCCACGTAGGCAATTCCCTGTGAGGTAGGTGCCTACCCCTACTTTTGATTTGGATATTGCAGTAGATGCCCCCACTCCAGCGAAGTCCAGTTTGACAACAGCCATAAGTAAAGACCCAAATAAAAAGGATATACCTACCTCATTTGGAGAATATATAAAACTTAATTTGTATGGAGACTACCCTGACCCTCAAAGTTTATGGGAAGCAGTGCGACGATTGATCACCCCTAAGGAATATGCTAAATTCTTGACAACTTTGGTGTGCCACACAAATGAGGCCTTGGTGAGGGGGATAACACAAGAAAGCGAAAGAGAAAAGGCTGTTTTTATGGCCCTCATTAATTTCTTCAAGGGACCAGTAGAACTAATACAAAAACTGGAAGTTAAATTAAAAGAAGAAGAAGGGTTTAAGGCTTGGATCCTTCCTGATTATCTTTGGGACATGCCAATTCCAGAGCCTGTTTTCCTTCAATCCAATTGGACAGGTTAAAGAACAGTCAGTGGAGAGACGGGGCATTGGAGCAGAGCTTGCCCCATGCGGGAACAAAGAAGAGGAAGGGGTCGAAGGAGAGGGCCACGAGGTCTAAGAAGTCAGTGGATCCATAGGGGCTACAGAGATACTTGGGACCCTGAAGATCGAAGGAGAGAATGCTGGCCAGAGGATCAGGGAGTGGGAAACCAATCATCTTTCTCGCAGTTTAATCCTTTTCAGTAGTCCTGATCTGCCAGCCAGTCCAGAGTGTGGACGAAGTAATCTGGCCCTGACCTCAGAGCCTAGAAATGAAATCTGAGGATATCCTCCTCATAGCATTGAGATGGCCCAGGGGAAATAATAAAAACCATTAATTAAATCAGAACGAGAGAAACAAAGCCTTTCAAATCCTTGGAAAGAAGTTACAAAGAAGCTGATTGGGATCAAAAAAACGTACCAACCAAAAGGCGCATAAGAACAGAGACAAAGTAGCTGGTGTCCGAAGAAAAATAAAAAAAACTCAAGGTAACTCAGATTGGCACTAGGGAAAGAAGAAAGGAATCTATTGTGTAGGAGGTGTAGGAGTGAGGAATAGGAGCAGTTGTAAGCTCAATCAATAACCTTTTGTTAACTTGTGCCTCCAGGTCAGTGTCGCCTACAATACGCCATTATCTGGGGAGTGAGGTAAAATAGCATGTGGACCCTCAAGAACGGGCAGAAGACACAGCTCAGGTAGGATGTGTAGCCATCATTTTCATCCAGGTAGTAGCCAGGTAGAGACAAAGACAAACAGAAAGGAAGAAGTGATACTGTCCTGTCCCTTTAACATTTACCATCTAGGACAGGCCAACAGACAAAGAAGGCTGGGGGTTACACAAAAAGCTGGAGAAACTCAGCGGGTGCAGCAGCATCTAAGGAGCGAAGGAGATAGGCGGCGTTTCGGGTCGAGACCCTTCTTCAGACTGGACAAAGACAAAGAGGTCTGCTCAGTATAGTGGTGTTCATATTCCTGCAGATATAACATAGAGAAGAAAAAGAAGATATGTACCCTAGTGCCCAACTTTACCAACATAAGAACATAACATAATATTTGACACCAGTGAAGAAAAAAAAAAGAACAACGTCTAAAACATTTTGAAGAAATATAGACAGCCTCCGGAGACCATTGAGGCAAGCTCAACTTGGAAAATGAATTGAGTTTGGAAATCTGGAAATGAGCACTCCTCTGTGGTTCCTACTTTGCGCCTAAATTTTAGTTGTTAGTAATAAATTGACCAGCTCTAAATTAGGTCCCTCAAACTGTATAGTAATGAATTGGAAGGATTTTAAAATTTGATATTTGGAAATGACATGGGATCTGGCTTAAGAGTATTTGGAATGTGGGTATTAACCTGGTATTTTTATTGTCTCACCCCCAGACAGACAGCCAAAGATGGGAAGGATTGTTTAGAGGCCATTAAGGAAGGACGGAACTTGGAAAGGTCCAGTGACATGAAAGAATATCCAGGGAACGTGAAAGGTGGCATTAAAATAGTAAGAAATGAGGAAGTGTAAATGACAGAGCTCCCCTCCAAGAAGCCAAAGCTAACCACCTCGAAAGAGTTGCTGGAGGAGAAGTCTTATTGGATTAGAAGAAGTACTGGGGGAATGGGCACTTGTTGTCAGAGTCGATGTATTTGTTCGGTGAATCGAAATGTATCTAACCCTTGATAATAAAGTGGCTACTATTATCAAGGAGTAAAGAAATTGTCCCTCGATTCGGCATTCTTAATTGGCTTGTTAGTAATCCACGACATATTGAAATAAATTGATAAAATTAGAATAGCTGGGAATTCCACAGCAATTGAATTGAATTGTATTTATCGACCTCAAGCTAAATTGAGAAGGGGTAATACAGACCCTGAGACTTAAATTAGTAAATTAAAGGCTGAGACTGAATTTGGCTGAATTGAAGCATTCCCCATGGTTATTTGAATAAGAGTCATGCCTGTAGGGAAATTTGGGCTGAACCCAGCTAAAATGCATATGAGAAACCTTCATTAAATATACCTTGGAAATCACCATGTGCCTGCGGAGATAACTGACTACATTTTGGAAAGTATCATAGTGTGGGAAGGATTATATCTTTCATTGACAGTGAATGAAAACACTGCCCGGGCGTGTTTCCAGCATTGTAACAGCATTTCAATCAAAGTAATTTGCTTCATTCCAGATTTTCTTAGGAATTTTATACTCAATTATGGATCAGGCACAGATGGATTGGCAACATGGATGGAGGGGATTCGCGCCCACGAAAACTCGGGAGGTGAAGACTCATCAGATGGAAATTATGAAGCTACCCCCACGAAAACTAAGGAAGCTTGATGAGGTTCTGCGAAGATACAACATCATCTTGTTGTTAAAATGTGTTGACATAATGTGAAAGTCACCCATGTAAATCGTGTTATTATAAATGATGGTTATCATATGATAAAAGGGAGGAATGTAAATTCTGGCTAAAACAGAGCAGTAATAGCACCAAAATTTAGTAAAGGACTTATGTACTGTTAGGCCATTTTGGTCAAGCCTGATGTACTCTGCAGAAATAAGACAAGCTGTTGAATGGTGCCAGGAAGTCTGGCTCCCAGATCAGTGTTGCAGAGACTGAATGAGACATCTGCAGAGTACTTACAGTGAAGTGTAAAATGCATAAAGTTGATTTGATTAATGCAACATTGTGAATTGTGTAAATAATGTTGCGAGACAGTTACCCTGTTATTTGTTGATTGGTTGAAATGTTAAGCCCTGTCTGGTTTGTTTGAATCCCAGGGCAAATGTTGCATTATTCATTTGTTTTGGCTACCTTCTGGAAGCCTCTTCCAGATACAATATATGTAAGGTTCTCTTATTGGGTTGGGGAACTGTTAATTATGTATTGATGTGATTAATATGTTTGATTGGATTGTAAAGAGACCACCCCTATGTAGTTCGGTCTCTTCGGTAAAAGGTGACTCCGTCTTAGATCGATGTCGATCTTCGGAAAGATTGTTTGGGACTGCATGACTTTTTGGAGTGTCTCTGCTTGCACGAGGCTGAAGGGCTTTGGCAGGCAGATACAAGGATCGTTCCTGCAGTGGTTTAAGTATCATATAGGGGTATTTGCTGTTCAATCTAAAAATAAAATTGAGTTGTTCAAGTGCTTGACTGAGTGCATTTTTGACTGAACTAGACTGGGGGTAAGCTTAGAAGAGCTTATGTAAACAGTAAGGCAGCAACTCTGCCATTGCACCACTGTGCCACCCTTAACAACAAAAGCAAATGGATAAGCAGGGATCTTGATCAGTTGGACAAGTTGGCTGAGGAATGGTTAATGGGGTTTAATGCAGATAAGTATGAGGTATTGCAGTTTGGGAAGTCAAACTGGGGCAGGACTTTCACGGTGAATGGCAGGGCTCTGGGAAGTGTTGTAGAACAGAAAGATCTAGGAGTGCCAATACATTGTTTCTTGAAAGTGGCATCACAGATAGATAAGGTGGTTGAGAAGTCTTTTGATACATTGATCTTCAGCAGTCAGGGTATTCAGTACATTAGTTGGGATGTTATGTTACAACTGTACAAGACACTGAAAAGGCTGTAATTTGAATATTTTGTTCAGTTTTGAACACTTCGCTATAGGAAGGATGTTGTTAATCTGGAAAGAGTGCAGAGAAGATTTACGAGGATGTTGAACTTGGAGGCCTGAGCTATCAAGAGAGGTTGGGTGAGCTGGGACTTTATTCCTTCGAGGATGAGCCATGATATTTGAGAGGTGTATGATCATGAGGGCAATAGGTAGGGTAGATGCGCAATGAAAGAGTAGGGGAATCAAGAACCAGAGGACATAGGCTTAAGGTCCGAGGGGAAATATTTAGAATATTAGAAACATAGAAAATAGGTGCATGAGGAGGCCATTCAGCCCTTCGAGCCAGCCATTCAGCCATTCTTTGTGATCAAGACTGATCGTCCACAATCAATAACCCGTGCCTGCCTTCTCCCCCTATCCCTTGATTCCACTAGCCCCTAGAGCTCTATCTAACTCTCTCTTAAATCCATCCAGCGATTTGGCCTCCGCTGCCATTTGGGGCTACCTGAGGGGCTACATTTTCAATCAGAGGGTGGTGGGTATTATGGAACAAACTGCTAGTTGGGGAAGTTGAGACGGGTATTATAACAACATTTAAAAGACACTTGAACAGGTACATGGATAGGAAAGTTTTAGTAGGATATGGGCCAAACGCGTGCAGGTTGGGTTAGAGTAGATGGGGCATTTTGGTGAGCATTGGCAAGTTGGGCCGAAGGGCTATTTTCCGTGCTGCATGACTCCATGCCTTTAAGCATCTATGTCTCTATGTGTATATGTCTCTATGTCTCTGTCTCTAGGCTTCTATCCATTTATGCTTCTATGCTTCTATGCATCTATGACTCACTCAGGTAATGCATTCCAGATTCATACTATCCTTTGAGATCTCCTTTAAAACTCCTATTTTCACCTTAAGCCTATGTCTTCTGGTCTTTGCACCCCTACCCTGGGGAAAGCTTGCTCACAGACTTGCATCTGAACGCCTCTCCGAATTCTGTACATGTTTATCAGAACTACCCTCAGCGTTCACCTCTACAAGAATAATAAACCTAATCCCTCCTCTTCTCATAACTGCACTAACCCAAGCATCACCCTGGTGAATCTGCCTTGCATTATCACCCATTGTTCCTAGAATGAAAAGCAAATTTCTCCTACTTAGTCACAGAATCATAGAGTCTTACAGCATAAAAACAGGTCCCTCGGCCCAACTTGCCTGCACCGGTCATCTACACTAGTCCCACCTGCTTGCATTTGGCCCATATCTCTCTAAACCTGTCCTATTCATGCACCTGTTAAATGTTTCTTAAACGTTGCAATAGTACCTACCTCAACTACCACCTCCATCAGCTCGTTTCATACACCTACCATCCTTTGCGTGTAAAAGTTACCCCACAGATCCCTATTACATCTTTACCCGCTCACTTTAAATCTATGTCCTCTGGCTCTCGATTGTCATACTACGGGTAAGAGCCTCTGCATCTGTCTACACAATCTATTCTTCACATGAATTTGAACTCTATAAGATCCAGACTTCTTAAAAAAACAGTAGTTACTGCTGGATATTCAAACATACGTCACGGTGATTTTTCCTATCCAGACATTAAAAAAATAAATTCCAAATATGAAACTATAATTCAAGCCTATTTCTATTTAGTGGGGCTGTTGGCAGACCAAACCTCCTTCATTTTATTAGCACTTTGGAGAGAAAGAAATGGCATTACTATTTTCCTGGAAATCTAGCTAGCTTATTTGTCACTTTCGATGACGACAGTTTTAATAGATGACACCATGGAAACAATTATTTGTTTTGTTTAGTTTAGAGATACAGCGTGGAAACAGGCCATTTGAATCCACAATGACCAGCGGTCCCTGCACATTAATACTACCCTACACACAATGCACAGGGGACAATTAATACTTATACCAAGCCAATTAACCCAGAAACCTGCACGTCTTTGAAGTGTGGGAGGAAACCGAATATCTCTGAGAAATCACACGCGGTCATGGGGGGAACATACAAACTACATATGGACAGCACCTGTAGTCGGGGTCGAACCCAGGTTTCTGGCGCTGCAAGCGCTGTAAGGCAGCGACTCTACCGCTGCACCACCATGTCGGATGGGTTTCAGGCAAACCATGCTGAAATGTCTTTGGTTTTAAGAAAGCAAAGATATATTATTGCATACTGTAATGAAAGCCTCTGATCTCAACTGATATGCCTGATATAATGCTTTTCGAACCATTTTCCTACCGACTATTAAGAGTGATGCTGTAATCCAACAACTACTCACATCTTCAACCGCCACTGCACTAACTGTTTTCTAGCATAAAGCTAGCCACTGTGAAAATAATAATCAATCCGAAGCTAACAAAATCTTAACTGACCCGTGGACATTCAACCATAAACTAAATAGATTCAACAATAAATTGTGGAAATAGAGGACATTTAGATTCGGAGCTACCCAACACTGATGAGGTCATTTGGCTTCTGACTCAGTGAAGGAGATGTCCTATTAGTCCCACTGTCAAGCTGCTCCTGCCGAGTAGAATTATGTTTTTTTAACATTTTCCCTAATTTATTTAAAAGTGGGTTGCTTCCACCATGCTTCCTTGGTATGCAAGCTGTGGAGAAGATGTTTCCATTAGTGGGAGAGTGCAGAGACCAGAGCTTCAGAATGGAAGGACGCACCTTTAGAAAGGAGATGAGGTTTAATTTCTTCAGTCAGAGGCTGGTGAATCTGTGGAAATCATCACCACAGACGGCCATGTAATTGGGTATTTTTAAAGCAGAGATTGACAGGTTCTTGATCAGTATGGATGTCAAAGGTTATGGGGAGAAGGCAGGAAAGATTGATCAGCCCAGTTTGAATGGCGATGTAGACTCTACAAATGCGAAATGGACTAATTCTGCAGTGTAAACTATGTTTATATATTCTGTTGTGTTGCTGCAAGTAAGAATTTTATTCTTGTATCTGGGACACATGACAATAAAACACTCCTGACTCTTGACTCTTGATAACTTCTTTAGTATTAGTTTAGTTTAGAGATGCAGCACAGAAACAGGCCCTTCGGCCCACTGGGTCTGTGCCAACCTGCGATCCCCGCACATTAACACTATCCTCCAAACACTAGGGACAATTTTTACATTTACCAAGCCAATTAACTGACAAACCTGTACCCCTTCTCTCCCCTTCCCTTCTCTCCCCTTCTCCCCCCTTCTCTCCTCCCCCCCACTTCCTCGCTCTTTTAAAGGACTTACCGTACACTGTGCCAGCCGTCTTTAACCTTCCTGTCCATCGCGGGTATCACCTTGGCTTTGCACCGTGTGGATTTCAGACAGCGCTCCCCGCTTTCCCTGGCCCCCGCCTTTGCGATGTACGTGTTTGTGTGTGTGTTCATCGCAGACAGTCGATCCAGCTTGCGGTTTTTCAGACGAGTGCCCCCGAGCTTGAAGGTCGCAGACAGTTTTTCTGAAAAGTCGCGTAAGTGGGACAGGCCCTTTACTACTCACCTTAAAGGGCCTGTCCCACTTTCGCGACCTTTCCATGCTACTGCCAACACCCTTAATAGGTCGCCAACATGTTCAACATGTTGAAAGTTCAGCGGAGACCAGAAAAGTGCTACGACTCTTTGGAGACCTCTCACGACCATACAGGCTGTATGATCATTAGAGGTCTCTTATAGTCATCGTGAGAGGTCTCCAAAGAGTCGTAGCATCTTTCTGGTCGCCGTTGAATTTTCAACATGTTGAAAATGTCAGCGACCTATCACGGGTGCCAGCAGTAGCCTGTAAAGGTTGTGAAAGTGGAACAGGCCCTTTACTACTCACCTTTTAAGACTATGTCCTCTGGTTAAGACTATGGCCTCTGGCCTTTGCACCTCTACCCTAGGGAAAACTGATGCTCCGGTTTCGTACAGTCATAGAGTGATACAGTGTGGAAACAGGCCCTTCGGCCCAACTCGCCAACACCATCCAACAATGTCCCAGCTGCACTAGTCCCACCTTCTTGTGCTTGGTCCACATCCCTCCAAACTTGTCCTATCCATGTACCTGTCTAACTGTTTCTTAAATGATGGGATAGTCCCAGCCTCAACTACCTCCTCTGGCAGCTTCTTCCATACACCCACCACCCTTTGTGTGAAAAGGTTACCCCTCAGAATCCTATTAAATATTTTCCCCTTCACCTTGAACCTATGTCCTCTGGTCCTCGATTCCCCTACTCTGGGCTAAAGACTCTGTGCATCCACCTGACCTATTCCTCTCATGGAATGGAGTGTTTCCTCCCACACACCAAAGACAAACAAGTTTGTTGGGTCATTCGCTTTGTTAAAAATTGTAAATTGTCCCCAGTATCTAGGATAGTGCTAGTGTACGGGGATAGCTGGTTGGCGCGGACTCGTTGGTCTGAACGGCCTATTTCCGTGCTGTATCCCTTAACCAAGCACAAGGAATTAGCTTGGCTATTGAAATACAATTAGGCCACTGAGCACAGACTGATAGATCTGTCCACTCAAGATGTTCTACTTGGGCATTAATGTCCAACGGACATTTACCCTTCCTAATGCTACTGTAAGCATGACTGATATCAGACTTAATTTAACACCGCTGCCGTATTTTGTGTAAATTCAGTAATTTAGCACTGAAGGAAATCAAGCTTGTTCTTCAGTACTTTCCACAATGCTTGGGTTTGGAAAAACAATGCAAATATGAATGAAATAAATATGTGCAGTGGCCTTTCAATTTTGAAGTCCAAACAAGGCCACATGTGCAGAGTAAAGTTTGCTGACCTTGTTATGGTGACACTAAATGTAAAATTGGATTATGCTTTTTAAGTGCAGGGAGCTGTAAACCATGAACTGAGCGACATTAAAGCGAGTGCAATGCTACAGCCAGAACTTAAATTGGAAACAAACCTATTATCAGTCAGAAGGAAGTTTGCTGAAATGTAGTACGCTGGAAATAATTGAGCTCAGCCTCAATTTATGCTAGTTTGTAAACGCTTAGGCAGTAAATGTTGGGAAACAGCTTGAAGCACATCACTGAAACCTAACCAACCTCTGCAATGCTAAGCACATGTCAATACCATTCTGCCAGGATTTTGTATTCAAAATATGGTCTTTATTTTATTCCAAATACATAACCAATCTCCAGTATCTGTGCTAGAGTTGCCTCTAAGATCCATCAGGTTGTGATTCTAGTGTTGCTCATGAACATAGTACAGCAGCACTGACTGCCTTCACAAAGGGGTACAAAGTGCTGGAGTTACTTAGCAGGTCAGGCTGCATCTCTGGAGGACATGGATAGGTGACGCTTCGGGTCGAGACCCTTCTTCAGACTCGGAAAAAAAACGTGTCTTTTTGTCTAGTAAATGGCATCTGCACTTTAGTTAGAGATGCAGCACAGAAACAGGCCCATCAGCCCACCGAATCCACGCTGTCCAGCGATCCCCACACATTAATCTTATTCTACACACACTAGGGACAATTTACACATATATCAAGCCAATTTACCTACAAACCTGTACGTCTTTGGAGTGTGGGAGGAAACCGAAGATCTAGGAGAAAACCCACACAGGTCACGGGGAGAGAGGACAACCTCCGTACAGACAGCACCCTTAGACAGGATCGAACCCGAGTCTCTGGCATTGCAAGCATAGTAAGGCAGCAACGTTACCACTGTGCCACTGTGCCGCCCTTATCTTTCTTAAACAGTCTTCATTTACTTCTCAAGAATAAAGCTTTTCACTGTACCTCGGTACACGTGACAATAAACGAAAGAGTCTAGAGTGTTTATTGTCATATATATGCCTAAAACTAAACAATGACATTCATACTTGCTGCAGCACAACAGGTATATAAACACAGCACTCGGAAAAACCAATAATAAATAAAAGAAAGTTACATCTATATTACTAAAATTAAGATCTTGACCACTTCCTGTTTTCCTGTTTCATGATTTTAGAAAAAACCCTGCTACTTACGGCTGTGGCTTTTGGGCAGCTTACTCAGAGTGCCCCTCCGCTGCGTAGGACAAGAGGATTTTTCCCATCGATGAAACATAAACAAGTTATTAATGTTTAAGAAATGTTACCATTCTCTCTGCTGCCCCCGCTGGTGGGAGGGGGGAGGGACTATAAAACCCAGAGGTGTTGTGCCTCAGTCAGTTTCTGCAAGATGGGGGAAGTGAGAGGGTTTCGTCTCTCAGTCTGAGCTGTGAATAACACTGAACACATGTGAACACATATGAAACTGTGAGTGTGGTTTTACTGGCCTTCAGTGCCATTAAAATTAAAATGTGGTTGGTATGAAGTAAAAGCACTGCAAATGGTTGCTTTGGGGTTTTGGGTTGAAGTAAAAAGCACTGCAAATTGTTGCTTTGGGGTTCTGGGTTGAAGTAAAAAGTGTTGCAAATAGTTGGTTTGGGGTTTTGGGTTGAAGTAAAAGCACTGCAAATGGTTGGTGGTCGTAAGCCAACTGCCAGCCCACCAGCCGTGAGCTGCCGGCACATGAGGCTTGAGGGACTGAGATGCGACCCCAAGAATCGATTTGGCCCACAATGTCCATACTAGCCCTCTGGATGCTAGTCCATTCAGTCCACAACACCAATACCAGAGCTCCAGAAAGCCCCCCCCCCCCACCACCACCACCACCACCAATATTGGAATTGGTGGATAGGTGGAATATTGCATTGGGGGACCAGCCCTCCCGTGTGAACATGGGACCCAACGGGTCCCACTTAGTTTAATATGTAATATATATACATCATTCTCGTGCCTTCTCCCCATAACCCCGACAACCTTACTAATCAAGAATCTGTCAATCTCCACCTTAGAAATATAATTGACTTGGCCTCCATAGCCACAATTCAACAGATTTACCACCCTCTGACTAAATAAATTCCGCTTCATCTCCTTCCCAAAGGTACAGTGCATTCAGTACTGAGTAAAGGGTCTGAATACTTATGTAAATGTGATATTTCAGTTATTTCTTTTTAATTACTTTGCAAAAATTTCTCAACACCTGTTTTTGCTTTTTTTATTATGGGGTATTGTGTGTAGATTGATGATAAAAAAAATGAATCCATCTAATCCATTTAAAAATATGGCTGTAGCGTAACAAAATGTGGAAAAAGTGAAGGGGTCAATACTTTCTGAATGCACTGTACATCCTTTTATTCATTCAGATTACCTATCATTGCCTTATCTGTTTTTTAATCTCATTAATCACCAATGGATTCACTCATCTGTTTTTATTTATCGGTTTAGCCAGTTCACTTGACAAGACCAGATATTCTTATCAATCGAAAAAGAAACCGTGGCCAGAATCAATAAAAATATCAAGTAAAATAGGTAGGTTCACCAGGTTAATTCCCAGGATGGCGGGACTGACGTATGATGAAAGAATGGATCGACTGGCCTCATATTCTTAAGGGATTGGACAGGCTAGATGCAGGAAATGTGTTCCCCATGTTGGGGGAGTCCAGAACCAGGGGTCACAGTTTAAGAATAAGGGGCAGGCCATTTAGGACTGAGATGAGGAAAAACCTTTTCACAAATCTGTGGAATTCTCTGCCACAGAAGGCAGTGGAGGCCAATTCACTGGATGTATTAAAGAGATAGTTAGATATAACTCTTATGGCTAATGGAATCAAGGGATAGGGGGAGAAAGCAGGTACGGGGTACTGATTCTGGATGATCAGCCATGATCATGTTGAGTGGCAGTGCTGGCTCAAAGGGCCAAATAGCCTTCTCCTGCACCTATTTTCTATGTTTCTATATCACAAAGATAAATAAACAGCAAATCATGATGAGCGTTAAAAAAAATCTACAAATGTTAATTTTTATTAGGAGGTCTACAAATGGAGGTGTGAAAGCGAACGGGATCAGTTCAGTTTAGTTTATTGTCACGTGCGCCGAGGTATAGTGAAAAGCTTTTGTTGCGTGCTAGCTAGTCAGCAGAAAAACAATACATGGTTGTCTCCTGTAGCTGCAACGGAAGGCTTGTGGCCCCCGACCGCTCGAGGACAAAGAAGGGAGGTTGAACTTTTCTTCGCCTTCAATCACAGTGGGGAATGCAGAGGAGTCACTGTTAAAATGTATTTTGTGTGTACTGTAGCTTTTTATTAGTATGACTGTATGGCAAATCAAATTCCTCATACGTTGCAAAACATTCTTGGCTAATAAAGTATGATTATGATTATGATTCTGGTGATTACAATCGAGCCATTTACAGTATATAGATACATGGTTAAGGAATAACCTTTAGTGCCAGCAATGTCCAATCAAGTTTTGTCCGAGGGTCACCAGTGTGGTCGAAGTAAGGTCAGATCTGAGAGGGGTTTAAGAAGATCATAGTTGAAGTAAGAAATGTTGCTGTGGAATAGAGATTTGAGAGTGTGGAACGATTGTAATATGCGATTGTAGATCTGCTTCTGTGGCGAGCATGCAAATAATCGCCTGGGTTTGGCAGATCTAGAGCCTGAGAGGTTACGACCACCACAACCATGTTCAGTCAAAGCTTACAGCTTAAAGGGGCTGTCCCACTTTGGCTAGCTAATCGGCGAGTTCTGGCGAGTTTGCCCTTGATTCATACTTGCAGCATGGTCGACACGAGGTCCTAGGAGGTGTTTGTAACTCTCCTTCATGCTTGAGGGTAGTCCCCGCGTACTCGAGGCCTCAGCTAGGTCACGGCGTATTTTTCAACATGTTGAAAAATGCACGTGAGTAAAAAAAAAAAGTCGCCATGAAAAAAATCAATACTTTTTTTACTCGTATGTTTAGTCGAGGTAGGTGGTAGTAGGTCAGCATGTTATTAATCGGGGGTAGTCAAAGGTAATTGAAGGTAGTCGAAGGTAGTCGTAGATAGTCTTCAAGATAATCGAAGGGAGGTCGAAGGAGATCGAAGGAGGTCATCTTCACTCTCCACTATTCGGTGTCCAATTTTCCCGAAGTTAGTCGTAGCTAGTCGAAGCTAGTCGAAGCTAGTCTTCAACATAGTCGAAGGTGGTCTTCAATGTGGCATTTTTTCAAACTCCCCTAAACTCTTCTAATTAGGTCGCCACAGTGGGACAGCCCCATAAGGATCGATTCAGCTTTGGTGCTACCTCCTGCACCCACACACAACTCACTAACTTCATCAACTTTGCCACTAAATTCCATCCGGCACTCAAATACACCTGGACCATTTCCGACACTTCCCTACCATTTCTTGACCTCACTGTCTCCATCGCAGGTGATAGACTTTTGACCGACATCCACTATAAACCCACTGACTCCCATGGCTATCTAGACTACACTTCTTCCCACCCTACTTCCTGTAAGGACTCCATCCCCTACTCCAAATTCCTCCGATTATGCCGCATCTGCTCCCAGGATGAGATGTTCCACAACAGGGCATCGGAAATGTCCTCCTTCTTCATGGAACAGGGATTCCCCTCTCGTACCATAGATGAGGCTCTCACCAGGGTCTCTTCAATACCCCGCAACACTGCTCTCACTCCCCATCCCCCCACTCGGAACAAGGGCAGAGTCCCCCTAGTCCTTCCACCCAACTAGCCGTCACATACAACAAATAGTCCTGTCATTTTCGCCATCTCCAACGTGACCCCACCGCTCGCCACATCTTCCCATCTCCCCCTCTGTCTGCTTTCCGCAAAGACCGCTCCCTACATAACTCCTCGGTCAATTCTTCCCTTCCTACCCGCACCACCCCCTCCCCGGGCACTTTCCCTTGCACCCACAAGAGATGCTACACGTGTCGCTTCACCTTCCCCCTCTACTCCATTCAAGGGCCCAAGCAGTCATTCCAGATGCAACAGAGGTTCACCTGCACCTCCTCCAGCCTCATCTATTGCATCCGCTGCTCTAGAAGTCAGCTGATCTACATCGGTGAGATCAAGCGCAGGCTTGGCGATCATTTCACCGAACACTTCCACTTGATCCGCATCAACCAACATGATCTCCCTGTGGCTCAGCACCTCAATTCCCCCTCCCATTCCAAATCCGAGCATTCTGTCCTGGGCCTCCTCCATGGCCAGAGTGAGCACCACTGGAAATTGGAGGAGCAGCACCTCATATTCCGCCTGGGCAGTCTGCAACCCAGCGGCATGAACATTGACTTCCAATTTCCGTTAGACCTAGCCCACCCCTCCTCAGCTCTCCCTCAGCCCTCGGGCTCCACCTCTTCCTTTCGTATTCCTCCCGCCCTGCATCAGTCTGAAGAAGGGTTTCAGCCCTAAACGTTGCCTATTTCCTTCACTCCATAGACGCTGCCGCACCCGCTGAGTTCCTCCAGCACTTTTGTCTACCTTCGATTTTGCAGCATCTGCAGTTCCTTCTTGAGCACCCTTAAGGAACAGTCGACCAAAGCAGAATATGTGAAATAGCAAATCAAAATGCTGGAGACACTAAAAACCTGTAATGAAACTGAAGATTGCAGAGGAACTCAGCAGGGCAGGTGGCTTCCAAGGAGAGAGAGTTCAACTTTCCGGTCAATGAATTTTGCATAAGAACTGTTGAGTACGGCAGTGCCAATGGTGTTGATCTTGCCAATGTTACACTGTCAATGTACTTTGTGCAAGATGATGGGCTAGGCATCAAGCCATCCTATTCATTCTCCTGGAAGTAATACTGTGAAAGCAAAGTATTATATTTGCTAGACGTCCAAAGCAAAGCAGGAACTGTGCCAGGATCTATGACGAGAGAGAGTTAATGTTTCATTCGACGAACTGTTATTGGAACATTCGGAGCGGCAAATGCTGACACGTTGTTCAGTAGGTGACTTGGCGAGGTGCTGAGGTCTTGGCCCCAGCAATAACCTGGCATGGTGGTGCAGAGGTAGAGTTGCTGCCTTACAGCGAATGCAGCGCCGGAGATCCGGGTTCGATCCTGACTACAGGTGCTGTCTGTACGCAGTTTGTATGTTCTCCCCGTGACCTGCATTGGTTTTCTCTGTGATCTTCAGTTCCATCCCACACTCCAAAGACGTACTGGTATGTAGGTTAATTGGCTTGGTAAATGTAAAATAATGTCCCTAGTGGGTGTATGCTGGTGTTAATGTGCGTAGATTGCTGGCCGGTGTGGACTCGGTCGGCCAAAAGGGCCTGGTCCACGCTGTATCTCTAAACTAAAAAAATAAGGTGGCGAAGTGGTAGCGTTGCAGGTTTGATCCTGACCTGAGGTGCTGTTTGTACGGAGTTTGCACGTTCTCCCTGTCACCACGAGGGTTTTAGACAATAGGTACAGGAGTAGGTCATTTGGCCCTTCGAGCCAGCACCGCCATTCAATGTGATCATGGCTGATTATCCCCTATCAGTACCCCGTTCCTGCCTTCTCCCCATATCCCCTGACTCCACTATTTTTAAGAACCCTATCTAGCTCTCTCTTGAAAGCATCCAGAGAACCTGCCACCACCGCCCTCTGAGGCAGAGAATTCCACAGACTCACCACTCTCGGTGAGAAAAAGTGTTTCCTCGTCTCCGTTCTAAATGGCTCACTCCTTATTCTTAAACTGTGGCCCCTGGTTCTTGACTCCCCCAGCATCGGGAACATGTTTCCTGCCTCTAGCGTGTCCAAGCCCTTAACAATCTTATATGTTTCAATGAGATTCCCTCTCATCCTTCTAAACTCCAGAGTGTACAAGCCCAGCTGCTCCATTCTCTAAGCATATGACATCCCGGGAATTAACCTTGTGAACCTACGTTGCACTCCCTCAATGGCAAAAATGTCCTTCCTCAAATTAGGGGACCAAAACTGCACACAATACTCCAGGTGTGGTCTCACTAGGGCTCTGTACAACTGCAGAAACACCTCTTTGCTCCTATATTCGATTCCTCTTGTTTTCTCCAGGTGCTCCAGGAGGTATTTTAGTCTTTTTATGTAGAGGGTGAGGGGGGGGGAAGGGGTCGGAGATGCGGCTTTTCTCCGGGCCGTATCTTCGCCCCTTCCTCGTGGCCTACCGGCAGTCTGGAGCGCCGTTTCCTGCCGGGTCTGGCCGGGACTTCAGCTTCGGCGGCGGTACACAGCGCTGGGGCGCCATCGTGGAGCGGGCGATGCCTTGCCCGGGTCACCGTGTGGTGGAGCTCCGGAGGGCTGGGACCACCGACTGCAACATCGCGGAGCTGCGATCTGAGGTCTGCGGTCTGTGGAGCTTCCAGCCGCGCGCGGGCGGCGCTGAGTTTTAAAAAACGCGGAGCCTGGGATCTCACGCCGAGATCACCAGAGTCGGAGCTCCGACCAGCGCGGCCCGTGGACTACGGGAGCTGCGAACTCCGGGGAGAAGCAGCCGCTCCAGACGCTCCGGGCCGCTGAGAGTGTTCACCGGACGCCAGAGCTTCATCATCCGGCGAGAGGGCCTGAAGCATCAGGCTGCCTTAGCGGCAGCTGCAGAGGCCTCAATAGGCCCGACTATGGTGGAACTGGGGATGGGACTGGATTTCATTTCGGAGTCACGTGAGTGACTTCGTGAAGAGCCCGCCGGCGCGCATGCTCGACATATCGTCGTAACGCGTTGCTGCGACGGCTGGCGGTGGAGCGCGCTCCTCGCCAGCCCTTCATAAGGGGCCACGGAGGGAGTATTCCACCTTTAGTTGGTGGTCCTTGTTGTCTGATTATGTCTTGCAGCAAGTACATGGATGGGAGTTCGAAGGGCCGGAGGACGTCAGGACGAGTTCGCCGGTCAACAGTTCCGGGGCCTTTACCATCGGCAGTACCTGCAGCGCAGGCCGGGACTCAGGCGGAGATGTGGGTAAGCCCTGTGTTCACAGGTCCAGATCCGCCAGCACACCACAGCTCGGAGGAGTTCGATGAGGAGGAGTGTGGTGTGCCGCCAGAGCAGGGGGACCTTGCCATGGCAGTCAGGTTGTCAGCGGGCTCCCTGGCGACCTCGAGCAGGGCACGTGCCGTTGCACGGCCTGTTCCACTCAGCCCTCCGAGAAGGGGGAGGGGAGGAGCCCAGAAGCCTAACCCTGTTAGGGCTAAGGCATTGCCTGTCGCGGAGGAGCGGTCAGGTTCCAGGGCGAGACCCGGGGCGGCTGTGAGGTCCAGCCGGCACACCCCGACTCTCGACGCCGGGACGGGTGGGTCGTGTCGGGTCTCGTCACGGTCGCCGAGCCCCCCATGGATGGGTGGGCGAGACCATGCGTCGGCAACGTCCATGATGTGGGCAGCCGGCAAGACTGCGCGGGCCCCAGGCAGCCATGCTTCGGCTGGTGCCGACACCTCGCCGCGAGTGCCCTTAGTGGCAGCGGCTTCAGCTCTCGCTAAACGGAGGCGATTGAACACGCCCGCGCAGGAATCGTGCAGTTTAGCCTCGGCGGCTGTTAGCGACAACTACCGGCACCGGCAGGGCCTCGACGAGGTGCAGGCCGATGACAGGAGCCCGGTTTTCTTTTCAGAGCCGGAGGACTCCGACCACCTGAGTGTTCAGGGTGAAGGGCGTATTGACCGTATGGAGCGGCTGCTTGAGCTCCTGCTTCAACATCAACAACAGCAGGGCAGCAACAGGCACAGGGCGTCTTCACCAACATCTACTATCAGCCTGGAGCAGCAGGAGGAGGAGGTTCTGGAGGATCCCGTACCACCTCCGGTGGAGGTGCCAGCGGAGGAACTCTTGGATGTGGCGACCAAATTCGCGGCCCCACATACGGCTGGTCTTCCTCTAAATACAAAGCTGGCAGCCACAGTGGACTTTCTTAATAATCAGGTGCTGCAGGAAGAAGTCCTCATCCAGGCTATGAGCCGTCACAAGGCTCCATCAAACTGCAACTCCCTCAACGTGCCTGTGGTCAATACGCCAATATGGGGCAACATCAGTGCGGCTATCCGTCAACAAGAGCTACAATTGCAGCGGATCCTGAAACTCCTCACGGCCGGTATTACCGTCGGTGGATGGGGACGAGCTGAATTTGGACCAGGAAGATGCTCTGGCCTTATTGTGCGCGACCCAGCACGAAATCAACGGGTTTCGCAAAAACAGCATCCGCCCAGCACTCAACCCGAAGTTTGCAGGATTGTGCAAACCACCGCCGCCGCCGCCGCCCCGTCAGCTCTTTGGTGAGGACCTCTCGAAGAGAGTCAAAGAGCTTGACGAACAAGCCAAAACGGTGGGGATCATGCGCTCTAAGAGTGCCCCCACACCGTCCGGCTCAAAAGCTCCATACATTCGCTCACGAGGGTCGGCCAGTGCCTCGACGAGGACTCACCCTCTAGCTCCACAACGACAACAACACCAGAACCAGCACCAAGGGTCTTTTTTAGGACAGGGTCGGCAGAGACCTTTGTGGAAATCGAAGACGCCGCGCCCTCAAGCCAACCCAGCACCTCCACGGCCACCCACACGTGTCAAGGACCGCCGGTAACCACGGAGGTGAGGGGGTCTGGTTCTCTCTTTTCTCTCTGTTTAACTTCCCATGTTGGTGGTCGTTTACGGTTGTTTTTGGATGCATGGGGTAATTTTACTGGGGATGAGTATGTGTTGCGGAATATTCAGGGGCATAAAATTGAGTTTATTAATGGCGACATTCCTCCATCCCAGCACATGCCTGGTCATGCCTGGAATTCCTCGCGGGGTTGCACCATGATGAACACTTAAGTTACAGTGCCATCAACAGCGCCAGAAGTGCGCTATCATTCTACCTCAAGATTGGGGTAGGATCCAACAGGCTAGTGTCCAGACTCATGCGGGGTATATTCAATATGAATCCGCCTACACCACGCTATAATATCACCTGGGATGTCAGGGACGTATTAACCCTGCTCAGGACGTGGTCTCCCATGGAAGGGCTCCAACTGGACCAACTCACCATGAAGCTGGTGATGTTACTAGCGCTGACTTCAGCTCAGACGGTACAGACACTACACAAACTTCGTGTCGACAGAATGACATCTACCCCTACAGAAGTAGTCTTTTTCATTGACGAGCTACTAAAGCAGCATAGACCTGGGTGCACAGGGCTGCAGCTGAAGTTCCCGGCATACCCCGCAGATGCTAGGCTATGTTTAGCCTCACATATCCGCCACTATGTCAAGGTGACGGCACGCATCAGAGGAATGGAGAGATACCTACTTGTCACTCATAAGAGACCTCATCATCGAGTGACAGTCCAGACGATATCCAGGTGGCTTCGAGTCGTCTTGGGTAAGTCAGGTATCGACACTAATGTGTTCAAGTCTCATTCCACCAGGGCTGCATCGACGTCAGCGGCGAGGGTCATGGAGGTGCCCATGGACCAAATTCTCGCCACAGCAGGATGGGCGAATGAAGCTGTGTTCCAGCGTTTTTATAACAAGCCTGTTGCTGCTCCTCTACAGTTCGCAGAAGCCGTGCTGAATGCAGGTCAAGAACGTGGAGATGTCCCCGCATGAGGGGTTTTTGATTTGTTATTAATAAATATGCTCTTGTTTTGCAGTATGAGCTATTGAGCCAGTTTGTTCCTCCCATCCATCCCTGGTAGTGGTGTGTCAGCATGGACGTGGTCCAGGGCGTGTAATCACAGAAGCTTTGAAGTCTTCACGAAGTCACTCACGTGACTCCGAAATGAAATAGTAAGATTGAACGAGAACTTACCAGTTCGAAGGTTGATCTTTATTTCATGAGGAGTCGAAGTGACGGATTTCGTGCCCTCCTCGCCCAACCCTCAATCACCTTCATCTGGTAATCTTAGTCAATTCAATCATACTATGCGAAGTCATTTCTATTGTTGGTTCTGTGATTCCACGCCGCTACTTTGAAGTATGTCGAGCATGCGCGCCGGCGGGCTCTTCACGAAATCCCTCACTTCGACTCCTCATGAAATAAAGATCAACCTTCGAACTGGTAAGTTCTCGTTCAATCTTACTATTTTGCTGCCTTCCCCCACAGTGGGAACCATTGTGGGGGGATGTTTTTTTAATGTTTTTTGTTAAATACTCTAGTGTTGTGTTTTATCTTTATTCATGTGCTGCATTGGCAAGTCAAATTTCACTACACCAGTTGGTGTATGTGATAATAAATGTCCTTTGTCCTTTGTCCTTTGTCCTTTGCTCCGGTTTCCTCCCACACTCCAAAGGCGTGCAGGTTTGTTGGTAAATTGGCTTCTGTACACTGTCCCAGTATGTAGGATAGAACTAGTGTGCGGCTGATCGCTGGGCGCCGTGGATTTGGTGGGTCGAAGGGCCCATTTCCATCCTCTGTCACTAAACTAAACTAAACTAAACAGAAAGTAAGAGATGAAGCATAAAACAGGGGAAGAAGAACAGAAGCCTGATTGATGGACACCTTTGTGCTCTGGATAGGCACACTAATTATTCCAGATATTGAAAGCAAATCTGCTGAAGGTGAGGGAGACTTTGATAATGTGTACGTCAGGTTCTCTGCTAAATGAGCTGGGAAGAACTGAGATGAAATGATTGAAGTAATCCACGTTGCCAAGAGTTCCATTGCTGACATGGATTGTGGATGAAATCTTAGTGCCTGGGGACATGACAACTCTTTCCTTCATATCGATTCCCATGCCATCCAGGTACTTATGTCAGACAAATTGCTCATCGCTATCTGCAATACATCTTGCGAGCTAAAGGCAAGTGTAGCATCATTCATGGAAAGTATAGCCTGAACAGTCAGCTGGTTGACATGCCTTTTTGCTCTGAACCTGTCTGACATTGAACAAGTTGCCATCCATCATCTTCTCAAACATCTGTAACTGCAGCTGGGTGAGACACTTTACAAAATGTTGTCTGAAAATCCAGAACCAAGGCTTCCGATGACTGCCCTTCAAGTCAATCATGTCTACAATCCCAAATTGTCTCCCATTTAACAACTGCAAAAAGTTTGTGCTTTAGGCCCGAATGGTTTCATTTTCATTGTTTCTTCTTCATCAACATGCCCACCAGCACTTTGAACAGATGTTGAACCTGTCTCATCCACTATCATCTTCATCTGGCAGTCTTAATGTGTGTAGGAAGAAACTGCAGATGCTGCTTTAAACCGACGATAGAAACACAATGCTGGAGTAACTCAGCGGGACAGGCAGCTTCTCTGGAGTGAAGGAATGGGTGGCGTTCTGGGTCGAGACCCTTCTTCAGATTAGAGTCAAGGGAAAGGGAAATGAGAGATATAGACAGTGATGTTGAGAGATATAGAACAAATTAATTAAAGATATGCAAAAAAGGAAATGATGATGAAGGAAACAGGCCATTGTTAGTTGTTTGCTAGGTGAGAACGGGAACCTGGTGTGGCTTGGGAAGGGAGGGATGGAGAAAGAGGGAGTGCAGGGGTAACTTGAAATTAGAGAAATCAATATTCATACTGCTGGGTTGTAAGCTGCCCAAGCGAAATATGAGATGCTGTTCCTCAAATTTGTGTTTAGCCTCACTCTGACAATGGAGGAGACCGAGGACAGAAAGGTCTGTGTAGGAATGGGATGGCGATTTAACGTGTCCAGCAAACAGGAGATCAGGTTGATTCACGTGGGCTGAGCGAATGTGTTCCGCGAAACGATCACCCAGTCTATGTTTGGTCTTGCCGATGTATAAAAGTCCACATCTTGAACAACGGATACAATAGATGAGGTTGGAGGAGGTGCAAGTAAACCTCCTCCAACTGGAAGGACTGTCGGGGCCCCTGGACCTAGTCGAGGGAGGAGGAAAAGCAACAGGTGTTGCACCTCCTGCAGTTGCAGGGGAAGGTACCTGGGGAGGGAGTGGTTTGGGTGAGAAAGGGATGAGTTAACCAGGGAGTTGCAGAGGGAACGGTCTTTGTGGAAGGTGGAAAGGGGTTGAGATGGGAAGATGTGAACCGTGGTGGAATCCCGTTGGAGGCTGCGAAAATATTTGAGGATAATGTGTTGTATGCGACGCCTGATGGGGTGAAAGGTGAGGACTAAGTGGACAACTTGCCTATACCCTCCCGGATGCCACATCAAAGCTATTCCTATTTATCCATGTTTGGCCCATATTTATGATCCCTCTAAACCTTTTCAATCCCTGTACCTATTCAAGTGTGTTTTGATTGTTGTTACAGTATGACCTCCTCTGGCAGCTCGTTCCATATACCCACTCCCTTCTGAGTGGAAAAGTTACTCCCCCTATTAAATCTTTCCATTCTCACCTTGAACCTACTTCTCTAATTTTAGATAGTCCTTGCTTTCTCCAGCCTTCCCCTCCCCCTTCCCAGCTCTCCCACAAAGCCTATTGTCTCCGCCTCTTCCTTTCTTTTTCCCGCCCCCCCCCCCTCCCCCCGCAACATCAGTCTGAAGAAGGGTCTTGACCAGAAACATTGCCTATTCCTTCTCTCCATAGATGCTGCCTCACCCGTTGAGTTTCTCCAGCATTTTTTGTCCATCTTGAACTTACAGTATATCACTTGGTTCTTGATTCAAAATTATACACTGGATAAGGACTGTGCATTCATCCTATCTATTCCACTCATAATGCTATACACCTCTATAAGATCACTTCTCAGCCTCCTGCGCTCATAGGAGTAAAGTCCTATCCTGCCCAATGTTTCCCTACAGCTCACGCCCTGAAGTCCTGCCAACATTCTTGGAAATATGTGCTCAGTTTGTGACTGTTCGGATATCTCCTGAGATGCAAGCTTTTGCTTTAGGCAGATGATTCATTTATGCGGGGTGAAGATTTTATAGAATGCTAATTGCTGACAACATTTCACTTCCAGAATATATATCCACTTGTGGAACTCTGGTGATGCTTCTCAAATAGGTCAGAAATCTGCAGAAATTAGAGAGGGAAACATAGAAACATAGAAATTAGGTGCAGGAGTAGGCCATTCGGCCCTTCGAGCCTGCACCGCTATTCAATGTGATCATGGCTGATCATCCAACTCAGTATCCCGTACCTGCCTTCTCTCCATACCCTCTGATCCCCTTAGCCACAAGGGCCACATCTAACTCCCCCTTAAATATAGCCAATGAACTGGCCTCAACTACCCTCTGTGGCAGAGAGTTCCAGAGACCCACCACGCTCTGTGTGAAAAACGTCCTTCTCATCTCGGTCCTCGGCCATAATGGCGCTGCGGTAGAGTTGCTGACTGACAGCGCCGGAGACCCAAGTTCGATCCTGACCACGGATCGAGTGGAGGTGCCGTCGAGTATGGCTGCCCAGCCTGCAGCTGCTCGTCCTTTTACCTTTAAAAAATTTTTTAGTATGTTAAAAAGTGTTGTTTTGGAGGTCTAATCTTTTTATGTGGGGGGAAAGGGGGAAACTGTTTTTTTCTCAGTCCCTACCTGGTCGGAGATGCGTCTTTCCTCCAAGCCGCATCTTCGTCCTCTCCTCGCGGCCTACCACCTGGACTGGAATGGCGTTTCCTGCCGGGACCGGGCAGAATCTTCAGCTTTGGCGGCGGCGCAGCGCTGAAGCATCATCGCGGAGCGGACGATGCCTTGCCGAGGGCCACCGTGTGGTAAGCTCCGGACTGCTGGAACTCCAACATTGCAGAGCTGTCGTTGTGGAGCATCCGGCTGTGGGCGACGCTGACTCTGAACACCGCGGAACCTGGGATCTTTCGCAGAGATCGCCAGTGTCGGAGCTTCGACCAGCGCGGCCTGTGGACTTTGGGAGCAGCGGTCTCTGGATAGGAAGCAGCCATTCCAGCCACTTCAGGTCGCTGAGGAGTGTTCCTCCGACGCCGGAGCTCCATCATCCGGCGAGACAGCCGGAAACATCGGGCCACCGTTGCGGCGACTGCAGAGGCCTCAAATAGGCCCCGACCACGGGGTGAACAAGAGGAAGAGGACTGGATTTTGCTGCCTTCCCTCACAGTGGGAACCATTGTGGGGGGATGTTTTTATGTTTAATATTAAATTCATTAATGTTGTGTTTTATTTTTTATTGGTGTGCTGCAAATGGCAACTCAAATTCCACTACACCAATTGGTGTATGTGACAATAAATGGCCTTTGTCCTTTGTTGTGCGGAGTTTGTACGTTCTCCCCGTGACCGCGTGGGCTTTCTCCGAGATTTTTGATTTCCTCCCACACTCCAAAGACATACAGGTTTGTAGACTAATTGGATTGGTATAAGTGTAAATTGTCCCTAGTGTGCGGGGATCACTAGTCAGTGTGGGCGAAGGGCCTGTTCCCGTGCCGTATTTCTAAACTAAAAGAGCATTATATCATGCACTGGTATTTGCACTTGCTCAGGTATTTTATGATTTTGATGAAGCGTATGTGAACTGTACCAGTTACTCTGTTTCCATCTCCACAGATGAACTGTGACTTTTTATTTCCAGCCTGCACTGATTTTGTTTCTGACACTAAACTTTTGAAAATTGATTATCAAGGTTTGAGCCAAGATGTGGAAGATAACGCTTCACTATAGTGCGGGTCAGGTCAAGCTCTGATTCTGTCGTGGGTTGCTATAAACTAATGCTACAATTATTATGTTGAAAATAGTCGCAGGGTGTGATGGCTGAGTCAACCCATTTCATTCTTCAACACATCCTTAAGTTGACAAAAGTTCAAATGTGTAGGAAGGAACTGCGGATGCTGTTTCATACCAAAGTTAGTCACAAAATGCTCGAGTGACTCAACGGGTCAGGAAGCATCTCTGGAGAAAAATAATAGGTAATATTTCGGGTTGGAACCCTTCTTCAGACTGAAAGTAGAGGTGGGGCAGTGGGAAATCAACCGGTAGTGAGAAAAGGACATACCAAATCTTGCCAGATTTGTTCTGGCCTTTTTCTCACCTTCAGTTTATCCCCCCCCCCCCCCCCCCCCAAATATTTTACTTTCAGTCTGAAGAAGGATTCTGACAAAAACTTTACCTTTTATTTTTCTCCAGAGATGTTGCCTGATCTGCTGAGTTACTCGAGCATTTAATGTCTATGAAAGGTCAAATGTGTCCTTTTTGTCCTTTTGATGAAATTGGATGGAATGATTGGGGTGGAATGGTTTATCAGTATGCATGGTCATTAATTTATATAGTAAGATAACATATAAGGTATGATTATTATGTTATATATAAATGAATCATTTGAAAGCATTTATATTTGAGTGCGTAATATAATAGCAAGATTAAACAAGAACTTACCAGTTTGAAGTGTGATCTTTATTTTATGAGGCGTTGCAATGAGGGATTTCGTGAAGACCCCGCCAGCACATATGAGCGACATTCTTCAAAGCAGCGGTGTGGAATCACAGATAACAACAATGACTGAAGATAGTAAGATTAAATAACTCAAATATACCAGTTGACCTTATGATAGAGGGTTGGGAGTGGAGGGCACGAAATCCCTCATCGCAACTTCTCATAAAATAAATATCAAACTTCAAACTGGTAAGTTCTTGTTTAATCTTACTATTTTATTTCGGAGAAGTTCCTAGCATCTCCAAATAGTTTATTCCTTGTGACTGAAGAGTGGACTCATGAGAATCCCATCCGCCACCACAACTGGATGTGGTGTCAGTAGCTCCCCGATGTCCACGCGGGCTTACGGCCACTTCTGACCACATGGGTCTGTGACGGTGCATGGTCATCGCTACCCGCCTCAGCGGGGCTCCCCGACCGAAATCAGCTGCCACCGGTCTACGCTCCGGCAGCCTGTTCCGGTGGTATGCCGGTACCTCCTGCTCCTGCAGGGCTCCCCGACTCTCCAGCAGTTCTGCCGCCGGCCTGCAATCTGGCAGGTTTCCCCGGCGGCTTGTCGATGCTTGCCGCGGCTGCGGTGCTCGGCTTCGGCGCAGCTCTTCCCCGGGTCTGCCCTCTGGGGACCTGTAAAGGAGGGCAAGTAGCCCTCGCCGGTGTGCGAGGCACATTAGCTCGTACCTGCTTACTACCAGCACTGACTTTGGGCGATGGTAGTATGAAGTCAGGGTCTGCTATACCCTGCTCCTGAGCGGAGGTCCGTCCAAGCTGTTGTGGAGGAGAGTCGGGCCCTACTAACTCCCCAACTTCCGCACCTTTTCCCCCAGCCGTGATACGGGTGCTGCCGGTGTTGCGGGCAGAGAGGAGGATGTTGGCCGCTGGCTTCCTAAAGTCCCGTGGCCCTTGGAAAGTTTTGCTTTCCCTTTTCCTTCCATCACGAATCTGTAGATAGAGACAAACTACCTACAAAAACCAGCTCAAGGTTAGTATTACTTACCTTAAGCATCCTTTTGAAGGAGCTGTTGGGGAGCGCGCTCCCCCCCCAGCTTGTCGACAGCAAATGCGAGCGACGATATGTCGCGCATACGTGCTGGCGGGGTCTTCACGAAGTAAAATAAAGGATTATATGTTATTCCTTCACCGTCAACATGCTACTTTCATTTCAACACTACCTTCTATACAGTTAAATTGGTACAAGCACATGTATTGTGTTGTGTCGGAAGGAACTGCAGATGCTGGTTTAAACTGAAGATAGACAGCATCTCTGGAGAAAAGGGATAGGTGACGTTTTGGGTCGAGACCCTTCTTCTGACTGCACGCTCTATCAACCAGGCAATGAGCAGGACAAATCTTTTGATCTCCTTTCAACACATTCTGTGGATGATTACGCACTCCTATATATCTGCCAGTCACAATTTCTCTTTTGTGTTGCGCGCTCAATTTACTGTTACAACCTCTGAGCAAACCTGTCTGTTGCTCAGACACAAACAATGTGGAGAACTAATCGTGGAATATAACAGGACAGAATCTTGCATGGTGTTGAAAAAGAAACATAACTAATTTCTGAAATGGAAACAAAGGGAAAGTGATTACAGAGGTTTTAATGGATGATGAAAAATAACTTTCTGACATGACAATGAAGAAAAATGGGGGGGGAAGAAAAACAGGATTTGTTCATGATGACATATAATATTACCAAACGGGCCACATGAAATATTATACCTAGATAAAAGTGGAAATAGAAAGTGAATTTAATGAATCATCCTGCAGAAGGTTTGGAATCTCAACCATTATTTTTAGCACATTTCTGGTGCATAATGAGAAGTTGAACATTTTCAGTTCCAATATCCTTGTTTAAGATCGTCCTTAAAAAGAACAGAGAGGGAGAAATAAAAGAAATGCTTGCTTAATAGCTCAACGTGACAAGAACACAAGATAGAATCGGCAAAAGAATGACACTCGATTGATTTGGGTAAAATTATTTTGCAAGCTATTCCAACAGCAAAGCATTGTGTGAGTTATCTGCCAATTAGAGTCACGGAGTGAAACCGGCCCCTTGGACCAACTTGCCCACACCGGACAACGTGCCCCAGTCACACTAGTCCACATACCCGAGTTTGGTCCAGATCGCCTCCAAACCTGTCCTATCCATGTACCTGTCTCTTAAATGTTGGGGGTTACACAAAAAGCTGGCGAAACTCAGCGGGTGCAGCAGCATCTAAGGAGCGAAGGAGATAGGCGACGTTTCGGGTCGAGACCCTTCTCCAGCATCTGCAGTTCCTTCTTTAACTCTTAAATGTTGGGATCGTCCCAGCCTCAACTACCTCCTCTGGCAGTTTGTCCCATACACCCACCACCCTTTGTGTGAAAAAGTTACCCCTCAGATTCCTATTCAATCTTTTCCCCTTTACCTTAAACCTATGTCCTCTGGTCTTCGATTCACCTACTCTGGACAAAAGACAGTGCATCTACGCAATCTATAATCCTGTCATGATTTTGTACACCGCTATAAGATCACCCCTCATCCTCCTGCGCTCCAAGGACTAGAGCCTACTCAACCTCTCCCTATAGCTCAGTCCCTCTAGTCCTGGCAACATCGCGTATATCTTCTCTGTACCCTTTCCAGCTAGACAACATATTTCCTATAACATGGTGCTGAGAACTGAACACATTATTCTAAATGCAGTCTCACCAACGTCGTATACAACTGCAACGTGACCTCCTAACATCTATGCTCAGTACTCTGACTGATCATGGCCAATGTGCCAAAAGCCTTTTTGACCACCTGATCTGCCTGCGACTCCACCTTTAAGGAACCATGCACCTGCACGCCCAGATCCCTCTGCTCTACATCACTCCCCAGAGGCCTACCATTCATTGTGTAGGTCCTGCCCATGTTAGACTTCCCAAAATGCAACACCTCAATTATAAGTGAATATCTTTACATCCTGAGCATGTTCTTTAATATTACTCTGTTTGATTTTTCTAGGGATGTTACTAGATCAGCAATGGCTTTGCTGGGTCTCATTCGAACATTAACTCACCAGCTGGGCTTTGTTAAAAAAAAACACAAAAGAAAATGAAAGGTGTTTGGAGGGTCGGGGCACAGTCCCTTGTCGTCAGCGGGGAGGCACAGACAGTCTCTGGCTTTCTGCGCAATGCAGTCTTCTTCAGCTTCTGGAAGTACAAGAGCAGTTCGTAAGGGCACCAGGCTTTCTTTCTCCCCTCTTTCTCCCCCCTCCCTCTTTCTTTCCCCCCCTCTTTCTCCCCCCCCTTTCCTCCTCCCTTCCCCCCTTTCTTACCCTCCCCATCAGAGTCTGAAGAAGGGTTTTGACCCGAAACGTCACCAAATCCTTCCCTCCAGAGATGCTGCCTGTCCCGCTGAGTTACTCCAGCATTTTTTTGTGTATCTTCAGTCTGAACCAGCATCTGCAGTTCCTTCCTACACATTTGAAGTATTGCATACAGTTCTGGTCACCCCAATACAGGAAGCACGTGGAGGCTTTGGAAGGGATGCAGTAGAGGTTTACCAGAATGAAGCCTGGATTAGGAAGTACGTATTAGCTCCAAAGAGAGCTTGGTCAGACTTGGATTGTTCTCTCTGGAACACTGGAGATTGAAGAGAGATCTGAAAGAAGTATATAAAATTATGAGAGGTGTAGATGGGTTATACAGTCATTTTCCCAAGGGTGGAAATATTAAATATTAGAGGGCACTGCTTTAAGGTGAGAGGGTCAAAGTTTATAGCAGATGTGCAGGACAAGTTTTTTTTACATCAGCAGGTGATGCAGGGATGGTGGTGGAGGTAGATACGATAGTGGCACTCGAGAGACTTTTGGATAGGCATGTCGATATGTGGGGAATGGAAGGGTATGCCTTATGTGAGGAAAATAAGAATTATTCTTCGCATCATGTTTGGGGCACAGACACTGAGATCTGATGGACCTCTTTCTATGCTGTAATGTTCAATGTGGCATGTGTCACGTATAAAATTCTAAAAGGACTGGACAAGCTAGATGCAGGAAAATTTTTCCCAATGTTGGGGTAGTCCAGAATCAAGGGACACAGTCTAAGAATAAAGAAGAGGCCATTTAAAACTGAGATGAGAAAAAATGTTTTCACCCAAAGATTTGTGAATTTGTGGAATTCTCTGCCACAGATGGCAGTAGAGGCCAAATCACTGGATGAGTTGGATAGAGCTCTAGGGGCTAGCGGAATCAAGGGATATGGGGAGCAGGCAGGCACGGGTTATTGATTGTAGATAATCAGCCATGATCACAATGAACAGGAAGGTTGCCGCTGTAATTAAGACGGCTAGCACAGTGTACGGTAAGTCCTTTAAAAGAGGGGGGAGGGGGGGAGAAAGGGAGAGAAGGGGGAGGAAGTAGTGGAGACAACTTTTAAGAAGCCAGACAACTTTTAATAAGCCAGAGATACACAGCTGTAAATATGGCAGACATTTAAAATCGGTTCTCCTTGGTTCTGAAAACTCCTGCTTACGTTTTTTTCCCCAACGAGCCAATGAAAATGACCGGTCAGCAAAGGGGATTAACTAAAACTACCTACGTCTACCTCGACTACCTATAACTACATGGCAACCCCACTACAACTGCACTTGCGACTACCGGATTATCGATTTTCTTTATGGCAACCAATTTTTGGTTGCAGAAAATGTTTTAACACGTTGAAAAATTTGCGGTGACCATACAGAGGCCGCGACTAGTTCCCAGAATGCGGGAATTCCTCACAACCATGAAGGAGACTGGCCAGAGACCATGTGGCGACCATGTGGCGAGCGCAGTCTCCGACACTCGCATAAAGTGTTGCCTAAGTGGGACAGGCCCTTTAGTTTATCACGTCTAATAACATTAAGTTTGATTGTGCCTGACCTCCCGTTTGCTGTGTCGGTAGGAACTGCAGATGTCGGTTTACACCGAAGATAGACACAAAAAGCTGGAGTAACTCAGTGGGACAGGCAGCACCTCTGGAGAGAAGGAATGGATGACGGTTTGGGTCGAGACCCTTCTTCTCATTTGCCGTATTCCTCAAGAATCAGGACCGTACAGCTCTGCTCCAACCTGGAAGGCTGATTCCCCACTACCATCGCTCTGTTGCACTTTACGGGAGCACCCCATCTTTTCTGAAAGTTCGATTCCCGCATCCTATGTAGTCTAGTTTTCAAGAGAGCGTTCGATTTAGTTCATAGGACTAAAGGAATCAAGGGATATGGGGAAAAGCAGGAACGGGGTACTGATTTCAGATGATCAGCCATAATCATATTGAATGGCGGTGCTGGCTCGAAGGGATGAATGGCCTATTCCTATACCTATTTTTTTCTGTTTCTATGTTTCAATGTATCAATATCAGAGTTGTGCTCCTGATTTTATGCCGTCATATTTGATGAAGCTATGAGCTACCAGCCACTGTGTAGCAATGTTACAAAATTTTGAGATTTAAAAAATCAAGTCTGCAATTTATCCCATCAGATAAAGCATAAAAAGAAGTTTAATTTGACACCTAAGTTACTTTCATATCTTCAGTATTAAGAAAGTTATGGCCATTTTCATATTCAGAAATTAGCATCTTGCTCCCCATTGCCTTTCAATTGACTTAACTCAAAAGCTGTGATCTGGAACAGTTAAAAGCCCATAACTTTCTTAAAAATGAAGAGAACTCAATGAAATTTTCAGTTATTATAGATTGAAGCATTCTGAAACAAATATGAAACAATCTTACTTGGATGACCTGAAATTAAAGCATATAATTAGTTAGTTATCTAATTGTAGCTAATTACAAAATTCAATTCTAAACACCTATCCATTTCTTAAGAAAAGATAAACTTTTTTTTAATTGCCTAAGTGTCCAAATAACATTCACACAATAATCCACAATATAACATAATTTTTAAATCTCATTTTCATGAATTTCTGGGCCAAATGGAAGGAATTTAGTGTTTTATGCCTGTAAATTAATGGCCATTTAAATCCACTAGCGAGTGGGTTTTAGTGGAATGCGGTGGATTGGAACGTTGAGGTTAGCGGTGAAGTCGGGAGGAAAAATATTGTTTGTTCATACATTTTTTGGGAACTCATTTCGCAACATAAAAATATTATTAAAGCCTCCCGAAAAACCAACTTTTAATATAAAAATAAACTATTTACCTTTTTTTCTCCCCTACGCAAAATCCTAACGGTTGTCGGTGCTCACGGCTTTTGAAGGTGATTTTTAAATTACTCTAGTTAATAAATAATTTAGAGTAATTTAAAAATACCTTCATTCATGAAATGTCGGAGCGATTTTTCTTCCGCAACGAAATCGCCCGACATTAATCGATTTTCCAGGTCTGTTGAAAAACGGCACTTGAAGCCCGCCCCCCTCTGAAAGGCGCCAAAGTCGCGCACACGGGGAGCGGCAGAACTGCAGCGCTGCTCAAGGTATGTTTTGCAACATACCTACACCACTGCTTCTGTTCCGGTTGCTTAAGGTTTACAAGACTCTGATCCGCAGCTCTTTCTTTGCTTTCGTCTCTTTTGGAACTGACAAAGCTACTCCAATTGGATCTCTGACTTCAGACCCAATCTAGTTTTCAGTTTGAAACACTCAGCCGATCAAGCAGTAACCGTGGCAACAGGAAGAGTGTTGTGCCGCAGGGGTCAATGCTGGGTCCACTGTTGTATGCCTTCTATTTTAATGATTCGGATGACAATTTAGTTTAAGTGATTCATAGACTTGCAGATGTTACCAAAATTGGTGGTATGGGAGACAGTGAGAAAAGATATCTATGTTTACAAATGGAACTGGATTAACCGGGGAAGTGTGATGAGCAATGGCAGAAGTAGATGTGGAGAGGATGTTTCCACTAGCAGGAGATTCTAGGACCAGAGGCAATAACCGCAGAATTAAAGGGTATTCCTTCAGAAAGGAGATGAGGAGAAATTTCTTTAGTCAGAGGGTGGTTAATCTGTTTAATTCATTAATTCACAGTCGGCTGTGGAGGCTAAGTCAATGGATATTTTTAAGGTGGAGATTGACAGATTATTGATTAGTAAAGGTGTCAGGGGTTATGGGAAGGCAGGAGAATGAGGTTGAGAGTGAGAGATAGATCAGTCATGATTGCATGGCAGAGTAGACTTGATGGGCCGAATGGCCTAATTAAGATTCTAGAACTTATGAACTATGGAATTTAACTAGAACAAGAATTATGGTAAGTCAAACTAGGACAGAATTTGCACAGCAGTGTCTTGGAGAATGGTGTAGAACAAAGATGCCAAGGGGTGCAGGTGCAGAGTTCCCTAAACATGGCAATGCAGGTAGTCAGTGCGATGTTGAAGGAGTTTGATGAATGTGCCTTCATCAGAAAGTGTGTTGAGTTAGGATATCATATTACAGCTGAACAAGGCATTGGTGAGATCACGTTTAGAGAATTGTGTGCAGTTCTGGTTGCCCTGCCATGAGGACGGAGATTTCGCTCTGTCTGAAGAAGGGTTTTGACCCGAAACATCACCTATCCCTTCGCTCCATAGATGCTGCCTCACCCGCTGAGTTTCTTCAGCATGTTTGTCTAATATCAGAAGTAGTGACATTTCACCTACATAGTGTGATATATGTGATATAATTAGCATATGGTATGGCTTGTGCGAGGGGACTCATGGGCTGAGGGAGACTCAAGGTGGCGTCCTAGAATAAAGAAGCTTGGTAGTTTACTCCTGTATCTGAGTGTTCTGTTAAGTCAGTTCCAATCACTAAAATGCACTACAATTGGCGACGAGGATGGGATGGAGTTTGTGAACTCACCCGCAGGACTGTTTTGCAACACGCAGGATTGTTTAACAGTTTAAACAGTGGATGCGGAGTTGTGTCGCAGTTGTTTGCGAGCTGGATATGAGAGGCCTGCAGATCCGTCTAAGCACGGGACTGTAGTTTAAAACATCAGCTGTACAAGTCGGCTATCAGTCGGCTGAGTTTGTCAGGCTATCTCTATGTTGTGTCTTCGTGGCAAGATGTCGTCCTTCGGATTGTTACACATTTTAGACTGAGTTTTTTTTGTCGAATTCCTCAAGCTGAATAATCTTTGTACAGCTAAGTTTTAGGTGAATTGTTACACCAAAACACACAACAGCGATAACGAGGCAACGAGGATAAAAGAACAGAAAAGAACAAAGAAGAAGGGCTGTCAAGAGAAAAAAAAGTTAAAAAGAAGAGGTTGTGTTTCGAAACAAAGTGGAACGGCACCAAGCAAAAAGATTTGGCACCAAATGGTTTTGAATTGGCACCAAAGAAAAGAAAGGTTGGAACAGGAAGCAAGGAAAACAAGTGGGGCAGTAAGTAAGTGTCACCGAAGAATGCAGCCGAAAGCTGGAAGCCTAACCAGCAGGACAGCGACGGTGTCAACTTAACTGGAACGCTTTCCAGGGCCGTGCAGCCACGGCAAAGGGGCAGAAGAGGCCCAGCAGCCGCCAGCTACCACAAGTGGAAAAGGCCAAAAGTCAAATGCAAAGGGACAAAAGTCAAATGCAAAGGGACATTGCCATCCAGAGGACAACCCTAACTATTCAGGGCTATGATGGTACGGAGAGAGATCCGGAACAAACAGAAGGCACCAATGGTAATACAAACAGCATTTAGAAGACACAGAGTATACCGTCCATACAGGGCAATGATATTGGCAGCTATAATAGTGCAAAGCCATTATAGGGCACACCTTCATATGGTAAGTGATCGCAAGACTTACATGAATGTACACAGCAGTGTTGTGTTGATTCAGGCTGCCTACATGGTGGTTCGAAAGAAATTGTGGTGCATGCACAAATCTACCAAGGTCATACAGTCTTATTATCAGATTCATAAACAGCGTCAGTATTTGAAGAAACTACACTGGTCTGCCATTGCAGTACAGCAACGATACAGAGCTTGCCAGATAAGAGATGTCTAAGTGCGACATTACAATAGTTTGAGAAAAGCAGTGGTTTGTATTCAGGCCTTCTACCGTGGGATTAAAGCCAGAGAATTGGTTGAGAAAATCAAGACAGCACGACATATTAAGTCAGTCTTAATGATGTGCATTACAAGAAAACATTTATTGATGCAAAAGGCGGCTGTAGTTACTCTGCAAGCTGCATACCATGGTTACCGATCAAGGGTATGCTACAGAGCTATTCTACAAGCAGTCATTTTGATCCAGAGATGGTACAAAGCATGTAAAATAGGGCATTCCCAGTTTGTGCAATAGCAGTCAAAGAGGTATGCAACCATTGCCATTCAGGCTGCCTACAGGGGTGGTTAGGCAGTGGATTAAGCAAAAGAGGGCTACTGTAAAAGTGCAGTCAGTACTCCGTATGAGTTGGTATAGGAAAGACCTAAGGAGACAAATAGGTGCACAACAGAAAAGGCTGAAATGATACAAAAGGCTTAAACAATATAGGAAAGACTTCCTCAAAATGAAATATACAACAGTTGTAGTGCAGTCTCACTACCCTGCTTATGTAGTAAGAAAACTATACAGAGCACAAATCAAAGCCACTGTTGTATTGCAAAGACAATACAGATACTACTTCTTGATGAATAACCAGAAAGGTGATTTAAGAAGACAAATAGATGAACAACAGAAAAGGCATAAACGATACAAAGAACGGTTAAATAAATGTGTGACAATGAGCAAAAAGCTGTTAATAGAAAAGTCTAAAGAAGAGAGGCTTGTCGGTCGAGACAAAAGTATGCAGGACCGATTGCGATTAGGTGACTTCACTATAGTCCTGCATGGAGCTTCCTTCACTGAGCAATGGACAAATGGTTATGCATTGCAGAATGTTATTGTACAGCAAGTACAGATAAATACGCAGCGCCAGGAAATTGAGCAACAGAGAAAGCTGCTAGAAAACGAAAACCTGCAGCCATGTGTCAGATCCCACCTACAAATAAGAACAGAAACAGAGGAAATGTTAACTTTAGCAGAATATCAGGACCAGGAAGAAATCTGCAAATTAGATTAGGATATTTAAAAAGGGAAGAGGCAGAGATACAGGTAGAACTAGAGTGATTAGAAAGAGTGCACAATTTACACAGAAGGGAAAGGAAGGGGTAATGTATGTGGTTTAAGGAAGATGAGTGGAATGAAAAATTATAAGTGCTAAGTTTAGATACGATTATTACAGTTATGTGGATGTAATGTAAGATGACTGTAATAATATAATTTTGCAAGTTAATCAATTATATTTAATGTAAACAAAATGGTGTTATCCGCCTCCAAGTTAAAGGGGGAACAGTGTGGTGTATATTATATAAATGGTGTTACCTGCCTCCAAAGTTAAAGGGGGAGTAGTGTATGTGATATAATTAGCATAAGGTATGTCTTGTGCGAGGGGACGCATGGGCTGGGGGAGACTCAAGGTGGCGTCCTGGAATAAAGAAGCTTGGTAGTTTACTCCTGTATCTGAGTGTTCTTTTAAGTCAGTTCCAAGCACCCAAATACACTACAATATGCATATATCACAAAGTGCCTATAATTTTCACGTGTAATTCCTAGTCTATCTTGCGTTCTTTCATGTCTGTTGGTATAGGCCAGAGCACCCTAGATCTAGTTCTACTTTTCTCTTCCTTTACTGCCACTCCTCCCTCCCAGCCTCATCTGTTTTATTTTTTACCTTGTCATGCACTTTTCTTGCCTACCCCTTACCTCAGCCTTCTAGTATCATAGAATAATATTATACAGCACTGGATGAAGTCTTTCGGTCTAATTCATTCATGCCAATTGTGATGCATGTTGATGTTTATCCCATTAGGCTTATATTCCTATACTTCTTTCAAATCCAAGTATCCATTCAAATGGTTTTCAAATGCCACAATCGTCACAACTAAGCAAGTTAATGTAGGTATGTTACAATACCTACCTTTAGCAGCGCTGCAGTTCTGCCGCTCCCCGTGTGCGTGACTTTGGCGCCTTTCAGAGGGGGGCGGGTTTAAAATGCCATTTTTCCCTAGACAGTCCAAATCGATCCATGTCGGGCTATTTCGTCACTAAAGAGAAATCGCTCCGACATTTCATTCATGAAGCTATTTTTAAACTACGCTAGATTATTTATTAACTAGAGTAGTTTAAAAATCATCTTCTAAAGCTCTGAACGCCGACAGCAGAACGGACCCAACGTAGGCGATAAAAGAAAGTACACAGTTTATTTTTACATAAAAACATGGTTCTTAGGAAGCATTTACTCACATTTTCGTTGCGAAAAGGGGACAAAAAAAATGTATTAACCGCCAGTATTTTTCATACCGACTTCACCGCAAACCACAACGTTCCAATCCACCGCATTCCACTAAAACCCACTCGCAAGTTGATTTAAATGGCCATTAATTTACAGGCATTAAACACTAAATTCCTTCAATTTGGCCTATAAATTCGTGAAAATGAGATTTAAAAATCATGTTATATTGTGGATTATTGTGTGAATGTTATTTGGACACCTAGGCAATTTAAAAATGTTTATCATTTCTTAAGAAATGGATAGATGTTTAGATCTAGTAATTGAATTTTGTAATTAGCTACAATTAGATAACTAACTAATTATATGCTTTAATTTCAGGTCATCCAATTAATATTGTTTCATATTTGTTTCAGAATGCTTCAATCTATAATAACTGAAAATTTCATTGAGTTCTCTTAATTTTCAAGAAAGGTATGGCCTTTTGACTGTCCTTGATCACAGCTTTTGTGTTAAGTCACAATGGAAAGGCAATGGGGAACAAGATGCTAATTTCCGAGTATGAAAATGGCCATAACTTTTTTTAATACTGAAGATATGAAAGTGAATTAGGTGTCCAATTAAACTTCTTTTTACGCTTTATCTGATGGGATAAATTGCAGACTTGATTTTTAAATCTCAACATTTTGTAACATTGCTAGATAATGGGGTTGAGAGGGAAAGATAGATCAGCCATGATTGAATGACAGAGTAGAATCGAAGGGCTGAATTGCCCAATTCTGCTCCCATTATTTATAACCTTATAACCTATGAACATAATTGAATCTTCCTCCTCCATCTCCTCCATCTCCTTTCACCATCTTTCATCTGAAAAAACTTGCTTCTCGGATCGGCTTTAACTTTTCCCCTCCTACTTTACATCCTGTTTCCCATTAATTCTGGACTCTTCTCCCCTAAGAAAAAAAAATTCCGATTCTCTCATATGCCTCTTATAGTTTTATAAATCTCAATATGGTCACCCCACCACAAATAACATTGGCGTTCGACTTTGGAGATACAGACACCCTTACACCAAAACTAACCTACACACAAGGGACAATTTACCCCTGTGCATAGGGGAGAGGGTAAGGCTGAAGATGTCCTGGTTGGGTTGCTCCTGGGCCATGCCAAGCTGGCCATCCGCGATTCACGGCGCCAGGCGGAAGAGGGCTCTGACCGAGCCGGCTACCTGCCCCTTCTCTAACAAGCGGACGGGGTTACGTCCGCTTGTTAGACAAGGACAAAGCCCTGTCCACGGGCACCCTGGGGGATTTCCGGGACCGCTGGACACCGCGGTGCGGTTGAATGCATCATTGACAAGGATTGTAACATAGTTGTAGAGTAGTTTATTTAGTATATTTGTTTGTCTTGTATTATGGTGGTGGGTTCTGTTTTGTTTTATTGTATTGTAAATATTATTTTTTATAATTGAATAATTTTTGTTGATGAAAAAAATAATAATAAAAAATTAAGAAAGGGACAATTTACAATTTTTTACCGAAGCCAATTACCCTACAAACCTGTCTTTGGAAGGTGGAATGAAACCGGAGCACTCGGAGAAAACCCCGTGTGTTCACAGGGAGAATGTACAAACTCCGTACAGACAGCACCCATAGTTAGGATCAAACCCGGGACTTTGAGCTGTGAGGCGGCAGCTCATTGCTTCATCATTGTGCTGCTCCATTGCATTGAGAGTACAGCTAGCCTGTCCCAACTCTCCTTAAAAGTGAAGTCCACCAATGCAGGTAACATTCCGGTGAAAGGAATGTTGGAAGAACTCAGCAGGTGAGACAACATCTGTGGCGCCAAGAGGTGTAAATTAATGTTTTTCATCAAGACTCTGATGTTGTTCGACTGAGAACTTCAATTTACACCTATTGCCTCCACTGAGGCTGCTTAACTGCTGAGTTCTTCCAGAGTTGTGTTTTTGTCTCAGATTCCAGCATCTTTTGACAGCATCCTGGTAACGTTATGGCCTTAGATGTCCAATGCACATGTCTTAACTGCCACCAAACCATTCAAACTGGACCATCTGACACCAAGCTGAACAACAATATATTTTATAAAATTCCCATGCATATCCCCAGATTCCTCAAATATCTTACCCCCTGCTTCTATAATCTCTTCTCATTTCCATCCTTCAAGTTACCTGAATTCCTTTCACTCTGTGTTTCGAATCCCTGGATGTAATTGGTCTGAGCTTTGGCCACCAAAGCCCATAGCTTTGAAATTGCCTTCTAAATCTCCTAGAAGCAAGGAATAGCAGATGCTGGTTTACAAAAGATGGTACAAGTGCTGGGATATCTCAGTGGGTCAGCCAGCATCTCTGGATAACATGGAAAGGTGATGTTTCAGGTTGGGGCTCTTCAAATTTCTTCCTGCCTTTATCTTCCTTTCCTCCTTATTTTTTATAAAGGTTCAAAGGGTATTTTATTGTCACGTGCACCAATTAAGGTACAGTGAAACTCAATTTACCATACAGCCAGACTAAAAAAAGCAACAACACACACAACTACATATAAGTTAACATAAACATCCACCACAGTGGATTTACCACATTCCTCACTGTGATGGAAGACAATAAAGTCCATCTTCTTCACTCTTTATTCTCAAGCGCCGGGTCGATCGAAGCTCCTGCATTGGGGCAGTCGAAAATCCTGCGATTTGGAGCTCCCGAAGTTGGTCCCTAACCTGGGACTCGAGTTCCACGATGTTAAGTCCGCAGGCTCCCGTGGCTGGAGCTCCCAAAGTCCGTCCCCAGCAAGAGGTCGCCAACTCCTCGATGTTAGGCAGCTGTGCGGACGGAGATATGATACAGAAAAAACCTGCATCTCCGTTGAGATAAGAAAATTTAAAAAGTTTCCCCCAACGCATGTAATGAATGCCGGGTGTGTATCTTATTCCAGCCAGAAACCCGACTGCAAATTGCCCTGTCTATGTCTGCCTGTTTTTTTCATGGCAATGGATTTCATCATGTTTCTTTAGTTGTTTTTGGTTAGAGACACAGCACAGAAACAGGCCCTTTGGCCCGTTGAGTCCACACTGAACAACAACCCTTGAACATTAACACTATTCTACACACACTATGGACAATTTACAATTTGCAATTTACAATTTACAGAAGGCAATTAACCTACAAACCTGTACGTCTTTGGAGTGTGGGGGGAAACCGGAGTATCCAGAGAAAACCCACCAGGTCACGGGGAAAACGTACACACTCCGTACAGACAGCACCCATAGTCAGGATTGAACCTGGGTCTCTGGTGCTGTTAGGCAGCAACTCTACCACTATGCCACCATGCTGTCGTTTCTATACATGGAGAAATGGGAATCATGTTTACAGATTTAAAAGGGATTCCTGCAGTGCGTAGTCTGGGCCCAGTGTGAAATCAATTAGCGCAGTTTTTGTTTCTCAGTGGAAATCTGTAAACCATGAGATAGGCCAGGGCTGCCAGTTGCCCAAAGTAACTGGTTGCTTTGGCACTCCTTGTGAGCCAGAGACAACCAGGCACCTCCCACTGGCTGCAGCAATCAATTCTTCAGCATGATGTCCAGCACCCATTCCTCAGTACAGTAAAGCTTAGTTTATTGTCACGTGTACTGAGGTACAGTGAAAAGCTTTTGTTGCGTGCTAACCAGTCAGCAGAAAGACAACACATGATTACAATCGAGCCTTTTACAGTGTATAGATATATGATAAGGGAATAACGTTTAGTGCAAGGTAAAGTCAGTAAAGTTTGAGGGTGACCAATGAGGTAGATAGTAGATCAGCACTGCTCTCTGGTTGTGGTTGGATGGTTAATTTGCCTGATAACAGCTGGGAAGAAACTGTCCCTGAACCTGGAGCTGTGCGTTTTCACACTTCTATGCCTTTTGCCCAATGGGAGAGGGGAGAAGAAGGAGTGGCCGGTTTGTGACTCATTCTTGATTATGCTGCTGGCCTTGCCGAGGCAGCACGAGGTGTAAATGGAGTTGGTGGAAGGGAGGTTGGTTTGTGTGATGGTCTGGCTGCGTCCAAAATGTGCTGCAATTTCTTAACGGTCTTGGATGGAGCTGTTCCCAAACCAAGCTGTGATGCATCCCAGTAAAATGCTTTCTACGGCGCATCTGTAGAAATTGGAGAGAGTTGATGGGGACACGCCAAACATCTTACACCCTCTGAGGAAGTAGAGGCATTGGTGTGCTTTCTTGGTCATTGCTTGAATGTGGGTGGTCCAGGAGAAGTTGTTGGTGATATTGATCCCTAGTAATTTGAAATATTCAACCATTTCTACTACGGCACAGTCAGCCCTACCAGCGGCAGGTTATTTATAAAGCAAGCCCCGCCTGAGCAAATAGCCGCGTGGAGCCCAAATCCTGTTCACTGAATATTCCTCAAGCATCCCTGTGCTGATCCAAGCCCTTGGCATTCCCTCCTACCGAACTGAAACACTTTTCATTTGTGCTGATGCTGAATGGGATGCAAACATACAGGCTGGAAATGTGGACCTTATCGAGGGGAACAAGATCTTGAGGAGAGACAGACACAAAATACTGGCGTAACATTTGAGGGACATGGATCTTGAGGGGCATGGATACAGTGAACAATCACACTCTTTTTCCCAAGGGCAGGGAATTCCAAAACAAAGGCCACAGCCTTAAGAAGAGATGGAAATGATTTAAAAGGGATCTCAGGGTTATTTTTTTTTCACACTGAATATTCTGCATCTGAAATGAGCTGCCAGAGGAAGCTGCAGAATCGGTTATAATTATGACTTTCAAAATAAATTTGGTCAGATATATGGATAGGAAGGGTTCAGTGGGCTATGGGCCGTGCAGGCTAATGCGACTAACCCAGTAAGCCAACTTGTTTAAGAAGGAACTGCAGATGCTGGAAAATCGAAGGTAGACAAAAATGCTGGAGAAACTCAGCCGGTGAGGCAGCATCTATGGAGCGAAGGAAATAGGCAACATTTCAGGTCGCGACACTTGGTCAGGATGGCAGAGGTGGACCGAGGAGCCAGTTTCCATGTTTCTATAGCTTAATGATTCAATGGCTCTAGGATTAGAGCTAAATCTGGCTGTGCCACCGTCTATCTTCATTTGCTGTGATCTTTAGCTCCTATTTTCGGGCTCAACCATGCTTCCGCCATCCTCTCCTCATTATTTTGGTCTATAATTCGGTCTTAAATCTTGTTCTCCGGCTGTGGGATTGTATACCATGCGACGGTTGAAGAGCTTGTCATCTCACAGGGTGCGAGAAACAATTGAATCTATAAAGCCGCCTCTGCTGTCGAAATGTTATGAGAGATGTTGAACTATAATTAGAAAGTTCTTTGCCAAGACACTGGAGCAGCCACTCTGAGATCCAAATACAAATTCATGGGAGGAATAGATCGGGTAGATGAGCAGAGTCTTTTACTAGAGTAGGCGAATCGAGGACCAGAGGACATAGGTTCAGGGTGAAGGGGAAAAGATTTAATAGGGATCCGAGGGGTAACTTTTTTGCACAGAAGGTGGTGGGTGTATGGAACATGGAGATAGTTGTGGCTGGGACTATCTCATCATTTAAGAAACAGTTGGACAGGTACATGGATAGGACAGGTTTGGAGGGATATGGACCAAGCACAGGCAAGTGGGACTAGGGTAGCTGGGACATTATTGGCTGATGTGGGTGAGTTGGGCCGAAGGGCCTGTTTCCACACTGTGTTACTCTATGACTCTATGAAATGAGAGAATGCTGGAGGAAAAGGAAAGCTATTTGTTTTACAGTTGAATTGGACTGAGAAAGAGTGCTGGTGATCAGATATAGTCGGGAGGTTGGTGAAGGTGAGGCCTTAGCTTTGGTATCAAAGCACAGGAGATCAAAGGGAGTTGCAAATACAGGAATGGAATGTGGCTCGGAAGTCAGTTTAGCTTAGAGATGCAGCGTGCAAACAGGCCTTTCAGCCCACGGTGTCCCCGCCTGTACTCGCTGGAGTTTAGAAAGGTGAGGGCGGATCTAATTGAAACGTACCAAATAGTGAGAGGCCTGGATAGAGTGGATGTGGAGAGGATGTTTCCACTAGTGGGAGAGTCTAGGACTAGAGGTCATAGCCTCAAAATAAAAGGACGTTCCTTTAGGAAGGGGATGAAGAGGAATTTCTTCAGTCAGAGATTGGTGAATCTGTGGAATTTATTGCCACAGAAGGCAATGGAGGCCGTAAATGGATATTTTTAAGGCGGAGATAGATAGATTCTTGATTAGTGCGGGTGTTAGGGCATACGGGAAGAAGGCAGGAGAATGCGGTTAAGAGGGAAAGATAGATCAGCAGGCTAGGCAACATCTGAAGATGAATAAGCATTCAATGTATTCATCTCTACACTCAAACTGCTTGACCTGCCCACATATTCCCACACATGTTTCCCAGCTTTTGTAGGTTGTTAGGTGAGTCACTGCATTCACAGTCTCTTGCTCCTGGAAGATGGTGCACCAGATATGCCTCGAGATAGTACACTCTCAGTGCCTCGCCATCTGTTAATATTCCAGATCTGAGTGGAAACTGGAGCATGAAATACTTTGCACCTTCACAGCGATTTATAGCGGGCAGTCTGCCCCGGGCTGCCTCCCGGAAGTGGAAAGGCTGCCTACTGTTGAGTTTGGGGGAGGGTTGTACATTGCCTAGATTCGGTCTATTAAAATGGAGATCGCAATGGACTATCAGAAGCACCCTTTTTTTTCTCTCCTTGCCACAGAATCAAATGCACAAATATACTGTACATCTGCACGCGATGAAGGATCGCGTTTAGTCTTGTCAGGTTCTGTGAGAAAGTAATATATTTTGCACTTCATAAATGACAGTTTAATACTCATCACTGTTCGCTCGCAAGATCCCGTCAGAGTGAAGGGAAGAGAGAGGGTTTCATCCAGTGACAGCGAGCCGCAGAGCTCAGCATATCTGTCACAACAGTTAGGGACATAACTGTCCGGCTGTGTTTCAGTAATGAACCCCTGACAGCGTTGAGAGAGTACACTCTGCATCTAATGATCCAACCCAACCTGCCACATGTGAAAGCAACTCTGCATTTCAGTGAAATTAACTACAGAGAGGGCTTTGTTTGGTTATTAATTCTGAAAGGATTATTAAAACGCAGTGTTCAATGTCACAGTCCCTTGGCGGCATTACCTTTTCTCATATGTTCTGACTTTGCAGTTAATTTAGCAAATCGATCGCAGTGCTCTCCACCAATTCCTTTACCTTAACCAAGACTCCTTCCTAAACAGATTTAGCTGACGTTGGTTTAGAGACACAGCATGGGAACAGGCCCTTCAGCCCACCCAGTCCACGCCGACCAACAATCACTCCTGTTCGCTGGTTCGATCCTACACACACCAGGTGTTAATCATGCCCAAATTGGAGCAGCCATAGCATTAAAGTGGAGTAACGGATTATGTACAGCTAGGCCATTTTGATCAAGTTAAATGTGCATTTGAAAAACTGAGACAAGCTGCTGAATGTTGCCAGCATGTCTGTGGCCCAGATAAGTGCTGCAGAGAAAGAATGGGACCTCTGCAGAGTTCTTACAATGAGGTGGAAAATGCATAGAACTGATTGGGTCAATGCAAACTGAGTGTACACCTATGTAATTAAAAGTCTAATCTTGACCCCTTCCTGTTTGTGTTGTATATTGATTTTAGAAAAAGACGTTACCACTTCCGGATGTGATTTTTGACCGTCATACTCAGAGTCCCCCTCCGCTGATCAGGTGCCAGGGATTTTTCCCATTGATTAAAAAGCAATCATGCCATAAAGGCCATGCCCCTTCCGGGGGATGTGGGGTGGAGCTATAAAACCTGGATGTCTGGACGTGGCTCTGTTGCTGCAAGATGGTGAGCGAGAGGTCATGACTCTCAATCTGAGCTGGAAATCCACAGAACACTTAGTGTCTACTGACCTGTGAGTGCCCTTTATGTGTTTTGCAACTGTGCCTTTTGAAAAGTGTGGCTGTTGAAATGTGTGGCTGTTGAAATGTGTGGCTGTTGAAATGTGTGGCTGTTGAAATGTGTGGCTGTTGAAATGTGTGACTGTTGAAATGTGTGGCAGTTGAAATGTGTGGCTTTTGAAATGGGTGCTGTTGAAACTGTGTGGCCATTGAAACTGTGTGGCTGTTCAAACTGTGTGGCTATTGAAACTGTGTGGCAATTTAAATGGTGTGGCTATTGAAACTGTGTGGCTATTGCAACGCTCTGGCTATTGCAACTGTGTGGCTATTAAAATGTGTGCCTTTTGCAACTGTGCCTTTTGCAACTGTGCCTTTTGCAATTGTGCCTTTTGCAACTGTGCCTTTTGCAACTGTGCCTTTTGCAACTGTGCCTATTGCAACTGTGCCTATTGCAATTGTGCCTTTTCCAACTGTGGTGATTGAAATGTGTGGCTATTGAAATGTGTGGCTATTGAAATGTGTGGCAATTGAAATGTGTGGCAATTAAAAGTGTGTGGCTATTGAAACTGTGTGGCTATTGAAACTGTGTGGCTATTGCAACCTTGTGGCTATTGCAACTGTGTGGCTATTGCAACTGTGTGGGTATTGCAACTGTGTGGGTATTGCAACTGTGTGGTTATTGCAACTGTGTGGCTATTTCAACTGTGGCTATTGCAACTGTGTGGCTGTTGCAACTGTGTGGCTATTGCAACTCTGTGGCTATTGCTACTGTGTGGCTATTAAAATGTGTGCCTTTTCCAACTGTGCCTTTTGCAACTGTGTTTTTGCAAATGTGGCTATAGAAATGCGTGGCTATTGAAATGCGTGGCTATTGAAATGCGTGGCTATTGAAATGTGTGGCTATTGAAATGTGTGGCTATTGAAAATGTGTGGCTATTGAAACTGTTGTTGGACTTACTGCCTGCACTCTGCTTCGAGAGCTGTGAGATTGGATTTGCTGACCTGCACTGAATGATGACTTTTGAGGTAAATTCTCATGATTTTTTTGTTCAAATTTGACTGCTGAATCTCTCTATATTAAAATTGTCTTTTTTTTTAAATCAAGAAGCAGTGAGCAGCAGAACACAACAAGAAAGAACTTAATAAATCTCATCTTTAACATTTAAATTGTTGTTATATTTTAAGAGACATTCAAATTTTAAACTTTAATAAATCCTTTTTTGCACTTTTTTGCCATGCCTGCACGTTCTTCATCACAATGTGAACCTAATAGGCAGGAATGGCTGCGCTGTCGGAGAGCCACTAAGAGTGCACGGGGGGAGGTTGAGGGGAGATGGACTGAATGCGTGGGGGAGGGGATGGCAAGGAGCAGAGTGGGGGGGGTTTGAAAGGAGGAGGGGTGACTGAGTGAACTGCCACACCAGCCGTGAGTGACTGGACTGCCAGCCCACCAACCATGAGTAAGTGAACTGCCAGCCCACCAGCTGTAAGTGACTGAAGTGCCAGCCCACCAGCCATGACTTAATGAACTGCCAGTACACCAGCCATGACTTACTGAACTGCAAGTCCAAGAATCCATTCAGTCCACAATGTTCATACCTCTGGAAACCACTCCCTTCAGTGCACAGCACCCATATTAGTGCTCCAGAGATCCACGCAAGGATAGACTTTCCTCCTTCATTGCTGTGATCTGTAAAAAATGTCTAAAATTGATTGTCCTCTCCCCCTTCTCGCTGCGACCTAGCTGAGGCCTCAAGTACGTGGGGACTACCCTCGAGCATGAAGGAGAGTTACAAAGACATCCTAGGACCTCGTGTCGACCATGCTGCAAGTATGAGTTGAGGGCAAACTCGCTAGAATTCGCGGATTAGGTCGCCGCAGTGGTACAGCCCCTTAACTTTATGGTCTGAAGAAGGGTCCAAAACAAAAACCTCACCTATCCTTTTTCTGCATTTATTGTCTCTCTTTCCTGCCTTTCCTAATCTTTGGTCCTTGCACTGTATTGAAATGATGGATCCACCAGTCAGCAGTGAGGTGCTGGACCTAATTAAGTACCTGGCTTAATATCAGACTGCAAAGATAAGGTACATAAAGAATGGTGGTTAGCTTCACATAACCACCATTCAGACCTGACGGAAAATGTAGAGAGCAAAAAAAACCCGTCATTTTACAGAGTACCTTTCTTAGCCCCAGGTCATCTCAAAGTGCTTTATTTCCAATAAAGACATTACTGTCTCAACACTTCCACGGTCCTTTAAAGCATAACAAGTGCTTCCTTGGTCAAAATAAATCTCCTTAATGTTCAGAATTAACATACCTTCAATATTTTATCATACAATCATGCAGTTCATGCAGAATCATGATTGAGATAAATCTAGTCCTCACTCCTGTAGTAATGACTGGCCCACAGCTTCAGGGTGCCCTGGGCTGGGAAGTTATTTGCCAATGCTTGACAGCAGATTATTTCCGCCATCTCTGTAAGTTATTACAAGTCTAGAATGATTAGAAGGTCAGTTAACTTGTGAGGTTTGACCAATTGGAAGAAACGGATGGCTGGAAGGTTAGATTTATTGTTCTGGCTACTCTTGCTGAAATGTACGTTTCATGATGAAGGTTATAATTACTTGAAGTTAACTGACAAATGCGGCAGTTGTTCTTTTTTTTTGAGTGAATGAGGCCATCAAGCAAGACCTGGAGTCTGAAGAAGGTTCTCGACCCGAAACATCACCGATTGAGTCTGAAGAAAGGTCTCGACCCGAAACATCGCCCATTCCTTCTCTGCGGAGATGCTGCCTGGCATTCAGGAGATGCTGAATTACTCCAGCATTTTGTGTCTATCGCCAACATACATTACCCATCTCTAAATGTCTCAGAGAAGATACTACAATTCCATGGTTGTGGCCCATTCTTGTCCACCTGGTGAAGATTCCTTGAAACTATGCCCTGTCCATGGGCACCTTGGGGGTTTCCGTGACTGCTGGGAGGTGGAATGCATCCATAATAAGGATTGTGAATTAGTTATGTAAGAATATTTGATTTACTTGTACTATGGTGGTGGGTCTTGTTTGTTAATTATTTAGTATTGTAAATAGTATTTTAAATACCTCAATAAATCTAGTTTTGTTTTTTTTTAAAGTGAAGATTCCTACACACAGTTGGGTAGAGTATACCAAGAGTCGGACCCAGAGACAACGAGATATTTCCAGGTCAGGTGATGCAAATATTCCCCACAGTTTCTTTATATTCTACCTGGGAGACTTGAATCGGTTCAAGATTGGCTTTACCGATGGTAGTGACTACAGGAGGAATTGGAGATGCATCATTCTGTCCGCACTTGTGTGGGAACAATGGAAATTTACTACATTCTGAGTCCTTGATACATTATTGAATACACTATTGAAAGGCCTAGGTATGTTCATTTATTAAATGTCTGAGTGAGGCCAAACACAAATTGAAGGAACAGCAACTCATATTTCGATAATAAATCAGTCACGATCAAATGCTCCATGTCTTATGGTCTTATGGTAACAGTAAAAATGTATTCAAGGTGTATGCCTGGAACTCAAAGGCTATACCTAGCAGCAGAGAGATGTTGCTACAGATCGAAAGGACCCTGTCTTCTTCAACTAGAACAATGCAACATTATATGGGAGGATCTGATGGAACTGCTTTGGGCATTCTATAGTTGAAGATCTTTTAGTTTAGTTTAGTTTGTTTTTGAGATACAGCACGGATACAGGCCCCTCAGGCCACCAAGCCTGCACTGACCAGCGATCCCTGCACATTAACTCCATCCCTCATTTCACTCCTCACTCCTCAGGATGTCTAAAATGGGCAGTACCTACACTGTGAATGGTAGGCCTCTGGGGAGTGTTGTGGAGCAGAGCGATCGAGGAACACTGGTGCCTGCTTCCTTGAAGGTGGTGTGACAGGTAGATAATGTGATCAAAAAGACTTTTGGCACATTGACCTTCGTCAGTATTGAGTATAGAAGTTGGGAAGTCATGTTGCAGGTGTTCTAGACATTGGTGAGACTGCATTTGTGTTCAGTTCTGGGCACCATGTTATAGGAAATATATTGTCAAGCTTGAACGGGTTCAGAGAAGATTTACAAGGGTGTTGCCAGGACTAGAGGGTCTGAGTTATAGGGAGAGGTTGAGTGGACTGGGTCTCTATTGGCTGGAGCACAGGAGGATGAGGGTTGAGGAATGAGGAATAGATCAGGTAGATGCACAGATTATTTTGCCCCGAGCAGGGGAATCGAGGACCAATGGACGTAGGTTCAAGCTGAAGGGAAAAAGATTTCATGGGAATCTGAGGGGTAACCTTTTCACACAAAAGGTGGTGGGTGTATAAACAAGCTGCCAGAGTAGGTAGTTGAGGCTGGGACTATCCCAACGTTTAAGAAACAGTTAGACAGGTATATGGAGGGATATGGACAAGCGCAGGCGGGTGGGACTAGTGTAACTGGGACATGCTGGGCCAATGGCCAAGTAGGGCCGATGGGCCTGTTTCCACACTGTATGACTCTATGACTTCCTTCTACTGAAACTTAACTCACCTAACTATGAAGCCTGACTTGTTAGTCGTAGAAAACTAATTAAATGTGATTGTAAGTCATTTTCCTTCTTTTAATCTAATCTTTACTCTCTCCTTTTATTTTATTTTCTATCATTAATTTGACATTGAGTTTGGCATCTTCAATCTGACACTTCCTGCATTAATCTCTGCATTGCTCATTAGCCAAGTGTTCAATAGTTAAAAGAGCAATGACATTCTTCAAAATCATTTTCCATTTAGATACTGCTTGGTGTCTTCACATTGAAAGACCGACCACTGAAAACTAAAACAAACTTAAAAAGCATGTCTGGAACACGTCTAAGGCTGTTAAAGATGTAACCAAGCGCTGGGTCAATTATAAGTCAATAGAAACATAGAAACTTGAAAAATAGGTGCTGGAGTAGGCCATTCAGCCTTTCGATCCAGCACCGCCATTCAATATGATCATGGCTGATCATCCAAAATCAGTACCACGTTCCTGCTTTCTCCCCATATCCCTTGATTCCATTAGCCTTTAAGAGTTATATCCAACTCTCTCTTGCATACATCCAGTGAATTGTCCTCCACTGTGGCAGAGAATTCCACAAATTCACAACTCTTTGGCTGAAAACGTTTTTCCTCATCACAAATCCTAAATGACCTATCCCTTATTCTTTAACTGTGGCCCCTGGTTCTGGACTCCCCCAACATCCGGAACAAAATTTCCTGCATCTAGCCTGTCCAATCCCTTAAGAATTTTATATGTTTCTATAAGATGTCCTCGCATCCTTCTCAATTCCTGTGAATATAAGTCCAGTCGGTGCATTCTTTCATCATATGTCAGTCCCGCCATACCGGGAATTAACCTGGTGAACCTACGCTGCACTCACCTTAATAATAATAATGTCCTTCTTTAAATTAGGAGACCAAAACTACACACAATACTACAGGTACAGTCTCACCAGGGCCCTGTACAACATGCAGTAGGACCTCCTTGCTCCTATACTCAAATCCTCTCGTTATAAAGGCCAACATGCCATTTGCTTTCTTCACTGCCTGCTGTACCTACATGCTTACTTTCAATAACTGATGATGTACAAGGACACCCATGTCAAGTCGAGTCAAGAGTCAAGATTGTTTTATTGTCATATGTCCCAAAACGGAACAATAAATTCTTACTTGCAGCAGCAATATAACAGGTTTGTAAAAAACTCAATAGATAATGTAATGAATAAGCCAAAAATGTTCAAGATTACAAAATAGTGCAAAAGCAAGACTTGCCCGAAGTCACCATTGTAGCCAAGGTAATTTATAGTTTGGAGTTTAGTTGGAATATGTAGTGTTGAATAGCCTGACGATTGTTGGGAAGAAGCTGGACCTGAACTTGAACAATACAGCTTTCATACTCTTATTATCTTCTTCTCAACGTCAGGAGTGAAATGAGGGTATGGGCAGGGTGATATGAGTCCTTGATGTTGCTGGCTGCATTTTTGAGACGGCACCTCTTATCAATCCCTTCAATGATGGGGAGGCCAGGAGCTGTGATGGGCCGGTCAGTGTTCACCACTTTTGCAATCTCCTACGATCGAGTTGTTAAACCAGGTCGTGATGCAACCAGTCAATGCGATCTCTCCCATACATCTGTAGAAGTTCAAGAGATTGTTCATTAACAAACTATTGCAGTTCCAAAATACACCCTGCAGTTAATTGATGTACTTCCGAGTAGGGTTGCCAGCTTTCTCACTCCCAATTAAGGAACAAAAGGTCAAAATAAGGGACAAATTCCCAACGGCAATTCGTTGCCGACTCAGCTGTGGCTGGGTGAATGATGAGTTGCCCCGGGTGCTGAACTGCACACAAAGTTCAGCACCCCACCCAACTCATGAACCAATGATCGGCCATGAGATGGAGGGGTGGTGGTGTCTGCAGTAAGTGAAGGTCCGAAGGTCGGACGGCTGGCCGGGCTACCGACCAACGGCGCTGCTGCTGCACTCCATGGGCTGCACTACGTCGGGACGGGAGTGGCGGGGCCGGACGCGGCGCTCCAACCCGACAGTCCCCTCGACCCGAGTAGTAGCAGTCAAATACGGGACAAGGGCAGTCCCGTATGGGACAAACAAATTTAGCCAAATATACAAGTCAAGTCAAGAGTCAAGAGAATTATTGTCATGTGTCCCAGATAGGACAATGAAATTCGTGCTTACTGCAGCACAACAGAATGTTGTAAGCAAAAATACAGAACAGTTCAGTTCAATATATGGGATGTCCCGGCTAATACGGGACATTTGGCAACCAAACCTCCGAGGAACTAGACACCCTGCAAATAATTGAATAATTTTCTTACAATACATGTTCGATCAGAGGTTTTATTTCTATAATATCACAATATGTTAATTAACAAAAAAGCAGCACCAACATCTGAGGCATAAACCCTGTTCACATTTGTCATTGCTTTTGAGCTGGCCTTTTTGGAGGGGAAGGTGGTTGATCATTCCGTGGATATAATGCTCTGTTCCACTCGTAATTAATGAGAATGTCAAACACTATTTGATTTCTAAATATAGGTGTGGGAGTATGAGGCTGGTTTAAACAGACAAATAAATGGTCTTCATGAATCATTCCCGTCCACTATGCCAGAAGGAGCAATGCCTCTCTGCACCACAATGACATTGTATCTAGCGCACAACAAAAGCAACAACTGCCTCCCCGAAGCTTTAAGAGCCTTCTGCCACACAAAAAAACATCTAAAGCAAACATTGCACAGAAACAACAAACCCATAAACCAATGCAAACCTGTCAAAGTTTTATCCTCTTCACAGGTGCTGCATCATAAAATGCAGTGGCTACTTTGGTGTTAATTTATGAAAGAGAACAATTATTCTAGTAAATGAAGGCCAAATCTCATAGAGCACAGCTGATTGAATTGAATTAAAATGAATGGAATATTTTATTGTAATTCTTTGCTCGCATACCCAAGGTATGTAAATAGTCGCCACACAAAGGGCGTTGACAAAGTTACAAAGTGTCTGCACCAGGTCCACACTTGCTTTCCCCCTCCCCTCACTCATGGCAGTTCCCCACACCGGGTCTTCCTTTGTTCTCCCCCTCACCCCACTTCCCCCCTCCCCCCATGGCGATCCCCCCCACGCCGGGTCCTACATTGTACCCCAGGAAGTAATTTTTCTTGAAAGAGTCTCAAATTAATTTTGGCAATAATAGCTATGTGATCTACCATGTTACCTTTGTTTACTTGTTAAAAAATGCTGGTACCATTCCCCACAGCTCACAAGGAGAACATGAAGGCACTACAATGGTGCATGTCATGATGTAGGGAATATTTCTGATGAAGGAGCATGTTGACTCTAACATTTTGACCGTCCCCCTAATACAGATGCCTGATGACTTTGAGTGTTTCCAGCAATTTCTATTCTTATTTCAGCTTTCTTCCAGCTTTGGTTGAGATTTTCATGAATAAAGGGTAGACTAATGCAGAAAGGGAACATGTTTAGCTCCGTGGCAATTAGTTTGACACGTGAAATTATTTTGAGTTTCTTATTGATTGTTCCCATAGCTAACATAATTGGAACTGTCTTTCTATTTCATTCATTTTATTGTTTAGTTTAGTTTAGTTTAGAGATACAGCGTGGAAACAGGCCCTTCTGCCCACTGAGTCCATGCTGACCATTGATCAGCCGCACACTAGTTGGATGTTATCCTTGATTTGCATCCTTCACACTGAGGGCAATTTTACAGAACCTACCACCCTGCACGTCTTTGGAGTGTGGAAGGAAACTGGCGAAAACCCACACAGTCAAAGGGAGAACGTGCAAACTCCGTACAGACAGCAGCAGTAGTCAGGATTAAACAAGGGTCTTTGGCACTGTAGGAAGCAACTCTATCATTGTGCCACCCATATACAGTAGGTTTGGTAGTTGTTAGTATCGATAGTTGTTAAATGATTCAAAATGATTTAAAATTGTTTTAATTTAATTTAATTGTGAGATGTAGAATCATAGAGAGATGCAGCACAGATATAGGCCCTTTGGCCAACTAGTCCATGCCAACTATTAACAGCCCATTTTGCACTTATAGCTTCATTGAGTCATACAGTGTGGAACCAGGCCCTTCATCCTTGAACATGCTGCTGGCCTTGCCGAGGCAGTGTGAGGTATAAATGGAGTCAATAGATAGGAGGTTGGGTTGCGTGATGGTCTGGGCTGCATTCACAATTGTCTGCAATTTCGTGTAGTCTTGGATGGATCTGTTTCCAAACCATACTGTGATGCATCCCGATAAAATGCTTTCTACGGCACACCTGTAAAAGTTGGCGAAAGTTGTCGTGGACATGCCAAAGTTCCTAAGCCTCCTAAGGAAGTAGAGGCATTGGTGTACTTTCTTGGCCATTGTTTCAATATGGGAGGTCTAGGAGAAGTTGTTGATGATATCGACTCCTAGGAATTTGAAGCTTTCGACCATCTCTACTTTGGCGCCATCAATGCAGACTGAGGTGTGTGTACCGCTTCCCTTCCTGAAGTCGATCACTATCTCCTTTGTCTTGCTGACATTGAGGGAAAGGTTGTTGTCTCGACACCAGGACACAAGGTTCTCGATCTCCTTCCTGTACTCCGTCTCATCATTATTTGATATCCGGCCCACAATGGTGGTCTCGTCTGCAAATTTGTAAATTGGATTAGATTTATACATGGCTGCACAAGGTATGTGGGTGTACAAGGAGTAAAGGAGGGGGAAGAGGACGTATCCTTGTGGAGTGTTCAGGTTAGTGAGCAATGATTCCTGTGCTTCCTGCAATGAACTCAAGGAGCAAGCATTAATCAGGGATCAGAATCCTGTTGGGTCCTTTCCAGCACCATCCATTTGTTCTCCCAGTAAATCTTTGAAGGTCAGACTTCAACCTTTAAATTCGTGAAATTAGTTCTCCAGTTTGAAGTCTTGCTTGAAGTTCCAACTAATTTAATTGGTCTCAGAGGAATGCTTGCGATTAATTCTCTGGTTCGATAAGGGTGAACGATTACCCTGGTTTATATCATAAAACTAATACCGCATTTTTCTCGTTAGATTTATCAGGTTTACATCACGCTGGCAAATTTTGGAGACAGATACAACATAGGCTGTAGTGGTATGCAGCTGTACTGAAGTCACCAACCAGAATAACCAACGGGAACATTATCAGTGAGGTATCGACATTGATTAGCCTGAGCCGAGTATATCGCTAAATAAAGTGATTTGTGCGAATGGCCAGCCATGAATATCAAAACAGACTTTCTGAAAAAGAGGTTACTGGGGAAAAAGAGGTCCGATGGTGAAGCAGTAGAGTTTCTGCCTTACAGAGACCTGGGTTTGATTTTGACTACCCAGCCCCAAGCAGCAGCCCAGCGCCGGCCACAACCCAGCCCAGCCCAGCGTGGGAGACCCAGCCCAGCCCGGATTCGGAGATGTCACCAATGTCACCTAACGCAATGCTGAGACTCTGATTTGGCGGAGGAAAATGACCAGTGCCCGCTGTGGGTCCATATCGCACCGCCAATTCCAGCCACTACCCCTCTGGTCCCACTCCCTGGCTCCCCCCCCCCCCCCCCCCTCCCCCATGATGCTCCCCTCTTTCCCATGGCTTTCCCCCTGTCTTTACTCTGAGCTTACTCCGGACTTGCCCACACACCCCTCGCCCCATAAGGCCCCCCACCCACACATAACCTCCCCCCCACACACACACCCCCACAAACCCCCCTCCCACAACCCCCCTCCCACAGCCCCCCACACACTCCCCCCACACACCCCGTATGCCCATGCATATGCATGGTGGAGGCATAATGTAGTCATAGAGTGATACAGTGTGAAAACAGGCCCTTCAGTGCAACTTGCCCACACCCGCCAACATGTCCCAACTACACTACCTGTTTTTCATCCATATCCCTCCAAACCTGTCCTATCCATGTATCAGTCTAACTGTTTCTTAAATGTTGGGATACTCACTGGCTCAACTACCTCCTCTGGCAGCTTGTTCCATACACCCACCACCCTTTGTGTGGAAAAAGTTACCCCTTAAAAAGTTACTTCTTAAAAATACTTCAAATAAAAAATATTGAAATCATACTTCTACAATGCACTAAAACATGATTTTAATACATCAAATTTCAAAAATTCCCTACTGTGGGAAGGGGGACACCCCCCTTCCAAACTCTCCCCCCACTCAGTTGCTCTATTCCCTCGCTGGGTGCCCCCAAGGCCAGTGATCAGTGATTGCTCAGTCTCCTACTTTCAAAAACGCTCCATGGCCACTAGTTTAGACAGTGAGCACTGCCAGATGTGAGCGGGGAACTGAGGCCAGTTGTCCATGATGTCTGGATCCCATTGTTCAGAGCTACGTGTTTTGGAGTTGGCTAATATTATTGATTTGTAATTAGCCTGATTTGTAATTAGTTGATAAAACTTTAATTTATTAATCTGTTATAAAACCTTAATTTATTAATCTGGAATATCCAGGGGGATGTGATAAGTGTAATATTAAAATGACATGCAAGGTGTCAGGCTATCTGTCACAACATACAGCCCCAATAACCCATTATTTCCTTCAGTTAAATATTGGGAAGGTAGCACTATTGTCATTTGCCACTCAACTATTATGTTTGTTTACCTCACTGATTATTTCTAGCCCCCCCCCCCCACCCCCAAATTCCTTTGACAGGTTGAATAGAAATGTTCCCAATCTCGTCGTTTTATTAATTGAACATGTAGATGAACATCCTCAAGGAGTGTAAACAGATGGTAACTGATTCAGATGTGATGTTTAAGAGCTTGTTCAAAGAAGCGGCATATTTTAAAAGAGTGCCACAGATACTTGCAGGGGAATGTGTGAGGAGGTTATTATTTATCTTTGGTTTTAGCATGAACCAGGACATCTGAAGAATCAAAGTTTAATATAGTAATTGTGCTGATACTGACTCCAACCAACCACGTGATGGATATCATCCATTCCAGAGGTTTTATTTTTCTGATGCCATTTAAAACTTCACTTGGATTTCAATCACTTCAATGTAAAAGTAATTGGGAATGGGGAGCAATGGAACAAAAATTTGCCCTCGGTACATATTAACAGTAATATAATAATGTGTGCATGTTGATAGGTGCAATCAAAACAAAGATCTTTTTTATCATTGTTGTGTTATGAATACCACAGAAGATATTATGTACTCTCAAGATCACATTTAATAGAATAATATTGCTTAAGTATATAGTTATTGGACTTTGCATTTTTGGAAAATTCCCAGCTGTGAGGAAAACATCAAAATACTGAAAATATTGGGGGTGAAAATGACTTCAGGCCAGTTTGTTAGGAAAATGAAGGAAATGGTAACAGAATAATTATACAGCTGAGTAAGTATAATTTTATGGATGAAAAATTGTGTTCAACCAATTGATGACTTATTTGACAAAGTAACCCGCATGTTAGAATACAAGGAAGCTAATGGGTGCAGCAAATTTTGTTATACAAAATTTGGTCTGAAGTGCCCCATAAAAGATTATCGCATTAGATAAGCACCTGTGAACTTGAACGTAATAAGTCCAGGGGGTCAGATGTGGGGCTTTTTGTGTGGGCCAGATATATTGTCAGTGTAGAGGGGCTAGGAGCAAGGCCAAGTATACATCCAGAGTCAAGGTCTGGAATAGTACTAGGCGTGCAGTCAAAGCTGGGACAATAGGAGTGTTCAGCACTGGGAACCTAAGCAGGGAAGCAGCTATGTTCAGGGTAGAATACGGAGCAGGTGTAAGGCTGGACTCAGGGTCAGGAATGAGAGAAGGCATGCAACTGGAGTCGGGGTCAGGAGTAGTACCAGGTGTGCAGTGAGACCCAGGTTGGTCATCGTGGGCCCTGTGTTTGATTATAATCTGATATCCATACATAAATATATGGATGCTGCACCTGTTGATCAGAGTCTGGCTCTACTGTAGAATATAATTAGTAATGTCATTTAGCCTAACCTTATTCATAGTAAATCCAATTTAAAGCATAAATATTGCATTCAAGTGTAAGTTAAAAGATTTGCTACAGTATGCACCAGATTGCACAATTTCAACCCGAAAAATGCAAAAGCTCTGTACCAATGGGAGAGGGGACACCCCCCTCCTACACCCTCCCCCCCTGCCTACACCCTTCCCCCCTCCTCCTATACTATCCCCCCCCCCCCCCCCCCTCGGTCGCTACGCTCTCTTGGGCTTAGTCTCTCGCAATTACTCATTCCCAACTCTCATCCAATGTTGGCAGCCCTGCCCCCTCACACCTCCCCTCCCACACACCCCCCTTACTCACCCCCCATACACCCCCCCATACACCCCCCACACTAATTGTGTTACCACTTTCAGGGGAGATAATGATTTGGACCCCAAGATCCATAAGTACATCAAATGGATATACTTCTGTGCTTTACATTGTGCATGAAGCAAAAGGCACACCTTTAGAGTCCTAAAGGTACTCATTATATCCAAGAATGATTTAATATCCAAAAATGATTAAATGAGCCCTCACACGTGTGAGTGGATGGTGCAGTCATGATGTGTGTTGGAGAATGTAACTCTTGATTGGTGATGTGAAAGATTAAAACGATGGTATCCGGTTCCATTAAACAAAATGCTTGCAGAACTCAACAAGTCATGTAACATTCGTAAGGGGAGGGGAAATGTTGATGATTCAGGTTGGACCCCACCTCTGAACCTGAGATAGGCACAAAATGCTGGAGTAACTGAACGGGACAGACAGAAGGAGAGAAGGAATGGGTGACGTTTCAGGTCGAGACCCTTCTTCAGACTGAGAGTCGGGGAGAGGGAAACAAGAGATATAGATGGTAATATAGGGGGATATAGAACAAAGAAATGAAAGATACCTGGAGAACAAGAGGAATCACAGAGGGGGAGCAGTGAGAGAGCGTGCTGCAGATGCAGGTTAATGTTCCAACATTTTAGGTGTTGGTTTGTGTTTATTATTGTCACATTTACCGAGGTAGAATTGAAAGCTTTTCGTTTACATGTTATCCAAACAGATCAGACTTTAGACACTATAGGTACAGACAGAAATCTTTTGTACTTCACCCTCAAATTCAAACATCAAACTTGCGGAAACAGGGCCTTCGGCCCACCAAGTCCGCCCCAACCAGCAATCACTGCATACACTAGCACTATCCTACACACCAGAGACAGCTTATAATTGTTTTTCCCCAAAGCCAATTAACCTACAAACCTGTACATCGTTGGAGTATGGGAGCTAATCGGAGCACGCGGAGAAAACGCATGTGGTCATAGGGAGAACGTACAAACGCATTAGAGACAGCACCTGTAGTCAGATATACTATACATAAATACAATCAAGTCAAACTTAAGTACTACAATTCATAGAGCAAAGGGGTAGATACAGAATGCTTAATATCTCAATATTCCATAGACAATAAACAATGGCTCCAATGCGATCGAGGTGAATCGGACAGTAACATAGCTTAAAGAATAACTGTTTAGAAACCTGATATCAGAGGGAAGAAACTGTTCCTCAGTCTGATGGTGTGTGCTTTCTGTATTTGCTGCCAGATGGGAGCAGAATGAATGGGAAAATGTGGGAAAAATGTTGACAATTTAACTTTTGATTGGCTGCCTCTTTCTGAGAGTTACACCATAGCTCAGGACGACATAGCAAATAGATACAGTTGCTGGAAACCTGAGCAGAGCATACAGTGCAAGTGGAACTCAATGGGTCAGGTAACATCTGGGGAGGAAATGGACAGACGGAACTTCAGGTCTTCACTTCCTTCAAGACTGAAGAAGGGTCCTGACCTGAAACGTCACCTGTCCATTCCCTCTTCAGATGCTGCTTGACCCATAAGGCACACTTTGATAATTTACCGTGGCATTGTGTAAATAAGACTGTTATTGAAACATGTGCAGATGTTTGCATTTCCAGCGTAACGGACAACAAAACTGTGCACATCCATGAAGACCCAAAATGTCACCCATTCCTTCTATTACGGGAGATGCAGCCTGCCTCGCTGAGTTACTCCAGCTTTTTGCGTCTGTCACTTCATGCTTGTCCAGGTTTTCTCCGCATTTCATAAGAAGACATCAAACGCCATCCAGTAATTGAGCAATTAAGATAAAATAAATTCAAATGCACAAACTATCAGGTTACAATGTCCACTTGTGTAATATAACTTGCCCTGCATATAAAAAAAAAAGACATCAAAGCATTTGTTGGAATTGCAATAATTGAATTTTCACAATCAGGAAACACATCACAAGGATCAAAACTTGACTGAACTGGGCAATTTAGAAAAAATAAATAAAATCAGTAATTCTTTTACAACCATGCCTCAGATATATTGTGCAGTAAACCTCTGCTCATATACTTAGAAGCAGTAATGTCAAATATTATCAAGTCCCAGAGCTTTTTAGTTTTGAAGTTGTTACGTGCAATATGAATAATCCTGAACTAATAAAATGGAAACAGTTTTGAGTGCACTTTGCAGTAAGCTTTGGCACTGATAACTCAGAGCCTAATGGGCCTGTCCCACTTAGGCGATTTTTTTCAGCGTTGCCGGCGGCAATTATAGTCGTAGCAGGTCGTCGAAAAACCGGCGACTGGACCCCCCCCCTTGACAATGTCTACGATAACCTACCACCGAGTCGACGTCAAGCTGCGGCAAGCTACTGACAACCGGCGACCCATTAGGACGTCCACCTCGACCACACCGAAAACAACCTACGACCACACAGGCGTCAACCTACGACAACAGAAAGTCAACCCTATGGCCCTGTCGGCGGCAACTGAAGGCAATTCAGTCACAGGTTCCTGTCGCCAGTTGACGTAGGCTGACGTAGGTAGTCGCCAATGGAATTCACCAAAGTCATCACCCGGCGACAATCTACGTCACCTGTCGATGACCTCTGTCATCCTGGCGACAACCTACGACAGCACCTACGACAGGAAAAGGCATGGTACGTCAAGCCCACAGTCAGCGAAAGGTTTTGAACATTTTAAAATCCAGCGGCGACAAGAAAAAAGTTACGACTCTTTAGGCGAGTTGAGGAAACAACTCACGACCATACTGACGTCACCGAGCGACCATGTGGCGACAGCCCAGTCGCCTGTAGTTGCCGATAAAATCACCTTAGTGGGACAGGCCCTTAAGTCTCACTGCCTTTTCAAATCCAAAATTTTTTACATTTGGTATCCTCCCCTGTAAAGAGAAATTCATGTTTTTCAGAAGCAGTTTGAGCAATTATAACATCACAATAAACTGGAGGCTGCACAGCTGAATGTTAAACATCATCAGCATATGATTTATTGTTTCAAATCTCAGTCAAGGTCATCCAATTTCAACAATTGTGCAAATGAGTTAACAATTAACTTCACTCTGTTAGGAATAGGCATAGGTTAATTGTAGTTTTACCATGTCTATCATTCTATCCCTGGCATCATTAGCGTTAAACAATTGACTTAAGTATATCTGGACATACATACATTTGAAACCTACCAACATAAGCAGATGCACAAGGAACTGTAGATGTTCGAATCTTGTCTAGAGCACAAAGTGCTGGAGTAACTCAAAGGGCCAGGGTGCATATCTGGAGGACATGGTTAGGTGATATTTTGGACCCTTCTTCAGACTGATTGTAGTAAGGGGAGAAAGCTGGAGACAATGTGGGGGCTGGAGCAATGATAGACACAAAATGCTGGAGTAACTCTGCGGGACAGGCAGCGTCTCTGGAGAGGTGACGTTTCGGGTCGAGACCCTTCTTCAGACTCCAGGCTGCAGACAACACTTTCTGTTACTCCAGCTTTTTGTGTCTTTCTGTTACTCCAGCTTGTTTGTGTCTATCCACCAAAGTTGCTGCCTGTCCCGCTAAGTTACTTGAGCTTTTTGTGTCTACTGGTGTTTTAAACTCTGCAGTTCCTTCCTACACGGGTGTCGAAAAGCCTGGCAAGTGATAGCTTACCACTCGGGTGATGGGAGTTTTGGTTGGTGGACATGTGCTTGAGATTAAAATGAGAGAAAAGGGAGACAATTGTGTGAGATAGAGAGAAGATGAGTGAAATATAGTCAGAGAGAGGGATATACGTGGAGAGGGCTAGGGTGTGGGGATGTGGAAGAGAGGACGGAAGGGACATCAGTGGAGGTCTTGTATAGTATTGCTGATATTTTCCTCTTGGAACCAAACAGTGCAGATGATGGATGTCAAGTTGTGTTTATTGCGATATGCATAAGTATCGAGAGGTGCAATGAAAATCTTGCTGACAGAAGCATCGCAGGCAATATAGACGTGTAAGAAAGAACTGCAGATGCTGGTTTAAATCGAAGGTAGACACAAACTGCAGGCAATATAGACTTGGACCGCACACAGGATATAAATTTTACATAAATTGTACAAGATAGTGAAAAGAAAAACGTGAAAAAAAAACGTTAGTGTAAAAAACACAATTAGAAATAAGTCCATGTGGTAGTGTAAGATAGACAGAATATGTTGGAGGAACTCAGCAATGGAGAAGCCACCAGATTCAGGGGCAGTTCCTTCCTGTGTATTGGTGCCATGTTTGATCACACAGCCATGGGTCCAAAGAGCATAAAGTAGGGGTTAAACACATGAATGTGGTGTACCCGTCTTGATGGTCAGCGAGTGGGAGATGTTGCAACCAATCTACACTGATAGAGTCGAAGAGCTGGCTCGGCGATCATTTCGCTAGATAGCTCTGCTCAGTCCACCTAAACCCAGGTGATCTCTCAGTTGCTGAACACTTTAACTCCCCCTCCCATTCCCATATTGACCTTTCTGTCCTGGGCCTCCTCCATTGTCAGAGTGAGGCCCAGTGCAAATTGGAGGATCAGCACCTCATATTTCACTTGGGTAGTTTATACCCCAGAGGTATGAACATTGACTTCTCTAACTTCAAGTAACCCTTGCTTTCCCTCTCTCTCCATCCCTCTGACCAGTCTGACTGTCTTCCTGATTAAATTTTATATCTGTATGCTTCATTGTCACCTTCTCCTAGCTAACAATGATCTATTCACCATTTCCCTTGATTTCCATCCACTTGGATGTCTCATTTTTACATCTTACCCTACCATATCTCTGTGTCTCCCTTTCCCCTGACTTTCAATCTGAAGAAGGGTCTCGACCTGAAATGTCACACACTCCTTCTATCCAGAGTTGCTGCCTGTCCTGCTGAGTTACTCCAGCATTTTGTGTCTATCCACAGCTAGTGGTGTGCTGGTGAAAAGAGGTCAAGCATCCAGTTGCAAAAGGAAGATAGAGGCTCAGGTCTTGAAATTTGGTGATGTGTTTGGAGGAAATGATTCTGTTGTCCACTGAGATGCATCTCACAAACAGCATCCTGATGCAATAGAGGTTCCTAGTATCTAGATGGACCAGAGTAGAGTGAAGAGCCTGTAAAATAGTATCTGCTGTTGACCTGTTGTGGCAATAGACAACTTGAAGCTAATCATCTCTTTTGAGGCAGGCTTGTCTAGCCTAGCCAGTCCCAAGTGTCACAGATAAATCCCGCAGCAGATTATGAAACTGAATGAATGAATACTTTATTGTCACATGTAAACGTCACAGTGAAATTCTTTGCTTGCATACCCAAGGTATGCAAATAGCCACCACATAGAGGGCGACGATAAAGTTATAAAGAACTCCCGCTCCAGTCCCCCATTGTTCTCCCACTCTCCTTCTCCCTCACGGTGGTCCCCCCCATGCTGGGTCCTCCTTTATTCCTTCCCTCGGCAGTGACATCCTCACTTCAACGTGTCCGTCCTCGTCCATCGGTCGGCGGCATCATCGACCGCCGCACCGACCTCTGCACTATCGCCGTTGGGTCCTCTCCGGACGACTCCGTGGTGCCGACCCAGCCCCCGGCCGCGGGCTCTGCAGATCCAGGGGCCATTGGCCACGGGCTCCGTCTTCCCACAATGCTCCACCTCCAACCCACGAGGCTCCGACCCGCGAGGCCCGGGTTTTGACCCTTGAGGCTCTGGCCTAGGTTTTACAGCGCCACCATGTCTCTCATGGCTCATGCAAGGTTTCTGGTTGCAAAAGACTCAGGATGTTTTTTGTACGCGGTGTGGAGTAGAGGACAATGTTCGACAGTTCCACACAGTGACCAGACCAACACTGGCAGCAGGCTTAACTCACATGGTTTATTCTATTTGCAGTGGTAGGGAAGCCCAGGACCACATGGGTGCGCTGTTCCTCACCATCGGGGCATCAGAGCAATGACATGGGCGATCTCAAGCTCATCCCAGCAGCTTAGTCCTGGTCTTCAAAGCAGGAGACCTGACAATGGCAGGCATCTTCCTGCAGTTCGCCCTTGCCTAAAGCGAGAGGCTGACCGATAGACACAAAAAGCTGGAGTAACTCAGCGGGACAGGTAGCATCTCTGGAGAGAAGGGTCGAGACCATTCTTCTAAACCTTCTTCAAAAGGGAAACGCGAGATAGAGACGATGATATAGAGAGATTAATGTACAGGTTTCTTGCTGGTGGCTCAGCTTAGAGCTTGGAGAGGCAACTCTGTTGGTCTTTGGATTCTCGTAGCAGCCAGTCATTGCCTGTGTGTGTGTGTGTGTGTGTGTGTGTGTGTGTGTGTGTGTGTGTGTGTGTGTGTGTGTGTGTGTGTGTGTGTGTGTGTGTGTGTGTGGCACAATCCCTCATTATCTGTGGGCAGGAAGAGGTTCTGGCATCTCAAGCTTGTCCCGGCCACTGAGTCTTAGCCTCAAGTAGAGGCGTTGGCTGTCTAGGCACTAATTTGCCCAGCAGCCCAGCCTTGACCATACACAGTGGTGCTAGTGGTCTCAGGTCTGCCCCCGTGGCTCAGTCTTCCTTATACCTATGACAGGAGAACACAGTTAGGAGGGAAGAAGCCCACTTTATCTCCCTTCCTCACTCTCCCCTGCCCCCTCTCCCCTCTCCCTTTTCCCCTTTCCCCATCCCTCTTCCCCCTTTCCCATTTCCCCTTTCCCATTTCCTCCTCACTCTCCCTCTTTCCCATTTCCTCTTCCCTCTTCCCCCTTTCCTCTTTCCTCCTTCCTCTTTCCTCCTTCCTTTTTTCCTCTTTCTTCTTTGATCTTTTCTACTTTCTCTCCCATTTTCCCCCAGTCTGGCCTGAAAGTTTGGGTTTTATAACGAGTAGGCTGACAAGGTTTAAGTGGCCCCACATTTGCACTAAAGCTGGGCATTGGCCACCTCACGCCTGCCAGCTAGTCAAAGGGATCAGAGCGACCTCCAAGGGTGAGGGTGCTCTTTGGACACCCTGTGCATTGGGGAGAGGGTAGGGCCGAAGATGACCTGGTTGAGTTGCTCCTGGGCCTGGCCAAGCTGGCCATCCACGAGTCACGGTGCCATTAGGAAGAGGGCTCGGTGCCAGGAGGGAAGAGGGAGAGGGGCTATGCGCTATCCATGGGTGCCCGGGGGGATTTCTGGGACTGCTGGGCACTGCGGGGGGTTAAATGCATCTTGACAAGGAGTGTAAGATACAGTAGTTGTATAATAATTTATCGTTTGTTGTGTATTATGGTGGTGGATTCTGTTTTTTTTTGCTGTACAGTATATATTAGTTTAATATTTGAATGCATATTTTTGATTAACAAAAGAAAGAGGGTGCTGTCACAGTAGACTCATCCACACATTTCTTCATGAGTCAGTGATGACTGCGGCATATTCATTCAGATCTCCTGAGAAATCCTTGAACATGGCCTAGTCTATGTGTGCAGTTTTGGTCTCCTAATTTGAGGAAGGACATTATTGCTATTGAGGGAGTGCAGCATAGGTTCACCAGGTTAATTCCCGGGATGGCGGGACTGGCATATGATGAAAGAATGGATAGACTGGGCTTATATTCACTGGAATTTAGAAGGAGGCGAGGGGATCTTATAGAAACATATAAAATTCTTAAGGGACTGGACAGGCTCGATGCAGCAAAAGTGTTTCCAATGTTGGGTGAGTTCAGAACCAGGAGTCACAGGTTAAGAATAAGGGGTAGGCCATTTGGGACTGAGATGAGGAAAATCTTTTTCACCCAGAGAGTTGTGAATCTATGGAATTCGCTGCCACAGAAGGCAGCGGAGGTCAATTCACTGGATGTTTTCAAGAGTTAGATATATCTCTTAGGGCTAGCGGAATCAAGGCATATCGGGAGAAAGCAGGAATGGGGTCTGATTTTGGATGATCAGCCATGATCATATTGAATGGCCTACCCCTGCACCTATTTTTTGATGTTTCTATGTTTCCACCGATTGAAGAATTCCCTTAATCGTCCTCTGCCTGACCTAAACTGCTCTGGTTAGTCCTCCTTTGCTGGTGCCACCTTCCTTCATCTCTGCCTGCACGCAGGAAAAAGACACACAGCCAGGAGGTCAGATGTCGAAGTGCAGGTAGCAGATGGTAAAATTGGTGTTCTTGATGGTGGAATAGCAGTGGCTTAGTGCGTAGGAAGGAACTGCAGATGCTGGTTTAAACTGAAGATAGACACAAAAAGCTGGAGTAACTCCAGCGTGGAATTCTCTTCCACAGAAGGCAGTGGAGGCCAATTCACTGGATATATTCAAGGGACAATTAGATACAGTTCTTATGGCTAACGGAATCAAGGGACCTGGAGAGAAAACAGGAATGGGGTACTGATTTTGGATGATCAGCAATGATCATAGTGAATGGCGGTGCTGGCTCGAAGGTCCGAATGGCCTACTCCTGCACCTATTTTCTATGGTTCTATGTAACTCAGCGGGACAGGCAGCATTTCTGGAGAAAAGGAATGGTTGAGTGTGTTGGGGTCCTTTGGTGTTGAATGTGACATGTTGATGATAATTTGACTGAGAATCCTTCAAGCTAGTCTCGTTGAAACCATTGGGGCGGGCACATCCAGCAAACCCGGAACCAGCGCTGAAGCATTCGCAGTTCGTAATCATCATCAATAAGTCTCAGGATAAGTACCCCTTCATCAATTTACCAAGTCTACAGTTTGGAGAGTTAACATATCTCCATGCACAAGAGCAAGGAAAATGTGAAGATGCTGGTTTATACTGAAGACAAGCAGAAGAGAGATAGGCCGGAGTAACTGAGCGGGTCAGGCTGAGAAAAGGAATAGGCGACGATTCAGGTTGGGGCCCTTCTTCAGACTTAAAGATAGAGGTGGGAGGGGGTGGGGGGGTGAACTGGAGGTGAGAAAATACCACAGCAAATCAGAGCTGGCAACAGTTGGCCTCAGAAAAGATGGAGTCCATAATGGCCCATTGTTGATTTTTGATTTTATTTAATTTAATGTATTGTCATTGTCATTGTCATTGTATTGTCAAAGGGCCTGTCCTACAAGCATGCAACTCTATGTGATGAACGCGATCAAACTAGAAGCGGGGGCCGCGCGGAGGTCGGGTGATCCCCTGTACAGGGCTGTTCCAAACAGCATGCGCCTGCATGCGGTAAGCGCAACCAAACCGGCAGCAGGGGCCGCGCGGAGGTCGGGTGAGTGGCGCAACGCAGCGCAAAGTGAGGCGAACTTGGAGCGAAGTCTAAGGTAAGTTCACCAGGACAGAGAGGGGCACACAAAGAGGGGCACAGAGGCACACACACACACAGGGCCACGGAGCCACACACATAGAGGCACCTACAGATAGGTTCATGGAGGCACGATGTCAGGGCGGTGTGTAATGCTTCGAGGCAACTGCGAGCCGACAAACCGTTGCCGCGCGGAATTTTTGAACGTAGTCATTTTTTCGGAGCCCCGCGCGATGTCGGGACGAACTCCGCACAATTCCACACGGCTCCGGCGAGCGAAGTGGGACCGGCCCCGCGACGCCGGACGGCTCAAGCGACCACGATAGGTCGCGCTAATGGCATAGAGTTGCATGCTTGTAGGACAGGCTCTTTACAGTCATACAAACAAATAAAATTTTAAAAAAACACAAAACACAGAACACAGTAGTCCACAACACAAACATCCCCACAGCGGCACCAAAGTTCCCCACTGTAAGGGAAGGAACCAAAGTCCAGTCAACCTCCTCTCTGATGTTCCCCAATGTTCACCTGATGTTCACCCGCTGGGAAAGGTGTGATAACAAGAGGAATACAAGGATGTGATCAGTGGAACTGGTAGGATGACTAGGGTTGGGAGGGGGTGGGGGGGCAAGAGAGAGGGGGGAGGGAATATAGGAGTTACTTGAAATGTGGGAAATAAATGTTCATAATCTAATTATGCTTTCCTTTAAATATTTGGAAAGTTGAATTACAATTAGGATTACAAGTCAGAAAAATGTCAAGAAGCTAATGGTGGTGATTGCACCTTTTGCATTGGATGTCCTATTTTTCTGGTCCCTCAGTGCAAATGACATACCTATATTTGAATCTCCTCAAACATGCACATCTGGTGGTTTGTGACAATCACACAGAGGCAGGTTTTCCCAGTGCATGTCCAGAGTCCAGACTCGTGGAACCCTGCACTTGGACTGTCAGGACTTCCCTTCTTGCCCTGCATGTACGCTACTCCAAAGACCTGCAAACCTGTACGTCTTTGGAGTGTCGGAGGAAACAGGAGATCTCGGAGAAAAGCCACACAGGTCACGGGGAGAACGTGCAAACTCCATACAGAAGAGCACCCATAGTCAGGATCGAACCCGGGTCTCTGGCGCCGTAAGGCAGCAACTCTACCGCCGCGCCACGGTGCCGCCCTAAGAGGAGATAGTTGAGACCATTACCATAACAGCTTTTAAAAGACACTTGGTCAGGTAACGGATAGAAATGGTTTGGAGAGATAAGGACTCATTGCAGGCAAACAGGACTAGCCTTGGTCGGCATGGATGAGTTGGGCTAAAGGGCCTGTTTCCATGCTGAATAACTCTATGCTCTCTTCATTAACAACAGGCGCTTGGACTTCCAAACAAACACCCTGAGTAAAGCTGGACAGGTCGCTTACATTTTGTCAAATCCTGGCTGTTCTCCGCGACAAGGTCATGGCACGTAGTGGCCGCAGGAACAAGTTGGGGAGTCAGTCCATCAACTCTTTGCACCTCTGCCTCAGCTCTTGTGCATGCCCCAGCTGAGTGCTGCGCACCCGTATGGAGTAGAAGTAGACATACTAGCCTGGTAGACACGAACCTGAACACTTAGAAACATAGAAACATAGAAAAATAGATGCAGGAATAGGCCATTCGGCCCTTCGAGCCTGCACCACCATTCAATATGATCATGGCTGATCATCGAACTCAGTATCCCCTACCTGCCTTCTCTCCATGCCCCCTGATCCCTTTAGCCACAAGAGCCACATCCAACTCCCTCTTGAATATAGCCATTGAACTGGCCTCAACAACCTTCTGTGGCAGAGAATTCCAGAGGCTCACCACTCTCTGTGTAAAGAATGTTTTCCTCATCTCGGTCCTGAAGGAAATCCCCCTTATCCTTAGACTGTGACCCCTTGTTCTGGACTCCCCCAACATCGGGAACAATCTTCCTGCATCTAGCTTGTCCAAACCCTTAAGAATTCTGTAAGTTTGTATAAGATCCCCCCTCAATCTTCTAAATTCCAGTGAGTATCCACTTATCATTGATCTCAAAACCTGAGACATCATCTCTGTTGTTGTCTGTTGTTTATTGTCTGGATCCTGTATCCTGGTTTTTGATTCCAGATTCCAGGGACCAGATTCCAGACACCAGTTACCAGATTTGAGATTTGAGATTTGAGATTCCAGATTTGAGATTTGAGATTCCTGATTCCTGATTCTTGATTCTTGATTCTTGATTCTTTCACTTCACGCAGTGAATAGTGTAGAGCCAAGGAAGATGGGTGTGGTCTCCTTGAGACAGAGAAGTTTAAGGGGAATGTCATGCAGATGTTGGAAATCAAGAAGGGTTTTTGTAATACAGATTGCAAGAAATTGGCAGAGGAGACAGCAATCAGAGGACAAAGATTTAAGTTAATTCAGATTCAGATTCAGATTCAGATTCAATTTTAATTGTCATTGTCAGTGTACAATACAGAGACAACGAAATGCATTTAGCATCTCCCTGGAAGAGCGACACAGCAAATGATTTGAATAAATAACAATAAGTGTCCGGGGGGGGGGGGGGTGATTGGCAGTCACCGAGGTACGTTGTTGAGTAGCGTGACAGCCGCCGGAAAGAAGCTGTTCCTGGACCTGCTGGTTCGGCAACGGAGAGACCTGTAGCGCCTCCCGGATGGTAGGAGGGTAAACAGTCCATGGTTGGGGTGAGAGAGGTCCTTGGCGATGCTGAGCGCCCTCCGCAGACAACGCTTGCTTTGGACAGACTCAATGGAGGGGAGCGAGGAACCGGTGATACGTTGGGCAATTTTCACCACCCTCTGCAATGCCTTCCGGTCGGAGACAGAGCAGTTGCCATACCAAACTGTGATGCAGTTGGTAAGGATGCTCTCGATGGTGCAGCGGTAGAAGTTCACCAGGATCTGAGGAGACAGATGGACCTTCTTCAGTCTCCTCAGGAAGAAGAGACGCTGGTGAGCCTTCTTGATCAGAGTTGAGGTATTGTGGGTCCAAGAGAGGTCGTCGGAGAGGTTGACTCCCAGGAACCTGAAGCTAGAAACACGTTCCACCTCCGTACCGTTAATGTGGATGGGGGTGTGCGTGCCGCCCCTGGACTTCCTGAAGTCTACAATGAGCTCCTTGGTCTTCTTGGAGTTAAGGGCCAGGTTGTTGTCAGCGCACCATGCTGCTAAGTGCTGGACCTCCTCCCTGTTGGCCGACTCATCGTTGTTGCTGATGAGGCCAATCACCGTTGTATCATCTGCATACTTGATGATGGTGTTAGTACCATGTACACGTGTGCAGTCATAGGTGAAGAGGGAGTAGAGGAGGGGGCTCAGCACACAGCCCTGTGGTACGCTGGTGTTCAGGGTGAGGGTTGAAGAGGTGTGCTTGTCTAACCTAACAGACTGGGGTCTGTTGGTTAGAAAGTCCAGTATCCAATTGCAGAGGGAAGGAGCGATGCACAGATTACCGAGTTTGGCGATCAATTTTGATGGTATAATGGTGTTGAATGCTGAGCTGTAATCGATGAACAGCATTCTTACGTAAGTGTCTCTGTTGTCGAGGTGGGAGAGGGCGGAGTGAAGTGCGGTTGAGATGGCATCCTCCGTACTCCTGTTCTTGCGGTAGGCAAACTGATAGGGATCCAGTGTGGGGGGTAGGCAGCTTTTGAGGTGTGCCAGGACCAGCCTCTCGAAGCACTTGGTGATGATGGGGGTAAGTGCAACTGGGCGGAAGTCGTTGAGGCTTGCCGCAGTGGAGTGTTTTGGCACTGGCACGATGGAGGTGGTTTTAAGGCACGTGGGGACAACTGCCTGGGCAAGTGACAGGTTGAAGATATCAGTCCAGACGTCTGCCAGCTGCGCCGCACAGACCCTGAGCACGCGCCCGGGGATGCCGTCAGGGCCAGCAGCTTTACGTGCATTAGTCCTACTCAGTGCCACGTATACGTCATAGGGGGTGAGTGTGAGGGGTTGGTGATCTGCAGGTAGCACAGCCTTGATGGCTGTCTCTAGATTGTCCCTGTCGAAGCGGCCATAGAAGTGATTGAGCTCCTCAAGGAAGGAGGCGTCGCTGGATGTGGGGGTGGTGTTGGCGGGTCTGTAGTCCGTGATGGCCTGGATGCCTTGCCACATGCGTCGGGGGTCGGAGTTGTTGTTGAAGTGCTCCTCAATCCTGAGCTTATGGCAGTGCTTGGCCTTCTTGATGCAGGAAAATCAGCAAAAGCAGATGGAGATGTGCTTTTTTTTTCCTTCTGTGGGGTTTAGTTTAGAGATACAGCTCAGAAACAGGCCCTATCGGCCCACTGGGTCCGTGCCGACCAGCGATCCCCGCACATTAACACTATCCTATACCACCAGGGACAATTTTTAAAAAACATTTACCAAGCCAATTAACCAACAAACCTGTACGTCTTTGGAGTTTGGGGGGAACCAAAAATCGTGGGGAAAACCCATGGAGGTCATGGGGAGAGAACGTACAAACACCGTACAGACAGCACCCGTGGTCAGGATCGAACCCTGTTCTCCGGTGCTGCATTCGCTGTAAGGCAGCAACTCTACCGCTATGCCAACTTGACGGCCATGCTGTGTTACGATGTGGAATGCAACTCATTGCCTTTCCTGGAAGTAGACAGGGAATGTCAATATTTGGAAAACGTAAACATTCACTGGGAAAGCCCAGGAGAGTGGGATGACATGGATTATCTATTCAAAGTATCAAGTTGGACACATTCATCTAAATGGTATCCCTTTGTGTTGTGTCGTTCTATTCTACACGGTGAACGTTTCCTTCTTCAGAAAGCTGGAAGCACCGAGAGTATTGAATAAAGGATCCACTCTCTCATCGCCCGTACACCATGAGCATTATTTAATTTAAAATAACCTGTACCTTGCATGCAAAATGTTTGATAATGGTGAAAGTTCTTGCTCGAATGAAAACATTTGTGCAAGATATGATGAATATATTGCTTGCTTCCACATTAATTATTACTGACGGAATGAATATTTTATTCAGACAAAACCCTGCGATATAGTGATGTAATATATTTTCATATTAAACTGATACCTGTAATATCCCAAGCGGCCGTGCTTTAATGAGGGACTTTTTCCTGCTCTGTACAGGTTGATTTTTTTCCGCACAGATTTGCATCCCATCGTGCTGTTCATTAGTGTGGCAAACACTGCAATTCTCTGTGGTAATTTACCATCTGACAAAGATCCAAGAGATTACACTATTACTACTTATAAACCATCTCTTGAATTTGACAAAAGAGCAGCTGACTACCAGAGTGAGTGAGGATATAAAATTGAAAGTAATTAGCATGTACACCTGCAAACCAGTCGCAATAGATTTGGTGCGTTAGTGCCATCTAGGGTTTAGAAGATATCAGCGCTGGCTCATTCCTAAATCCAACATATTCGCTGCGACTGACTCTAATCGAAGCACGTCAGTAATCAAAGTGCCAGTGACCCGAGTCAACGTGTATCTCCTTAACCATTGCGTTGATGGATTGTGAAATGAGCAGTGAAATAAGAGTAAATTATGGCAGTGAAATCATTGTCAAATAAGGCACAGATAGGGAAGCTAGAAAGAGAACGAGAAAAAACATTGAATCAAAGGGACAGAATTTAGAGGCATTATACTAAGTGTGAAGGTATAATATTTACAGCATCGAAGAACCCGGATGTGGTGATTAACAAATATTTTGCTGTAATAGAATCATGGACTCGTACAGTGCAGAAACAGGCCCTTTAGCCCAACTTGCCCTTGCCTACCAAGATGCCCCATATATGCTAGTCCCACTTACCCACATTTGGCCCATATCTCTCTAGACATCTCCTATTCATCCACTAGTGCAGATGTTTTCTAAATATTGCTAAGGTACCTGCCTCAACTAACTCCTGAGGCACCATGTTCCATGCGCCCACCGCACTATATGTGAACAAGTTGGCCCTCAGGTTCCTTTTCAATCTGTCCCCTCTCACCTTAAACCTACCATATGTCCTCTGGTTTAACCTATTGGTTGGCACGGTGGCTCAGTGATAGAGTTGCTGCCTTACAATGCTCACAGAGCCAGAGATCCGGGCTCGATCCAGACTACAGGCGCTGTCTGTACAGAGTTTGTACGTTCTCCCCGTGACTGCGAGGTTTTCGCCAAGATCTTCGGTTTCCCCCCCACACTTGAGATTTGTAGGTTAATTGGCTTGGTATAAATGTAAATAGTCCTTAGTGTGTTTAGGTTAGTTTGCGGTCATTGCAGACTTGGTGGGTGGAAGGGCCAGTTTCCGCGCTGTATCTCTAAACTAAACCAAAATATAACAATGTTGTTTAACATATATTTAGACTTAAAATGCTTTAACTAATGTCCTCAGGTTCATCACTGCCCACAGGTGCCCCAGCCTCAGGTCAGTCACTGTCTTAGGTTCAGCATGGGTGACAGGTGTAACATCTCCTCAATTCCATCCATGTCCTCAACTCCATCCCTGTCCTCAACTCCATCACTGTCCTCAGCTCCATCACTGTCCTCAGCTCCATCACTGTCCCAACTCCATCACTGTCCTCAACTCCATCCCTGTCCTCAGCTCCATCACTGTCCTCAACTCCATCCCTGTCCTCAACTCCATCACTGTCCTCAGCTCCATCACTGTCCTCAGCTCCATCCCTGTCCTCAACTCCATCCCTGTCCTCAGCTCCATCACTGTCCCAACTCCATCACTGTCCTCAGCTCCATCCCTGTCCTCAACTCCATCACTGTCCTCAACTCCATCCCTGTCCTCAGCTCCATCCCTGTCCTCAACTCCATCCCTGTCCTCAGCTCCATCCCTGTCCTCAACTCCATCCCTGTCCTCAACTCCATCATTGTCCTCAACTCCATCCCTGTCCTCAGCTCCATCCCTGTCCTCAGCTCCATTCCTGTCCTCAACTCCATCCCTGTCCTCAGCTCCATCACTGTCCTCAGCTCCATCACTGTCCTCAACTCCATCACTGTCCCAACTCCATCCCTGTCCTCAGCTCCATCCCTGTCCTCAACTCCATCCCTGTCAACTCCATCACTGTCCTCAGCTCCATCACTGTCCTCAACTCCATCCCTGTCCTCAACTCCATCCCTGTCCTCAGCTCCATCCCTGTCCTCAGCTCCATCACTGTCCTAACTACAATACTGTCCTCAACTCCATCCCTGTCCTCAAATCCATCACTGTCCTCAGCTCCATCACTGTCCTCAAATCCATCACTGTCCTCAGCTCCATCACTGTCCTCAAATCCATCACTGTCCTCAACTCCATCACTGTCCTCAGCTCCATCACAGTCCACAGCTTCATCACTGTCCTCAACTCCATCACTGTCTCAACTCAATCACTGTCCGCAACTCAATTACTGAGCTCAGTCATTATCCTCAGGTCAGTCACAACCCTCGGTTCCATCACTGTCCCAGTTCAGTCACTGCCCTCAGGCCAATCTCTCTCTTTAGGTCCAGCATTCAGAGGTTCATAAGTGATAGGAGCAGAATTAGGCCATTTGGCCCATCAAGTCTACTCCGCCATTCAATCATGTCTGATCTATCTCTCGCTCCTCATTCCATTCTCCTGCCTTCTCCCCAAAACCCCTGACACAATGACTCCGACATTGCTGTCAGGTCCAACATTTCCTTAGGTTCGACGGCTGCCATCCATTCCACCTGCAAAGATGCTTGGGTAAAATGTACAACATTTTATTGATAAAACCATTGGATCTTCTTATTTAGGGATACCTAGATACATTCATCAGAAGATTTAATCTACTGATGTTATCAATAAAATCCTTAACGCTATTTGATAATGGTGGTGCTGGCTCGAAGGGCCGAATGGCCTCCTCCTGCACCTATTTTCTATGTTTCTATGTTTCTATGAATGACAAATGCATTTGATCTCTCGATGCTGTGCAGTTATTAATAAAGAACATTTGAAACTGAAGTAGACAGTGAATTGGCATCAATAAAATCATCAACATAATTAAAATGTTGACAAAGAAAGCTCTATTTACCTGGGTTAAAATATAGTTATAATTAAGAGTAAATGCCTATTATTTTAATTGAGAGTTGTCTTAGATGCTCGACAATGCAATTGTGAATTCATAACTTTCTTCGGAAGTATACCTGGAATATATACTAATAAAAGAAAATCAATGTGGAGAAATAAACTACCAAAAGGAGAGGAAATGCCCCGGGATTATCAACAGGCTGAAATTTTGATCTTGTTAGTTTTTCCAGAAGATTTGTCAAATAGAGATGGACTGTAAAAGCCCTGTCCCATTGTACGAGTTCATTCAAGAGCTCTCCCGAGATTAAAAAAAAATCAAACTCGTGGTAAGCACATAGAATGAACGTAGCGGGTATGTCGGAGCTCGGGGACTCGTAACGGCTCGTAACGCTAACTGCAGGTACTCGGGAAATGCGGTAAGCTCGGGAAGACTTGTGAAGATTTTTCAACATGTTGAAAAATGTCCACGAGAGCCCGATTATTTAAGAGCGGCCATTACCGTAAATCTCCGAGCTCGAATCAGCTCGAAGAATGAACTTCTTCTTCTTTCGTGTGGCGTGCACAGCCTAAAGTTGTTGGACAACTTGTTCTATTTGATCTTCTGTTTGTGCACGTCGAGTTGATTGCATTAGTCGAAACAGGGCGGACCACGTGAAGGTTGCAATCTTCCACCCCTTGAATGAACTCATACAGTGGGTCAGGGCTTTAATCCTACAAGTTGACCTTTTAAAATGTCTGCAGACATGATTGCAGTACTACTGTAACTGCTCCTAAGGAAAGAAAACAAGACTGGCAATTATGCTATTGTCACCTTTAATCCCCAAAAAACGCTTGCAACATAACTTACTAATGCTCACAGTTAACCAAAATAAGACAATCTATTAACCAAAAATTAGTTAACTAATAATATCCTTTAACCCAAACTGGGTCCAACTAATAAAATCTATTAGCCTGAAATAAGCTAACTAATAACATCTATTTAGCCTTAATGGAGAGTGAATGCTGAGTGATAGCTCAATGGGAAAAGGCTATGGTATTGTAAATACACAGGCAAAAGAAAGAACCAACACTATAATCACAATGGTAAAGCCATGGGTTTAGAGGTTCTTTTGCTCAATAGTTTATAACTGCAATAATACTTATGGGCCTGTCCCACTTAGACGATTTTTGAGCAGACTGCTGGCGACTGTCAAGTCGCCTGAAAAACCGGCAACTGGAACGGCGACTGTCGGAGTGGAACACACACACACAAACACAGGGGGCCAGGGCAAGCGGGGGGAATGCTGTCTGAAATTCACACGGTGCAAAGCCAAGGTGATACAGCCACACACCGCAACGAACAGGAAGGTTGGCGCTGTAATTAAGATGGCTGGCACAGTGTACAGTAAGTCCTTTAAAAGAGGGTGGGAGAGGGGGAAGGAAAAGGGGGGAGAAAGGGTGAGAAGGGGGTGAAGGAGTGGAGACAACTTTTAAGAAGCCAGACAACTTTTAATAAGCCAGAGATACAGAGCTGTAAAGGCGGGCATTTAACATTACCGGTCGGTTATCCTTGGTTCTGAAAACTCCTGCTTACGTTTTTTTCCCCCTTAATGATCCAATGAAAATGACCGGTCAGCAACGGCGATTAACTAAAACTACCTACGACTACCTCGACTACCCATAACTACATGGCGACCCCACTACAACTGCACTTACGACTACAGGATTATCGACTATCTCCATGGCGACCAATTTTTGGTCTCAGAAATGTTTTCAACATGTTTAAAAATTTGCGCCAGCCAGATTGAGGCTGTGACTCGTTCCCAGAATGCGGGAACTCCTCGCGACCATGAAGGAGACTCACCAGAGGCCACCAGCGAACATCTAGAGACCATGTGGCGATCGCAGAGTCTCTTGCACTCACCTAAAAAATTGCCTAAGTGGGACAGGCCCATTAGTATTTCAAATGCACATTCTAACAGAACTTTTGACCAATCTACCGTCTTTTGTCCATACGGCCTCTGTTCTTTTTGCTTTCTATTGTATTATTTTTCATAGTCTCTGCATTTTCAAAAATTTAAAGTATAATTTTATTATCTTCCTCCACCATACAGCACCTATTGGTAAGGCTGTGAGCAATTTCCAAGTAATTTTCCTTCCATTATATTAGCCCTTTAAAAAGTTGTACGTGCAAACCAACAAAAAAGAGAACAGTGATCTTTATTAGTTGGATGAAGATTTGGCTTCTTTGTACTACAAGTTGACATTTCCTCTTTTGTGTAGCATACTGGAAACAAGGCAGGAATTCATCTGGTACTCGGAGTAGATATGGTTATGAAATCCCCTGTGATTAATTATATTTAATTCCATTATCATAATTGGTGTAATTGGCAGGCACGGCAGTTGTTAACAGTTACAAACATCTGTGAGAGGGTGCATTGAAACATATTGACCTTCCATGGCATCGCAGAGTGACGTTTCCAGGAGGCCGCGGCCCTTGAGAAGCCAGGTGGCAAGTCCCCAGGGTCGGAGATGCGCAGGAAGATACTGCAGATACTGGTTTACACCGATACGAGACGATGCGACATGATAGAACTTTATTGATCCCCGGAGTGAAATTGATCTGCCAGCAGTCACAACACAACAAGGTACACGAAAATTTGAAATGAAAATTAAATTAAAAGTGAAAAAACCCCAAAGAGACAAGTGACTGTTGTCTGGCAGCCGTGTGCACAGCACCTTCACTGGAACAAACAAACGAACAAAAAAAAATGCAGCCTTTCCTTGGACAGAGGATGCTAAACTACAATGCCTCCCCCCCCCTCACACTATGCCCCCCTTTGTTCTCCCACCGTCCCTCACGGCGGTCCCCCCACTCTGGGTCCACATTTTCTTTCCCTCTCTTCCCCTCCCCTCCCTTACGCTCATCAGCCACTGATCATGGGTCGATCGTGAGCCACTGCCGAGGCTCCCACTGCTGCCGAGGCTTCCCACTGCTGCTGAGGCTCCCACTGGGGCTCTGCGGATAGACACAACATGCTGGAGTAAATCAGCGGGACAGGCAGCGCCTCTGGAGAGAAGAAATGGGTGACCTTTCGGTTCGGGACCCTTCTTCAGACTGAAGAATCTGAGTTCCTCCAGCATTTTGTGTCTGTCTACAAGGTCGGAGATCGTGGCTTCAGGATGAGCCCGCCGAGCAATCCCCTGGTCACACTGAATGTCCAGCAGATCGTAGCTTCAGGGGATCTGGCCCCATGAGGCTAAACAGAAAAGTGGAAGGATCGAGACCTGCAGGAGGAAGTCGTCGAGCCAACCCTCAGTTCATCAGACCCAGCGGACTGCCAGCCTGTAAGGAGAAACTGCAAAGCCAGCCCCTACTCATCCACCATAGACCAGAGACTCCAGTTATTCAGGTTATTTGTAATAACCAATTCTTAAATATCTGTGGTGAATTAGTAAAAGTATGTTTCTGAATATTATTAGAGCCTCTGACAAAAACTCAAAATCAAAATATTTGAAGGTCTCAAGTTAATTTAGCACAAAACTGTAAAGACAAGGGATTTATCAGTCTGAAGAAGAGTCTCGACCTGAAACATCACCCATTCCTTTTCTTTGGAGATGCTGCCTGAGTTACTCCAGCATTTTGTGTCTATCTAGGGCAAGTGACTATTAGTGTTGTGCTAGGCAATGAAGATTTATTTTTTGTGAACTTTTCTTCAGAAAATGTTCTTGAATGCTCAGCTGGTCAGATGAAAGATGGACTGGACACAGACCCAATCCCTTCCATTTCTGATTGATTGATTGATTGAAAGATACAGAATGAAACAGGCCCTTTGGCCCACCGAGTCCATGCTGACCATCGATCACCCGTTAACACTGGTTCTATGTTATACCATTTTCGCATCCACATTTACAGATGTCAATTAACCTACAAACCTGATTAATTTAGACACAAGAAGCTGGAGTAACTCAGCGGGTCAGACAGCATCTCTGGAGAAACAGCATAGGTGGCGTTTCGGGTTGAGACCCTTCTTCAGGCTCGACCAGAAACGTCACCCATTCCTTCTCTCCAGAGATGCTGTCTGACTCGCTGAGTTACCCCAGCTTTTTGTATCTATCTTTGGTTTAAACCAGCACCTGCAGTTCCTTCCTATACAAACCTGCACATCTCTACCATGTTGGAGGAAATCCTAGTAGTCATAGGGAGAATATGCAAACTCTGCTCACTGAGGTCAGGATTGTAACCGGGTCTCTGGCACTTTGTGGCAGCAACTCTACCAGCTGCACCACTGTGCTGCCCGCAGGTGATTTGGAATATTCCTTTGTTTCTCTCATGTTATTAAGGTCATAAGTGTTAGGAGCAGAATTAGGCCATTCGGCACATCAAGTCTGCTCCGCCATTCAATCATGGCAGATCTACTGTATCTCTCCCTCCTAAACCCATTCTCCTGTCTTCCCCCCATAACTCCTGACACCCATACCAATCAAGAATCTATCTATCTCTGCTTTAAAAATATCCATTGACAGCCTCCACAGCCTTCTGTGACAAAGAATTCCACAGATTCACCACCCTCTGACTAAAGAAATGTCTCCTCATCTCCTTCCTAAAAGGACGTCCTTTAATTCTGAGGCTATAACCTCAATCCTAGACTCTCTCACTAGTGGAAACATCCTCTCCCCATCAACTCTATCCAAGCCTTTCACTATTTGGATAAGATTAAGATATCTTTTATTTTAAGATATATTTTAAGATGTTTAAGATATTTTACTTTTGCGAAAAGAAAATGTTGAAATGTCTCCTCTCCTTCCGGATGTTCACTAGTCCCCGGCAATAGTCACTGGTCAGAGAAGGGTGAGTACCCTCCTTCCCAATTCTCCCACCAGTCTTACTGTCTCCGACTACATTTCATCTCTTTTTGCTTTGTCGTTACCTTCTCCCAACTAATTATGATCGGTTCGACATTTGATCTCCATTCCCTTTGCCATATTTTCACGCCTTACACTTCCTTATCTATACACTCCTTACCTCTGTACCGCCCACTCCCATGACATCAGTATTAAGAAGGGTCTCGACCCAAAACACCACCCATTCCTTCTTTCCAGAGATGCTGCCTGTCCCGCTGAGTTACTCCAGCATGTTGTGTCTAGCTCCTGCAGTTCCTTCCCACCATCCACTGACCACCTATTCCTCAGGCTTGATCATTCAACTGTCCAGCCTCAATTAATAGCCAAATAATAAAGCTTGAAGGGCTGTGCACTCTTCATTTTGCTAATCGCATCCAACTCAGGGACAGAGCAATGCAGCAGCAACAAACAATTGGGTGGACTGTATTAAAGCTAAGGAAAAATGTAATTTTCTAATAATGAAATAATGAAAGATGGAATAAATATGAAAAATAGAAATTAATAATGAAAGGTGGAATAAAAAGGCAAGACGAGAGAGTGAACGGACAAAGGAAAGTAGATTGATCAAAAGGAATGTGTAGGAAGGAACTGCAGATGTTGGTTTAAACCGAAGATAGACACAAAAAGCTGGAGTAACTCAGCGGGACAGGCTGCATCTCTGGAGAAAAGGAATGGATGACATTTCGGGTTGAGACCCATCTGACATTAAAAACGAATGTTCTGCATTTAACATTTCAAATTATGTGTGCTATTGTAATTAACAACTTTAAATCCCTTAACATTAGTATTGTGAAATATTTTTAATTGTAATATACGATTGTTGCTTGGGAATTTTAATGGATATAGAATTGAGCTGCATTTCATTTTAATAGTTAATGTGGGCTCCGCCAATGTAAAAACTCTCTGGTCAACATGCACATTTATTTCTTGGAGAAGAAAACTGAGTTTAAACTATTCAGTTTAATTTTTTTTATTGGTTTTGAACTGTTGGCTTCTCTGCAATACCTTCCTCTATCCCGTGCAACCAGAGTTGATTACTTGTGTAAATATCCATAGTCAGCAGATTTGAAAGCTCTGGTAAGCCCAGCATCGATTAAAACTGCTCCTCAATGTCAGGGGAATTGTTTTAAGCTAATTAAAAACCCCAGCACTAAAACAGAGGGAGAGGATATTCAAGCAAAAGAAAGGAAAAAATAATATTGCAAATACATTTTTATTTTAAACGATGAAATAAATTAAAATACCTAGAGTTGAATAAAATTAGATACATTCTTGGTAGAAAATCAACAAGGTCTTGATTAAAGAATGATGCGGAAGAATGAAGAGCGACTCCACGACCTTAGAATCATGAGGAGAACGTTAGCCTCATCATTTACATGGCTAGAAACTCGCTATCCAATTCTTTCTCACCGTTCATTATTAATTTTGGAATAAATTTATTGTTTTTGGTGCATTTCCCTGACCGCAATATATTCCAAAGCACTTTGCAGGCAATAAAGAGGTTTGGTTGGCTCAGATACAGTGTAAGAAATGTGGAAATGTGAAAATAAGAAATGGTGAAGGTGTAGCCTTGGGCATCATTTAATAGGACAAAAGTTGACGATAATTCCAGAATACAATGGTTGTTCTTTAAACCTACCAATTACACAGGACTACATAGTATGCAAGGAAAATCAATATGATTACAGAAGAGGAAATTAGTTTAGTTTAGTTTCTTGTTGTCCCATTCACTGAGGTGAAGTGGAAAGATTGTGTGTGCATGCTATCCAGCCAAAGAAAAGACTTGAAAGGCAACATTTTCCATGCAAAGGTTGGTGATAGTGGTGTGGTACAACATGTTAATGCCATTTGGACAGGTGCTTGGATAATAAAGGTTTAGAGGGGTATGGGCCAAAGACAGGCAAATGGAACAAGCCCAGGTGTGTATGGACAACTTGGTCAGCATGGATGAGTTGCGCCGTAGGGTCTGTTTTCATGCTGTATAACTCTATCACTTCACAAATTTATGAAACAATACATTGAAGTATAAAATAATTTTAAAAAACAAGGCAAATTAGATTAGGGCGGTACAGTGGCTCAGCGGTAAAGTTGTTGCCTTACAAAACGTGCAATGCCGGAGACCCGGGTTCGATCCTGACTACGGGTGCTGTCTGTATGGAGTTTGGACATTCTCCCCATGATCGCGTGGGTTTTCTCCGAGATCTTCGGTTTCCTCACACACTCCAAAGATGTACAGGTGTGTAAGTTAATTGGCTTGGTATGATTGTAAACTGTCCCTAGTGTGTGTAGCATAGTGTCAATGTGTGGGGATTGTTGGGCGGTGTGGACTTGGTGGGCCGAAGGGCCTGTTTCGCTATACTAAACTAAACTAAGTTAGAATGTGATTAAAAAATAGGAGACAAGAGGGTTAAGGGGCTGTCCCAATGCGGCTATCTATAAGATGAGTGTCTTTGACCTTCAAGCTCGAGCTGGATCGACCATCCACGTTGAAAACGCGAGATGGATCGACCGACCACACACACACACACACACACACACACACACACACACACACACACACACAAACACACACATACACACACACACACACACACACACACACACACACCACAAAGGCAGGGGCCAGGGAAAGCGGGGGAGCGTTGTCTGAAGAGGAAGGTAAACGGCTGCACAGTGTACGGTAAGTCCTTTAGAGAGCGCGGGGGGGGGGGGGGGGGGGTAGAGAGAAGGGGATTGAAGGGGAGAGAGGGGGAGAGAAGAGGAGAGAAGGTAGGGAAGAAAGGGGGGAGAAGGGGAGAGAAGGGGAGAGAAAGGGGGGAGAAGGAGTGGAGACACTTTTAAGAAGTATAATAATGTTTAGCGGGCTTTTAACCTACCGGTCGGTATTCCCTGGTCCTGAAAACTCCAGTGTGCCAATTAAAATGCCCGGTCAGCAAAGGAGATTGCCTACGGCTGCCCTCGACTGCCTGTAACTACATACCGACCCCACTCCACTGCACTATGAGTCAAAAAGATCCATGCGGACCAAATTTTACTTGTGGAAAATTTTTCAACATGATGAAAACATTTTTACGATCCAGCTGAGGCCACGAGTATTCGGGAACTTCCCTCGAGCATGAAGGAGAGTTCCACTGATCTCATAGGACCTCCCAGGTCCTCGCGTCCACCATGCTGCGAGTTTGAGTCGAGGGCAAACTCGTGTAAACTCACAGATTAGGTCACCGCAGTGGCATTGAAAGAGGGAAGAAATAAATATTTCGGGGACGGAGAGTGGAGAACGACTGGTCATTGGAAGTAAGAGATGTGAATGATTTTTCAAAAGCAGAAGTTGATTAATTGTAATCACTAAACCAATTTTTGGAAGGCTATGACGAAATCAAAATGAATTGGGAGCAATTCGACAAGTGGTTGACTTAGTTACATCCTCAAAAACTTAATAGCTCATTTGGATGATTCAGGTGTGGTTTAAAAAATAATAAATCAATCTTTACACATTATTCTCCCGGCAATTTGTTTTCCACAAAACAATCAGTTGATAGAAGATGCACACTGAACTAATGTGACATTCAAAGGATTTTTATTGGAGTTATATAAGATGTGTGTGATTAAAATGCAAACTAAATGTTTTTTCCACTGATCAATGCTATTGCATTTATTCCAGGAATAATTACATTGGTTCTTGAATATATTTACATTGAGCAATGCTGTATCATGTCATCATTCATTCAATCAATCAATCAGAAATGAAGAGATTGACATCGGTGAATGCTGACACTATCATTATATATTGTTACATTTATTTATTGCAGCAATTCCTGATATTTAATTACCATAACTTTGAGCCTTTTTAACATAAGAAGGAACTGCAGTTGCAGGAAGGAACTGCAGTTGCTGGTTTAAACGGAAGATAGACACGAAAAGCTGGACAGGCTAACTCAGCGGGACAGGCAGCATCTCTGGAGAGAAGGAATGGGTGACATTTCGGGTCGAGACTCTTCTTCAGACTCACATCAGGAGAGGCGATGGGACAAAGATAGAATGTAGTCGGAGACAGTAAGACTGGTGGGGGATCTGGGAAGGGGAAGGGAATGGAGAGAGAAAAAGCAAGGGCTATCTGAAGTTAGAGAAGTCAATGTTCATACCGCTGGGGTCCAAAAACTACCCAAGTGAAATATGAGGTGCTGTTCCTCCATTTTATGGTCATTATGGTCAGCACAGATGTTGTGGTTCAATGGGCTTGTTCCTGTACTGTTCTATTCTATACTCACTAATTGACACATGACACCATTATTCACTTGAAGATAATCCAATAGATGCAGAACGGAACAGATATTGCGTGATTGTCAATTCTTCATGGAGATTAGCATCACTTGTACTGACAAATAAAAAACATCCTTGATATTTGGCATCCAATGCATTCTATTGCAGACTGGATGCTACTAAGAATTATTCTTGATGTTACAATTTAGTCCTGGCAATTTATATTGCAGGGGACCGTTTTATCACACACAACCTTGGGTCTGAAGAAGGGTCTCGACCCGAAACGTCATCCATTCCTTCTCTCCACAGATGCTGCCTGACCCGCTGAGTTACTCCAGCTTTTCGTGTCTATCGCAGAAGTGAGAAGATGTAATGTTATATTCAAGCAGATAACGATTTATCCTGAGGATATTTTTTTTTACTTATTATTGTGATAAGCCCATTGTTGAACAACAGCTCAAATGCCACTGATGTACCTGCAGTAATGACATCATTGTTTCTTGACCCTTCATTGTCTCAGAATATTATACTCTCTCTATCTATCTATCTATTTTTTTGTTTCTCTCCCACTTATTATATTGGTTACAGTGGTTTACATGTTCTGTTGTGCTGCTGCAAGTAAGAATTTCATTGTTCTGTCTGGGGCGTATGAAACTCTTGCACTATATTGAATTTAGAAAAAAAGCTGCCACTTACGGCTGTGATTTTTGGCCATCTTACTCAGAGTTCCCCTCCACTGCGTAGGACAAGAGGATTTTTCCCATCCATGAAAAATAAAAGAGTTATTAGTGTTTTAAAAATGTTGAGATTCACTCTCCTAAAGGCCATGCCCCTTCCGGAGGGACTATAAAACCCGGAAGTGTTGAGTGCCTCAGTCAGTCTCTGCAAGATGGGGGAGCGGGAGGGTCACGTCTCTCAGTCTGAGCTGAGAATAACACTGAACTTGTGTCTACTAAACTGTGAGTGGTTTTACTTACCTGTCAGTGCCCTTAATGTGGTTTGAAAATATAGTTTGGAAATGCTAAAGCTGTGTTGCCTTTGGTTTGGAAAAGCTAAAGCTGTGTGCCTTAGGTTTGGAAATGCTAAAGCTGTGTTGACTTTGGATTGGAAATGCTAACCTGTGCTGCCTTTGGTTTGGAAATGCTAAAGCTGTGTTGCCTTTGGTTTGGAAATGTTAAAGCTGTGTTGCATTTGGTTTGGAAATGTTAAAGCTGTGTTGCATTTGGTTTGGAAATGCCAAAGCTGTGTTGCCTTTGGTTTGGAAATGCTAAAGCTGTGTTGCCTAATTAAAGTTGCCTTGCCTAATTAAAGTTGCCTTGCCTTCTATATAATGAAGTGTCTAATCTTGACCACTTTCTGTTTGCACTTTATATTGATTTTAGAAAAAAAACGCTACCACGTAAGGCTGTGGTTTTTGGCCATCTTACTCAGAGTCCTCCTCCGCTCATCAGGTGTCGAGGATTTTTCCCATCGATGAAAAATCAGAGTTATCAGTGTTTTAAAAATGTTGAGATTCTTTCTCCTGTCAATCACGCCATGAAGGCCACACCCCTTATGGTGGGAGGGGGAAGGGACTATAAAACCCAGAAACGTGGGCGTGGCTCCGTTTCTGCATGATGGAGAGAGGGAGAGGTCATGACTCGCTGTCTTTAGTGGCCTTGCACCCTACTTGAAGTGGTAAGAACCTGCACTTGAATTTGGTGGCCTTGCACCCTCCTTGAAATGGAATTTCAAGGAATAGCCGTGAGTCAACTGCCAGCCCACCAGCCATGAGTGAGTGAGCTGCCAGCACAACAGGCTTGAGTGACTGAGCCACCAGCCCAAGAATCCATTTGGCCCATGATCCATACTAGCTCTCTGGAAACCAGTCCCTTCAGCCCACAACACCCACATTAGCGCTCCAGAAAGCCCCCCCCCCCCCCCCCCCCCCCCACTGACCACTGACCACCAATATTGGAATTGGTGGAGAGGTGGAATGTTGCAATGGGGGACGAGCCCTCCCGTGTGATGTTGGGACCCAACAAGTTCCACTTCGTCTAGTATTTCATGTAATAGTGCCCCTATAAACACACAATACTCCAAATGTTGCCAAACTAAAGTTCAGCATGACTAACTAACTATTATACTCAATGTCCGGTCTGGTGAAGGCAAGCATACCATATGCCTTCTTTATCATTTTATCTGCACTTTCACGGAACTATGGAGTTTTGTTGCTGCCTGTGTGGAGTTTGTACATTCTCCCCGTGACCTGCATCGATTTTCTCCGGGTCCCCCAGTTTCCTTCCACACTCCAAAGACGTACAGTTTTGTAGGATAATTGGTGTGATAACATTGTAAATTGTCCCTAGTGTGTGTAGGATAGTGTCAGTGCACGGGCTCGCTGGTCAGCGTGGACCTGTTGGGCCAAAGATCCTGTTTTTGCTCTGTATCCCTGAACTAAACTAACAGATAAAGGGGTATTAATGTTCAGAGTTTTGTCCAAGCCAAATTTAATAGACTGATGGCTGTGGGGAAGTAGCTATTCCTCAACCTGGTCACTGCAGTTGGACTCAAGCTCCTGTACCTTCTGCCTGAAGGTAGCAGGGAGATGAGTGAGTGGCCAGGACGGTGTGGGTCCTTGATGATACTGCCAGCCTTTTTGAGGCAGCGACTGTGATAAATCCCCTCGATGGAAGGGAGGTCAGAGCCGATGATGGACTGGGCAGTGTTTACTACTTTTTGTAGTCTTTTCCTTTCCAGGGCGTTCAAGTTGCCGAACCAAGCCACGATGCAACCGGTCAGCAAGCTCTCTACTGTGCACCTGTAGAACTTAGAGAGAGTCCTCCTTGACAGACCGACTCTCCGTAATCTTCTCAGGAAGTAGAGGCGCTGATGAGCTTTCTTAATAATTGCATCTGTGTTCTCGGACCAGGAAAGATCTTCAGAGATGTGCACACCCAGGAATGTGAAGCTCTTGACCCTTTCAACCATCGACCCGTTGATATAAACAGGACTGTGGATCCCCATCCTACTCCTTCCAAAGTCCACAATCAGTTCCTTGGTTTTGGTGGTGTTGAGAGCCAGGTTATTGTGCTGGCACCATATGGACAGTTGCTCGATCTCTCTTCTATACTCTGACTCATCCCCATCAGTGATACGTCCTACAACAGTGGTGTCGTCATCGAACTTGATGATGAAGTTTGCACTATGGCCGGCTACACAGTCATGAGTATAGAGTGAGTACAGCAGGGGGCTGAGCACGCAGCTTTGAGGTGCTCCCCTGCTGATTGTTATCGAGATCGCATTCACCGTTGATCTGTTGTGGCGGTAAGCGAACTGCTGTGGGTCCAGCTTTTTGTTGAGGTAGGAGTTGATTTGCGTCATGATCAACCTCTCAAAGCACTTCATCACCACAGGTGTTAGTGCCTCTAGTTGTTAGTCATTGAGCCACGTCACCTTGGTCTTCTTGGGCACCGGTATTATTGATGCCCTTTTGAAGCAGGTGGGAATCTCAGACCTCAGATGTGATGGGTTGAAAACGACCGTAAAAACTCCAGCCAGTTGGTCCGCACAGGTTTTTAGAACATGACCAGGTATACCATCAGGTTCAGGCACTTTTCGAGGGTTCACCCCTCTGAAGGAATTCCTGACGTTGGCCTCTGTGACTGACACTGAAATACCACCACAGCGAATGGAGGCTCGGGAAGGCACATCGGTGTTCTCCGTATCAAAGCGTGCGTAAAACGCATTGAGCTCCTCAGGGAGTGATATTTTGCCAACATTCAAGCTGCCTCCTGGTTTCGCCTTGTAGGAGGTGATTGCATTCAGGCCCCGCCACAGCTGCCGAACATCTGTCTCATCCTCAAGCAGAAGTCCCTTTTGGCCTTTTTGATGGCCTTACCAAGGTCGTATCTAAACTTCTTGTAGACCACTGTATCACCAGACAAGAATGCCCGGTGTCTGATCTTCAGAAGAGTGTACGGATCTCAAAGTTCATTCAAGGTTTCTGATTGGGAAACACTCGGAAGGTTTTGGTGGGGGTGCAGTCCTCCACACATTTCTTAACGAAGTCTGTAACGACTGTGGCGTATTCGTTCAAGTCCATTGCCAATTCCTTGAACATTGCCCAGTCTACTAAATCGTATTTTGTAAAGATTTTTTTCAAATCAGAAGATGAAAATGTATTAAAAATCATGAACTCATATGAACCACCGCACATACTTTCATATTATTCAAATTCAAGTGCTCATATTATTGAACTGTCTGAGTATTACATTATAAGTGAGAGTCCTGTAGTTGTTCCTCTGCCCCCCCCCCCCCCCCCCCGCCCCCGACCAGCTCTGTACTGTCCTCACTTCTGGGGGTGCGCTCTTTATTTTTTTAATTTGTATTTATTTTTTGGGTCTTTTTTAAAGTATTTTTATTATTAGAAGCAAGTACATAATAAGAACATTTCATGCATAACAGTCATATATTGCTAATATTATCAATATTATCAATTATTTAATGGCTGCATCTATATATATATATATATATTTTATAGATAGAAAATAATAATGAGAGGGAAAAAAAGCATGATAAAGAAGAATGGAACAATTTACTAATAGTACAACATTGGAGATAGGTTCTTAAATTATCAAATATAACTTTTCATCTAATCCTTGATTCGAGCTTCAGTCAGGTTCTCGTGCTGAACAAGTTTGCCCCTTCAAACAGTCAATAAATGGAGACCATATTCTGATAAAAAGTTCTTGTTGGTCCATTAAGACAAGTCTAATTATTTCCAAATGTAGGGTCTCCGACATTTCCATAAACCACATTTTAATTGTGGGGGTTATAGGACCTTTCCAAAATTTTATTATAAATTTTTTCCCAGTTATTATACTACAGTCGATGAAGTTTCTTTGGCTTGCAGTAAGTGTTAGACTGTGTCCTGATATTCCTAATATTATTAGTTTTGAGCCGGGATCCAATTGGGTGTTGACAACTTCCGAAATTATCTTAAAATTTTCTGTCCAAAAGTTTTTAATTTTTATACAACTTACAAATGTGTGAGTTAAGTTAGCCTCTAAAAGCTGACATTTTTCACAGATAGGAGATATATGTGGAAAGATTCTATTTAAGTTGTTTATGAGTAATATAACCTATGTAATACTTTAAATTGTATTAAAGAGTGTCTGGCATTTAACGAGCATTGATGTACATGTTGTAAGCTTTTGTCCCAAATATCTTTCATTATTGGTTGGCCTAGTTCATTTTCCCATGTTTGCCTATATGATTCCGTCGGTGGTGCTTCACTGTCTAATAGGATATTGTAGATATGAGATATTCATTTATCTGTATTAGGATGTTTATTTAAACATTCATCAAGAGTTTCTGGATCTCTAGTTCTGTAATCCTGTGTATTTGATTTAGCATAACGTCTAAGTTGTAAATATCTGAAATAGTCATTTGAGTGGAGTCGGTAAGTTTGTTGTAGCTACTGAAATGAAAGAAATGTACCTTTCCAGAGATGACCCATCTTTTTAATTCCGTAATTTTTCCATTGTAAAAAACCTTTATCCAACATTGAAGGTTTAAATGCAGGATTGTTTACAATGGGAAGAAGTAATGATAGATTATCCAATTTTAAAGTCTTTTTTAATTGTTTCCAAATTCGTATACCACTGTATATTATAGGGTTGTCACTATAGTTTTTTTTGTTCAATTTAGTGGTAGCAAACAGAATCGAACCAATGCGCGCTCTTTAATTACAATAGAAGGGAGGTTGGTTTGGTGATAGTCTGGGCTGCATTCACAATTTGCTGCAATTTCTTGTGGTCTTGGATTGAGCTGTTCCCAAACCAAGCTGTGATGTACCCTGGTAAAATGCTTTATTTTCCTGTTGTACTCACATATGATTTAATTTGCCTGGACAGCATGCAAAACAAAATTTCTCACCGTATCTTAATACACGTGATAACAGTAAACCAATAACCAATAAAGTAAATCTATGTTATATGCACAGTCAGTAATCTTTTTACACTTTATATATAATTAGTTATCGTATTTTGTAAAGATTTTTTCAAATCAGAAGATGAAAATGTAGTGAAAATCATGAACTCATATGAACCACTGCACATACTTTCAAAGTGCTCATATTATTGAACTGTCTGAGTATTACATTATAAGTGAGAGCACAATGTCTGCTGAAAGTCCCAAACTGAAGGATCATGGTGTTATGACAGATTCCATCTTCCATATAGAAAAATCGAAACATAGAATGGTACAGCACAAGAACCCGCCCTTTGCCATATAATGTCTGTACCAAACATGATATCAATCTTGCTTGGCAGCTTACAACCCAGTGGTATGAATATTGACTTCTAGTAACCCTCACATCCCCTCTCTCTCCGTCCCTCCTCCCCATCCAAGTCATATCAGTTTCAAAGTCATCTTGTTGAGTCTCATTGTCTGTAACTCGTTTTCACCTAGGCCACAGATAACAATGGTCCGTTTCCTTTATCATCATTCCTTTTTTGCACATCTTTAATTCATTTGTTCTATATCTCTCTACGTCACTGTCTATGTCTCTTGCTTTCCTCTCCCCTGATTCTCAGTCAGACGAAGGGTCTCGACCCGGAACGTCACCTATTCCTTTTCTCCAGAGATTCCGTGTGACCTGCTGAGTTCCTCCAGCTTTTTATGTTTATGATATCAATACCATCTCTTATCGACCTATGCATGATCCATATGCTGTACCGCAATTTCCTGCATATCCACATCCCCATTCAAAAGCCTCTTAAATGCCACTATCAAATCTGCCTCAGTCACCAACCCTGGCCACATGTTCCAGACACTCACCACCCTTTGTGTAAAAAACATGCCCCCCACATCTCCTTTGAACATTACTGCTCTCACCTAGAAGGGCCTGTCACACTAGCGCGCGATTAGACGCGACAAGCGCGACCTACCGTGGTCTCTTTAGTCGTCCGGCCTCGCGTGACCCTGTCCCACTGCGATCGCCGGAGTCTCGTGGAGTTGCGCGGACTCGTGTGTAGCTGGTGTCGACATCGCGCGTAGTGTCCAAAAACCGACACTGCTTAAAAATTACGCGCGGCAAAATCCTGTCGCGCGGAACGTGATGACGTTTTGACGTTGTGCGTCTTCAGCGTGGCGTTGCGTGATGACGTCACTGCCCGACGTCGTGCAACGCGCATGCTCATGCGCATCGTCACGTGATGAAAAATAACGTCCTTCCTTCGGACGTCGCGCGTGTAATCGCGCGCTAGTGTGACAGGCCCTTCACTCGCACCGGGATCGCCTGACCCCCACGCGACCCCCGCGTCCGAATTTGTCGCGCTTATCGCGTCTAATCGCGCGCTAGTGTGACAGGCCCTTAAGGGTCTGCCCTCTTGTACTTGATTTTTCCATCCTAGGGGAAAAGGTACTGGCTGTCTACCCTATCTTTACCTCATAATTTTATATACTTGGGCTGGAGGTCCTTTTTCCACTCTGTATCACTCTATGACTCTATCAAGGTGATTTGATGGGTTAAGGAATTTGAGGGGTAACTTTTTTATGCAAAAGGATGGTGGGTGTCTGGACCAAGCTGCCAGAGGCAGTAGTTGTGGCTGGGACTATCCCAACGTTTAAGAAACAGTTAGACAGGTACATGGAAAGGACAGGTTTGGAGGGATATGGACCAAGCGCAGACAGGTGGGATTAGTGTAGCTGGGACATGTGGGCAAGTTGGGCCGAAGTGCCTCTTTCCACTCTGTGACTTCTCTCAGTATGAAATGCGTGAAACACTAAACTAATATCCTGCTTCTGCTTTGTGTGGGTTCCGAAGATACTCTGGTAGTATTTCAGAGAATGCAGGGGAATTCCACCTGGGGACATTGCCAATATTTCTCACACAGACACGCTTATAAAAACAGATCGTCTGGTCAATAACTGCTAATTAAATTTGCAAACTGGTTTTTGCATTTGTTATTTGGCAATAGAATGGCAGTGTGGTACAGTTAGGGGCCTCTCCGAATTAGACTATTTTTAGGCGACTGCCGGTGACTGTCATAGTCACAGCAGGTCGCCGGAAAAACTGGCGACTGGACCCCCATTCGACATAAAATTTCAAATAGAATCATTACTTTACCAACAAAAAAAACAAAGTCAGCACCTGCGACAACCTACGTCACCTGGCAACAAAATACGTTAACCTGGCGACAATATACGACAACACGTCAGGAGAGGTCAAGTTACGCTCATTGGCATCGAACCCTCTGCTGCCGACTGTCGACGAAAAATGTTCAACATGTTCAAAATCCAGTGGCAATCAGAAAGACGCTACGACTCTTTGAGCAACTGAGGAGACTACTCATGGCCATACAGGCGACATCCCGGTGACCATGTGGCGATCATGTGCCCTGTAGTCCAGTAAAAAATAGTCTAAGTGGGACCGGCCCTTATATCATACCAATAATCTGTATGGAGCTATGACTGTACGTTCTCCCTCTGACTGCGTGGGTTTTCTCTGGGTGCTCTGGTTTCCTCCCACATTGCAAAGATGTGCAGGTTTGTCAGATAAATTGGCTTCTAGAAGTGTTCTCTAGTGTGTAGGTAAGAACTAGTGTACAGCTAATAGGGTGACACAGAGGCAAAGTGGTGGAGTTGCTGCCTTACAGCGCCAGAGACCCAGGTACAATCCTGACTACTAGTGCTGTCTGTACGGAGTTTGCACGCTCTCCCTGTGAGTGTGTGGGTTTTCTCCGTGTGCTCCGGTTCTCTTCCGCATTCCAAAGAGGTGCAAGTTTGTAGGTTAATTGGTTTCTGTAAATTGTGCCTACTGTGTCAGTAGTGAACTACTGTACAAGTGTTGGCACAGAGCCTGTGATCGTTGGTCGACACAGATTTGGGTGGGCCGAAGAACCTGATTCCATGCTGTATCTCTAAACTAAACTAAACTGTTACCCCATAATGCCAGAGGCCTGGGTTCAATCCTGACCTCCATCACTGTCTATATGTAATTTAGACATTCCCTGTGGGATTTCATGGATTTCTCCCACAGATGTGTGGGCCGTTAGGTTAATTTGCCACTTTAACTTGCTCCAAGGGCGGCAAGGTGGTGTAGTGGTAGAGCAATTGCCTTAAGGGCCTGTCCCACCAGCATGCAACTCGATGCGATTAGCGCGACCTAACGTGGTCGCTTGAGCCGTCCGGCGTCGCGGGGCCGGTCCCACTTCGATCGCCGGAGCCGTGCGGAATTGTGCGGAGTTCGTCCCGAGTTCGTCCCGACGTCGCGCGGGGCTCCGAAAAACCGACAATGTCCAAAAATCCCGCGCGGCAACGGTTTGTCGGCTCGCAGTCGCCGCGACATTTACACACCGCCCGGACATCGTGCCTCCGTGAAACTATTTGTAAGTGCCTCCGTGACCCTCTATGTGTGTGGCTCCGTGGCCCTGTATGTGTGTGTGTCTCGGTGCCCCTCTCTGTGTGCCCCTCTAAGTCCTGGCGAACTTACCTTGGACTTGCTTCAAGTTCGCCTCGCTTTGCGCCGCGTTGCGCCACTCACCCAACCTCCGCGCGGCCCCTACTGCCGGTTTAGTTGCGCTTGCCGCATGCAGGCGCATGCTGGTGGGACCGGCCCTGTACAGGGGATCACCCGACCTCCGCGCGGCCCCCGCTGCCGGTTTGATCGCGTTCATCGCATATAGTTGCGTGCTGGTGGGACAGGCCCTTTACAGTGCCAGGGACCCGGATTCGATCTTGACTACGGATGCTAGTCTGCAAGGAGTTTGTACGTTCTCCACGTGACCTGCGTAGGTTTTCTCCAAGATCTTCTGTTTCCGCACACTTAATTGTTATAATAGAACTTATCCCGGGCTGAGGAAGGGTCTCGGCCCGAAAACATCACTCATTCCTTCTCTCCAGAGCTGCTGCCTTTTATTCCAGCTTTTTGCGTCTTTCTTCGTGTTGTACTAACAACTCTTTTCTTTGCCTCGACTGCAGCCAGAAAGACTAAACTCATAAACTTTTGATACCATTTACATTGAGCGATATTCCACACTTCCCAGGATGTTATAGGGATACCCATTTCAACAGTTCATCAATTGCATATTTTACGATATTGACATTAACTTGTCCACAGAGGGTTGTTAAGACATATTAAACATATGCTATAATCATAAGCTTGAGGGGGAATTGATGGGGTGAATTCGGAGTCTTTTACCTAGAGTAGGAGAAGGAAGAGCCAGAGGATGCAGGTTTAAGATGAGGGGAGATTTAGTAGGAACATGAGGGGTAACTTTTTCACTCAGAGGGTGAAGGGTATATGAAATGAGCTTACTTTACTTTAGAGATACAGTACGGAAACAGGCCCCTCAGCCCACCACGTCCGCATCGACCAGCAGTCCCTGTACATTAACACTATCAGACACACACTAGGGACAATATACACTTATACCAAGCCAATTTACCCACAAACCTGTACGTGTTTGGAGTGTGGGAGGAAACTGAATATCTCTGAGAAAAACCACATGGTCACGGGGAGAACGTACAAACCCCGAACCGAGAGCATGGATCAGACTCGGGTCTCCGGCGCTGCAAGCGCGGTAAGGCAGCAACTCTACCGCTGCACCACCGTGCCGCCCTGAGGGAAGGTAATCGAGATGGGCACCATAACAGCACGTAAGATACAATTGGACAGATACGTGGATAGGAAAGGTTTAGAAGTGTATGAGGCAAATACGGGCCAAGGGGACTAGCTTACATGGGGCATCTGGGTCTGCATGGACAAGTTGGGCTGCAGGACCAGTTTCCATACTCTGCGATTCTATGACTCGAGAATATCGAGACTCACCATATCTCTCATCAGAGTGTGGTGAATCTGTGGAATTATTTGCCAATTCTTGGTGGAGGCCAAGTCAGTGGATAGTTTTGAGGCAGAGATAGTTAGATTCTTGATTAATATGGGTGTCAGAGGTTATGGGGAGAAGGCTGGAGAATGGGGTTAGGAGGGAGAGATAGATCAGCCATGATTGAATGGCAGAGTAGACTTGATGAGCTGAACGGCCTAATTCTACTCCTATCCCTTAAGACCTTATGATCTCATGATATTTGAAAGGATAGAAAAGTAATCAGGAAATTAGTTTCACAAACTTAAATATCAAAAATAAATTCAAAGGAAGTTCTGCTGCAACTTCATAAATTACAGATTTGATATATTTTTGAGTTTTACCCTTCACAAATTAAGATGGGTGCGAATCAATGATTCTGTATTTTTTTCCCTCCGCATGAGAGGTTAAAGAAGAACGTGTGAAGTTGTCAGCAATCATGGACTGTGGCAAGCTGAAAAATACTTGCACATTCTCTGCACAAGCACCTGGGGAGGGAAAGGAATGAATAAATGAATAGGTTTATTGGCCAAGTATTCACATACAAGGAATTTGCCTTGGTGCTCCACCCACTAGTGACAACATGACATACAGTGACAGTTAGGAATGACACATAAAACATTAAAAATTAATAATAAAACATTATCGATGAAACATGTGAATTAAATGAAATACCAGAGCAAAAGGAGGCTACAGATTTTTGGTTATTAAGTAAAGGACAGGCAAAATATGGAGTTGGGACCTTTCTTCAAACTTGAGTGCTGTGCTCAAGATTCCAGCATCTGCAGTCTCTTGCGCCTCCAGTTTCAACTCAAACTGAACAGCAGTAGTTGAGGAAGAGTAGAGATGTATGCATCAACAGAGCTCAGTGGCTGTACATTTCTGACCCACAGATCCAAACATCGACTGGTCATATAGTCTAGCAGGATCTGAGAAGGGTGGAGATCGAAGGAAAATACGTGTTCTTGACCACAGGACCATAGTATCAGCAATGCAGTTTAAGAGTAGGGTTGGTACAGTATGTCCTCAGAAATCTTTAGCTGTGACAAAATAGACAGAAGCTTATGACGTTCAACAGAGTGTTTCAGAGTCTGCAACTGGACATCCTCAGTGTGTCTGAAGCAGGTGTTTGGCTATACATGTCATTCATGTCAACATGGGCTTAAAGGGGCTGTTGCATTTGGGCGATCTAATTGGCGAGTTTAGAAGAGTTTGAAAAAATGACATGTTGAAGACCTCCTTCGATTATGTAGAAGACCTCCTTCGACCTCCTTCGACTATGTTGAAGACCAGCTTCGACTAGCTACGGCTAGCTACGCCTAACTTCGGGAAAATTGGACACCGAATAGTGGAGAGTGAAGACGACCTCCTTCGAACTCCCTTCGACTATGTTGAAGACTATCTACGACTACCTTCGACTACCTTCGACTATCCTCGATTACCTATGACTAACATGCCGACCTACTACGAACTACTACGACTAAACCTACGAGTAAAAAAGTATTGATTTTTTCTATGGCGACCTTTTTTTACTTGTGAGCATTTTTTAACATATTGAAAAAAACTCCGCAAACTAGCTGAGGCCTCGAGTACGCGGAGACCACTCTCGAGCATGAAGGAGAGTTACGAAGACCTCCTACAACCTCGTGTTGACCATGCTGTGAGAATTATTCGAGGGCAAACTCGCCCGAACTCGCGGATTAGGTCGCCCAAATGGGACAGCCCCTTTAACTGGTTCCAACACAGAGGCCAAGAAGAGGTTTTAAATCAGGTAACTGAACCATCCTATCACCAACTGGAGAGCAGTCCTAAGCTAAAACTATCATCTACCTCCAAGGATACACACAGATTATCTTTAATTTGACTTTACTGGATTTTATCTTGCATTATACATTATTCCCTTCATCCTGTATCTCTACACTGTGAACGGCTCGATTGTAATCATGTATGGTTTTTCTGAATGGATAGCACGTAACAAAAAGCTTATCACTTTACCTCAGCACACGTGACAATGAACTAAACATAACTGAACTACCGTAAACTTCAAACCTGTAAAACACCTATTGTTCTTATTTCTGTCACCTTTGTTCCAACCATCAGCTTGTCAAACCCCCCCATTTCCAAAAAAACCCATAAAATGCTGGAGCAACTCAGATGCTGCCTATCAACTGGGCGGTCAAGGTGGCGCAGCGGTAGAGTTGCTGCCTTACAGCAAATGCAGCGCCGGAGACCCGGGTTCGATCCTGACTACGGGTGCTGTTTGTATGGAGTTTGTACGCTCTCCTCGTGACCTGCATAGGTTTTCTCCGAGGTCTTCGGTTTCCTCCCACACCCCAAAGGCATACAGGTTTGTAGGTTAATTGGCTTGGTAAATGTTAAAAAAAATGCCCTTAGTGGGTATAGGATAGTGTTAATGTGCGGGGATCGCTGGTTGGCCCGGAACCATTGGGCCAACACGGCTTGTTTCTGCGCTGTATCTCTAAACTAAGCTAAATTAAATCCCCTCCCCCTCTATCTTTCACTCATCCTATAACTCATCAGGCTTTGTCCTGCCGCATCTCTCTTCCAACTTTCTCCTACCCCCAACACCCCCCCCTTCCCCCCCCCCGGGTGATCATTGGTCAGCGCAGGGTTACACAAAAAGCTGGAGAAACTCAGCGGGTGCAGCAGCATCTAAGGAGTGAAGGAGATAGGCGACGTTTCGGGTCGAGACCCTTCTTCGCCTATCTCCTTCGCTCCTTAGATGCTGCTGCACCCGCTGAGTTTCTCCAGCTTTTTGTGTAACCCTCGATTCTCCAGCATCTGCAGTTCCTTCTTTAACACAATTGGTCAGCGCAGACTCACTGTATCTTTAAAGAATGATCTCTCTGGGGAAGATCCCAACACGAAATGTCACCTAGACATAATCTCTAGAGATCCTTCAGCACGTTGTGCCTTTTTAAAAAGAAAACACCATCTGCCTTGTATCTACTACCATTCTTCCACTTGGTTTAGCCTCCATGTCGTGCAATCTTGCCGCAAGCCCCTAGATGTAGTACCCACCACGCCAGGACTGCAGCTCAAGGTGAAGAGGTGCTGACTGAAGGTGTCCAGTCACTGGAGCAGACTGAGAATGGGATCAAAGAACTGCAGATGCTGCTTTACATTTAAAAAAACCCCAAAGTGCTGGAGTAACTCAGCAGATCAAGCAGCATTCTGGAGTAAAGATAGACACAAAGTGCTGGAGTAACTCAGCGGGTCAGGCAGCACCTCTGGAGAGAAGGAATGGTTGACACTTCGGGTCAAGATTCCGTCTCTCCAGGGATGCTGCCTGTCCCGCTGAGATACTCCAGCATTTTGTGGTCTATCTCTTTTTTTGTCATGGCAACAATTATTTCCTGTTGAGTCGTAGAGTCATACATCGTGGCAACAAGCCCTTCGGCCCAACTTACCCAGGCCAGCCCACATGCGCCATCTACACTAGTCTCACTTGCAGGAAGGACATTCTTGCTATTGAGGGAGTGCAACGTAGGTTCACAAGGATAATTCCTGGGATGGGGGGACTGTCATATGCTGAGCGAATGGAGCGGCTGGGCTTGTATACTCTGGAATTTAGAAAGATGAGAGAGGATCTCATTGAAACATATAAGATTATTAAGGGTTTGGACACGCTAGAGGCAGGAAACATGTTCCCGAAGTTGGGGGAGTCCAGAACCAGGGCCACAGTTTACGAATAAGGGTAATCCATTTAGAACGGAGATGAGGAAACACTTTTTCACACAGAGAGTTGTGAGTGTGGAATTCTCTGCCACAGAGAGAGTTAGATAGAGCTCTTATAGATAGCGGAGTCGGGAGATATGGGGAGAAGGCAGGAACGGGGTACTGATTGTGGATGATCAGCCATGATCACATTGAATGGTGGTGCTGGCTCGAAGGGCTGAATAGCCTACTCCTGCACCTATTGTCTATTGTCTATTGCCTGCACTTGCCAGGTATCCCTCTGAATCTGCCCTATCTCTGTACCTGCCCAAATGTCTCTGAAACACTATGAAAGTACCTGCCTCCTCCTGCAGCTCGTTCCATACACCCACCACCCTTTGTGTAAACCATGTAGACACAAGGAACTGCAGATGCTGGAATGTTGAGTAAAACACAAAGCACTGGAGTAACTCAGCAGGTCAGGCAGCATTTCTGGATGACAAAGATAGACCACATTCCACGTTGGGTCACTTCTATGGACTGTTTGAAGAGGTAGGACTATATGAAGAATTGAGACTGCATGAGGACTGTAGAGAGAACAGAGGATGCCTTTCCGTACGATACCATATTCTACAATGCTGAAAAAATATATTGATTATTTCAATTTTTGCTATCTTCATAAATAAAACAATTCATTCATTTTTACTCAATATATTGTCCCATATATTATGCGACTATTTGGCTGTAATAGAGTATTCTGAGCAATCTGTCTTGTCTAATATATATTTGATTACATTGTAAGTACTTCAAATGATGACGCTTTGCATTGTATTAGAAGATCACATCCATAGCCCAGTCAGTAAAATTATTTCTGACTCGCGCCTCAAAGCAATTAATTAAAAAAATGTCTGTCCACTGTGTGACCGATTGTTGAGCGAATGTAAATAACGGCATTTGTTTGCAGCTAAACAGTGCAATCTTTTCAAGTTGAAATGAAAACAAATTGGTCAGCCTGTGTGTCTAATGGGGCCATTTATTTTCATCTCCCTGCCTAAGCACATTATTGCACAGGAACTAAGCACTTGCACGGCTCTCATTTTTATTTGTGGGGATTTGTTATAATTATGTATGCCCAAAATAATAAAGATAAATTACTTATTGGTGGAAGTATATACATCACGGCATTCTTAGTTTCCATGCCAAATGCCCCCCACAGTGACTCGTGCACACAAATAGAAAGAAAAGCAGATTTAACATGAGCATTAACGATATCTTTAAAATCATTCTTCCACGGACTGAATTACATTTCGGGTAGCGCAGCTGGTAGAGTTGCACGAGAGACTCGGGTCCGATCCCGACCTCGGGAGCTGCCTGTGTGGGCGTTTGCACGTTCTCCCTGTGACCGCATTGGTTTTTTTCTGGGTGCCCTGGTTTTCTCCGAAATCCGGAAAAAGCATGTGCGGGCTTCGAGGTCACTTGACCTCTGTAAACCGCCCCTCGTGTATTAACATAGAAACATAGAAATTAGGTGCAGGAGTAGGCCATTCGGCCCTTCGAGCCTGCACCGCCATTCAATATGATCATGGCTGATCATCCAACTCAGTATCCCGTACCTGCCTTCTCTCCATACCCTCTGATCCCCTTAGCCACAAGGGCCACATCTAACTCCCTCTTAAATATAGCCAATGAACTGGCCTCAACTACCCTCTGTGGCAGAGAGTTCCAGAGACTCACCACTCTCTGTGTGAAAAAAGTCTTTCTCATCTCGGTCTTAAAGGATTTCCCCCTTATCCTCAAGCTGTGACCCCTTGTCCTGGACCTCCCCAACATCGGGAACAATCTTCCTGCATCTAGCCTGTCCAACCCCTTAAGAATTTTGTAAGTTTCTATAAGATCCCCTCTCAATCTCCTAAATTCTAGAGAGTATATACCAAGTCTATCCAGTCTTTCTTCATAAGACAGTCCTGACATCCCAGGGATCAGTCTGGTGAACCTTCTCTGCACTCCCTCTATGGCAATAATGTCCTTCCTCAGATTTGGAGACCAAAACTGTACGCAATACTCCAGGTGTGGTCTCACCAAGACCCTGTACAACTGAAGTAGAACCTCCCTGCTCCTATAATCAAATCCTTTTGCGATTAAGTATTAAGGTGGAGCTGAGTAGGTGGGATAGCTTACAACTAGTGTAAACGAGTGATCAATGGTCAGCACGGACTCTGTGGCCTGAAGGGCCATATTCCATGGTCCATCTGTAAAGTGGACTAAAAATTACTCTTGATAGACACGAAGTGCTGGAGTAACTCGGCGGCTCAGGCAGTAACCCTGGAGAAAAAGGATGGGTGATGGTTCTGGTTGGGACCCTTCTTCAGCTTGAAAATAAGGGGGTGAGGTGAGTGGGGGGGGTGCAGAGCTGGAGGCGTGAAAAGAACAGGGTCATTCCCAGCTCTTTATACCATCCTCCCCCCACCCTCTACTCTCAGTCTGAAAGCGCGTTATTCCAAAAATGCGTGAATCAAAACGCCAGCCGTTTTGGCACTCTTTTGGCACAAGGACACAATCAGAAATGTTATTAAAAAATTATAATTAACAAGATTTTGTTTGTTTCAAGTTTTGGTAGCTCGACATCCTTGATTGTTAAACTCGCTCAGAAAAATTATCAATGGATGTTTTTTGCTTAATCTAAATCAAAGTTGTCATCTCTTTAAATTGGCTCAGAAGAGAAAGAAATATGTTTGTTATTAGACTTTGGTGACTTTCATTAGATAATCACATACTGTGTGTCCTAATGATAGTTCAATCTTGCTATGAAAATTCAAAGTTGCTGCCAGTAATATGATATCTCCTGCTGAGGGGTGTCAGTTGTTACTGTGACAGCCTTTTGCTGTACAGTATCACGCCTCGGGCATCGAACAATCAAAAAAAAGTCTATTCACAGAAATTTAACAATGTAGTTCCCGAATTATTTCACAAGTTCACAAGTTATAGCAGTAGAATCAGGCCATTCGGCCCATCGTGTCCACTCTGCCATTCAATCATGGCTGATCTCTGCCTCCTAATCCCATTTTCCTGCCTTCTCCCCATAACCCTTGACACCCGTTCTAATCAAGAACTTGTCTAAGTCTGCTTTAAAAATATCCACTGACTTGGCCACCACAGTCCCCTGTGGCAATGAGTTCCGCAGATTAACAACCCTCTGCCTAAAGAAGTTCCTCCTCACCTCCTTTTAAATTCTGAGGCTATGATCTCTGGTCCCAGACTCTCCCACCAGTGGAAACATCCTTGGCACAGCACTGTAATGATACAAGCAGGTTTCGAGGATACGGATCAATGATGGAGAAAGAATACTTCAACTGTTAAAAATGAAGCGTTTAATAACAGAACAATAAAACAGAAGCATAACAACGAAACTACGAGTCCAGCTCTCTGCTACTGCATGTTAGGCATTTGTTTAACAGTGGCCTGGTCAGTAGAATTCAAGGTCCCTGGCACCTAGGGTTGCCAACTTTCTCACTCCCTTTGTCAGGGACAAAAGGTTAAAGTAAGGGACATATTCCTGACGGCAATTCATTGACCAACAAGGCCGTGGCTGGGTGAATGATGAGTTGGCCCGGGTGCTGGACTGCACACAAAGCCCAGCCGGAGGGCCAGCTGAGGAGTTTTGGCCCCGCGTGACGTCGCGCGCAAAATCCGGTGCCCCCATCCAACTCATGAACCGAGAATGTCCCGGCTAATCCCGGGACAGTTGGCAACCCTGCTGGCATCATCTCACACATAGGAGATCAGTGGGCAAAATTAGGGCACATGGTATTGGGGGTAGAGTGCTGACGTGGATAGAACATTGGTTGGCAGACAGGAAACAAAGAGTAGGGATTAACGGGTCCCTTTCAGAATGGCAGGCAGTGACTAGTGGGGTACCGCAAGGTTCGGTGCTGGAACCGCAGCTATTTACAATATATATCAATGATTTAGATGAAGGGATTCAAAGAAACATTAGCAAATTTGAGGACGACACAAAGCTGGGTGGCAGTGTGAAGTGTGAGGAGGATGCTATGAGAATACAGGGTGACTTGGACAGGTTGGTGGAGTGAGCATATGCATGGCAGATGCAGTTTAATGTGGATAAATGTGAGGTTATCCACTATGGTATCAAAACCAGGAAGGCAATTATTATCTAAATGGTGTCAAGTTGGGAAAAGGGGAAGTACAACGGGATCTGGGGGTCCTTGTTCATCAGTCAATTAAAGTAAGCATGCAGAGCAGGCAGTGAAGAAAGGGAATGTCTTATTAACCTTCATAACAAGAGTTGAGTATAGGAACAAAGAGGTCCTTCTGCAGTTGTACAGGGCCCGAGTGAGACCACACCTGGAGTATTGTGTGCAGTTTTGGTCCCCTAATTTGAGGAAGGACATTCTTGCTATTCAGGGAGTGCAGCGTAGGTTTACAAGGTTAATTCCCGGGATGGCGGGACTTTCATATGCTGAGAGAATGGAGCGGCTGGGCTCATAAACTCTGGAGTTTAGAAGGATGAGAGGATACTCATTGAAACATAGAAGACTATTAAAGGTTTGGACACGCTAGAGGCAGGAAACATGTTCCCCATGTTGGGGGGTCCAGAACCAGGGGCCACAGTTTAAGAATAAGAGGTAAATCATTTAGAACGGAAATGAGGAAACACTTTTTCACACAGAGAGTTGTGAGTGTGGAATTATCTGCCTCAGCGGGCGGTGGAGGCCGGTTCTCTGAATACTTTCAAGAGAGAGCTCGATAGGGCTCTTAAAGATAGCGGAGTCAGGGGATATGGGGAGAAGGCAGGAACGGGGTGCTGATTGGAGATGGTCAGCCATGATCACTTTGAATGGCGGTGCTGGCTTGAAGGGCCGAATGGCCTACTCCTGCACCTATTGTCTATTGTCTATTGTCATTCCAGATACAGGTGTGAGATGAAGTCCAGCAAGTTCACACATAGCATGGTCTTATATACTCAATATACCTTTGTGCTGAAGTCTGAAGAAGGGTTTCGGCCCGAAACGTTGCCTATTTCCTTCGCTCCATAGATGCTGCTGCACCCGCTGAGTTTCTCCAGCATTTTTGTGTACCTACCTTTGTTTCTTCCCTGATCTACAAACAACAGTCAATCATGCTTTCTTAAACTAGGTATGCGAAGAGGGTGGATTTAGTTGAGCTAAATCTAAGATATTTGTGGGAAGATAACTTTATCCTTAATGGCACCTAGGGCTTCCAGGAACAGAAACAGTTGGTAGCTTCTACAGAAATCCAGACTTGATGGCAGCATTTAGATCACATGGGCCTCCTGCACCTGGTGTCCCTTTGTCACCTCAGCAGAGTTCGACCTTTTTCACAGAAGACTGCCATTTCCAAAGTACCCAAACCCCTGCACATCTACAGGAGCCAACCAGAATTACGTTAACCTGCTCGTTAGAACCCTAAATTATAATTAAGAATCTTCACAGGAAAAAAAAAACAATGGCATTTCAACTCCTGCACTGAAGACAACTTCATGGCTCAAAAACTAAAGCCTTGTATCATCTTTGGTGCAGACGCAAACATAATCCTAGTTAGCCCTGATGGGCGACGTGGTGGTGCAGCGGTAGCGTTGCTGCCTTACACTGCTTGCAGCACAGGAGACCCAGGTTTGATCCCAACTACAGGTGCTGTCTGTATGGAATTTGTACGTTCTCCCCGTGACCTGTGTGGGTTTTCGGTTTCCAAAGACGTACAGGTTTATAGGTAAATTGGCTTGCTATAACTGGAATGGAGTGGAATGGAAAGGAACACTTCATTGTCACATGTGACAAGTCACAGTGAAATTCTTTGCTTGCATACCCAAGGTATGCAAATATTCACCAACATAAACAGCGCTGACAAAGTTACAATGTACGCCGGCTCCACCTTTGTTCCCCCCCCCCCCAGTAATCCACCCATGCCAACTCCACCTTTGTTCCCCCCCCCCCATGGTGATTGCCCCACCCCCTCATTGACAAAGGCTAGAGATGTAAAGGAGACTCACGAGGCTCCACCGCCGCCGCTACAAGACTCCATCAGCTGCAAGGCCCCACAGTTGCCACCGAGGCTCCAACCAGTGTGGATTCTGACACAACCCCCAGCTTTCTCCAGATTTCAATCTCGCTCCTCTCTATTTTTTTTAACTCTGAATAACATTGATACTAAACCCGTCAAGGGCAAGAGACAAGGGATGTGAGGAAACCCAATTTTACTCTAATGGCCTGTAATTGTATCAGTCAGACACCCACTGATGTGATCAGGGAGATGGTATGTGCCTCGGCTATCTGTCTCCCGTTACAAATGCATTCCTGATATTTTGATAAGTGCTATTTGTACATTTAAATTCTGAACTGCTGTGAAGGACTCGTTCTTCTGCCCCTTGCTTCCAATGGAGTTAGATTTAGCTTTTAGCAGAAACAGGGTACTGATTTTGGATGATCAGCCATGATCATATTGAATGGCGGTGCTGGCTCAAAGTGCCGAATGGCCTATTCGTGCACCTATTTTCTATGTTTTTATGTTTCTATGTTTCCTTTACCTCGTGGAAGTTTTTAGTTCTGAGTGCGAAGGTCAAGAAATCGTGGGGGAAACCCGATTTTTCGTCATTTTCCCTGCCTCCCAACCTATTCATTCCTTTGGTGTTGGAAGGAACTGCAGATGCTGGTTAGATGCTGATAGAGACAAAAAGCTGGAGTGACTCAGCGGGTCAGTCAGCATCTCTGGAGAAAAGCAATAGGTTTCAGTTCGAGACCCTTCTTCAGATTCAAGACTTAGACTCAGACTGAAGAAAGGCCTCTAACTGAAATGTCATGTGGATGTATATCATGTTTCACAGAGCTCTGTTTACAAACTACCCTCGATGAAGTATTAAAATATGCGATTTGGAAAGCATTGGCTCGGATTGCTTCAGCAACTGAGCAAAGCAAACGTTTTCAAGTAGACACAAAATCTCTGGAGAGAAGGAATGGCTGGCGTTTCGGGTCAAGACCCTTCTTCAGACTGAGAGTCGGGGGAGTGGGAAACTAGAGCTATGGAAGGGTAAGGTGTGAAAATGACAGATCACAACAAACGATGTTCAAGGAAACATAGAATGGTTCGTTGTTAGCTGAGGGGAAGGTGACAACGAGGCATTGGATCAGTAAAATTAATCATGAGGGCAGCGAAACTAGTGGGAGAACTAGGGTGGGGAGGAACATAGAGAGGGGGAAAGCAAGGGTTGCTTAAAGTGATAGAGGTTTCAAGTATTGAAGTTTTCAAGTACTGGCAACAAAGTAATGAACAAAAGTCCTTGTCGGCAGTATCAGAACCAAAATCCAATTCACTAAATTCATATCCAGCCTCTGTTATAGAATGTAAACCATGTATTTTCACATATCATTGTTTTTTTTATGGAGAATCATTTGAATTATTGGATTGTTAATACTCCGCAGTTCCTTCACCAGTTATCACCACTGATAAACTTAACTGAGCAAGAGTTTTACGACGGCGAATATAGACTGTTATCTAAGAGGTATAGTGTTCATTTTACCAGAGTGTTATTTGACTTAATACGTTACTTCGCTCTTTAGACTTTAGAGACACAGCGCAGGAACAGGCCTTTTGGCTCACCAAGTTTGTGCCGGGCAACGATCACCCTTACACTAACATAATCCTACACACTAGGGACAATTTACAATTTTACCGAATCCAGATATCCTGTACATCTTAGGAGTGTCAGAAGAAACCGGAGCACCCGGAGACAACCCATGCATTCACAGGGAGAATGTACAAACTCTGTACAGACAGCACCCATCGTCAGGATCGAACGCTTGTCTCTGGCTCTGTAAAGCCCCTGTCCAACTTTCATGACCTAAGTGGCGACCTCTGCCGAGTTTTCCCTTGAGGAGTTTTTCGCCATGAGGTCGTAGGAGGTCCTAGGAGGTCTTCGTCACTCTTCCTCATGCTCGTGAGTGGTCTCCGCGTACTCGTGGCCTCAAGTAGGTCGCGGCGTTTTTCCAGCCTGATAAAAAATGTCCACGAGTAAAAAAAAGGTCGGCATGGAAAAAATTGATACTTTTTACTTGTAGATAGGTCGTAGGTAGGTCGTAGTAGGTCGTGATGTTAGGTGTAGGTAGTCGTATGTAGTCATGGGTAGCCGTAGGTCGGTAACTGGCCCAAGACAAAAATGTAAACATGACATCATTTTATCATGTGATCATTTTCCACTGGTAGCTAGTCGTAGTTGGTCTTGGGTGTGGAAGACTGAGGTTGAATGGGGTCGTAGGAGGTCGTAGACATAGTCATAGGAGGTCGTAGACATAGGCGTAGGAGGTCGGAGGAGGTCTTTTGCTTCGGCGAGTCAACATGACCGTGACATTGTTTTCAACTTGTCTAGGGTCTTCTAAACTCGTGGACTAGGTCGTCCAAGTGAGACAGCCCCTTAAGGTAGTAGCTCTAACGCTGCGCCACCATGCCACCCTTGAGCACAACATTTAGCTTTCACTGTGATTTAGATGCAAACAAACTAATGGAGTACGTTTGATTGACCCTGTTTTGTTTACTGGGCATTCAATTCACTATAAATGTTCCTTATGGTGCGTTGAAAGGGCTGACGAGCTCTCAAGTGAGTGATCTTTGCTGCTGAATGTGGCCTTCTCTTGCAAAGCTTCCCTACTGTGGCACAAGAAGATGTGTCACCTGAAACTGTCTTCAAACAATTCAATCGTAACCTTTGCAACCAAGGTTCAAATCAAGTATATGTGGGACCCACAGATTAAGGACCACTCTGGGAAAAGTTGCCCTTGGCAACAGCTAAATGTCAACTGTTGATTGTGTTTTAGCTACCTGTCAAATACAATCAGAGGTGCTCAGTTTTCAGATTTAATTGCCGTTCTGAGGAATGCCTTGGAAGCAGAATGTAAAGGTCAACCACGGCGATATTGCGACCTTCTGACCCACTCACAGCTTCACCTTGCTGATTTACTTTCCAGATGGTTCATGTCCAACAATACAGCCATCCCACAATAGAGTCATAGTGCTTACCGAGCCGCCAATAGTCTGGTTTTTACTGTCAGTGGAAAAGAAATGCACAGATTAAATGAAACAAATGTGTTCATCACTGTGGAACGGAGACCATGTTGATATCCACACAGAGTCATAGAATGATACAGTGTGGAAACAGGCCCTTTGGCCCAACTTGTCTACACCGGCCAACATGTCCCAGCTACACTAGTCCCACCTGCCCGCATTTGGTCCTACCATGTACCTGTTTCTTAAATGTTGGGAAATTCCCAGCCTCAGCTACCTCCTCTGGCAGCGTGTTCCATACACCCACCACCCTTTGTGTGAAAAAGTTACCCCTCGGATTCCTATCTGTAGCTTATCAGTAGCTCGCCAGTTTCTTTCTTTTCCTTTCAACTTAAACCTACAGGGTGTCCTCTGGTCCTCGATTCACTGACACTGTACTTCTAAACTGCAAATTAAGCAAAGCAAAGTTTCAGGGAGAAACATAACTGATGGAAATTTCTACTCCTTGCAGGACCTCGGTTCAATTCAATATAGACAACACTGAGAGTGTATGAAATGGATGTGATTTCACAAGTAACCAAAAGCTGCAGCTTCGGAAAGGTTAAACATATCACATCGTGCAGAGTGGGGAAAAGTGATGAGCTGCAATTTACTTTTCAGGCACTGACATAAATCACAAAACACTATAGTGCCAATAAAGTGAAGTTGTTAAAAATAGAACTGAGACTGTGGGAGTTGTTGTAGCGACCTTTCTGCCCTGTGTTGTATGATTGAAGGAGAAGTGCACACTGATGTCCTAAATGACACTGGATGGTGGAAACAGCATTGCAGAGAAAATATTATGACAAATTATGAGGAACAAACGTCCACCCTCGAAGGGTACTTTAACTCGAGAAAGAAGTGCCTGCTGTTAGTGGGGCCATCATAAATATAGAGGTAGTATTAGAGTCATAGAATCATAGAGTGATACAGTGTGGAAACAGGCACTTGGCCCAACTTGCCCACACCGGCTAACATGTCCCAGCTACACTAGTCCCACCTGCCAGCATTTGGTCCATACCCCTCCATACCTGTCCTATCTATCTACCTGTCTAACTGCTTCTTATTCATTGGGATAGTCCCCGCCTCAACCACCTCCTCTGGCAGCTTGTTCCCATACATCCACCACCCTTCGTGTGAAAAAGTTACCGTTCAGATTCCTACTAAATCTTTTCCCCTTCACCTTAAACCTATGTCCTCTGGTCCTCAATTCACCTACACTGGGCAAGAGACTCTGTGCATCTACCCGATCTATTCCTCTCATGATTTTATGCATATTGTCTCTGAAAATGAGCGCAGGAATCGGGATGACACATTAGCAAGGTGGAAGAGTGAAGAGTGTAGTTCTTGTGCCCTGTCTCCGCAGTTCAGTTCACCGGTAGCCATAATCAGAGGAGCATAGAGATGTACAGATCGGAAACAGGCCCTTCGGCCCACCTTGCCCATGCCGGCCAGGGAGGCATACTGGGCAATCCCCATTGGGCTGCATTTGGACCGCATCCCTCTAGCCCTTTCCATATATTTGTCCATTTGGACGTTATCTTTCTCAACCCCTTTCCATTATCTGTCCATTGAGTTTCTATAGTGAAGGAAGACTATTAAACTGTGGACCTGCCGTCCTCACAGATGGCCACGGAAGGTCTCTGCTATAGCCATATTATCAGCTGAAGGAAAGTTCTCAGTTGCCCAATGGCATCATCTCTTTGCTTAATTTCTATCTTTGTGTTGTGGTTTGCGGACGGAGATCCAGGCACTTCAGGGACTCGTGAATGTGTAAAACTACAGTGGAAACGATTCATGGTTGAAATGCAGAAAAGGAGGTCATAAGGTCATATGTAATAGGAGCAAAATTAGCCATTCGGCCCTATCAGTCTATTCTGCCATTCAATCATGGCTGATCTATCCTCTCCTTCCTAACCCCATTCTCATGCCTTCTCCCCATAACTTCTGACATCCATACTAATCAAGAATCTATCTATCTCGGCCTTAAAAATATCAATTGACAGCCTCCACAGCCTTCTGTGATAAATAATTCCACAGGTTCACCACCCTCTGGCTAAAGAAATTCCTTCTCATCTCCTTCCTAAAGGAATGTCCTTTAATTCTGAGGCTATGCCCCCTGGTCCTAGACTCTCCCACTAGTGGAAACATCCTCTCCACGTCCACTCTCTACAAACCTTTCACTATTGAATATACGAAAATGGGGAAATTTCCTCCGTTACAAGTTGCTGTATAATTGCATGATGCTTTACAAAATGGTAGTTTAGTTTAATTTATTATTGTCACATGTACAGAGTTACAGTAAAAAGCGCTTGTTTGCATAAAGGTTTTTGTTAATGCAAGATAAAGTCCATATAGAGATAGCTCAAAGACTCCAATGATCTAAACAGGATGTCAGGGTCGCACTCTAACTAATGAGTGGATCATTCAGCAGCCTGATATCAACTGGGAAGGTTACACAAAAAGCTGGAGAAACTCAGCGGGTGCAGCAGCATCTAAGGAGCGAAGGAGATAGGCGACGTTTCGGGTCGAGACCCTTCTTCAGACTGGTCAGGGATCAGGGAAACGAGAGATATAGACGGTGATGTGGAGAGATAAAGAACAATGAATGAAAGATATGCAAAAAAGTATTGATGATAAAGGAAACAGGCCATTGTAAGCTGTTTGAAAATGAGAAGCTAGTGCGACTTGGGGGGGGGGAGATAGAGAAGGAATGCCAGGGTCAGAGGGCTGAGGGAGAGGTGGGGAGGGGGAGGAGGTAGCCTGGGTTAGGCCAGGATGGTGTGGGTCCTTGAGAAAATTCAATGTTTAAGCCCAGAGGATGCAGACTCCCCAAGCGGAATATGAGGTGCTGTTCCTCCAACTTGCGGTGTTGCTCACTCTGGCTGTGGAGGAGGCCCAGGACCGAGAGGTCGGATACGGAATGGGAGGGGGAGTTGAAGTGCTGAGTCACCGGGAGGTCGGGTTGGTTATTGCGGACCGAGCGGAGGTGTTCGGCTAAACGATCGCCCAGCCTCCGCTTGGTCTCACCGATGTAGATTTGCGGACCGAGCAGAGGTGTTCGGCGAAACGATCTTTGCGGACCAACTGGGAAGGAACTATCCCTGAATCTGGAGGTGTGCATTTTCAAACTTCTGTACCTCTTGCCTGTTGAGAGAGGGGAGGACTGAGTGACTGAGGTGTGGGACTCATTATTGCTTATGCTGGTGGCCTTGCTGAGGCAATGTGAAGTGTCGGTGGAGTCAATGGAAGGGAGGCTGGAATGTGTGATGGGGCTGGGCTGCGTCCACAATTCTCTGAAATGTCTTGCGGTTTTGGATGGAGCTGTTCCCAACCCAGGCTGTGGTGTATCCTGATAAAATGCTGTTAATGACACATCTGTAGACGTTGGTGTGGGTTGTTGGGAACACACCAAACTTCATATACCTTCCACGGAAATAGAGCTGTTGGTGTGTTTTCTTCAAGATTCAAGATCCAAGAGAGTTTTATTGTCATGTGTCCCAGATAGGACAATGAAATTCTTGCTTTGCTTCAGCATAACAGAATATAGAAGGCATGAATATACAACAGATCAGTGTGTCCATATACCATTATATAAATATATACACACATGAATAAATAAAACAGATAAAGTGCAAATAAACAGATAATGGGCGATTAATGTTCAGAGTTTTGTTTGTGTTGAGTTCAATAGCCTGATGGCTGTGGGGAAGCAGCTGTTTCTGAACCTGGACGTTGCAGTCTTCAGACTCCTGTACCTTCTACCTGAAGGTAGCGGGGAGATGAGTGTGTGGCCAGGATGGTGTGGGTCTTTGGTGATGCTGCCAGCGTTTTTGAGGCAGCGACTGCGATAGATTCCCTCGACGGAAGGGAGGTCAGAGCCGATGATGGACTGGGCAGTGTTTACTACTTTTTGTAGTCTTTTCCGCTCCTGGGTGCTCAAGTTGCCGAACCAAGCCATGATGCAACCGGTCAGCATGCTCTCTATTGTGCACCTGTAGAAGTTAGAGAGAGTCCTCCTTGACAGACCGACTCTCCGTAAACTTCTCAGGAAGTAGAGGCATTGATGAGCTTTCTTATTAATTGCATCAGTGTTCTCGGACCAGGAGAGATCTTCAGAGATGTGTACGCCCAGGAATTTGAAGCTCTTGAACCTTTCCACCATCGACCCGTTGATATAAATGGGACTGTGGGCAGCCGTCCTACCTCTTCCAAAGTCCACAATCAGTTCCTTGGTTTTGCTGGTGTTGAGGGCCAGGTTATTGTGCTGGCACCATATGGACAGTTGCTCAATCTCTCTTCTATACTCTGACTCCTTCCCATCAGTGATACGTTCCACAACAGTGGTGTCGTCAGCGAACTTGATGATGGAGTTCGCACTGTGAGTTCTTGGCCATTGCATCGATGTGGGTGGTCCAGGACAAGTTGCTGGTGATATTCTTTCAGCGAAATGAGAAAACAGATTATGTTTATTAGATATTCAGATCATAATTTACATTTATTTCCCTGTGCTAATTTTCCTGTTAAATTGCAACTATTGTTTAAACCCCATTTGCAGAGGGGCTGGGCAATTTGTTGTATTTTTACTTTAAAATTTATTTTAGGTGTAGGAATAGGCCATTCGGCCCTTTGAGCCAGCACTGCCATCACTGTGATCATCGCTGATCATCCAGTATCCCGTTCCTGCCTTCTCCCCATATCCCTTGACTTTAAGAGCTCTATCTAACTCTCTCTTGAAAGCATCCAGAGAATTGGCCTCCACTGCCTTCTGAGACAGATAATTCCACAGATTCACAACTCTCTGGGTGAAAATGTTTTTTCCCCTCTCCATTCTAAATGGCCTTCTCCTTATTGTTAAACTGTGGCTCCTGGTTCTGGACTCCCTCAACATCGGGAACATGTTTCCTGCCTCTAGTGTGTCCAAACCCTTAATAAGCTTATATGTTTCAATAAGATCCCCTCTCATCCTTCTAAACTCCAGAGTGTACAAGCCCAGCAGCTCCATTCCCTCAGCATATGACAGTCCCGCCATCCCGGGAATTAACCTCGTAAGTCTAGTTGCCCCATTACTAGGAGGATGGGGAGGTTTTGGAGAGTGCGCAGAAGAGATTTACCAGAATGCTGTCTTGATTAAGGGGTATTAGCTGCCAGGAGAGGTTGGCTGGGCAACTTGGATTGTTTTCTCCAGAACAGAGAAAGTTGAGGGGAGACCTGGTTGAATTATATAATGTGATGAGAAGCCTGGATAGGGATTAAAGTCAGAACCATTTTCTCGGTACAGCTTTAAGGTGAGATGGGAAAAGTTTAAAAGAGATGTACGGGGAGAGTTTATTTTTATACACAGAGGGCGGTGGGTTCCTGGAACGCACTGCCGGGGTGGTGGTGGAGGCAGATACGATAGTTTCATTTAAGAGGCTTTTAGACAGGCACACGGACATGCAAGGAATGGAGGGATATGGATCATGTGAAGGCAGGCGAGATTAGTTGATCTTGGCATCATGTTCGACACAGACATTGTGAACTGAAGACCTTTTCCTGGTACTATACCTCTCTATGTTCTATGTTCAATGTTTTAATACTTGTCTACTCCTTAAAGAATCAATGGAAGTTGAGCCATTTTCTCTGATAATAGCAGACGTAAATATTTAAACCGAGGTCGGAATTGAGGTTAGGGTGGCCTAACACTGAGTGGTTTGTGGTAGGAACAATTCCTGCTTTGCTGAAGCCACTGATTATAAAAGTGCAGCTTTCATTTGGTTCTCTTCCTCTCTCTTGTAATTGCTTCTCCTGCATGGACGGAGTGAAGACTCCTGAGAAAATGATCAGTGTTCCTCCTAGTGGTGGAGATGATGAGGGTGACACCAATTAGGGCAAGGGATGACATCTCAGACGGACCGACGTCTCGATGATGGATGACAGCGAGGAAGTAGCAATGTCCATTGACACAGAGGGATTGGTGGAGTTGCAAGATAAGTTGATAAATCTGACATTAGTTCTGGACAATTGGCAAGTTGTGGACAATTTGGGATTTAAGAGAAAGTTAGATTTAGCTCTTCGGGCTAAGGGAATTAAGGGATATGGAGAAAAAGCCGGAACGAAGTACTGATTCTGGATAATCAGCCATGATCATATCGAATGGCGGTGCTGGCTCAAAGGGCCGAATGGCCTATTCCTGCACCTATTTCCTATGTGTCTATGTTTCTATCTTTATAAACCAAACCTACTGTCCACTGATTGATATTTTCTGTCACCCACGTATTTCCTTTCAATGTGGAAGTTAGCCAGTGCTGGACTTACCTATAAGCTAAATAAGCTATAGCTTAGGGCCACACACCCTCGGGGGGCCTCATTTTTTGAAATATATTTTAATTTTATCATTTTTTACCCAAATTCTTTTAGAGAAGGGCCTCAAATTTCATACGGCTTAGGGCCTCAGCAGGTGAAAGTCCGGCCCTGAAGTTAGCTACTGGGATGAAAACTAGAGAATATAATTCTTTGCCCAAAATTCAATTATTACAATTCTCAGTTTTCGAGCAGGCCTTAGTTTAGATGGCAGGGGATTCTGACCAGAAACAGGCATCTGTAGGTTCGATGCACATACGTTGTTCACTTTCTCATGATGTATTTAAAATTACAGAACATATGTAATGCACAAGCCACTGTTGAATATATGTGGTGTTGAATATATATGAAAACTCAACCAATCTCTCATAAATCTGCTGTTGAAGGCCAGTTTATGTTAGTTTTTTTGGTTTTACAGATACAGCGCGGAAACAGGGCCTTTGGCCCACTGAGTCCGCACCGACCAGTGATTCCCGCACATTAATAATCTCCTGCATACAGTTCTTAGTGTCACCTGCAAAATGACTAATCATTTTGTGTACATTCTCATCCAAGTCACAGACGCAGATACCAAATTTCAAAGTTGTTTGATGTTTGAAGAAACTGTAGGATGAAGCACATCCTGTTACAGCAATTCTGGATTTCGAAAAGGGTGCTTTGATTATGATGTAAGGTATTGTGGTGGACACCATTTTAATTGACCTCTGCCAGGGCTATGTTTGCAGACATGTGCACTCAACGGACTTGCAAAAATGTAAGGTATTAGGATGTAATTTAATCTTTTTTACGAATCTCTAACGGCTAAAGTACTGTATGAAGTTTGAGAAGAATAGGTTTGAGCAGGAAACAATAGAGTTTTGTTGTTGCCAGTTATAGCTACATTCTTTCTACATTTTCATGTTTAAAAGAAAACTTTTCTGTGGAACAGGAATTGATAGAATGGAGCGACTGGGCTTGTATACTCTGGAATTTAGAAGGATGAGAGGGTATCTTATTGAAACATATAAGATTATCAAGGGTTTGGAGACGCTAGAGGCAGGAAACATGTTCCCGATGTTTGGGGGAGTCCAGATCCAGGGGCCACAGTTTAAGAATAAGGGGTAAGCCATTTAGAATGGAGATGAGGAAAACGTTTTCACACAGAGAGTTGTGAGTCTGTGGATTTCTCTGTCTCAGAGGGCGGTGGAGGCCGGTTCTCTGGATGCTTTCAAGAGAGAGTTAGATAGAGCTCTTAAAGATAGCGGAGTCAGGGGATATAGGGAGATGGCAAGAACGAGGTATTGATTGTGGATGATCAGCCATGATAACATTGAATGGCGGTGCTGGCTCGAAGGGCCGAATGGCCTACTCCTACACCTATTGTTTGTTGTCTATTACCATCTTTCCTTTTTGAACCTACCTTACAGCAGCTGATTTGAACATTAATCTCAATTCACGGCATTTTCCTTGTCTCTGAATCAGGCATTTGCTGACCACATCCTCTTGGTTCTTGGTTACTTGGTCCTCCAAAATATTCCAACTGGAATTTAAACTGGAGGTGGTGAAGGGAGGGGTTTAGCCAGAGAGGGTTATTGGGAAGAAAGTGCCACTTTAAAGTTAGTTGCATCTGGCTGGGCAACCGTGGCTTGGTGGAGATTATTCCATGCTTTAATAGTGCGTGGAAAGAAGGAATTGCTGTACACATCTGTCTTTGAGGCTGGGACCACAAATTGGATCGAATGCCCTCGTCTGCTCCTAATTGGTTGGTCTCCTCCTCCCCAAACATCAACGTCAACACCCTTGCCTTGGACTGAAAGAGACCTGCACCGTCAGAGGTATCCTACATTGCGGTCCCAACTTCCCCTGTAGGTAAATGCTAAAGATCCTCTAGTCTCATTCCAAAGAAGAACGCAGAAACTATTTCTAGTTGTTTGCTTGATCAATGGTGTTTTATCATTCATGTTTTATTATTATTAATGTTTAGTGTTTTCTGAATCATTCGTAACTGTCACTGTGTGTCATGTTATTACTTGTGGGCGGAGCACCAAGGCAAATTCCTTGTATGTGAATACTTGGCCAATAAACGTACTTACTTACATAGAGTCATATAGTCAAAGAGCATGGAAATAGGCCCTTTGGCCCAACGTGCTGGCATCGACCAACTTGTCCCATCTACACTAGTCCCACCTGCCTGCTTTTGGCCCATATCCTTCTAAGCCAGTCCTATCCATGTACCAGACCAATGTCACCCATGCAGAATGATAAAGTATTAGACCGTGGCGGCATTGTCCAGTCTGTGAGGCGGAACTACAACAGTAACTTAATCTCAAAGGTACTTCAGTAGTTAAGTACACAAACCGTTGCAATAACAATAGTCTTCCTTTTATCACATTGTACATGTGAGGACATGAAATATTTGAGAGATGTTGACCATAAAACTTACCGATTTGTCTGGAACTTTTTTTCAATATTTGAAGCCCTAAACTCATTTAATTAACAGCACTCCACCACAAAATAAAATGTTACACAGAGGACAGCTAACTCCCCAGTTCTTTGTGCAGAAGCCCTTTTAGATGTAGGGTAGATGCTGGAAAAGACTGGGTAGACACACAGAGCCTTGTGCCCAGAGAAGGGTAATTGAGGAGCAGAAGACATAGGTTTAAGGCAAAAGGGGAAAAATGTAATAGGAATCTGGGGGGTAAAGGGTGGTGGGTGTGTGGAACGAGCTGCCAGAGGAGGTAGTTGAGGCAGGGACTATCACAATGGAGACAGGTACATGGATAGGACAGGCTTAGAAGGATATGGGCCAAACCCAACCAGCTGGGACTAGTGTAGATGGGCCAAGTTGGTCGGTGCGGGCACGTTGGACCAAAGGGCCTATTTCCATGCTCTTTGACTCTCTGCTTCTCTGACCTGTGGTATTTGCAGTGCTGAGATCAGTGAAAGTGAAAATGTCGCCAACCACACATGAACAACATACTTTGTATGCATGTACAAAGATATGCATCTGCAGTCTACAGCTATGCATCTATTGTTTGACATGCATCTATCGTCTTCACATTCAATTTTGAAGTGTATTGTCATTTCCAAAATGCCTGTGTACCTATAAAGCTTGACAAGATTAGCTCAGTGCAGTCCGCTGAGGTGCAAGGGAAGCAGATTAAATTTATCAAGCCTGAAGTCTTTTAAGTTGAGGGAAGTGTCAGGAATTGTTTGTCATTACTCAATGTATACACAATGGCCCTAAGTTTGACAAAGATACATTTGAACCTTGAGCAACAGTGTAAAATGGATGATAGCAATTTGGCAACCCATTTAAAATCTTTCCCGTGTAGGAAAGAACTGCCGATGCTGGTTTAAATCGAAGATAGACACAAAATGCTAGAGTAACTCAGCGGGACGGGCAGCACCTCTGGAGAGAAGGAATAGGTGACGCTTCGGGTCGAGACCCTTCTTCAGACTGATGTCAGGGGATTGGGCGGTACGGAGATAAAATGTAGTCGGAGACAGTAAGACTGGTCGGAGAATTGGGAAGGGAGAGGAGATGGAGTGAGAGAGAGAGAAAGCAAGGGCTACTTGAAGTTAACACAGTCAATGTTCATACTGCTGGAATTTAAACTACCCAAGCGAAATATGAGGTGCTTTTCCTCGAATCTGCGCTGGGCCTCACTCTGACAATGGAGGAGGCCCAGGACAGAAAGGTCAGTGTGACGGTGAGGCGGTAAAGTGCTAAGCCACTGGGAGATTAGGTAGGCGGACTTAGCGGAGGTGACTCCAAATGGTTGAAAGTCTGGGGAGTTATCCAGCAGCAGCCATCTAACACCATTACTCCCTAATTTACCTGTTCTTCCTTGGTAACCTGCAAAAAAAGGCCGAGGGTGAGTCTCTTGTTCAAAGTTTACTTATTTTTTGCACGTCCATTGAGTGCACATGTCTGCAAACATAGCCCTGGCAGAGATCAATTAAAATGGTTTCCACCACAATAACAAATCAGGAGGGTGCATGATAAGCCCCGTAAAATGCACGCTTGGTAGCTGGAGACCAATTATTCATTATACACATTTAATTATGGCCATTTAATTATCTAATTAAGCACGTACTTAAATACTGAATTATTTGGGCGGCACGGTGGCGCAGCGGAAGAGCTGCTGCCTCACAGCGCCAGAGATCTAGTTTCGATCCTGACGTCGGGTGCCGTATGCACGGAGTTTTCCTGTTCTCCCTGTGACCACGTGGGTTTCATCCGGGTGCCCTGGTTTCCTCCCACATTCCAAATATGTAGATTAATTGGCCTCTGTAAAATTGCCCTTCGTGTGGAGGAAGTGGATGAGGAAATGGGATAACATAGAACTATTGCGAACGGGTGATTGACAGTCGGCCTGGTCTCGACGGGCCAAAGGGCCTATTTCCATGCTGTATCTCTGAACTAAACTCAACTAAACTAAACTAAAATATGTAAATCACTGTGTAAATTTGGCGGTCGTAATCTTCTCCAACTCCGACAAAAGCAATGAAGGTTCTGAAACAGCATCTCTCAAAAAGCACTGCAAATCTTTCTTTCTCACTTCCAGACCACATGACCCCTGTAGGTTGTTTCTCTGTCCGCTTGGTTGGAGGGGAAAACTTCCCTGACCCAGTCATCTCAGAAGATGTTCATAAGGTCATAAGGCCATAAAGTGATTGGAGCAGAGTTCGGCCATTCGGCCCATCAATTCTACTGCGCCATTCAATCATGGATGAGCTATCTCTCCCCCCTACCCCCTTCTCCTGCCTTCTCCCCCTAACCCCTGACACCCATACTAATCAATGTTGTCTTCAGTAGTCCGTCAGCATAATTTCCATGATCCTGCCAAGGTTCCTGCTCATGCTTTGAATCATCAAGTAACCATTGCATGAATTTGTCTAAATTTAACATACGTTTAGACATACAGTACGGAAACAGGCCCTTTGATGATCAGGCCCTTGCTGAGCAGCAATTGATAACTTACTGGTGGACAACTTGCCCTTCTGCATCTGACAGTCGCCTTGAAGCCTCCTGCATCACACCAGGAATCCACTTCAATCCATAAGCTGAAGCTATGAGCAAATACTAAAGGGCCTGTCCCACTTGGGCGTCATTTGCCCGTCACGCAGGTGGTCGTGAAGATTTTGTGAATCCCAAAATCCTGGGGCGCCGCGCGCGACTGCACGTCATTCCTTACGCCATCACATCTCACCACACGCCATGCACGCGTAATGCACGCCATGCATGCGTCATGTGCACGTCACGACGCATGCGTTGTGACACGTAAATTATGCCGTGTAAATGACTCGCAAATAACGCCCAGGTGGGACAGGCCATTAACTGTGCACTGCTGTTGTGAAATTGTATTCAGTTCTATTTGTTTGTTCTATATTTTGATTTTCAGGTTGGGAGTGTAGATAAGCTTGCCGTGAGTAGCTCTGTGGGAGACTGTCTAGTTATGGAGTGCAGTGTAATGCGATAACCAAACAGGAATTACAACACTTTGATTTCCAAAGTGCCGCCTCCTTGTTTTCGTTCTTTGTAAATCAGAACAACTCTCACCCGTACTCCATCAGAGGAAGGGGCACGTCACATGGGTTTGTGCGACTTGGAGTTTAGAGACAAGCCCTTCGGCCCACAGAGTCCGCTCTGACCAGCAATCCCCGTACACCAGCACTATCCTACACACACTGGGGACAATTTACAATCTTGTACCAAAGCTAATTAACCGAAAAACCGGCACGTCTTTGGAGTGTGAGAGGAAAACAGAGCTCCTGGAGAAGTCCTACGCAGTCATGGAAAAAAACGTACATTCTCCATTAGACAGCACCCGTAGTCAGGATCGTACCAGGTCTCTGGCGCTGTAAGACAGCAACTCTACCACTGTGTCACTGTGCCACCCCTTAATTTCAGTTGATGAACTCCTCAACCCCTTTCATTTTAATGCAGGTAAGTGTGATTTTGGCAAGTCAGAGCAGGGCAGGGCCTTTACCATTAATGGGGGGGGGGCAGGGGAATGTTGTAGAGCAGAGGGATCTGGAACTGCACGTACATAGTTCCTTGAAAGTGGCTTCGCTGGTAGATAGGGTGGTCAAAAAGGCTTTTGCTGCATTAGCATCAGTCAGGGTATTGGGTATAGAAGTTGAGTGTTATGTTGCAATTGTACAAGACTATCAAAACCTTTATTCTGCTAAATCTATAGATCACCAGACAGGAATAGAAGCATTCTTACAAAAATGCAATCTTAAAGGGTTAGATTTGAAAGATAGAGAATTATTAGACACTGAAATAACAGTAAAAGAAATTGAAAAGTCTATCAAATTGCTGAAAAATGGTCAATCCCCGGGACCAGATGGCATTGGCTCGGAATTCTATAATACATTTTATGATCTGATTGTTCCGCATTTAAAGACACTGTACGAACATATCTACACCCAACACAAATTACTAGAAACGCTAAATTAATCCATTATAACACATATACCAAAAATAGATAAGGATCTGGATGATCCAGGATCATGTAGAGCTATAGCTCTTCTAAATACTGATCAGACAATATTAACTAAAATCCTAGCACAAAGATTAAGTACAGTGATTAATAAATTAATACACCCGGATCAAACAGGATTTATACCAAAAAGGTATTCTTCATATAACCTGAGACGATTATTTAATATTATATACTCAAAAAGAAATATTATCAAAGACCTAGCAATTATTTCGTTAGATGCTCAGAAAGACTTTGACCAGGTGGAATGGCCCTATTTATTTTCGGTTATGAAAATTTTTCAACTGGGCGAGAAGTTTAGTACATGGATAAAACTTTTATATACTAATCCAACAGCTAGAATATCAACAAAATCAAATGTTATCAACTAAATTTAACTTATCTAGAGTTTGTAGACAAGGATGTCCGTTATCCCTGTTATTATTTGCACTTGTAATAGAACCATTAGCAGAAAGTGTCAGGTCCCATCCTGAAATACATGGGTATAAAACCAAAGATACTGAAAATAAAATCTCTTTATACGCAGATGATGTATTAATTTACATTACTAAACCTAAAGTTAGTATACCAAACTTATTAAATTTAATAACTCAATACGGCTCGTTTTTAGGATACAGAATTAATTGGAATAAAAGTGAAATCATGCCAATAATGGAAAGTAACCCACATATTTTACAGCAATTCCCTTTTAAAATAGCAAATGAAAAACTCAAATATCTTTGAATTTATGTAACAAAGAGATATACTTCTTTATTTAAATCTAACTTTCCGCCTTTACTGAACAAATTACAAAAGAATATTTTGTATTGGAAAACATTAACTATTTCAATGTTGGGTAGAATTAACGCGATAAAAATTATTTTTCTCCCGCAATTATTGTACCTCTTTCAATTAATCCCGAAATATCTCCCAAAAACTTTTTTTAAAAAGGTTGACTCTATAGTCACCAATTTTATCTGGGATTATAAGAACCACAGAATAAATAGGAAAAACTTATGTAAATCAAAAATAAATGGAGGTTTAACATTACCGAATGTTATGTTTTATTTCTGGGCAGTTAATATTAAAAATATGAATTTTTGGTTGGAAGAACTGGACAAACAAACAAATTGGTTAAAAATGGAAAAGGAAGATTGTTTACCTGTTGAAATTGGGTCGATTCTATTTGCTATTACTAAAACCTATAAAGAAAACTCTATAATAGACAGTGGAATACGCTTTTGGAAACAAATAAAGAAGACATTAACATTGGATTATTTACCACTATCTCTTCCCATTGTAAACCCTTGTTTTACAAACCTACATTTAAACCCTCATTGATGGATAAGGTTTTTTACAATGGAAAAATCATGGAATTACAAAGATGGGTGATCTCTATAGGAATAGTTCATTTCTCTCATTTCAGGAATTACAACAAATTTATGGGCTTCAATCAAAAGATCACTTTAGATATCTACAAATACCAAGTCAAATACACATGACTATAGAATTAGAAAGATAGAAATTTTTGATGAATGTTTGAATAAACATCCGAACACAGAAAAAGTGATGTCTTGTATTTATAATATTCTATTAGATAATGATGCACCCAATATATAGGCAATCATGGGAAAACAAATTAGGTCAAACAATAAGGCCAAACATTTGGGATGATAGCTTACAACATATACATCACTGTTCATTAAATACTAGACATTCTTTCATACAATTTAAAGTATTACATAGACTGCATTATTCAAAAACCAAATTGAATAGAATTTTGCCATGCGTTTCCCCTATTTGTGATAAATGTCAACGCTTAGAGGCTAATCTAACGCACACACTCATAAGCTGTATAAAAATTAATAATTTTTGGATGGAAATTTTTAAGATAATTTCGGAAGTCGTCAATACCAAATTGGTCCCTGTTTCAAAATTAATAATATTAGGAATAATAGAACAAAATCAATTATTTACATTGAATCAAATAACCTTTATCGATTATAGTTTAATAATCGGGAAAAAATTAATATTAAAATTTTGGAAAGGCCCTATAACCCCCACAATTAAAATGTGCACTACTGAAATGTTGGAGACCCTACATTTGGAAAGATTAAGATTTGTCTTAATGGACAAACAAGAACTATTTACAATAATATGATCCCCATTTATTGAATATTTGAAGGAGCAAACTGGTTCGGCACAAGAACCCGACTGAAATCTGAATCAAAGAATGGATGAAGAATTACATTTCATAAAACCCGGATATATCTCCAATGATGCATAATCTATTGAACACTCCATTTCATTTCGGAGTCACGTGAGTGACTTCGTGAAGAGCCCGCCGGCGCGCATGCTCGACATATCGTCGTAACGCGTTGCTGCGATGGCTGGCGGTGGAGCGCGCTCCTCGCCAGCCCTTCATAAGGGGCCACGGAGGTGAGTATTCCACCTTTAGTTGGTGGTCCTTGTTGTCTGATTATGTCTTGCAGCAAGGACATGGATGGGAGTTCGAAGGGCCGGAGGACGTCAGGACGAGTTCACCGGTCAACAGTTCCGGGGCCTTTACCATCGGCAGTACCTGCAGCGCAGGCCGGGACTCAGGCGGAGATGTGGGTAAGCCCTGTGTTCACAGGTCCAGATCCGCCAGCACACCACAGCTAGGAGGAGTTCGACGAGGAGGAGTGTGGTGTGCCGCCAGAGCAGGGGGACCCTGCCATGGCAGTCAGGTTGTCAGCGGGCTCGCTGGCGACCTCGAGCAGGGCGCGTGCCGTTGCACGGCCTGTTCCACTCAGCCCTCCGAGAAGGGGGAGGGGAGGAGCCCAGAAGCCTAACCCTGTTAGGGCTAAGGCATTGCCTGTCGCGGAGGAGCGGTCAGGTTCCAGGGCGAGACCCGGGGCGGCTGTGAGGTCCAGCCGGCACACCCCGACTCTCGACGCCGGGACGGGTCGGTTGAGTCGGGTCTCGTCGCGGTCGCCGAGCCCCCCATGGATGGGTGGGCGGCACCATGCGTCGGCAACGTCCACGATGTGGGCAGCCGGCAAGACTGCGCGGGCCCCAGGCAGCCATGCTTCGGCTGGTGCCGACACCTCGCCGCATGTGCCCTTAGTGGCAGCGGCTTCAGCTCTCGCTAAACGGAGGCGATTGAACACGCCCGCGCAGGAATCGCGCAGTTTCGCCTCGGCGGCTGTTAGCGACAACTACCGGCACCGGCAGGGCCTCGACGAGGTGCGGGCCGATGACAGGAGCCCGGTTTTCTCTTCAGAGCCGGAGGACTCCGACCACCTGAGTGTTCAGGGTGAAGGGCGTATTGACCGTATGGAGCGGCTGCTGGAGCTCCTGCTTCAACGTCAACAACAGCAGGGCAGCAACAGGCACAGGGCGTCTTCACCAACATCTACTATCAGCCTGGAGCAGCACGAGGAGGAGGTTCTGGTGGATCCCGTACCACCTCCGGTGGAGGTGCCAGCGGAGGAACTTTTGGATGTGGCGACCAAATTCGCGGCCCCACATACGGCTGGTCTTCCTCTCAATTCAAAGCTGGCAGCCACAGTGGACTTTCTTAATAATCAGGTGCTGCAGGAAGAAGTCCTCATCCAGGCTATGAGCCGTCACAAGGCTCCATCAAACTGCAACTCCCTCAACGTGCCTGTGGTCAATACGCCAATATGGGGCAACATCAGTGCGGCTATCCGTCAACAAGAGCTACAATTGCAGCGGATCCTGAAACTCCTCACGGCCGGTATTACCGCCTTTGCGCGGTCGGTGGACGAGGACGAGCTGAATTTGGACCAGGAAGATGCTCTGGCCTTATTGTGCGCGACCCAGCACGAAATCAACGGGTTTCGCAAAAACAGCATCCGCCCAGCACTCAACCCGAAGTTTGCAGGATTGTGCAAACCACCGCCGCCGCCGCCGCCCCGTCAGCTCTTTGGTGAGGACCTCTCGAAGAGAGTCAAAGAGCTTGACGAACAAGCCAAAACGGTGGGGATCATGCGCTCTAAGAGTGCCCCCACACCGTCCGGCTCAAAAGCTCCATACATTCGCTCACGAGGGTCGGCCAGTGCCTCGACGAGGACTCACCCTCTAGCTCCACAACGACAACAACACCAGAACCAGCACCAAGGGTCTTTTTTAGGACAGGGTCGGCAGAGACCTTTTTGGAAATCGAAGACGCCGCGCCCTCAAGCCAACCCAGCACCTCCACGGCCACCCACACGTGTCAAGGACCGCCGGTAACCACGGAGGTGAGGGGGTCTGGTTCTCTCTTTTCTCTCTGTTTAACTTCCCATGTTGGTGGTCGTTTACGGTTGTTTTTGGATGCATGGGGTAATTTTACTGGTGATGAGTATGTGTTGCGGAATATTCAGGGGCATAGAATTGAGTTTATTAATGGCGACATTCCTCCATCCCAGCACATGCCTGGTCGTACGTTCAAATTGTCTGCTGCAGAACAGGCAGCAGGTTACAAGGAAATTTTAAGTTTGGAACAGAAGGGTGTGATTGAGAAAACAGTGCATGAGCCAATTGAATTTGTTTCGAACATATTTACTAGACCTAAGAAGGATGGAGGCTGTCGTGTCATTATTGATCTAACCCGTTTGAATACGTTTGTAACATATACTCATTTTAAAATGGATACGTTTGAAACAGCCAAATCATTGATTTCTCATGGCTGCTTTATGGCATGCATTGATTTGAGGGATGCATATTATTCAGTATCCATCCAGAAAGATGATAGAAGGTTTTTGAAATTTATCTGGATGGGGCAACTTTGGCAGTATAAGGCTTTGCCTAATGGGCTTACCACAGCCCCTAGATTGTTCACTAAATTGGTGAAGCCAATCATGGCTTATTTGAGACAACGACATCATATAGTTATGGCCTATTTAGATGATGTCTTTATTGTGGGCCACACCCTGCAATTGGCTGAACAGGGTGTTGCAGCTGCTGTCAATATATTTCAACAATTAGGATTCATTGTCCATCCAGAGAAATCAAAGTTCTGCCCTACCCAGGTAATTAATTACCTAGGGTTCACGGTGAACTCAATGAGCATGAGGATAACTATACCAATTAACAAAATTGAGGAAGTCACTAAGGTGTGCAGAGATTTAATTGGCACCAATATACCATCGATTCGGCATACAGCCACAGTAATTGGCAAGTTAGTGGCTTTGTTTCCGGCAGCACGATATGGACCTTTGCATTATCAGAATTTGCAAAGAGCTAAAATTACTGCGTTAAAATGGAACGCTGGTCATTACGATCGATCTATGCAGCTGCCGTCCGAAGCGATAACTGAGTTGCAATGGTGGGTGTGTCACATTAGCAACTCATTTAAGCCTGTCAGGGAGGCTAATCCGGTGGTATATTTACAGACTGATGCAAGCTCCAATGGCTGGGGAGCTACTGATAATTGCTCTAGTTGTGGGGGTAGATGGGACACCCTTGAGGCATCGATGTTGTTGACTCAAGGGATTAACTATTTGGAGTTGCTGGCAGCATTCCACGGACTTCGTGCATATTGTTCCAAGCTTGTTGGAGCACACGTCCGTCTCCAAATAGACAACACCACAGCTGTGGCATATTTAAACCATATGGGTGGTACCAGGTCAGTTTCGTGTGACAAATTGGCTAACTCAATTTGGCTCTGGTGTATTCAAAGAGACATTTGGATTTCAGCTACCTATTTGCCAGGTGAGCTTAATACTGTGGCGGACACCAGGTCACGCAAATTTAATGACAACATTGAATGGATGTTGCATCCTGAGATTTTTGCTAAAGTCACAGCCAAATTTGGTAAACCGGACATTGACCTTTTTGCGTCACGGTTGAACCATCAGGTACCAGCCTACGTTTCATGGGAACCAGATCCTGGGGCAATAGCGCTAGATGCGTTCTCGCTGGACTGGGGGAATTGGGTTTTCTATGCCTTCCCTCCGTTTTGCCTCATCAGTCGGGTATTGCGAAAGATTCAGGCAGATGCTGCCAAGGGCATCCTTATTATACCCGACTGGCCCACACAGCCTTGGTATCCGGTGGTCTTTGACATGCTCAACGAACCTTGGGTCCTTTTGAAGGGTTGCCCACAATTGGTTACTCACCCTGTGTCAGGGGAGCCACATCCCTGCCATGGCTATTTAAATTTGTTGGCTTGCAGGTTCTGAACAGGCCGTTAGTCCAATACGGCCTCTCGGCTCGGACCATGGATACCATCGGGGCGTCGTGTCGAGAGTCCACAAGGCGAAGATACCGCTCGCATATTAAGAAGTGGGAAGCCTACTGCAGCCGCTCTCGCATCACGTACGATGACGTGACAATAACCGACGTCCTGGAATTCCTCGCGGGGTTGCACCATGATGAACACTTAAGTTACAGTGCCATCAACAGCGCCAGAAGTGCGCTATCATTCTACCTCAAGATTGGGGTAGGATCCAACAGGCTAGTGTCCAGACTCATGCGGGGTATATTCAATATGAATCCGCCTACACCACGCTATAATATCACCTGGGATGTCAGGGACGTATTAACCCTGCTCAGGACGTGGTCTCCCATGGAAGGGCTCCAACTGGACCAACTCACCATGAAGCTGGTGATGTTACTAGCGCTGACTTCAGCTCAGAGGGTACAGACACTACACAAACTGCGTGTCGACAGAATGACATCTACCCCTACAGAAGTAGTCTATTTCGTTGACGAGCTACTAAAGCAGCATAGACCTGGGTGCACAGGGCTGCAGCTGAAGTTCCCGGCATACCCCGCAGATGCTAGGCTATGTTTAGTCTCACATATCCGCCACTATGTCAAGGTGACGGCACGCATCAGAGGAATGGAGAGATACCTGCTTGTCACTCATAAGAGACCTCATCATCGAGTGACAGTCCAGACGATATCCAGGTGGCTTCGAGTCGTCTTGGGTAAGTCAGGTATCGACACTAATGTGTTCAAGTCTCATTCCACCAGGGCTGCATCGACGTCAGCGGCGAGGGTCATGGAGGTGCCCATGGACCAAATTCTCGCCACAGCAGGATGGGCGAATGAAGCTGTGTTCCAGCGTTTTTATAACAAGCCTGTTGCTGCTCCTCTACAGTTCGCAGAAGCCGTGCTGAATGCAGGTCAAGAACGTGGAGATGTTCCCGCATGAGGGGTTTTTGATTTGTTATTAATAAATATGCTTTTGTTTTGCAGTATGAGCTATTGAGCCAGTTTGTTCCTCCCATCCATCCCTGGTAGTGGTGTGTCAGCATGGACGTGGTCCAGGGCGTGTAATCACAGAAGCTTTGAAGTCTTCACGAAGTCACTCACGTGACTCCGAAATGAAATAGTAAGATTGAACGAGAACTTACCAGTTCGAAGGTTGATCTTTATTTCATGAAGTGAGGGATTTCGTGCCCTCCTCGCCCAACCCTCAATCACCTTCATCTGGTAATCTTAGTCAATTCAATCATACTATGCGAAGTCATTTCTATTGTTGGTTCTGTGATTCCACGCCGCTACTTTGAAGTATGTCGAGCATGCGCGCCGGCGGGCTCTTCACGAAATCCCTCACTTCGACTCCTCATGAAATAAAGATCAACCTTCGAACTGGTAAGTTCTCGTTCAATCTTACTATTCTCCTTCAACTTTTTCTTCTCTTTTTTGTTTTCTCTCTCTCTATTCATTTCTATCTTTATAAAAATTGGAAAAAATATATAGTACAATTACTATACAATTGTTAATATAAATAATATTGATAATGTATGATTACAATTAACAAAATGCTTTTTATTATGTATTTACTTCTCATAAAATCATTTTAAAAATTAAAAAAAAGAAAGTGGCTTCGCTGGTAGATAGGGTGGTCAAAAAGGTTTTTGATGCATTAGCATCAGTCAGGGTATTGGGTATAGAAGTTGAGTGTTATGTTGCAGTTGTACAAGACATTGGTGATGCTGCATTTTCCAGTATCATGTTCAATTTTGGTGATGCCCTGCTTTGGGAAGGATGGTGTTAAGCTCGAAAGAGTGCAGAAAAGATTTACGAGGATGTTGCCAGGATGAAGGCCTGAGCTATAGCGAGAGGTTGGGCAGGATAGGATTGTATAGAGGTGTATAAGATCATGAGGGGAATATGTAGGGAGAATGCACAGTCTTTTACACAGAGAAGGGGAATCCCGAATCAGAGGACATAGGATTAAGACAAGAGGGAATAGATTTAATGGGAACCTGAGGGACAGCGTTTCACAAAGGAAGTGGTGGGTATATGGAACGAGCTGCCAGAGGAGATACAGTGCTTTCAGAAAGTATTCAGACACCTTCACCTTTTCCACATCTTGTTACGTTACAGTCTTATTTTAAAATGGATTAAATTCATTTTTATATCATCAATCTACACACAATACCCCAGAATGAAGAAGTGAAAACAGGTGTTTAGAAATTCTAATTAAAAAAAAACTGAAATATCACATTTACATAAGTATTCAGACCCTTTGCTATGACACTCAACATTGAGCTTAGGTTCATCCTGTTTCCATTGATAATCCTTGAGATGTTTCTACAACTTGATTGGAGGCCACCACACGATTTACAGATGTCAATAAGCGAGTTCGGTATTCCGATTGCGCATGCCCAGGTCAAAGGTAACCATGCATAAATATTGCTGGAAAGCAGTGGAGCTATGTACAAAGAGACCTTCATTTCTTCAATTTTTTCAATATTTGATTCTTCTCGGTAAGAAAATACTGCTGTCAAAATATGACTTAGATAAAAGCTAAGATTATTTTGTCGTTTTTATTGCTTTATGCTTTGGTGAGTGAGCGAGATCGTGCTCGTCCGTGGTCAGGGTCGGGCCCAGGTTTCCAGCGCCGCAGGCACTGTTGAGTTGCTGCTGGGCTGTCCCCGTCCCCTCCTGGGTGTTCCGTCTCTGTCCGGGGGTGGCCGGAGTCGGCCGGAGGTGCCGGGCCGGGTTTGCAGCTGGCGCGGGGAGGTGGCGCTGGGTCGAGCTCCCGGGGGGGGGCGTTTCCCGGCGAACCGGGGACCATTGGCTGCACTTCTCTACTTGTCCAGTGGCTGTCGGTTCACCCCCTCTGTGCTGGCGGGGATGCACACGGGGTACTGCGGTGGCTCGGTGCGTCAGGCGTAGTTGAGCTGGGGTTGGTGCTTCTTCTCCACGCTGGCTGTGTGGCCTGGGGCCGCTTGTATCATCGGTCCGGGGTATTCCCGGACGTCTCCAGCCGCCACCCGGGTGGGGTTGGGACAATCAGGGGTGACGGAGGTGAAGGGGCAGTCCAGTGGCGGTTCAGCTGCGCTTGCGGCACCGGGGACCCGGGTTCGATCCTGGCTGCGGATGAGGCACGAGTCTGTGTGTGCACTCTCCCGTCTCCCACTCGCATCTGCCCTCTCTCTCTCTCTCTCTCTCTTTCTCGCTTTTACACCCTGCTCTCCCGCTAACTGTTCTTTAGGGGGGGGGATGAGGAGTTGACCCTTTATGGGAGTCTCTCTGGAATCGAGAATGTCATTGCTCATTCGTATTCATAGATGAGGCTGAAGAATTCCATTGCCTTGAAATTAGCACAATAATGAGATTCGATCCAGAAACTATCATCATTTTGTTCCAGGATAGACAAAAATGCTGGAGAAACTCAGCGGGTGAGGCAGCCTCTATGGAGGGAGGGGAATACGCAACGTTTTGGGTCGAAACCCTTCTTCAGACCTTCTTCCGTCTGAAGAAGTGTTTCGACCCGAAACGTTGCCTATTTCCTTTGTTCCATAGAGGCTGCTCACCTGCTGAGTGTCTCCAGCATTTTTGTCTACCTTTGATTTTCCAGCATCTGCAGTTCCTTCTAAAACATCATTGTGATCCAGTCTGGAATACATTAATTTTCCTATAATGTAACCATGCAGCACCCCCATTCCTCAGATTAAATATATTTTTACACATAAATTATGAATAAAGATAAGAATTTATACACAGTTTCTTCAGCCAGCTCTTCATTCGCTATTTCTTTATGGTAAATGACCTTTGACAAATCCCATGATTCCTTGCATTGTTTTTGAATACCGAACTCACTTAGTAATCTACAAACCTGCACGTCTTTGGAATGTGGGAGGAAACTGGAGCACCTGGAGAAAAGCCATGCAGGTCACGGGGAGAACGATAAACAATACAAACAGCATCCGTAGTCAAGAGCTAACTCAGGTCACTGTCATTGTAAGGCAGCAAATCTACCGCTGTGCCACCATGCCAGTCGATTCAGAGAAACCTTTGTAAAGAAGACAAAATCTATCCATCAGCACGGGTGGTACAATGGCGCAATGGTAGAGTTGCTGCCTTACAGCGCCAGAGACCAGGATTCAATCCCGACTACAGATGCTGTCTGTACGTTCTTCCCGTGACCTGCATGGTTTTCTCCAGGTGCTCCACTTTCCTCCCACACTCCAAAGATGCACAGGTTTGTAGGTTAATTGGCTTTGGTTAATTGTAAATTGTCCCTAGTGTGTGTAGGATAGTGCTAGTGTAAGAGGATCGCTGATCAGCGCAGACTAGAAGGGCCAAAGGGCCTGTTTCCGCACTGTATCTCTAAACTAAACTACAGCAGGATGACCAGTCATATTAATTGGGACAAGAATATTGGTAATGGCCATTGCCTGCCCCTGAATTGGGTTTCATCTTTCAATGGCCAGATAACCTCATCTCTTCCCTTTCAACGCAAGCTTCTCTTTTCAATGGCCCATGCTTCTTCGAGTTTCCTTGGTTTCATCCCTTGAGGCTCATGTGAGAATCCAAGACCAGTGATGCCAGCAATTTCCCATGTGGTTCCCTGAAAGATAGCGGGTACGTACTAAACGGGTGTCAGGTGTTATGGGGAGAAGGCAGGAGAATGGGGTTAAGAGGGTGAGATAGCTCAGCCATGGTTGAATGGTGGAGTAGACTTGATGGGCCGAATGGCCTAATTCTCCTCCTATAATTTATGAACTTATAAACTCAGAGCTGTGGCCAGTTATCTGCAATCAGCCTTTGCACATGTAGACCGTGAAAACCTTAGACTGTTCCACAAACACCATCTGCTGGTATGCATGATGATTTAATGAACTCCTTACATCTAAACTCACTGAAGTTAATTCTTCCAATGTAGAAAAGCAACACTGTGAGTCAAAAGAAGTGTCTCGACCCGAAACATCACCCATTCCTTTTCTCCAGAGATGCGACCTGTCCCACTGCGTTGCACCAGCATTTTGTGTCGATCTTCGGTGTAAACCAGCATCCAGAGTTCCTTCCTACATTGTAGATCAGCAGTTCAATAAGTTGGATGAAACATGCATGTTGACAATTAATGCTGAGGCACAGCCTCAGAGATTCTTTAGCTTAAAGCTGGGCTGAAGGGCCTGCCTGTATGGAGTTTGCACGGAGTCTCCCTGTGACTGTGTGGGTTTTCTCTGGGTGCTCCAGTTTCCTCCCACATTCCAAAGACGTGCAGAATTGTAGGTTAATTGACTTCTCTAAATTGTCCCTAGTGTGTAGGATAGAACGAGTTACAGGTGACCACTGGACAGCATGGGCTCGGTGGGCTGAAGGGCCTGTTTCCATGCTGTACCTTTAAACTGAACTAAACTAAAACCGGAAACGTTACCTGTCCATTCCCCCACAGATGCTGTCGAGCCCACTGTTCCCCCAACACTTTGTATTTTCTTCAAAAATTAAAAAGCCAATTTTCCAGAATTTCCTTTAACAATAAAATATAAGGATAAGTCTCTTAAAGTGTAGGCAAAGGGAAACAGTAGTGGGATTAAAAATACAAAAGACATTGAACTCTCATTTTGCGCTCGGGCAAGCTTCCTTGCTTTATTATTATACAATAAGTTCTGCTGAACTTAAATATTTTTAATGTGCAGGGAGGAACTGCAGATGATGGATTAAACTGAAGATAGACACAAAATGCTGACTGGGTCAGTCGGCAACTCTGCAGAATAGGAATAGGTGAAGTTTCGGGTCGAGACCCTTCTTCAGACTGAGAATCAGGGGGAAGGGTATACCAGAGGTATGAAAAGGTACGAAGAACAAATTAAAGCAGGCAAGACAAGGCAAGGCAAATTTATTTATATAGCACCATTCGTACAAGCTGCAATTCATAGTGCTTTACAAAAGTAACAAAAGAATGACATAGTTTAAAAACATTGCAGAACCACAATACAACACAGGACAACAAAATAGCCAAGAATCAAAAATCACATAACAAGCAATAAGACAATTTCATGAATAGTAAAACAAAATCACTAAAACATTAAAACGATTTTAAAAGCACATCAAAGGGTTAAGATTAGAAGGTTAAGATTACCTGCATGTTGGGTTATGGAAAAGCTACAGTAAACAACAGTGTTTTTAGGCCTGATTTAAATGAGGTTACAGTCTGTGCACACCTCAGGTGTTCAGGGAGCTTGTTCCACAGGTGTGGAGCATAAAAACTGAACGCTGAAGAAAGGTGTAGGAAGAAACTGCAGATGCTGGTTTAAACCGAAGATAGACACAAAAATCTGGAATAATTTAGCGGGTCAGACAGCATCACTGGAGAAAAGGGATAGGTGATATTTCGGGTCAAGACCCTTCTTCAAAGGTATGCAAAGAACAAATCAAAGCCAGCAACGATGATCCAGGATAGCTGGAGCCCTTTATGGACCATTGTTGGCTGTGGAGAAGGTGATAACGGCTGGATACAAACTGCGAAACAAAGCTGGACGGTGGTGAAACTAGTAGGATGACTAGGGTGGGTGAGAGACGGACGGAGAGGGAATATCATTTTTTTTTCTGACAGAACCCTCTCAAGCCTAAAGCTTTGACTAGTTCCCCACTGATAATTTCACAACATCCTGCCAAGACGGATGATGGCTAAAGCTGCAGGAGGCAACTCTAGCCTGTTACAAAAAGAGTGTGAGTGAATAGACACCAACCCGGAGTTGTCAACTTAAACACAGAGAGGATTTCAGTATCAAGAGCCGTGTCAATGGGCAACAAGCCTGCCTCACGCATGGCTGCCACAAAAACACTCTCCCAGTGAGATCCGGACAGATACAAATGCGCGGGTGACCCGACGTGTGCAAAACATTGTCCAGAAGTTATTCTTTTAACTTTCCTGCCAATTAATTATTTCAGTCAAAGTGGGAGTGATGCGTAAAGTTATCAATGCTGCAGTGCACAAGCTTTCTTTGATGATGTTAGCACGCCAACGCCTTTGCCAATGAGACAAAATCAATGCCAGATTATAAAGGGCAGTATTTGCAACTTTGTGTAACATATGTTTGAATTGAGTATAATTCTTATCCAGAGATAGTGTCGAGTAAGTGGAATCATTTTACACGAGTTCCATTATGTTGGAATCCAAACTTAAAAACAAGTGTTTATCACTTTGCATATAAAACAGATGGATATTCAAGAGGGTTAATCTTTGAATGTGAAGATTATTACTTTACTTTTAGTTTTGAGCTAGCCTCCGTAGAATTGGTTGTATAAGTGTGTGTGTGCGTGTTCTATTTGTTCAGTTTTAGTTCAGAGATACCACGGAAACAGGCCCTTCGGCCACACCGAGTCCGTGCCGACCAGTGATTCCCGCACAATAACACGATCCTACGCACACTCGGGACAATTTGCATTTATGCCAAGCCAGTGAACCTACAAACCTGTACGTTTTTGGAGTGTGGGAGGAAACCGAAGATCTCGGACAAAACCCACGCGGCCACGGGGAGAACGCAAAAACTCCGTACAAACAGCACTTGTAGTCGGGATCGAACCTGGGTATCTGGCGCTGCGAGGCACCAACTCTACTACCGTGCCACCGTACTGCCGTTTGTGTGTTCAAATTTAATGTCCCTACAATGGGCTATGATTAAAATATTAGCAAAACTGCAACTTATATTTGTTGCTTCTACAAATTCTTATCAATGTATACAAGATTTAAAGCATAAGCTGACTGATTTCTGTAATTGCTGATATATTGTGTTATACCAACTAATTATTTCAGCCATTTAATTCTTTCAGAAACAAACCTGCAATTAGTTATTTTTTAGATATGTAACAAAATAACCATTTATTTCCCTTCTCTGCACTAATGTGCTAATATTATTTACATTTATTTCAATCGTAAACTACAACAAAGCTTCTCAATCTTTCCGATTTAAATTGCCTTTGCTAAATAAGTGCGTTCTTATTGAAGTAATATTTTTCATTATTCAGTATTATTGAAGATCACGGTTTCAAATGCTGCTTTCTTTCCTCTGTTTCAAGGATCCATTGTGCATGCAAAGTATCCCTGAGCCAGAGGAATGGGTCTGCGAAAACCCAATTCAACAGGCACACTTTGAATGTGGCACAGCGGCAGAATTGCTGCCTTACAGCGCCGGAGACACGGGTTCGATCCCGACTATGGGTGCTGTCTGTACAGAGTTTGTACGTTCTCCCCGTGACCGCGCGGGTTTTCTCGGAGATCTTCGGTTTCCTCCCACACTCTAAAGACGTACAGGTTTGCAGGTTAATTAGTCAAAGTCAAGTCAAACAAACTTTATTGTCATTTAGAAATACATTGATATATGCAGTTCCAAACGAAATTACGTTGCATTTGGCTCCCTGTGCAACACAATAAATTAACAGAAGGCTAGGCATAGATGAAAAGGATAAAAGGCTAAATAGACAACGGTGGCAGCCCATTACATGGCATTCAGGAGTCTGATGGCTCGTGGGAAGAAGCTGTTGCAGAACCTTGATGTTCTGCTCCTTATGCTGCGATATCTTTTTCCCGAGGGCAGCAGAGTGAACAGACCGTGATGGAGATGTGTGGGGTCTTTTATAATACTGCTGGCCTTAGACACGCAACGTTTGGTCGCAATATCCCCGATTGAGGGGAGATAGGTCCCGATGATTTTTTCCGCTGTCCTCACCACTCTCTGCACGGACTTCCAGTCGGAGGCTCTACAGTCCCCAAACCAGACAGAGATACAGCTGGTCAGAATACTCTCTATGGTGCCCCTGTAGAAAGTAGTGAGGATGGGATGGGGGAGATGAGCTCTTCTCATCCGGCGCAGAAAGTGCAACCGCTGCTGCGCTCTCTTAACTGTTGATGAGCCTTGTATAAGTGTAGAATTGTCCCTAGTGTGTGTAGTGTAGTGTTAATGCGCGGGGATCGCTGGTCGGTGTGGACCAAGTGGGCCGAAGGGCCTGTTTCCGCACTGTATCTCTAAACTAAACTAAACTTACCTTGACAATGATCTAACATGGCAATAAATATCACACAGAGGTTTCAGTCATAACAGCACAATTTTGGGAATGCCACTTCCTTTCCTCGTATTTTAGAATTAATGGTAATAAAGTATGCTTTGACCTTCATCTTTCATTACTAATACATTCTGCTCCAAATACACTCTTCCATTAAACAAAGCTTTATGCCAAGAGTACTCGATCATAACAACCAACAGTATAAATAGACTGCAAAGCATGGATCAGTGTCTTATGGAAAACGCATTACCTTTATCATGATCAAACTGTTTGCTTCAAGCCTTTGGCTCTACTGCATTAACTAGTTAGCGTTCATTTTTCATAAACCACCAGTACCTAAGTGCATCATCTCCAGATTCTCGTCCCTTGTACCTTTATTGTATGAGACGTCTTTCTGTTTAAATGGCTGAATATTAATTTTATTAGGAAGAAATGCAGCTTGTGGAAAATTGGATGTTTGTCTGGGTTCATTATGTCATCCCACATTAGGAGTATTAAGCTAAAATCATTCAGTTATGTTTTATATCTATAGAATTTTTAGAACAGGTATCAATAATCATGGGTTGAATTGGCAGCTCATTAAAGAAAGAGTGCCTTTGTACATGGTTTCTTACTTATTAGGTAGGTAGGAACTGTGGATGCTAGTTTAGACCAAATATAGACACAAAATGCTGGAGTAACTCAGGGGTCAGGCAGCATCCCTGGAGAAAATGAATAGGTGACATTTTGGGTCGAGACCACAGTTGGGTCTCCTACTTGCTCCAGTGATGCTGCCTGAAGGGCCTGTCCCACTGTACGAGGTAATTCAAGACTTCTCCCGAGTTTTCCCCTGATTCGAACTCGGAGAATGTCCATAGCAGGTCCGTAGGAGTTCGTGGATGTCACGTAGCGGCTCGTACGAGTAACGGTAGGTGCTCGGGAAATCCGGTAAACTCGTGATGTTTTTTCAACGCTATGAAAAATGTCCACGAATAAAAAAAATACTCGTGATGAAAAAAATTGTTACTTTTTACTCGTACGAGCCGCTACGAGACGTCCATGAACTCCTACGGGCCCGCTACGGACATTCTCCGAGTTCGAATCAGGGGAAAACTCGGGAGAACTCTTGAATTACCTCGTACAGTGGGACGGGCCCTTGACACACCGAGTCACTCCAGCATTTTGTGTATATCGTCTTAATAATTATATTGAGGATTGTACTGATGATTAGGAGATTCGGCATGCTGGAGAATACTCCCTTGAAATTCTCCAGGTGTACGGTTGAAAGCATATTGACTGGTTGCATCGCAGCCTGGTTTGGCAACTCAAACGCCTAGGGTTGAAGGAGATTACAACAAGTGGGGGACATTGTCCGGTCCATTGCAGATGCTGACCTCCCCACCATTTATGGAATCTATAGGAGATCTATAGCAGCCTCAAAAAGATATCCAACCTCATCGAGGACTGACACCACCCTGGCCACACTCTCATTTCAATCCTGCCTTTGGGAAGAAGCTATAGGAGTGTGAAAACTGTAATGTCCTGTTCCGGAAGAGCTTCTTGCCAACAACCATCAGGTAAAAAACGCTACGATTTCCAACTAACGTCAAACTATGAACCTCCTTGGCTCCACTAGGATTGAGCTTTGTATTTACATAGAAACATAGAAACATAGAAATTAGGTGCAGGAGTAGGCCATTCGGCCCTTCGAGCCTGCACCGCCATTCAATATGATCATGGCTGATCATCCAACTCAGTATCCCGTACCTGCCTTCTCTCCATACCCTCTGATCCCCTTAGCCACAAGGGCCACATCAAACTCCCTCTTAAATATAGCCAATGAACTGGCCTCAACTACCCTCTGTGGCAGAGAGTTCCAGAGACCCACCACTCTCTGTGTGAAAAAAGTCCTTCTCATCTCGGTCCTAAAGGATTTCCCCCTTATCCTTAAGATTTACTCTTACCTTGCCAGAGATGCGATTGTTTTCCGGATCGTATCTCCGGTCGCTCTGCGGCCTAACATCATGGAGCTGGAGGTCTTGCTCGGGACTGACTTTGAGCCCCACCGCAGGGGCGTGGACTTACCATCAGAGCTGATCCCTTGCCTGGGATCGATGCTACAACCACGGCCTGCGGACTTTAACATCAAGTAGCTCGCAGTCTCGGGTAGAGACCGATGACGGGAAGCTCCAAAGGTCGCACGATGTTCGACTAGCCCTGACCTGGGGTAGATGGCCCGGCACGGGGGAGCTGAGGTTCACCCACCCCCGCCGTTGCAGGAGCTTGATTGCCCTGGTGAAGAGGGCCCAAACGCTATGGGAGTAAGATTGTCCTGTCAACGGAAGGTTAGGGGCCCCCAACCATTGGAGGACAAGGAAGGGAAATATTGAACTTTTTTTTCCTTCTATCACAGTGAGGAACGTGGAGGATGTTTACATTAAAATGTATTATGTGTCTTCTGTTGCTTTTTATTCATATGACTGCATGGCAAATCAAAGTCCTCGTATGTTGCAATACATACTTGGCTAATAAAGTATGATTCTGATTCTGATTATGTACTTAAACTTTTTGTTTTAACTTTTTGTTAATTATTATGGTATCCACTGAGTACTATGTTTACAGTACATACCTGTTGTGCTGCTGTGTCATCGTGGCTATCCCTCGAGGTCGAGGATGATGGTCTACGTTATGTTGTTTTTATGGATTCACCGCTTCCGTGCCGGTTCTTGACTAGGAGCTTCCAGCCATCACGTGGCCCGCTCCCGTCGCCCTTCCCCGATCACCGAAAGTGTTGAGAGGTTTTGTGCTCCTCACAGAACGAAGACGCCTGTGCGTGTGTTTGTTTAACGTGTACTTGATGTTGCACTGCAAGAAGCACACTCTCCTTCACAACTCCTCATTCCAATGGCAAGGGAAGTGGAGCTGATAGATCTGTTGCAGCCTTCATCCGCCTTCACAGCCGTTGAGTTCAAGATAACTTTGTCCGTCTTGGTCCGCCATTGAGGTCTTGTAGGTCTTGGATCGTTCTTAGTCTGGACCCTCATCCTCGACCTTGCCGCCATGGGTGGCCCTACCAGAAGCTCATGCTTCCGACGGCATCGCTCTCTGAATCATTGGCCATGCAAGCCTTTTCACCACGACAAGATAAATGATCCAAAAAGGTACGGGAAGTGAGAATTTCATTACAATGAATAGGAACTGCAGATGTTGGTTTAAACCAAAGATAGACAAGGGTGCATCGGTAGAATCGCTGCCTGTCAGCGTCAGTGACCCCCGGTTCAATCCTGACCATGGGTGCTGTCTGCATGGTGTTTGTCTGTCCTCCCCGTGACCTGCATGTGTTTTCTGCAGGTGCTCTGGTTTCCTCCCACACTCTAAAGTCGGACAGGTTTTTAGGTTAATTGGCTTGGGTAAAGTTAGTGTGTAGGATAGTGTTAGTGTGTGGGGATTGCTGGTAGGTGGTCTGAATGACCTGTTTCTGTACTGTACCTATAAACCAAAGACACAGAATACTGGAGTAACTCATTTCATTGGAGTAAGACACAAAATGCTGGAATAACTCAGCGGGACAAGCAGCATCTCTGGAGAGAAGGAATGGGTGACGTTTTGGGTCGAGACCCTTCTTCAGACCTTCGATTTACACCAGCATCTGCAGTTCTTTCCTACACACTCATTGGAGTAAGAATTTTATTGTTGCATTTGGAGACATATGATAATAAAATATTAGCGACTCTTGATTTATCTCTTGACCTGACTCTGGATTTGCTATATTATAACAGGGAATCTTTACAGGTAAATCTGACATAAGATAGATAATTTTTCAACTGTTAAATTAAATAACTGGAGGATTGTGTATACTTAGCTTTATAGAATATATTCCAGCTTCCCAGTAGGGGCATCTACGAGCACATTCCACATGGATCCTTCCCAGCATTGAAGGCATCTATAGGAAACACCACCGATTCACACCACTCGTTTCACTTGTGTCTTCGGAAGAAGGTACAAGAGTCTGAAAACTGTGACGTCCAGGTTCAGAAGCAGCTTCTTCGTAACAACCATCTGAACACTACAAACACAAACTGAGCTTTAAAATACACCTGAAAGGAACAAGCGCAGAATCGGCGATCGTTTCGCTGAACAACTCCACTCATTCTGCCTGAACCATCCCGATCTCACAGTTGCTCCGCACTTTAACTCTCCCTCCCATTCCCACACTGACCCTTCTGTCCTGGGCCTCCTCCATTGTCAGAGTGAGGCCCAGCGCAAATTGGAGGAACAGCACTTGGGCAGCTTACACCCCAGCGGCTTCTCTAACTTCAAATAACCCTTGCTTTCCCTTTCTCTCTCCATCCCTCCCCCTTCCCAGTTCTCTGACCAGTTTTGCTGTCTCCCACTATATTTTATCTCTATTTTCTTTGATGTTACTGTACTTTCTCCCAGCTAACAATGATCTATTCTGCATTTTCCTTGATCTCCATCCCGTTTGTCCTGTTTTCACACCTTACGCTTCCATATCAATGTATCTCCCTCTCCCCTGACATGAGTCTGAAGAAGGGTCTCGACCCAAAACGTCATCCATTCCTTCTCTCCAGAGATGCTGCCTGTCCCATTGAGTCTCTCCAGCATTTTGTGTCTATCTTTGAAACAATGTCCATTCATTGCAACTGGTCACGGTGGTGCAGCGGTAGAGTTGCTGCCTTACAATGAATGCAGCGCCGGAGACCCAGGTTCGATCCCGACTACGGGTGCTGTCTGTACGGAGATCGTACATTCTCCCCGTGACCTGCGTGGGTTTTTTTCCGAGATCTTCGGTTTCCTTCCACCCTCTATCCCTCGCCCTCACTTCGGTAAATCTGACCATACCACGGTGCTGCTTCTCCCTGCCTACAGGCAGCAATTAAAGAGCGCACCCCCAGAGGTGAGGACAGTACAGAGCTAGTCGGGGGGGGGGGGGGGGGGGGGGGCAGCTGTTTGGAGTCTGTAGACTGGGCAATGTTCAAGGACTCGGCAACGGACTTGAACAAATACGCCACAGTCGTTACAGACTTCATTAAGAAATGTGTGGAGGACTGCATCCCTACAAAAACCTTCCGAGTGTTTCTCAATCAGAAGCCTTGGATAAACTTTGAGATCCACACTCTTCTGAAGACCAGACACCGGGCTTCCATATCTGATGATACAGTGGTCTACAAGAAGTCCAGAAACAACCTTGGTAACGCCATCAAAAAGGCCAAAAGGGATTCTGCTCCAAGCTGGAGGATGAGACAGATGTTCGGCAGCTGTGGCGGGGCCTGAATGCAATCACTTCCTACAAGGCGACACCAGGAGGCAGCTTGAATGTCGGCGAATCATCACTCCCTGACGAGCTCAATGCATTTTACGCATGCTTTGATAGGGAGACCACCGATGTGCCTTCCCGAGCCCCCATTCGCTGTGATGTTATTTCAGTCTCAGTCACAGATGCCGACGTCAGGAAATCCTTCAGAGGGGTGAACCCTCGAAAAGCGTCTGGACCTGATGGCATACCTGGTCGTGTCCTAAAAACCTGTGCGGACCAACTGGCTGGAGTTTTTACGGGCATTTTCAACCTCTCACTTCTGAGGTCTGAGGTTCCCACCTGCTTCAAAAGAGCATCAATAATATCAGTGCCCAAGAAGAGCAAGGTGACGTGCCTCAATGACTATCGACCTGTGGCACTAACGCCTGTGGTGATGAAGTGCTTTGAGAGGTTGATCATGGCACAAATCAACTCCTACCTTGACAAAAACCTGGACTCACTGCAGTTCGCTTACCGCCACAACAGATCAACGGTGGATGCAATCTCGCTAGCCCTCCACTCTGCGCTGGACCACTTGGACAACAAAAACTCATATGTCAGGCTGTTATTCATCGATTGCAGTTCGGCATTTAACACAACCATCCCCTCCAAGCTGGTTACCAAACTCGCAGAACTGGGTCTCTGCGCATCCCTCTGCAATTGGATCCTCGACTTCCTCATTCACAGACCACAGTCTGTTCGTATTGGTTGAAATGTCAGACTCGATAACAATCAGCAGGGGAGCACCCCAAGGCTGCGTGCTCAGCCCCCTGCTGTACTCACACTATACTCATGACTGCGTAGTCGGTCATAGTACACTCCATCATCAAGTTCGGCGAAGAGACCACTGTTGTGGGACGTATCACTGATGGGGATGAGTCAGAGTATAGAAGAGAGATGGAGCAACTGTCCATATAATGCCAGCATAATAACCTAGCCCTCAACACCAGCAAAACCAAGGAACTGATTGTGGACTTTGGAAGGAGTAGGATGGGGACCCACAGTCCCGTATATATCAACGGGTCGATGGTTGAAAGGGTCAAGAGCTTCAAATTCCTGGGCGTGCACATCTCTGAAGATCTTTCCTGGTCCGAGAACGCAGATGCAATTATTAAGAAAGCTCATCAGCGCCTCTACTTCCTGAGAAGATTACGGAGAGTCGGTCTGTCAAGGAGGACTCTCTCTAACTTCTACAGGTGCACAGTAGAGAGCATGCTGACCAGTTGCATCATGGCTTGGTTCGGCAAAATGAGCGCCCTGGAGAGGAAAAGACTACAAAAAGTAGTAGACACTGCCCAGTCCATCATCGGCTCTGACCTTCCTTCCATCGAGGGGATTTATCACAGTTGCTGCCTCAAAAAGGCTGGCAGCATCATCAAGGACCCACACCATCCTGGCCACACATTCATCTCCCTGCTACCTTCAGGTAGAAGGTACAGGAGCCTGAGGACTGCTACGACCCGGTGCAGGAATAGCTACTTCCCCACAGCCATCAGGCTATGAAACTTGGCTCGGACAAAACTCTGAACATTAATAGCCCTTTATCTGTTATTTGCACTTCATCAATTTATTTATTCATGTGTGTATTTATGTATATAATGGTATCTGGACACACTGATCTGTTTTGTAGTCAATGCCTAATATTGTCCTGTCAGGGACACATGACAAACTCTTTCGACTTGACTTGACTCCTTCCCCCTCCCTAGTCATTTTATCAGTTCCATAATTGTACACATTGTTTCTCTTGAGATCACACCTTTCTTAGCCAACAATGGCCGTACCAGGCAATGTTCTGCCTGAGGACATTTGTGGCTGGAACTGTATGGTCGTGGCCTTTTCTCACCTCCAGTACTTCACCTTCCCTCCTCCTTCAACCCTTACTTTAACCTGACCCGAAACTTCACCCATCCTTTTTCTCCATAGATCTCGCTGATTTCTGACCTGCTGGATTTCCACAGCACTTTGTGACTCTCTTCGGACCTGTTGGCCTTATCTGGGGACATAGGAGATTATATAGTGCAGAGATAGGATTTTCTTCCAAAGTAGCCCGTGTTTGTATGTTTTGCTTTTCTCAAGTATCCTCACATCTTCCATCATCTAAATATATCAGCAAAATCTCTGACAAGCAGATTTATGATGTGATGGATGAAAAGGAAAATGTACCCAGTATGATTCAATATCATTTGAGATGTGTTTTTAATACATTTAAACATGTATAAAATTGGAGTCTATTACAGTAAATTCAATGCTGCTCTGATCGTTCAATAGATTTAATATAAGGATATCTCTGAGATTCTGACTGTGATGCAGCAGTGAATCTTCAAAACCCAATAATTTGTATCCAGTCCTTGCTTCTTTTTAAAAAATCAGTTGAGCTAAAGCATTTGCTTCAGTTGAGCACAATCCATATTGATCTAATTGGTAATATTTTTTAACATGAGCCTCATTATAGAGGAGGGAAACAATTCACTGAACCCATTTTGGCTGGGAACGTATTAAAGCCAGGTTAATAGTTACCTGCGAGATTTAACTTCTTGATAGAATGATAATTAGTGTACATTTGGGAATGAGCAAGTTGGCTAATATTATGATAACATGACTTTAACATGCATCTTTTTTTCATTTGTTGACGTTATTGCTATTTTCTAGTGATTCACATAATGGTATGGCTATTAGTCTAGGCATTTTAAAATCAGATTTAAAATCAATATTAACAAAACAGCAGGATTTTACATGATACCATGCAAAGAAGACTCATTTATAATTCAATATACCTGTCGATTTTTAAGCTGAATTTTATTGACTCATGTTATATTGAAATGTATTTAGGCCTACAATCAATCCTTGATCATGTGTAACAAGTGATTAATGACATAGAAAGACACCAAATTGCAGGACTAACTCAACGGGTCAGAGGCAACATTTCAACTCGAGATAGAAACATAGAAACATAGAAATTAGGTGCAGGAGTAGGCCATTCGGCCCTTCGAGCCTGCACCGCCATTCAATATGATCATGGCTGATCATCCAATGCAGTATCCCGTACCTGCCTTCTCTCCATACCCTCTGATCCCCTTAGCCACAAGGGCCACATCTAACTCCCTCTTAAATATAGCCAATGAACTGGCCTCAACTACCCTCTGTGGCAGAGAGTTCCAGAGACCCACCACTCTCTGTGTGAAAAAAGGCCTTCTCATCTCGGTCCTAAAGGATTTCCCCCTTATCCTTAAGCTGTGACCCCTTGTCCTGGACCTCTCCAACATCGGGAACAATCTTTCTGCATCTAGCCTGTCCAACCCTTTAAGAATTTTGTAAGTTTCTATAAGATCCCCTCTCAATCTCTTAAATTCTAGAGAGTAGAAACCGCGTCTATCCAGTCTTTCTTCATAAGACAGTCCTGACATCTCAGGAATCAGTCTGGTGAACCTTCTCTGCACTCCCTCTATTGATCCTTCTTCAGACTTCTGAAGAAAGGTCCCGACCTGAAACTTCACCTGTCCATGTTTTCCAGGGATGCTGCCTCACCCGCTGAGTTACTCCAGCAATTTGGTGTCTTTCCTTGGCAAACCACCATCTGCAGTCCTTTGTTTCATCATCTTGAGCAATGACATAGATCAAAGACATAGAAGCTACTACATTTAAAATCAATACACAGGGTTAGCATTTTAAAAACTGCATTATTGCCCAGATTTTATTAACATTTAACCTCAGCCAAGATTTCTCATAATCCTTTAATAGATCTACAATAAAATGAGGTAAAGTTCATCACCACTCTCCAATGGCATTCATCATCACTTCCTAAATTGAATGTCCTGGTTCTACTTGCCAGGTTTAAAAATGGTTGACTTTAAGCCAAGCTCTACTCTATTACTTAGGATTCTTCCTGGGATCAATCTGAAACAGAAAATTGAAATTTTAGAAATGTAATCATTTTTGGTGAAGTCAAAGAACCATTTCTTGATGCAGCAACTACAATGGAAGGCCCAGCGAGTCATGGTTTGAATTTTAAAGAGAGTAATAGCCCTGTCCCACGGTACGAGTTCATTCCAAGAGCTTTCCCGAGTTTAAAAATAATCAAACTTGTGGTAAGCACGGAGAATAGTAAGATTGAACGAGAACTTACCAGTTCGAAGGTTGATCTTTATTTTATGAGGAGTCGAAGTGAGGGATTTCGTGAAGAGCCCGCCGGCGCGCATGCTCGACATACTTCAAAGTAGCGGCGTGGAATCACAGAACCAACAATAGAAATGACTTCGCATAGTATGATTGAATTGACTAAGATTACCAGATGAAGGTGATTGAGGGTTGGGCGAGGAGGGCACGAAATCCCTCACTTCGACTCCTCATAAAATAAAGATCAACCTTCGAACTGGTAAGTTCTCGTTCAATCTTACTATTTCATTTCGGAGTCACGTGAGTGACTTCGTGAAGACTTCAAAGCTTCTGTGATTACACGCCCTGGACCACGTCCATGCTGACACACCACTACCAGGGATGGATGGGAGGAACAAACTTGCTCAATAGTTCATACTGCAAAACAAGAGCATATTTATTAATAACAAATCAAAAACCCCTCATGCGGGGACATCTCCACGTTCTTGACCTGCATTCAGCACGGCTTCTGCGAACTGTAGAGGAGCAGCAACAGGCTTGTTATAAAAACGCTGGAACACAGCTTCATGCACCCATCCTGCTGTGGCGAGAATTTGGTCCATGGGCACCTCCATGACCCTCGCCGCTGACGTCGATGCAGCCCTGGTGGAATGAGACTTGAACACATTAGTGTCGATACCTGACTTACCCAAGACGACTCGAAGCCACCTGGATATCGTCTGGACTGTCACTCGATGATGAGGTCTCTTATGAGTGACAAGCAGGTATCTCTCCATTCCTCTGATGCGTGCCGTCACCTTGACATAGTGGCGGATATGTGAGGCTAAACATAGCCTAGCATCTGCGGGGTATGCCGGGAACTTCAGCTGCAGCCCTGTGCACCCAGGTCTATGCTGCTTTAGTAGCTCGTCAATGAAAAAGACTACTTCTGTAGGGGTAGATGTCATTCTGTCGACATGAAGTTTGTGTAGTGTCTGCACCCTCTGAGCTGAAGTCAGCGCTAGTAACATCACCAGCTTCATGGTGAGTTGGTCCAGTTGGAGCCCTTCCATGGGAGACCACGTCCTGAGCAGGGTTAATACGTCCCTGACATCCCAGGTGATATTATAGCGTGGTGTAGGCGGATTCATATTGAATATACCCCGCATGAGCCTGGACACTAGCCTGTTGGATCCTACCCCAATCTTGAGGTAGAATGATAGCGCACTTCTGGCGCTGTTGATGGCACTGTAACTTAAGTGTTCATCATGGTGCAACCCCGCGAGGAATTCCAGGACGTCGGTTATTGTCACGTCATCGTACGTGATGCGAGAGCGGCTGCAGTAGGCTTCCCACTTCTTAATATGCGAGCGGTATCTTCGCCTTGTGGACTCTCGACACGACGCCCCGATGGTATCCATGGTCCGAGCCGAGAGGCCGTATTGGACTAACGGCCTGTTCAGAACCTGCAAGCCAACAAATTTAAATAGCCATGGCAGGGATGTGGCTCCCCTGAGACAGGGTGAGTAACCAATTGTGGGCAACCCTTCAAAAGGACCCAAGGTTCGTTGAGCATGTCAAAGACCACCGGATACCAAGGCTGTGTGGGCCAGTCGGGTATAATAAGGATGCCCTTGGCAGCATCTGCCTGAATCTTTCGCAATACCCGACTGATGAGGCAAAACGGAGGGAAGGCATAGAAAAACCACTTCCCCCAGTCCAGCGAGAATGCATCTAGCGCTATTGCCCCAGGATCTGGTTCCCATGAAACGTAGGCCGGAACCTGATGGTTTAACCGTGACGCAAAAAGGTCAATGTCCGGTTTACCTAATTTGGCTGTGACTTTAGAAAAAATCTCAGGATGCAACATCCATTCAATGTTGTTATTAAATTTGCGTGACCTGGTGTCCGCCACAGTATTAAGCTCACCTGGCAAATAGGTAGCCGAAATCCAAATGTCTCTTTGAACACACCAGAGCCAAATTGAGTTAGCCAATTTGTCACACGAAACTGACCTGGTACCACCCATATGGTTTAAATATGCCACAGCTGTGGTGTTGTCTATTTGGAGATGGACGTGTGCTCCAACAAGCTTGGAACAATATGCACGAAGTCCGTCGAATGCTGCCAGCAACTCCAAATAGTTAATCCCTTGAGTCAACAGCATCGATGCCTCAAGGGTGTCCCATCTGCCCCCACAACTAGAGCAATTATCAGTAGCTCCCCAGCCATTGGAGCTTGCATCAGTCTGTAAATATACCACCGGATTAGCCTCCCTGACAGGCTTAAATGAGTTGCTAATGTGACACACCCACCATTGCAACTCAGTTATCGCTTCGGACGGCAGCTGCATTGATCGATCGTAATGACCAGCGTTCCGTTTTAACGCAATAATTTTAGCTCTTTGCAAATTCTGATAATGCAAAGGTCCATATCGTGCTGCCGGAAACAAAGCCACTAGCTTGCCAATTACTGTGGCTGTATGCCGAATCGATGGTATATTGGTGCCAATTAAATCTCTGCACACCTGAGTGACTTCCTCAATTTTGTTAATTGGTATAGTTATCCTCATGCTCATTGAGTTCACCGTGAACCCTAGGTAATTAATTACCTGGGCAGGGCAGAACTTCGATTTCTCTGGATGGACAATGAACCCTAATTGTTGAAATATATTGACAGCAGCTGCAACACCCTGTTCAGCCAATTGCAGGGTGTGGCCCACAATAAAGACATCATCTAAATAGGCCATAACTATATGATGTCGTTGTCTCAAATAAGCCATGATTGGCTTCACCAATTTAGTGAACAATCTAGGGGCTGTAGTGAGCCCATTAGGCAAAGCCTTATACTGCCAAAGTTGCCCCATCCAGATAAATTTCAAAATCCTTCTATCATATTTCTGGATGGATACTGAATAATATGCATCCCTTAAATCAATGCATGCCATAAAGCAACCATGAGAAATCAATGATTTGGCTGTTTCAAACGTATCCATTTTAAAATGAGTATATGTTACAAACGTATTCAAACGGGTTAGATCAATAATGACACGACAGCCTCCATCCTTCTTAGGTCTAGTAAATATGTTCGAAACAAATTCAATTGGCTCATGCATCGTTTTCTCAATCACACCCTTCTGTTCCAGACTTAAAATTTCCTTATAACCTGCTGCCTGTTCTGCAGCAGACAATTTGAACGTACGACCAGGCATGTGCTGGGATGGAGGAATGTCGCCATTAATAAGCTCAATTTTATGCCGCTGAATATTCCGCAACACATACTCATCACCAGTAAAATTACCCCATGCACCCAAAAACAACCTTAAACGACCACCAACATGGGAAGTTAAACAGAGAGAAAAAAGAGAACCAGACCCCCTCACCTCCGTGGTTACCAGCGGTCCTTGACACGTGTGGGTGGCCGTGGAGGTGCTGGGTTGGCTTGAGGGCGCGGCGTCTTCGATTTCCACAAAGGTCTCTGCCGACCCTGTCCTAAAAAAGACCCTTGGTGCTGGTTCTGGTGCTGTTGTCGTTGTGGAGCTAGAGGATGAGTCCTCGTCGAGGCACTGGCCGACCCTCGTGAGCGAATGTATGGAGCTTTTGAGCCTGACGGTGTGGGGGCACTCTGAGAGCGCATGATCCCCACCGTTTTGGCTTGTTCGTCAAGCTCTTTGACTCTCTTCGAGAGGTCATCACCAAAGAGCTGACGGGGCGGCGGCGGCGGCGGCGGCGGTGGTTTGCACAATCCTACAAACTTCGGGTTGAGTGCTGGGCGGATGCTGTTTTTGCGACACCCGTTGATTTCGTGCTGGGTCGCGCACAATAAGGCCAGAGCATCTTCCTGGTCCAAATTCAGTTCGTCCCCGTCCACCGACCGCACAAAGGCGGTAATACCGGCCGTGAGGAGTTTCAGGATCCGCTGCAATTTTAGCTCCTGTTGACGGATAGCCGCACTGATGTTGCCCCATATTGGCGTATTGACCACAGGCACGTTCAGGGAGTTGCAGTTTGATGGAGCCTTGTGCCGGCTCATAGCCTGGATGAGGACTTCTTCCTGCAGCACCTGATTATTGAGAAAGTCCACTGTGGCCGCCAGCTTTGTATTTAGAGGAAGACCTGCCGTATGTGGGGCCGCGAATTTGGTCGCCCCGTCCAAGAGTTCCTCCGCTGGCACCTCCAACGGAGGTGGTACAGGATCCACCAGAACCTCCTCCTCCTGCTGCTCCAGGCTGATAGTAGATGTTGGTGAAGACGCCCTGTGCCTGTTGCTGCCCTGCTGTTGTTGACGTTGAAGCAGGAGCTCCAGCAGCCGCTCCATACAGTCAATACGCCCTTCACCCTGAACACTCAGGTGGTCGGAGTCCTCCGGCTCTGAAAAGAAAACCGGGCTCCTGTCATCGGCCCACACCTCGTCGAGGCCCTGCCGGTGCCGGTAGTTGTCGCTAACAGCCACCGAGGCGAAACTGCGCGATTCCTGCGCGGGCGTGTTCAACCGCCTCCGTTTAGCGGGAGCTGAAGCCGCTGCCACTAAGGGCACTTGCGGCGAGGTGTCGGCACCAGCCGAAGCATGGCTGCCTGGGGCCCGCGCAGTCTTGCCGGCTGCCCACATCGTGGACGTTGCCGACGCATGGTCTCGCCCACCCATCCATGGGGGGCTCGGCGACCGTGACGAGACCCGACTCGACCGACCCGTCCCAGCGTCGAGAGTCGGGGTGTGCCGGCTGGACCTCACAGCCGCCCCGGGTCTCGCCCTGGAACCTGACCGCTCCTCCGTGACAGGCAATGCCTTAGCCCTAACAGGGTTAGGCTTCTGGGCTCCTGCCCTCCCCCTTCTCGGAGGGCTGAGTGGAACAGGCCGTGCAACGGCACGTGCCCTGCTCGAGGCCGCCAGCGAGCCCGCTGACAACCTGACTGCCATGGCAGGGTCCCCCTGCTCTGGCGGCACACCACACTCCTCCTCGTCGAACTCCTCCGAGCTGTGGTGTGCTGGCGTATCTGGACCTGTGAACACAGGGCTTACCCACATCTCCGCCTGAGTCCCGGCCTGCACTGCAGGTACTGCCGATGGTAACGGCCCCGGAACTGTTGACCGGCGAACTCGTCCTGACATCCTCCGGCCCTTCGAACTCCCATCCATGTCCTTGCTGCAAGACATAACCAGACAACAAGGACCACCAACTAAAGGTAGAATACTTACCTCCGTGGCCCCTTATGAAGGGCTGTCGAGGAGCGCGCTCCACCGCCAGCCGTCGCAGCAACGCGTTACGACGATATGTCGAGCATGCGCGCCGGCGGGCTCTTCACGAAGTCACTCACGTGACTCCGAAATGAAATGAACGTCGCAAGGACGTCGGAGCTCGGAGACGCCCCTTAGCGGCTCTTAACGCTAACGGCGGGTACTCGGGAAGACTAGCTAACGGCAGGTAAGCACGGGAAGACTCGTGAAGATTTTTCAACAGGGTGAAAAATGTCCACGAGAGCCCCGAGTACCGACGAGTGCCATTACCGTAAAGCTCGGGAGGGCTCTTGGAATGAACTCGTACCATGGGACAGGGCTTTAAGCCAAGATGGAAACTGAATGTGATGACTCAAATACTTCAGTGGTACTTTATTGTCACCTGTACCTGGATACACTGGAATCTCTTTTTTTGCATTCAGTTTAGTAACAAACTTACTTAGCATTGGCACAATCATATTTAAGTACAAGAATAGTAGATTACATTGAGACAGTAAATAACGTTGAGTTGAGATTTTAAAAATCAAGCCTGCAATATATCCCATCAGATAAAGCATAAAAAGAAGTTTAATTTGACACCGAATTCACTTTCATATCTTCAGTATTCAAAAAGTTATGGCCATTTTCATACTCGGAAATTAGCTTTTTTATTGACTTAACACAAAAGCTGTGATCGAGGACAGTCAAAAGCCCATAACGTTCTTAAAAATTAAGAGAACTGAATAACATTTTCAGTTTTATAGATTGAAGCATTCTGAAACAAATATGAAACAATCTTACTTGGATGACCTGAAACTAAAAGGCCTGTCACACTAGCGCGCGATTAGACGCGACAAGCGCGACCTACCGTGGTCGCTTTAGTCGTCCGGCCTCGCGTGACCCTGTCCCACTTCGATCGCCGGAGTCTCGTGGAGTTGCGCGGACTCGTGTGGTGCTGGTCTCGACATCGCGTCGAGCCAGCAAAAACCGACACTGCTTAAAAATTTCGCGCGGCAAAATCCTGTCGGCCGGATTCGCATGGAGAACGTGGATAACGTCGTGACGTTTTGACGTCGTGCGTCATCAGCGTGGCGGTGCGTGATGACGTCACTGCCCGACGTCGTGCGACGCACATGACCGCAACAGAAAAAACGCGCGCGTTTTGAAGATACTTACCACGTGTTCTTCCAACGGAGCTGCAGCCATCGATCGTCGGAGGCCATGAGGGGAACAAGGAGTCACAGGATCACCAGGAAAAAAGCCATGCAGGGTAAGGTGAAGCAGTTATCTGGACACAACATACAGACCCAGGAGGGTCCAGTCACTGCTTCCAGCCATGCTGCTGTTCCTGGCCCTGCTTCAGCTCCTGTCCCATCTCCTGCCCTATCTTACACCTCAGCACCCTCACCAATTCCTTCCCCATCTACAGATCCTTCCTACTCACCTCCTTCCTCAGCTCCTTCCCCTGCTTGTGCCCCAGCTCCTGCCCCTGCCCCAGCTCCAGCTTCAACTCCAGCCCCAGCTGCAGCTCCAGAATGGGACTCTGATCTGGCTCAGGAGACTGATGCCTCAGCTGTGCCAGCGGGGAAGAAGAGGAAGAGGCTGGTTACGAGGCCTTATAATTTCACCTTGGAACATGAGGGGGACCTGGTAGAGTGGTACCAGTCCCACCGTGAACTGTACGATAAGAGCCATCGTGATTTCCGAAATTCTGATCTCCGCACCGCGATGCACGAAGACAAGGCGAAGGAGTTCCCTGACTGCTCTTGTAAGTACATACTTTGTAGTTTATCTACATTTCTGTGGTTGTATTTGTAGTTCCAATTAAGATTACAATTCGCTCATTTATTGTACGTTTACACAGATGACCAACTGTGCCAGTGGTTAAAAAGCCAGAGGACACGGTTTGGGAAACTGTCCAGCGGTCTTGCCAAGTCTGGCTCTGCCAGTAAGCCACTGACCGACAGAGAGCAGTGGATAGTGGAGAAATGGGGGTTCGTGCGGAACCACATAGTCCGAGTGCAGGCCAGAGAGAGCGGCTGGAAGGTAAGGAAATTATGGGGCAATTGAAATTTGTGTGCGATTGAGATAGTCAAATTATTACTTTGTGGTCACGTTCCTTGGTACGTCCTGATGGCCTTGCACATTCATGATACACACTTTACTTTCTTCCAGCTCCCTGCGGGGGTCTCATCGTCCGCCAACCCAAAGGAGGGTGAGACAGATGCGCCAGAGGAACCTCCAGAGGAGCCCACTGGGTCAGGCACTGCGAGCAAGCAGCAGCATGCAAGGCGGAGACTGGCCTGCACAACTGCGCCAGATAGCGAAACGCCTATTGAACAACTTCAGCGGAAGATGTACGCGGATGTAAGTGCTTTCGGGTCAGCAAATCTCTTAACTCTGCCCTACGTGCATGTTTCGCCATCGCCTCCCAGAAAATACTCACCAGGATTGCACTCTCTTTGTTGCAGATCATGCAACAGGCTAAGACCACCTCCGAGACAATAAGCGGATTGTCGCAGCCAAGGACGTTGGAGGAAAGACGAGCTGATGCCTTCTCAGCCCTACTGAGGGAGGAGATGGTGCTAATCCCTGACTCACGATGGCACAACTTCTGCTTGGAGAACTTGGTCTTGGCAAGGGCGCACAGACTTCTTCTACCGGTAAATCTTTCAATCTAAGTTCATTCGATTTACTTTAATGCTTTCAATGAATTACTGACTACGAATTTCTTGGTGTTGCAGAGTCCGATGAGGCCCATGACATACACGCCGCAACCACAAACGGGGATGACGGCACCACAACATGCTCCCCAGGTATACTGCGAAACATTTGTGGGTCTTCTGTCTGACTCAAGATTGTCTCTGACACACAGCTTGTGAAAGGTTGTGATTTGCTTTGTATGATTGTTTGACTCCACATACATACATACTGACACGCTTATGTGTTTCGCCCACAGGCACTGATGGGATCCGGACCTGTGGCACACACGTGGATGGCAGGTCCAACCCCCTATATCAGTTCAACACCGCGCCACGCATCACCTGGCATGTTTAGGCCTGGAGCAACGGAATTCCATGCACGATTGGAGGATCCCGCCCAAAGTTCCACCTCCACCATCAATCTGTCCGACTATCTAATGGATGATTGCCCAGTGCAAATGGGCCAAAATGAGTGATGCTCTCTGCAACATTCACTGTTCTGTTTGCTTCAGTGTTGCAAATTTAACTTAATTTCACTGTTTGATTGTTTGTTTGTTTGTTTGCAATAAATGATTTTAATTATTGTTATAAAGTCACGGGTCGTTATTGGAGATTACCTCACCCACAACTTGATTGTTGAACGTCAGTAACCTTTTCGTGAAGTGGTTCTGATTCATGGAGTTGATCTCTCATATGGAAACCACACCTAATACTGGAATGCATCTCAGGATTATGAAATCAGCGCTCTTTTAGATAAATGAAACACAGGCATTGAATTGCAAAGTGTGATTTAAGACGTCAGGTAAAGCAGAAGAATGCATTTAATGCTTTAATCATGACAATCCAAAGAAAGTAAATTGTGCAATGTGCAAGGTATTATTATCACAGTACATAACTCATAATAACTCATAACTCATAACACAAACAAAAACCTTCCATTTGTGGAACTGTACATCAACTGTTGATCATCACCACATATTGTTCTGCCAGGGTACACTGCCTCGCTCGGAGTTGTAGTAAGCGCAGAGATGGTCCCTCTGCTCCTTTGCTCTTTTGTTGCTGGTGTTTTTGTGCAGTGCGCCTAGTGGCACCATCGGTGCAGCCTGTCCTGCAGCTCTCCAAGAACCTGGTGTGACTTCTCCTGTCTGTTTGTCCATCGTGTCACCCTCCACCATGGCTGCTGCTGCACCTCTGGAGCGGATCAGGTTGTGGAGGACACATGCCGCATAGACAATGGTCTGCACATTCTCGGGCTCCTGCTCCATTGTAGTCAGCAGGATTCTGAATCTGCTAGCAAGAATACCAAAAGCATTCTCCACGACCCTTCTTGCCCTGGACAGCCTGTAATTAAAGATCCTTTGCTCCCTAGACATCTGCCTGTGAGGGTATGGCTTCATCATCCATGGTCTGAGTGCGAAAGCATCATCACCAACCATGGCGTAGGGAATGTCAGGATTGTCTTCCCCCGGTAGAGGTTCTGGATCGGGAAGACCTGCTCTCCCTTCTTCCAGGGATTGCCCAAGGGAGGTCTCTCTCCAGATCCCTCCATCTGCGGCACTACCAGGTGTGCCCACATTCACAAACAGGAAGTTGTAATTTGCATCAACCACAGCCAACAGCACAATGGAGTGGAACTTCTTGTAGTTGAAGTACGTAGAGCCTCCCCTGGGTGGACACCGGATGGCCACATGCTTCCCGTCAACTGCCCCACATGTGTGCAGGAAGTTCCATCTGGTTTGAAGGCCATGTGCCACTATCCTCCACTCATCAGGTGTACTAGGGCAGTTAATCATTTCTTTATATGCAGTAATGATGGCATCACAGGTTTCTTGGACCAACTTGCCTATTGTGTTGTGAGCCACACGGAAATTGTACGAGAGGCTCTTGTATGAATCCCCTGACGCAAGGTAGCGGAGGGTGATGGCTAGACGCAGGTCTGGTTCCAGTGCCTTCCGCATGTGGGTGTCTCTTTTCTGCAGAAGAGGTCCAACTCGTGCCCTCAGCTCCTGAAACAGGTCAGGGGGAATCCTGGTGAAATTTCTAAAGGCAGCCTCATCTTTCTGCTGAAGATCCACCATCATGCTCTCATACTGGCCCAAAGTGGGTCTCATCAGAAACAAAGACCTCACCCACACAGACCTCTTCCTGGGTTTGTCCATGGCCTTCCTTCTTGAACTCTTTGCTGGACTCCTTGCTGGTCTCCTTGTTGCACTCCTGCCCAGCTGACCTGTCACCATGACTGCTGCTGCTAACAGAAGTCTCTCTTGCTGTTGCAGCAATGCCAGCTGCAGCTGTTTCTGTGTGTGTTCCATGGTGATCACAGACAAGCAGCCTGCAGCCCACGTGTATATGATGCAAAATGACGTCACGCGCAACCTTCACGCGGACTTCGCACGAAACTCGCACCGGGATCGCCCGACCCACACGCGACCCCACGCGATCCCCGCGTCCGAATTTGTCGTGCTTGTCGCGTCTAATCGCGCGCTAGTGTGACAGGCCCTTAAAGCATATAATTAGTTAGTTATCTAATTATAGCTAATTACAACATTCAATTACTAGACCTAAACATCTATCCATGTCTTAAGAAAAGATTAACATTTTTAAATAGCCTAAGTGTCCAAATAACATTCACACATGGATTCACAATATAACATGATTTTTAAATTTAATTGTGATGAATTTATAGGCCAAATGGAAGGAATTTAGTGTTTAATTCCCGTAAATTAATGGCCATTTAAATCATCTTGTGAGTGGGATTTTGTGGAACGTTGCAGTGGCGGTGAATTTAAACCCCATATCAGCAGGAAAAACACTGCCGGTTCATATGGGGCCTAAATCACCTTTTCACAACATAAAATTTGGATTAAGGTTATCCTAAGAAGCAAGTTTATATGTAAAATAAACGGCTTACCTTTATTTGTCCCGTACGGGAGATCCGTCCCGTTGTCGGCGTTAACGGCGTTAGAAGTGGATTTTTATTTTACTCCAGCGCTGAAATTGTCCCGCGGTTTAAAAAAAAAAAATTCACAGAATGGCAGTCGGAACGATTATTCAGCATTAGCTAGGAGCCCGAGAAAATATATCTCGGACAGGCAGAAGAAAATGACATTTTAACCCCGCTCCCCCCCTTCAAAGGTGCCAAAGTCGCGCACACGGCCAGTGGCAGAATTAGGCCATTAGGCCCGTCAAGTCTACTCTGCCATTCAATTATGGCTGATCTATCTTTCCCTCACAACCCCATTCTTCTCCATTCTTCCCTAACCCCTGACTAATCAAGAATCTGTCAATCTCCGCCATAAAAATGTCCATTGACTTGGCCTCCACAGCCTTCTGTGACAAAGAATTCCACAGATTCATCACCCTCTGAATAAAGACATTCCTCCTCATCTCCTTCCCAATGTGTGATCCAAGTCCAAAGTTATTCACAATGTAGAGTTTAACCTTGGCCATAAAGGCCCATTGTCCTAGTGGCAACACTGGGTGGGAGTTGCAGGGTCGGCCTGACAAGGCAATGTTGTCGGTATCTTCCACTGCTGCTCCATCACTCCGTGCCACTGTAAGCATCCAATGTCCAATGCCCCTTCTCCTGCCGCTATTTTCTATACTTCCAAGGACCAACTGCAAATACCGCAATTTAAGAAGAGACTTGGCTACCACAGCAACACATATTTAGTAATAAATGTGTGTAAGAAGGAACTGCAGATGCTGGTTTAAGTGTTCGGTAATAAATAAGCCTTCTCAGAAAAACACGTATATTAAAAATATGGACGCGCACCTTTCTTAATGAGTGATTTTCTGGTATAATACTACTGGAAGATACGGGCATATATTTTCATTGTATCTATTTGCAAACCTTAATACAGCATTCAAATCACAGATAAATCAGAGTCTGAAGAAGGGTCCCGAACCAAAATGTCACCTATCCATGTTCTTCAGGGATGCTGGCTGAACCACTAAAGGGCCTGTCCCACGATGCGAGTTTACCCAATAGCTCTCCCGAGTTTAAAAAAAGATCAAACTCATGGTAACTACGTAGAATGTACGTAGCGGCTACAGCGAGAACGGGAATGTACGTAGCGGGAACAGCGAGGCAGCAATTCTACCGCTGCGCCATCGTGCCGACCTGCTGGATGTCTTGAACATGTTCTGTTGTTCTCTCCATGTGACCTGCTCATTAGTACTCTCAGGGATTATAAAAGTCGCTTACATTTAACAATGCCCTTTCCAATCTTACCGTGTTTGAAAACACCGTACAACTAATTAAACGCTTTTGAAGAGCAGTCACTGCTACAATGTAAAGAAGACATAATAGGCACTTGCAACGTTTTTATGTTGTATTTCTTGTGACACTCTGGCCTAAAACCAGGCTGTAAAATGATGGAAATCTGAGTTAGGTCTCAGGGGACATTCTGAAATTAGACTTTCTTCTGCAATCTTACCACAGAGCGGTGCAAATATGTCCTTTGTAATCATACATTATGTTCAACACCCACTTAATGTTCCATTCCCAACCTTCCCCCATCACCTCCCTGAGTTCAATCTCTTCCAAACTGCCTTGCCTGATTGTCAATTCCTTTGCCATTGGGCTTTTTATTTATTTAATGTTCAATCTTCCTGTGGTCTTAAGGGCAACAATTAAAAGGCCTGTCCCACTGCACGAGGTCATTCAAGAGCTCTCCCGAGTTAAAAAAAAAATCAAACTCATGGCAAGTACGGAGAATGTACGTAACGGCTACGTCGGAGCTCGTGAAAGTCTCGTAGCAGCTCGTAATGCTAACGGCAGGTACTTGGGAAACGTGGTAACTCGTGAAGTTTTTTCAACACTGTGAAAAATGTCCACGAGAGCCCCGAGTAGCTACGAATGGCTATTACTGTAATTCTCCTAGTTCGAATCGGGGAAACTCGGGAGAACTCTTGAGTTACCTCGTACAGTGGGACAGGCCCTTTAATTACCCCAGCCTATCCTTGGAAAACCTGCATCTAAGTTCCTTGTTCCTACATATATAAGTCCATTGGGGACACATATTCTAAATTCATGCAGAGACCAGGGAAATTGCAGGGGGGTGGGGGGTCACCATTGTATATCGATTACATTCATACTTTCTATTAACCATTAATTGAGGGATGGTCTTGGCAGATTTATACCTCTAAATACGGAAACATGTAAGGTTGTTTCATAAAATAAAATCTTGAGGCACATTGCGAAATCCAAAAGTGACTGCAGTGAATTCATTGCATTTGCATCAAATTTGCAGCGTTGAAATAAGATAGCACAATGAACTTAATTGGGCAATCTGTCAGAGAAATGGCTCATTAACTGACATCCTCATTGATAGTGTTTTGGTCTGTTGGGAGAAGGCTGTATCTCCAACCTTCTGAATACTTGCAAGAGATATTTCTATAACCAGTGTAGTTGTGTGCTTAAGTACTTACCTTTATTAAAATATATATTTACATGCCCCTGCTCCCATTAGTTTCAGTTTTCTCCTTGTTTTAATGACCCTCGTACCCTCAGCTGGAAGATCACATGAGCTTTCTGCATTTGCTTTACCCCAGTTTTTGTGGCTATACCGACAACATCTCACAGTATGTAGTTCTTAGCCATGTAACAGATATCACTGGAGCTCTCTGTGCGAAGCGTCAATTTCCTCCCCACCCATTCGTAGGAAGAGCAGACATAACAAGGGCAAGGATCAGCCGTTTCCCTGGGTTAGAGAAGTCAAAGTTTGGAGGTTAGACATGAAATGCTGGAGTAACTCAGCGGGTCAGTCAGCATCTCTGGAGTACAAGGTGAGGTTTTGTGTCGGGATCCTTCTTTAGACTGTCTGAAGCAGGGTCCTAAGCCGAAACATTCCCTATCAATATTCTACAGAGATGCTGCCTGTCCTGCTCAGTTACTCTAGTGTTTTGAATGATTGAATGAATGAATGAATGAATGATTGAATGAATGAAGTTTATTGGCCAAGTATTCACATACAAGCAATTTGCCTTGGTGCTCCGCCCAAAAGTGACAACATGACATACAGTGACAGTTAAGAATGATACATACAACATTAAACAATAACAATAAAACATTGATGATTAAACATGTGAATTAAATAAAATACCAGCGCAAAAGGAGGGTACTGATTTTTGGTTGTTGAGTAGAGCTGTTTTATGTCTGGCTGTGGCAGCTTTGACAGTCTGGAGTCACCTTCCAGAGGGAAGTGATTCAAACGGTTTGTGGCCAGGGTGAGAGGGGTCAGAGATGATCTTATCCGCTCACTTCCTGGCCCTTGCAGAGTGCAGTTCGTCAATGGAGGGAAGGTTGCAGCCAATAACCTTCTCAGCTGAATGGACGATTCGCTGCAGCCTCCGGATGTCGTGCTTGGTGGCTGAGCCAAACCAGGCCATGATGGAGAAGGTGAGAACAGACTCTACGATGGCCGAATATAATTGGACCATCATTGCTTGTGGCAGATTGTGCTTCCTCAGCTGCCACAGGAAGTACATCCTCTGTTGTGCCTTTTTGACTGTGGAGTCGATGGTGGCCTCCCATTTAAGGTCCTTGGAGATGATGGTTCCCAGGAACTTAAAAGACTCCACAGATGTGACTGTGGTGTTGTTGATGGTGAGTGGGGTGAGGGGAGGGGGAATTCTCCTAAAGTCTATCTTTGGTATGTATCTTTGGTATAAACCAGCATCCGCAGTTCCTTTCTATTACATTTTAAACCAAAACAAGAGGGCACGTCTAAGATGGGAGGGGAAAAGGGACCGGAGGGGCATGTTTTACACATGGTGGGCGATGGTGCACGTATAGAATGAGCTGCCTGAGGGCATGGTAGAGGCAGGTACCTTTACAACCTTTAAAATGCGTTTGGAAAGATTTAAGGATAGGAAGAGTTTGGAGGGATAATGGCAGAATGCATGAAAATGGGATTAATGTAGATGGGCATCTTGAATGGAAGGAGCTGGTTCTTTGTTTTGGTATTGTGTAACTCTGCAAACTTATGAAGGGTGAATGTATACAGGGTGCGAAGGATTCCCTGATGCAGGTGTCATGGACTGGAAGCCCTCTGTTCTCAATATTGCATGCCATAGTGGCGCAGCGGTAGAGTTGCTGTCGTACAGTGCCAGAGACTCAGATTCTATCCAGACTACGGGTCCTGTTTGTACGTTCTCCCTGTGACCGCATGGGTTTCCTCCGGGTGCTCAGGTTTCCTCCAACACTCCAAAGACGTACAGGTTTGTAGGTTGATTGGCTTCTGTAAATTGGCCCCAGTGTGTAGGACGGAACTAGTGTACAAGTGATCGTTGATCAGTGTGGACTCGTGGGCCAAATAGCCTGTTTCTACGCTGTATCTCAAAACCAAACTAAACTAAACTCTGCCATGTACCCCGAGTGAAAAGATTCAGCTGAGACACAGTAACAAAATATATGTAGAATTGAAGGATTCAGATGGATGAATGGTGAGAGGGTTACACAAAAAGCTGGAGAAACTCAGCGGGTGCAGCAGCATCTAAGGAGCGAAGGAGATAGGCGACGTTTCGGGTCGAGACCCTTCTTCAGGCTGCCGTGTCTTCGTAGGGAGGAGGAGAACATCTTCAAAGTAGGCATACCTTGAGGAGATGTCGCAGTGGAGTAGGCAAAGTGTTAAAGAAGGAACTGCAGATGCTGGAGAATCGAGGGTTACACAAAACGCTGGAGAAACTCAGCGGGTGCAGCAGCATCTAAGGAGCGAAGGAGATAGGCGACATTCTGAATGGTGAGAGCCCATCTTAAAGAGCACAAATAAATATTTATTCAAGCCAATTACAAGTAAAATACAGAAAAACTATTAATAAAGAAACAGTAGAAAATAAAATATCTTAATTGTAAATAAGCAGACTGTACAATCTGGAGTTCAAGATCATCTTTAATCAGCACACATAGTATAACGGTACAGCAGGTTGTTAGTTGTTAGTTCATTGTTACCGCTTCCAAGACTGAATAGTGTAGGAAGTGGGTGTTAGTATGAATCATACAGTAAGGTGGGGTTAGTGATGCTATTTCCACTATGATTGGTTCACATGCAATAACCAATCTACATTAATCATAAGCATAATCATACTTTATTAGCTCAGTATGTATTGCAACATACGAGGAATTTGATTTGCCACACAGTCATACCATTAAAAAGCAACAAAACACACAAAATACATTTTAACATGAACATCCACCACAGTGACTCCTTCACATTCCTCGCTGTGATGGAAGACGAAAAAAAAAAAATTGCACGCCCCTCTGCATATTCACATCTCTGCCCTGCACTTGCACACACCATTGTCCAAGTACTCTCTCTCTCTCCCATTGATGTGGTCATCTCACCCCGAAGGTGAAGCACCCCTCTAATGGTGGAAGTTGTAATAACTTTATTTCTAAGAACAACGGGTAACTATGTGTCGAACTAGCTCCCTCCCACGTTGCACGACCAGGGTAGATGTCCACTAACATCTACTTTGTCAACCCACCCCCTGAGAAGCTTATATCTTTCTATGAGTTTGCTGATTATTTTTATAACCTCTAATGAACACATCATGAGAAAATAACAGGAGTAAGGTTGGTCCCAAAAAGACTACCTCACCATTCAATTGCACGGCTAATCTACCTCGGGCCTCAATTCTGCACATAGTCCTCTTAATCTGTCAAAAATCTATCCAATTCCTCCTTAAATACCTCCACTGATCTACTTTCCACAATCCTCTGGGATAGATCATTCCATCGATTCACCATCCTCTGAAACAAATTCCTAACTTCTCAGTTTCCAATAAGCAATTCCTTGGTTTTGAACCTCATTCCCACTGGGGAAAAGGGAAAAGCATTTTACCTGGAAAGATCAACATTTTTCCACAGTTTGTAAGATCATAGAATAAAACTGGAATCGTATTGTCTTTCATTATTTTATTGAGAATTCTGCTATTATTTCTATTTGTGACTGGTCACCTTTCCACTGCCCTCACAGATTATCACAGGAAGTACACAAATTACTTTTATTGCCTCTTGAAGTTCAGTTCAGTTCAGTGGACTCAATTGTGTTCAGTTCTGGGCAGCATGTTGTAGGAAAGATGTCAAGCTGGAAAGGGTACAGAGAAGATTTACAAGGATGTTGCCAGGACAGGAGGGTGTGAGCTATAGGGAGAGGTTGAGTAGGATGGGACTCTATTCCTTGGAGTGCAGGAGGATGAGGAGTGATTTTATAGAGGTGCATAAAAGCATTAGAGGAATGGATCGGATAGATGCACAGAGTCCCTTGCCCAGTGTAAGGGAATCGAGGACCTGAGGTCATAGCTTTAAATTGAAGGGCAAAAGATTTAATAGGAATCTGAGGGGTAGATTTTTCACAGAAAAGGTGATGGGTGTATGGAACAAGCTGCCAAAGGAGGTAGTTGAGGTTGGGACTATCGCAACATTTAAGAAACAGTTAGACAGGTACTTGGATAGGACAGGTTTGGAGGGATATGGAACAAATGTGGGCAGGTGGGACAAGTGTAGTTGGGACATGTTGGCCGGTGTGAGCAAGTTGGGCCGAAGGGCCTGTTTCCACACTGTATCACTCTCTGTCTCTATGAAGCTTTTTCACTGGGAATCATGTTTTTTTTAACTTAATTGAATTCTTTGCTCATTATGCGTGCCACTAATAAACCTTGCCTTCACACAATGAGATTGATCAAGACCTTCAAGTACTTTATGCTCCTCATAAAGTCTTCACGATATATTGAGAGGCAGAAAATACGTGTCCAAAAAGATAGATGTTCCTTCGCATGGCAACCTTTTACTATTTACGTTGAATCTTGAAGCTGCTACTGTGTGTACAAGTATATAAATGTCTATAATAAAGATATATTGTTCGGTGTAAGGTGGTGCACTACATCAATCTGGACCCCAGATGCTTCACAGTTCCAGGAATGGATACAGGGAAAACACCAGATGCAGGGACAGTTTCTTCCCAGCTGTTATCAGCCAACTGAATCATCCTACCACAACCAGAGAGCAGCGCGAATTACTATCTACCTCTTTGATGACCCTCAGACTATCTTTGATCAGGCTTTGCTGGCTTTCCCTTGCACTAAATGTTATTCCCTTGTTATGTATCTGCATACTGCAAATGGGTCGATTGTTATCATGTATTGTCTTTCTGCTGACTGGTATGCACACAACAAAAGCTTTTCACTGTACCTCGGTACACATGACAATAAACCAAACTGAACTGGTTTACCAAAAAATACATAAAGTGTTGGAGTAATTCAGTCGGTTAGGCAGCATCTCCGGAGAACATGGATAGGTGATGTGTAGGAAGTAACTGCAGGTGTTGGTTTATTCCGAAGATAGACACAAAATGCTGGATTAACTCAGCGGGTCAGGTGGCATCTCTGGAGATAACAAAATGGGTGACGTTTCGGGAGAGACCCTAAACATCACCACTTCTTTTTTTACAGAGATTCTGCCTGACCCGCTGAGTTACTCCAGCATTTTGTGTCTATCTTTACGGATAGATGATGTTTTGGGTTGGGACCCTTCTTCAGACTCAGCCTGGGAAATGAGGGTACCCACCCGAAACATCACCAATCCACCTTCTCCAGAGATGCTGCCTGACCCACTGAGTTAGACCAGCACATTGTGTTTTTTTTATTTAACTTCTAATATTTATGTAAGTAATGTAACATCATTAAATGTTTCTCCGTGCACTACCTTTAAAATTGTATCAACTACAATTAAAAAGGCAATGGATATTTTTAAGGCAGAGAGATAAATTCTTGATTAGTGCGAGTGTCAGGCGTTATAGGGAGAAGGCAGGAGAATGGGGTTGAGAGGGAGAGATAGATCAGCCATGATTGAATGGTGGAGTAGACTTGATGGGCTAAATGGCCTAATTCTGCTCCAATCACATGAACTTACAAACTTAGAATATAGGTAAAGATGTAAAATAGAACTAATGAAACGGGTGATCAATAGTCGATGTGGACCCGGGGGGCTTCTTCTTATCCTGTATCTTTAAATAAATGCTACGGTTAGCATTTATTTCTCATCCATTTGTAACACCTTTAATGTGGTAAAAAATCACATCTCAATGTTCGCAAACAAAATTAATTGCCAAATTTCATAGATGAATATCGAAGCAGATAACTGAAAGTTCTTGGAGACAACAGCTTCTACAGATTCCAGAATCTGGAGCCAAGCGGTGGATTTGCTGCCTTAAACCCCTGTCCCACGGTATGAGCTCATTCCAAGAGTTCTCCCGAGTTTGCCCTGATTCGAACTCGGAGATTTACGGTAATGGCCACTCGTCGGTACTCGGGGCTCTCGTGGACATTTTTCATCATGTTGAAAAATCTTCACGAGTCTTCCCGTGCTTACCTGCCGTTAGCGAGTCTTCCCGAGTACCTGCCGTTAGTGCTAAGAGACGTCCCCGAGCTCCGACGTACCCGCTACGTTCATTCTTCGTGCTTACCACGAGTTTGATTTTTTTTAACTCGGGAGAGCTCTTGGAATAAACTCATATCGTGGGACAGGGCTATTACAGCACCAGAGACCCGGGTTCGATCCTGACTATGGGTGCTTGTATGTTCTCCCTGTGACCTGCGTGCGTTTTCTATGAGATCTTCGGTTTCCTCCCACACTCCAAAGATGTACAGGTTTGTAGGTTAATTGGCTTGGTATAAATGTAAATTGTTCCTAATATGTGTAGGATTGTCATAATGTGCGGGGATCATTGGTTGTTACGGACATGGTGGGCCGGAGGGCCTGTTGACGTGCTGCATCTCTAAATTATACTAAACTAAAGAACACAGGGGCCAGGCAGCATCTGTGGACCCAGAGGGGAAGTCAGCATAGTAGGTCGAGACCCTACCTCTACAGGCAGGCAGGCAGAGTACAAGCTGCGAAGAGGAATCAGAGCTGCCAAGGAAAGGTACTCTGACAAGTTGAGGAGCAAGTTCTCAACTAGTGACTCTTCGTCAGTTTGGAAGAGCTTGCAAGAAATCACCAGGTACAAGAGGAAAGCCCCCCGCTCTTTGGACAATCGTAAGCTGACCAATCACCGAAATTAGTTCTACTGCAGGTTTGACAAGCAGAAACGTAACCTCGGTACCCCCTCCCTCCCTCACACCCTCCCCAACCAACACAGCCAGACCCCAGTCTGCAAAGAATGGACCCTTCTACACCGACTCCTTCCCTTTCACCACTTCACACCTACTTAAAACAAGACTCCAGTCTGAAAAGACTGGACCCTTTCCCACCCCAACCAATACTTCACACTCACTCACAGCCTGACACACTCACTTTCCACACTCACTCCACCCCAATCACCACTTCACAACTACTTAAAGCAAGACTCCAATCTGAAAATACTGGACCCTTTCCCACCCACTCCTCTCCAATCACCACTTCACACCCAATTACCCATCCCCTCTGTGCTGCACAACATCACTTCTCCATCATCAACAATAAAAATAGAGGAGGTGGAGAGGACAGAAGACTGTTCAGAGGACAGAAAAGCTGGAAATCTCCAGGACCGGACAATGTTTCCCCCTCTACTCTCAAGCTCTGCGTCGAACAACTGGGGCCGGTTTACATAGACTTTTTCAACCAGTCCCTGCAAACCAGTCAAGGATTACTGGTCCTAATGACTGCAGGCCTATCACAGTGACCTCTGTAGTCATGAAGACCCTTGAAAGGCTTGTGCTGGCCAAGCTGAAAAACATCACAAACCCCCTGCGGGACCCTCTGCAGTTTGCATATCGGGCCAATAGATCAGTGGATGATGCAGTCAACCTGCGCCTCAACTTCATCCTCCACCATTTAGACTGCCAGGGGACCTATGCAAGGATTTTGTATGTTGATTTTAACTCTGCATTCAACACCATTGTGCCAGAGCTACTACGCTCCAAACTCTCCCAGTTGACAGTGCCTGAACCCCTCTGTCAGTGGATCACCAGTTTCCTGACAGACAGGAGGCAGCATGTGAGGCTGGGAAAGCACATCTTGGATCCGCAAACCCTCAGCATAGGAGCACCGCATGGCAGTGTAGGCTCCCCTCTCCTTTATTCTCTCTACACCAATGACTGCACCTCCACAGACGCCTCTGTCAAGCTTCTCAAGTTTGCAGATGACACAGCCCCAATTGTCTGATCCAGGATGGGGAGGAGTCTGCCTGCAGACAGGAAGTGACACAGCTAGCGGCCTGGTGCCATCACAACAACCTGTAGCTCAATTCTCTGAAGACAGAGGAATTGACAGTAGACTAGGAGAGCTCCCCCTCCCCTTACCCCATTCACCATCAACAACACCACAGTCACATCTGTGGAGCCTTTTAAGTTCCTGGGAACCATCATCTTAAAGGACATGAATGGGGGGCTGCCATCGACTCCACAGTCAAACAGAGAATGTACTTCCTGCAGCAGCTCAGGAAGCACAATCTACCACAGGCAATGATGGTCCAATTCTATACGGCCATCGTAGCGTCTGTCCTCACCTTCTCCATCACGGTCTGGTTTGGCTCAGCCACCAAGCACGACATCCGGAAGCTGCAGCGAATTGTCTGATCAGCTGAGAAGGTGGACAAATGTGTTGGAGAAACTCAGCAGGTGCGGCAGCATCTATGGAGTGAACGGAATAGGCAACATTTCGGGCTGAAACCCTTCTTCAGACTGATGTAGGGTCGGTGGGGGGGGGGAAGAAGAAAGGAAGAGGAGGAGCCAGAGGGCTGAGGGGGAGCTGAGAAGGGGAGGAGACAATGAGGGCTACCGGAAATTGGAGAAGTCAATGTTCAGGCCACTGGGGTGTAAACTGCCCAAGCAGAATATGAGGTGCTGCTCCTCCAATTTCCGGTGGTGCTCACTCTGGCCATGGAGGAGGCCCAGGACAGAAAGGTCGGATTTGGAACGGGAGGGGGAGTTGAAGTGCTGAGCCGCAGGGAGATCAGGTTGGTTAATGCGCACCGAGCGGAGGTGTTCGGCGAAACGATCGCCAAGCCTACGCTTGGTCTCACCTGCTTTTTCCCATGAGTACTCAAAAACGAGTGCTCGACTCAATAACCAAAAATCTGTAGCCTCCTTTTGCTCTGGTATTTTATTTAATTCACATGTTTAATCAATAATGTTTTATTATTAATGTTTAATGTGTTATGTGTCATTCTTAACTGTCACTGTATGTCGTTGTCACTTACGGGCAGAGCACCAAGGCAAATTCCTTGTATGTGAATACTTGGCCAATAAAGTTTTTCATTCATTCATTCATAATGTGCGGGGATCACTGATTGGTAAGGACTTGGTGGGCCGGAGGGCCTGTTTCCGCGATGTAACTCCGAATTAAATTACGCTGAAGAACACAGGGGGCTAGGTAGCATCTGTGGACCCAGAGGGAAGTCGGCATAGTAGAACGAGACCCTACCTTAGGTCCTCTACAGTTGCTACCTGTCCTGTTGAGTTCCATCAGCAATTTGTTTTCTAGCAACTGAAAAAACTTTTTATTGTTTGGAAATTATCTAATCAACAAATCCCAAAATTATGTGTTCCATGTCACAATCAAATCCTGACAACATAAAAATGTGCAGCTATATTTATCATGGCTGCAGACACAATGCTAAAGTTGCCGAACTTTGTAGATTAATGTAATGATCATGAAATAAACAAATTTTGCTTTCAGTGGGAATGTAATTAAAAACATTTGCCTTGAAGTGACCACCTCGGTCTATTTTTGTGGGGCATGTAGGAAGTCACACTGATATGAGGGGCGACACAGTGGTGCATCTGGTAGAGCTGTTGGCTCACAGCACTAGTGACCCAGGTTCGATCCTGACCTCAGATGCTCGCTGTGTGGAGTTTGCACGTTCTCATTATAACCATGTGGGTTTCCTGCAGGTGCTCCAGTTTCATCCCAAAGATGTGCGGGTCTGTAGATTGAATGGCCGTTGTGATATTGCCCCCTAGAGTGCAGGGAGTGGAAGCGAAAGTGGGCTAACATAGAACTAGTGTGAACAGGTGATCGATGGTCACCATGGGCTCCGTGGGCTGAAGGGCCTGTTTCCACGCTGTGTCTTTCAATACATTTCAATCACATTCTAAATTTACATTACAATGAACATGAATAACTTATTTCATAAGAGAACTAATCAGTTTCCTGTACACATCCGAGTTTAAACACTTATGGAGTAGTTCAGCAAATTCTGCATGGGTAGGATGTTACAGTGCTTGCTGGTTAACAGTGTGTGCACAAACTCCATGGGAAAACTATCATCTAACAAACTAGAAAATGCAGATAGCTGGCAAAACAAAATGTCGCTATCTGTGTATTATTGTCTTCAAACAGACCCATGTTTTTCTGTATTTTATATTTTGTGGTTTAGCTTAGTTTAGAGATACAGTGCGGAAACAGGCCCTTCGGCCCACTGAGTCCGCACCGACCACCGATCCCCGCACATTAACACTTCCCTGCACACACTAAGGACAATTTACATTTATACAAAGCCAATTAACCTACAAACCTGTACGTCTTTTGAGGTGGGTGGAAACTGAAGATCTCGGAGAAAACCTACACAATCACGAGGAGAACGTACAAACTCCGTACAGACCAGCACCCGTAGTCTGGATCAAACCTGGTCTCTGGTGCTGTGAGTGCTGTAAGGCAGCAACTCTACCATGCCGCCCTTAATCTAAAAAAGGGTTACAAACTGATTTTGAGTTAGAATTTATGGTAAGACCAAGGATATAATATGTAGGAGGGAACTGCAGATGCTGGTTTACACCAAAGATAGACAAAGTATGCTGGAGTAACTCAGCAGTACAGGCAGCATCTGTTGAATAAAAAGATGGATAACGTTTTGGGTCAGGACCCTTCTTGAGACTGAAAGTAGAGGGGAGGAAACTGGAAGTAGGAAAGGGTATAATAATTGTTTATTGATAAACTGAGTTTATCAGTTTATCAGTTAGTTAACTGATTAATACTGAATGTCATAAATAAGCATCCAAATATTTGGATGGGAGGGATATTTGGGGGAGCGATTCAAATTTCTGGGGCACTGGAACCATTTCTGGGGGAGGTGGGACCAGTACAAACAGGACAGTCTGCACCTGGGCTGGAAGGGAACCAATGTCCTTGGGGGGAGTGTTTGCTGGTGCTGTCGGGAGGGAATTAAACTAATGTGGCAGGGGGATGGGAGCATGAGCAGAGAGACAGAGGGGTGTAAAATGAGGGTAGAAGTAATAGGTAACAAGGTGAAAAGTAAAAGTGGCAGGCAGACAAACCAGGGCAAAAATCTAAAAGGGCCACTTTTCAACATCATTGTATAAGAGGTAAGAATGTAAAAGCAAGCCTGAAGGCTTTGTGTCTCAATGCAAGGAGCATTCGTAATAAGGTGGATGAGTTGAATGTGCAGATAGCTATTAATGAATATGATATATTTGGGATCACGGAGACATGGCTCCAGGGTGACCAAGGCTGGGAGCTGAACATCCAGGGATATTCAATATTCAGGAGGGATTGACAGAAAGGAAACAGAGGTGGGGTAACGTTGCTGGTGAGAGAGGAGATTAATGCAATAGAAAGGAAGGACATTACCTTGGAGGATGTGGAATCGATATGGGTAAAGCTGCGAAACACTAAGGGGCAGAAAACGCTAGTGGGAGTTGTGTACAGGCCACCTAACAGTAGTAGTGGAGTTGGGGATGGTATCAAATGGGAAATTAGAAATGTGTGCGACAAAAGTAAAACAGTTATAATGGGTGACTTCAATCTACATATAGATTGGGTGAATCAAATTGACAGGGGTGCTGAGGAAGAGGATTTCTTGGAATGTATGCGGGATAGTTTTCTAAACCACCATGTAGAGGAACCAACGAGAAAGCAGGCTATTCTAGACTGGGTATTGAGTAATGAGGAAGGGTTAGCTAGCAGTCTTGTTGTGCATGGCCCTTTGGGCAAGAGTGACCATAATATGGTTGAGTTCTTCATTAGGATGGAGAGTGACATTATTAATTCAGAAACAATGGTTCGGAACTTAAAGAAAGGTAACTTTGGGGTATGAGATGTGAATTGACCAAGATAGACTGGCAATTGATTCTTAAAGTGTTGACGGTGGATATGCAATGGAAGGCATTTAAAGATCATATGGATGAACTACAACAATTGTTCATCCCAGTTTGGCAAAATAATAAATCAGGGAAGGTAGTGCATCCGTGGATAACAAGGGAAATCAAAACAAAAGATGAAGCATACAAATTAGCCAGAAAACGCAGCCTACCAGAGGACTGGGAGAAATTCAGTCCAGCAGAGGAGGAAAAAGGGACTAATTAGGAAAGGGAAAATAGATTATGAAAGAAAACTGGCAGGGACCATAAAAACTGACTGCAAAATTTTTTTATAGATATGTGAAGAGAAAAAGATTAGTTAAAACAAATGTAGGTCCCTTGCAGTCAGAAACAGGTGAATTGATCATGGGGAACAAGGACATAGCAGACCAATTGAATAACTACTTTGGTTCTGTCTTCACTAAGGAAGACATAAATAATCTGCCGGAAATAGCAGGGGACCGGGGGTCAAATGAGATGGAGGAACTGAGTGAAATCCAGGTTAGTCGGGAAGTGGTGTTAGGTAAATTGAATGAATTAAAGGCTGATAAATCCCCAGGGCCAGATAGGCTGCATCCCAGAGGGCTTAAGGAAGTAGCCCCAGAAATAGTGGATGCATTAGTGATAATTGTTCAAAACTCTTTAGATTCTGGAGTAGTTCCTGTGGAGTGGAGGTTAGCGAATGTAAGTCCATGTTTTAAAAAGGGAGGGAGAGAGAAAATGGGGAATTAGAGACCAGTTAGTCTAATATCGGTAGTGGGGAAACTGCTAGAGTTAGTTATTAAAGATGGGATAGCAGCACATTTGGAAAGCGGTGAAATCATTGGACAAAAGTCACCATGGATTTCTGAAAGGTAAATCATGTCTGACGAATCTTATAGAATTTTTCGAGGATGTAACTAGTAGAGTGGATAAGGGAGAACCAGTGGATGTGTTATATCTGGACTTTCAGAAGGCTTTCGACAAGGTCCCACATAAGAGATTAGTATGCAAACGTAAAGCACACGGTATTGGGGGTTCAGTATTGATGTGGATAGAGAACTGGCTGGCAGACAGGAAGCAAAGAGCAGTGGTAAACGGGTCCTTTTCAGAATGGCAGACAGTGACTAGTGGGGTACCGCAAGGCTCAGTGCTGGGACCTCAGCTATTTACAATATATATTAATGATTTGGATGAGGGAATTGAATGAAACATTTCCAAGTTTGCGGATGACACATAGAAACGCAGAAAATAGGTGCAGTAGTAGGCCATTTGGCCTTTCGAGCCTGCACCGCCATTCAATATGATCATGGCTGATCATCCAACTCAGTATCCTGTTCCTGCCTTCTCTCCATACCCCCTGATCTCTTTAGCCACAAGGGCCTCATCTAACTCCCTCTTAAATATAGCCAATGAACTGGCCTCAACTACCTTCTGTGACAGAGAATTCCACAGATTCATCACTCTCTGTGTGAAAAATGTTTTTCTCAACTTGGTCCTAAAAGACTTCCCCCTTATCCTGAAACTGTGACCCCATGTTCTGGACTTCCCCAACATCGGGAACAATCTTCTTGCGTCTAGCCTGTCCAACCCCCTTAAGAATTTTGTAAGTTTCTATAAGATTCCACCCTCAATCTTCAAAATTCCAGCGAGTACAAACTGAGTCTATCCAGTCATTCTTCATATGAAAGTCCTGCCATCCCAGGAATCAGTCTGGTGAACCTTCTCTGTACTCCCTCTATGGCAAGAATGTCTTTCCTCATATTAGGAGACTAAAACTGTATGCAATACTCCAGGTGTGGTCGCACCAAGACCTTGTACAATTGCAGTAGAACCTCCCTGCTCATGTACTCAAATCCTTTTGCTATGAAAGCTAACATACCATTCGCTTTCTTCACTGCCTGCTGCACCTGCATGCCTACTTTCAATGACTGGTGTACCATGACACCCAGGTCTCGTTGCGTCTCCCCTTTTCCTAATCGGCCACCATTCAGATAATAGTTTACTTTCCTGTTTTTGCCACCAAAGTGGATAACCTCACATTTATCCACATTATACTGCATCTACCATGCATTTGCTCACTCACCCAACTTATCCAATTCATCTTGCAGCCTCCTAGCATCCTCCTCACAGCTAACACTGCCCCCCAGCTTCGTGTCATCCACAAAGACTCAAGGGATAGAACTATGGCAAAAGAGTAATTTGACAATGAAATGATTGTGAAACCTAACCAATTATAAATCTCCACTATGAATTCAATAGCTAAATACAAAGTAGTTCAAGTTCAAGTTCAAGTGAGTTTATTGTCATGTGTCCCTGATAGGACAATGAAATTCTTGCTTTGCTTCAGCACAACAGAACATAGTAGGCATTGACTACAAAACAGATCAGTGTGTCCATATACCATTATATACGTAAATACACACATGAATAAATAAACTGATTAAGTGCAAATAACACACAATGGATTATTAATGTCCAGAGTTTTGTCCAAGCCAGGTTTAATAACCTGGTGGCTGTGGGGAAGTAGCTATTCCTGAATGTAACCTAGAAATTTACCTACAAAGTTAAATGTAACTTAAATTTTCTGTGTAGGCTTTATGTAATATAAATGGGAAAAGGATAGCTTTGAACTGAAGACTGCGTTCTAATTGCAGAATAGATGAAAGTTCATAACCAACATCTGTACTTCAATGAGTTACAAAGAGAAAGATTCTGTAATGGTTTATTCCTCAATAATTTAAATGATCAAATGTCAAAACTTTGCTTTAAATTGTTTAGTTTGTCAGCCTGATTTTCTAATTTGGAACACTTTGTCAATCAAATTAAACAAACTTTCACTTTTTCATGGCTTTATCCACAAAGTCTTACATCTATTGATATTTTGTAGGTGCTGGCACATCATGTTATACACAGATATCAGACTACTCTTTTCTGTAATATGGTATAAAATGAAAAGCGATGGAACTCCATCTTGACCTCAAAGAAAGCTGCTCAAAAGGAGCTTGGCATCTCTTTACAGCACGTTTCATCTTTCTCAACGTTGCTTGGTGTCAGGCATCGGTCCTGTACCATGAAATCCTGGAATCTGACAACCATAGTGCCATCAAACAGGATGAACAGCAATTCACACTGAAGAAATGTAATATCTCGGAAACCAGAAAGAGTCACACAGTCTTTAACTACTATGTAACCTGTTTGTTTATTGGCACGTGTACCGAGGTACAGTGACAAGCTTTTGTTGCGAGCTAAGTAGTCAGTGGAAAGGCTATACATGATTACAATCGAACCGTCCACAATGTGCAGATGCATGATAAATGAAATAACATTTAGTTGAAGATAAAGTCCAGTAAAATGCGATTGCAACTGAAGAAGGGTCTCGACCAGAGAAAAGGTCATCAATCCCTTTTCTCCAGAGAAGCTGTCTGAGCCGCTGAGTGGGGTAGAAGATTGCAACCTTCACGTGGTCCGTCCTGTTTCAACGAATGCAAACAATCTGACGTGCACAATCAAGTAAGAGGTGGTGGAGGAGGAGGAGGAAGAGGAGGAAGAGGAGGAGGAAGAGGAGGAAGAGGAGGAGTTACCCCAGCTTTTTGAGTCTATCTGCGAGTAAAGATGGTATGAGAGTCTCCAGCGAGGTAGATGGTAGCTAAAGACCGCTCTCAAGTTGTTGATTGGATGGTTCAATGAACATGGGATTGTTGGAAGCAGAAATAATTATGAAATTTATGAAACATTTATGTAAACAATTTTATCTTTCATCATCTTAAATAATTTTGACATATTTATCATGTAGTTTTAGTTGAGTTTAGTTTAGAGATACAGCATGGAAACAGGCCATTCGGCCCACCGGGACAACACCGACCAGTGATCCCCACGCAATAACACTATCCTACACCCACTAGGGACAATTTTTACATTTACCAAGCCAATTAGCCTACATACCTGCATGTCTGTTTGTGTAAATTGTGTTGTGTCTTGGTTCTTTTTCTTGTTTGTATGACTGCAGAAACTAAATTTAGTTTGAACCTCAATGAGTATTGTATTGTCTTTGTAGTGTGGGAGGAAACCGAAGATCTCGGAGAAAACCGACGCAGGTCACGGTGAGAACGTACAAACTCCGTACAGACAGCATGACGGCACCCATAGTCGGGATGGATCCCGGGTCTCCGGCGCTGCATTTGCTGTAAAGCAGCAACTCTACCGCTGCGCCACCGAGAATGGTATGCTTGCCTTCACAAGTTAGGGGATTGAGTACAGACTCAGGAAGTCATATTGCAGTTTTAGAGGTTAGCTACATTTGTAGTATTGTGTGCAGTTCTGGTCACCATATTACAGGAAGGATGTGGAAGCTTTAGAAAGGGTGCAGTAGATATTTACTGGAATGCTGTCTGAGATTAATTATCAGGTAAAGTTGGACAAACGTGGACGCAAAGAACTGCTTGTTTTAAAAAATTAACACAAAGCGCTGGAGTAATTCACTGGGTCAGGCTGCATCCCTGGAGAACATGGGTGATATTTCGGGTGGGAATTCTCTTCAGTCTGAAGAAGGATCTGGACTTGAAGTGTCTCCTATCCAAGCTCTCCAGGGATGGTGCCAGACCCACTGAGTTACTCCAGCACTTTGCTTTTATTTTTGGAAGAACTTGGATTGATTGCTCTAGAACCTTGAAGGTTGAGGGGGGACCTGATAAAGTAGGTTTGCAGGAGGCACCTGTCAAAGACCAGAGGCCATACCTTTAATGTGAGAGGGGCAAAGTTTAAAGGAGATAGGGGAGGAAAGTTTTTGCACATAGAGTGGTGAGTGCCTGGAATGTGCTGCCAGGCGTGGTGGTGGAGGAAGACATAAACAAAGCATTTAAGCTTTTTAATAGGCATATGTATTTGCAGGAAATGGACTGGTGGGATTAGTATAGATGGGGTATCTTGGTCAGCATGGGCTAGTGGGGCAAAGAGCCTGGTTCCATGCTGCAAGATTCCACGATGCTTCACTTTAGACTTTAGACTTTAGAGATACAATGTGTAAACCGGCCCTTCAGCCCATCGAGTCCCCATCAACTAGCGATCACCCAGTGCATGAGCACTATCCTACACACTAGGAATAATTTACAATTTTACCAAAGCCAATTAGCCTATAAACCTGTACATCTTTGGAGTATGGGTGGAAACCGGAGCTCCCAGAGAAAACCCACTGGGTCAGAGGAGAACCTATAAACTCCGTATAGACGGCACCCGTAGTCAGGATGGAACCCGGGTCTCTGGAGCTGTAAGGCAACAACTCTACTGTGCTGCCCCTCTATTGTAGAATGTGTGGGGAAGTCACTTCCGCATTGAGGTTGGATAGCGAGTTGACCCGGCAGCAGCTAAGGATACATCTCCAACTTAGGAGCATATGTACCGTCCAAGGCTGGTAGAGTGTTCCATGCCTATTCGACGCTTCGGTTCTGATGGAAAGGCCACAGGTTAGGCAGGTGAGCTGCTGCAGAGTTTAGTTTTCCAGCTGGTGCCACGTGGTGGAAGCTGGGCAGAGGGATGGAAGATCTTGGATGGATGCAATGTGCTTGGCCTTAATTAGCTTGTTGGCTCTTCAATGCTTTTGGATCAGCGCTCATCCAGTAGGGGATCAAATATTCCTTTCAGATTCCTTTCTTGCAGATGGCCCTGTGCTCTCATCACACTGTGTACAACTTCATGAGATGCAGCCCTGGTCCACTGGGATGCACTTGGCTGATGAATGGAAATTATATGCGCTGTATAAATTATACATGTGGCATATAAATAATGAGGTGTCTATCCTGAATGGCTCCCAGGCCAATAAGATACAGCATGCAAGGCAAGGTCCTAATAGGCAATCACGGCGCACACTGTCAGCAGAGATGTGGGCAACGGAAGAGAGAGGTCCAGGCAAGGTTCCGGACCTGTGCAGTCAATGTTAACGCTGTCTAATTCTCTCATTGCTGATTCTATTTTGCTAATAACTTTGATGTAAGATAGAAATAATAAATTACAATCTGTTATAACTCAACCTTTGTCTTGCGAGATACGGGATTGAACCAAGCCCTTCGGCCCATCAGGTCCGCGACGACCGGCGATTGCCGCACATCAACACTATCCCACACACTCTAGGAACAATTTACAATTTTTACTGTATTGGGTACAGTTTTGGTCTCCTAATTTGAGGAAGGACATCCTTGTGATTGAGGCAATGCAGTATAGGTTCACGAGATTGATCCCTGGGATGGCGGGACTATCATATGAAGAAAGATTGAAAAGACTAGGCTTGTATTCACTGGAGTTTAGAAGGATGAGGGGGGATCTTATAGAAACATATAAAATTATAAAAGGACTGGACAAGCTAGATGCAGGAAAAAGGTTCCCAATATTGGGTGAGTCCAGAACCAGGGGCCACAGTCTTAGAATAAAGGGAAGGTCATTTAAGACTGAGGTGAGAAAAAAACGTTTTCACCCAGAGAGTTGTGAATTTATGGAATTCCCTGCCACAGAGGGCAGTGGAGGTCAAATCACTGGATGGATTTAAGAGTGAGTTAGATAGATCTCTGGGGGCTAGTGGAGTCAAGGGATATGGGGAGAAGGCAGACATGGGTTATTGATAGGGGATGATCAGCCATGATCACAATGAATGGTGGTGCTGGCTCGAAGGGCCGAATGGCCTCCTCCTGCACCTATTTTCTATGTTTCTATGTTTCTACAGAAGGCAATTAACCTACAAGCCTGTACGTCTTTGGAGTGTGGGAGTAAACCGAAGCACCTGGAGAAAACCCACGTGGTCATAGGGAGAACGTACAAACTTCATAGTGACAGCACCTGCAGTCAGGATCGAACCTGGATCTCTAGCGCTGTGAGGCAGTAACTGTACGCTTATGTCTTTTGGGTAGAAAACCCAACCACACAAGACTCTGAAGAGCTTAAGTCGAAAGAAGGGTCCTGTCCCAAAAAGCCACCTGTAACCTTCATACAAATGGTGGTGGATGTACGGAACAAGCTGCCAGAGGTGTGTGGGGATCGCTGGACAGCATGTACTCGGTGGGCCGAAGGGCCTGTATTGGTGCTGTATCACTAAACTAAACTAAACTTACACTATACACTATGTGGCTGCTCCTTGGTTCAACTCATCCGAGACACACTTCGGGAGTTGTTCGGATCCTGACCTAGTCTGCCACGAAGCTGAGTGCCACAGAAAACAAAAATGTAGCGATCTCTGTTTCCGTTAAGATTATTGTCACATGTACTGAGGTACAGCGAAAAGCTTTTGTTGCGTGCTAACCATTCAGCGGAAAGACAATACATGATTACATTCAATCCGTTTACAGTGTATAGATACATGTTAAGGGAATAACATTCAGTGCAAGGTAAAGCTAGCAAAGTCTGATCAAAAATAGACCAAAGAGGTAGATAGTAGTCCAGCACTGCTCTCTGGTTGTGGTAGGATGATTCAGTCGCCTGATAACAGCTGGGAAGAAACTGTCCCTGAATCTGGATGTGTGCATTTTCCCACTTCTATATCTTTTGCCTGATGAGAGGGGGAGAAGAGGGAGTGGGCAGAGTGCGACACATCCTTGATTATGCTGCTGGCCTTGCCGAGGCAGCGTGAGGTGTAAATGGAGTCAATGGAATCAATAGGAAAGGAGGCTGCACTGCTACGAGTCACGGTAACCGATCCCTTGCACTCAGTTGGTCTTTTTCAAACAAGAGCACGTACTTTGGCTGCCGTAACCTGCTCGTCACCTCATCTGGCTGGGTGAAGGGCATCTACCGAACTGTGAAGGCGACATAATGAATGGACCTTGGGATTTGCACGGTGAGAGTCTGTAGCTGGCACATGGATCCGTCGCTCGGGAAATGACAGGGTCGTTTGATCACGAGTGTGTCGTTTGATCACACAAGTGTGTCAGGGACTGTCTGCAAGACGGACAAGGGGAGATGACAAGGCCCTTTCATGCAGCAGGCTTCACACCATTCTCAAGGAGCCACATTGCGACATTGGCGTTCACGGTTGCAGCAGGTCCATGCTCTCTCTATATCATTACTGCGATGATTAACAGTGCCAATTTATAATGTCACCAACCACCACGGCTGTCACTTGCTGTCGCCATTGAAGTTTCTACGACGGTGATTCGCAAAGAAGTATCATCCAGGACACAGTTCGTCTTTGAAATAATGATGTGCAATCTTTGATGTCTACCTGAGAAAGCAGACAAGGACTCAACTTGATGCTTCACCCAAAAGTTGGCAGTCCAGCAAGGCAGCATCAATAATTTATATGGCTGTCAATGCTAGAATTCTAAGCTGCTATATCTCTTGCTCGGGACTTCCGAACGCTCCAAAGCTTCTGACTCAAGAGACTATCGTGCTACCAACTTGGTTCAAAGCTGACAACTTACAGGCTTTTCGGTGCCTGAGATGAGGGCCTAGGTATTAGGCAAGGCTGTCATGCAGATGAAGGCCCCATGGCTTTGACCCATGGGCTCCTCAGCCCAGCCTTCATCAAAACAATCTCAGGAATTTCAGCAACATTACCCTGGTCATTGTGGATTTGTTGCAAACTCCTGGTCACCTGAATTCACAGAGGAATGGGGTGAAAATAGGAGGAGGAGGAGAGAGAGGAAGATAACAGGATAATATCCAAAAATGGGTCAGTTTCCACACGTCAGTTGATAATCGTCTCATCTCTGCGAATCCCTGAACTCTTTCTGGACCTTATTGGTCTTGCTTGTTCTGCACCCACTCAGACCTAAACAGGACTTTTCAGTTCATTGAACCTTTGGTAATCTTGAGCTCTTGCCCACAACATGTGCCACAGTCCACAACTATGGCTGGAGGTTCTCAGATTGCCACACAGACACCTTGGGAACCTTGATCTATTTGCAGGTTCCGATGGACAGAAATAAAATAAATCTTCAGAAAGAAAGACATTGACCCAGAATTCCCTGAAATAGATTCATAGAGCCATAGAGTGATACGGTGTGCAAACAGGCCCTTCACCCAACTTGCCCACACCAGCCAACATGATTTTTAAATCTCATTGTCATGAATTTATAGGGCAAATGGAAGGAATTTAATGTTTAATTCCCGTAAATTTATGGGCATTTAAATCATCTTACGAGTGGATTTTTGTGGAAAGTGATGGATTGGAACGTTGTGGTTGTGGTGAATTTGAACCCCATATCGGCAGGAAAAACACTGCTGGTTCGTACGGGGCCAAAATCACATTTTCACAAAGTAAATTTTGATTAAAGTCATCCCACGAAGCAAGTTTATATGTAAAATAGACGACTTACCCCGTGTTTTGTCCTCCACTTGAGAGCTGTCACGTTGTAGGCGTTGGTGGCATTAGAAGTAGCTTTCTATTTTAATCCAGGAATTAAATTTTCAAGCGATTTAAAAAAATATATATTGAGAATGGAAGTCCGGTCGATTTTGCTGCAGCAGATAGCAGCCCGAGGAAGTTCGCCTCCGACATGCAGGAGAAAACAGCATTTTAATCCCACCGCCCCCCTCCCCCCCCCTCAAAGGCGACAAAGTCGCGTACACGGCCAGTGGCAGAACTGCAGCGCCGCTGAAGGTAAGTATTGTAACAACGCCACCTTTTGTGTGAAAAAGTTTCTCCTCAGATTCCTATTAAATCTTTTCCCCTTCACCATAAACCTATGTCCTTTGGTCCTCAATTCATCTACTCTGGGCAAAAGGCTCTCTGCATCTACCCGATCTATTCCTCTCATGATTTTATGATGTTATGATTCTGTACACAATGAAACCCACCGGGTGGCTCCAGCAATGGTTGCCTCGCCATGTCTGTCTGTCTGTACCTTCATTGTTGTTTGATAAGTACATGTTAAATGTATGTCTTAGTGTTCTTTAGCTTGTTTTATGTTGGGGGGGGGGGCTTGGGGGAAACTTTTTTTAAAATCTCTTACCTCGACGGAGATGCGTTTTTTTTCTGTATCGTATCTCTGTCTGCACTGTAGCCTAACATTGGAGTTGGCGGCCTCTGCTAGAGTCCAACTTTGGGAGCTCCAACTGCGGGAGCCTGTGGAACACCATCTTGGAGCTGGCAGTCTCTGGTTAGAGACTGACTTCGGGAGCTCCAAGCCGCAGGAGCTTCGACCGCCCCAACGCGGGAGCTTAGACCGCCTGCTGTGGGAACTTCGATCTCTCTGACAGATGGTCCGACTGCCCCGACCATGGGAGAATAAAGATGAAGAAGATTGGACTTTATTACATTCCATTACAGTGAGGAACGTGGGGAATCCGCTGTGGTGGATGTTTATGTTAATTTTTATGTAGTTGTGTGTCTTGTTGCATTTTTGTTTAGTACGCCTGTATGGTAAGTCAAATTTCACTGTACCTTAATTGGTACACGCGACAATAAACTGACCTTGACATTGAAATCTTGGTGCATCTCACAGCAATAAACTTAACTGGGATTGATGCCAATTGCATATCATGTTCTAGCAGCAGCTTTTTCATGAAACTGCGAATGGACAATATTATTTAATACTAATGGCACAGAGCTAACCGAAAATTAAAATTCTCTTGTATAAGATGTCCAGAAACTAGTGGCAAGATGGGGTTTTACAGTGGTGCAGCGGCTGAGTTTCTCCCTTACAGCACCTGAGACCCGGGTTCGATCCTGACTACGTGTGCTGTGTGTACGGTGTTTTTACATTCTCTTCCTGTGACTGCAGTACGTGGATTTTCTCCGGGAGCTCCGGTTTCCTCCCACACTCCAAAGATGTACCGGTTTGTAGGTTAATCGTAAACTGTCCCTAGTGCGTGTAGGTCAGTGTACTAGATGATCGCTGGTCCGTGCGGACTTGGTGGGCGGAAGAGCCTATTTCCACGCTTTTCAGGGTAAAGTCTAAAGTCTACATTACCCTGTGACTTGCAAACCTCCACAGTTTCTGGATTATTTGTATCAATCCACCTTTCACCATGTAAATAACAGATCATTCTCACAAAATTGTTGCCCTTAAATAATTTTAATTATCTAGTCTAACTTTAAAGGGTGTAGACTCTTTCTAGAAATGTTTCACTATATTTTTACTATATATATATTTTTTTTTTCCTAAAGTTCTCAATTACTCCCCAGGGGGAACTTGGACAAAAGGTGCTCCAAGGTAACTCAGCAGGACCGGCAGCATATTTGAAAAGAAGGAATGGGTTATGTTTCGGGTCGAGACCCTTCTTCAGACTCCAGGGCGCAGCGGAGGAGTTGCTGCCTCACAGCCCCTGCAGCGCCAGAGACCCGGGTTCGATCCCGACTGCGGCTGCTGTCTGCGCGGAGTTTGTACGTTCTCCCCATGACCTGCGTGGGTTTTCTCTGAGATCTTCAGTTTCCTCCCATGCTCCAAAGACGTGCAGGTTTGCAGGTTAATTGGCTTGATAAATGTAAAAGTTCTCCCTAGTGTGTGTAGGATAGTGTTAATATGCGGGGATCACTGGTCGGCACGGACCCGGTGGGCCGAATGGCCTGTTTCTGCGCTGTATCTTTTAAACTAGAAAAACGAAAAGGGTCTCGACCGGCAATGTCATCCATTCCTCCTCTCCAGAGATGCTGCCTGAGTTACTCCAGCAATTTATGCCTGTTTTCAGTGCAAACCAGCATCTGCACTTCCTTCCTACACTCCCTGCCATCAACGTTCAACAGGTTTATCAGCAGCTTCCGTCTCCTTATGTTTGCTTATTGGCCACGTTACCATGGTTACACTGACAATCTCTGCTTCTTCCCTCTAACACAATAGCACCACCGTCGCTCATGAGTTTGTGCAATAATGCAGGCCCATTGAAAGCGAGTCACCATCTTTCCATTTATTTATTTTCACTGCAGTCGAAGTTTCACTCACTCTACACCAATGTATGAAAACTCAAGATCTACACGCATGAACACAGGCGCTTAGAGTATGAATGGGATCAAGGCCGTTCTGTAGCTGGGATAATTTTTAAAATCTTTCTGATATTGGCAATGCTTCCTTTGAGCCCACAATATTAGCTGGAGTGAGAGCATCAGGGTGAAGACGGCAACTGAAAAGAAATGAAAATAAGATTAGCATTGGCATTCGGGTATGACGTCCTTGCAGGAAACTGTGTTATAATCCGTTTGTGCCATGAGCGAGCAGTTTTATTTACCTGGAAATGTTTGAGTCATAATGGTGAAGCTAATCCAGGCTCCCATCTGCAACAAAATTTGGGAACATGGATTAATTACCGTTGGGAACAACTCCATCCAAGACTACAAGACATTGCAGAGAATTGTGGACGCAGCCCAGACCATCGCGTAATACAACCTCCCATCCATTGATTCCATTTCTACCTCACATTACCTCGGCAAGGCCAGCAGCATAATCAAGGACCAGTCGCACCCTGGCCACTCCCTCTTCTCCCTTCTACCATCAGGCAAGATGTACAGGAGTGTGAAAATGTACACCTCCAGATTCAGTGAGAGTTTCTTCCCAGCTGTTATCAGGCCACTGACCCATCTGATATGAGCAAGAGAGCAGCCCTGAGCTCCATCTACCTCATTGCAGACCCTGGGATTATCTTTAATAGGACTTCATCTTGCACACAATGTCACTCCCTTTATCCTCTATCTCTACACTGTGGACGGCTTCAATGTAATCATGTATAGTCTTGTCACTGAAACGTTATCCTTTTTATCCATTTTATCCATGTTTATCCTTCTGTTAATTATCGTGTTGCACAGGGAGCCAAATGCAACAGAATTTCGTTTGGAACTGCATATATCGATGTATTTCTAAATGACAATAAAGTTTGTTTAACTTGTTTAACTTGACTTGACACTGGCTGGAAAACATGCAACACAAAAGCTCCTCACTGTACCTCGGTACACATGACAATAAATTAAACTAAACTAAACTCTTCTTCTTCTGTGTCTGCTCTACAAAGACTACCAGAGTGAGTTAATGTTTTCTGGAAGGGTGGTAGAGTACATGCCCTGGTTTGCACAATTGATGCAGAGTTAGAATTGATTGAGAGCTTTAAGTTGCTGGGCATAGCTATTATCAATGACCTGGCATGGATCAAACGTCTTAATGTAACAGCCAAGAAGGCACACCAATGTCCCCACTTCCTCAGGAGACTGAGTTCATTTGGCACGTCTCCAATGAACCTTACACATTTCTACAGATGCACCCCCGAGAGAGCTTGCTGTCGGGGTTGCATTAACAGCTTGCTTTAGGAACCATTCTGCGCAAGACTGCAATATATTGCAGAGAGTACTAGACGTAACCCATGCCATACTTCCCACCATTGATTCCATCTACAGTTCACGCTGCCTGGAAAAAACAGCCAATATTAACGAAAGTCCTTTCCACCCTCTGTTCATTTCTTCTCCACACTATTTCCAGGCAGTACAATAGACAATAGACAATAGGTGCAGGAGTATTCCATTCGGCCCTTCGAGCCAGCACCACCATTCAATGTGATCATGGCTGATCATCCCTAATCAGTACCCCGTTCCTGCCTTCTCCCCATATCCCATGACTCCGCTATCTTTAAGAGCCCTATCTAGCTCTCTCATGAAAGTATCCAGAGAACCGACCTCCTTGAACTCCAATACCTTGGAGTGTACCTGGACAGTAAACTGGACTGGTCCAGGAATGCTGAGGCCTTGTACAAGAAGGGACAGAGCCGGCTGTACTTTTTGTGAAGGCGCCGCTCCTTCAATGTCTGTAGTGAGATGCTGCAGATGTTCTACCAATCAGTGGAGGCCAGTGCCATATTCTTCACTGCCATGTGCCAGGGCAGCAGGGCAAAGGCCGCGGATGCCAACAGGATCAATAAGCTCATCAGGAAGGCTGGCTCCATCCTCGGGGCAGAGTTGGATTAATGGTGGGTGGTCTTGGAGGGGAGGATGCTCCTCAAACTGTGGACCATCCTGGACAATACAGCTCACCCCATTCATTACACACTGGTCAACCTGAGGAGCACCTTCAGCAACAGACTGGTTCCACCACAATCACAATCACAATCAGTTTTATTTGTCACTTGCACATAAAGTGCAAGTTAAATGAATTTGCCAGCAGCGGTACAATGGAAAAGAACGCACAAAAACACAATAATAATTTAACATAAACATCCACCTCAGCATTCATCACTGTGGTGCAAGACAAAACATTTGGCCAGTCCTCCTCCATTTACCCTCATGGTCAGGACCTCAACTCTCCACAACTGCCTCTGTGGGCATCCAGATGAGTAGACAAGGTAAAATGCAAGGTAGACCAAGATACAATACAGAATGCCACAGCAGATCCTTCTTCCCTGTGGCTATCAGACTGTACAACTCCCCCCCCCCCCTTCTGTCATGGGGTAGAATAACTCCCCTCCCCTTCTTGCCCTCAGTGGCCCTCCAATAAGCTAGGGTACAGCGTTCTTGGACCAGTCCAGTTTCACCTCTGCCCCATTGCGGGCAATAGACGCTATCGCTGGAACTGGTACGTTACAATGTCGACAACTATATCCTGAACTCCATATCATTCCCTTGTCCTTATTGTACTTATGTTTGTCTTGAGTGTATTTATGTGCAATATTATCCACTTTGATTGGATAGCATGCAAAATAAAGATTTTCAATGTTCCTCGGTAGAAGTGACAACAATAAACCTAAACCAAAAACATATAACATAATCTAGTCATAAGCATAATCATACTTTATTAGCCAAGTATGTTTTGCAACATACGAATAATTTGATTTGCCACACAGTCTTACAAATAAAAAGCAACAAAACACACAAAATACATTTTAACATAAACATCCACCACAGTGACTCCTCCACATTCCTCACTGTGATGGAAGGCGGAAAAAAAAGTACAACATCTTCCCTTCTTTGTCCTCCCATGGCCGGGGGCCTCGAGCCCTCCGTTGATGGGATGATCTTGACTTGCATAACAGGCAGTCGAGCCCTCGGCGTTGGGGCGATCAAGTTCTCGCATCAGGGGGAATCTCAGCTCCCCTGGGTGATCAGACCCAGGGTTGGGGCTAGTCGTAACCTCTTGCAACTTTGGAGGTTCCAACATCAGTCTCTACCGGAGACTGCGAGCTCCTTGATGTTGGAATCCGCAGGCTGCGGTTGGAGCGTCGATCCCAGGCAAGGGATCGCAGGCTCCGATGGTAAGTCCATGGCCCTGTGGTTGGGCTCAAAGTCAGTCTCGAGCAAGGCCGCCAGCTCCATGATGTTAGGCCGCAGAGCGACAGGAGATACGATGCGGAAAACAATCGCAATTCCGGCAAGGTAAGAGATTGAAAAAATGTTTCCCCCCCCCCCCCCCCCCCGCGCGCCCCGCACATAAAACAAACCAGAGAACTTTAACACAAACTTTTTAAAATACACTTAAAATAACAAAAAAGACGAAAAGACAGACAGAACGTTAGCGAGGCTGCCATCGCTGACGGTGTAAATAATTGCAGAGTTTTAAATGTTGCATACACCACCACAAATACCATACTTCCCACCATTGACCCCATTGAAAGGTATCGAGAATGTTATTTTTGAAAAGCCAACATCAGTGGTAATAATAGCTAAGAAATTATTCGTCATTAAAACTCAACCACTTGTGGATTATGTGGTATATGGAAAGAGCTGTCGGAGGAGGTAGTTGAGGCAGGTACTATCATAATGTTTAACAGACATTTGCACATGTACATGGATAGAATAGATATAGAAGGTTATGGACCAAGCGTTGGCATCTGGGACTAGTGTAGATGGGGCAAGTTGGTCGGCGTGGGCAAATTGGGCCGAAAGCCCTGTTTATACACTGCCTGACTCCATAAATCTATTTCACTTCTGTTCCTATCAGAAGAAAATTTGCCATCCTGACCAAAGACTGGGCTACGTGAGTTTCCTGATGGGTCAGGCAGCATCTCTGGAGAAAAAGGAAGGGTGAGGTTTTGGGTCGGGACACTTGAGATTGGCCAATTTTTCTTCACCATCAATTTGGATCAAAAGATACATTTTTGCACAATTGATTTCCGTGATTTTTTAAAGTATCTGATGGCACAGTGGTACAGCAGTAGAGTTGCTGCCTTATAGCGGCAGAGACCAAGGTTTAACTTTGACTACGGGTGCGGGCTGTACGGAGTTTGTACGTTCTGCCTGTACCGCGTGTGTTTTCTCCGGGTGCTCCGGTTTCCTCCCATATTCCAAAGACGTGCAGGTTAATAGACTTCTGTAAATTGCCTCTAGTGTGCAGGATAGTGCTAGAGTACAGGTGATCGCTGGTTGGCATGGATTCGGTGGGTCAAAGGGCCTGTCTCCACACTGTATCTCTAAATTAAAAAAACTAAACTGAACCAGAGTAAGAGGATAAATGATTAGAGGCAATAAAATGTTTGAAGAAATTATTACCTCGTATGTATAGTTGGGGCAGGAAACCAGTTTGAAAAGCCACGTTAAAGGGTTGTAAGTCGGTCTGACAAAATGATTCTTGGTACCTCGAGAAAAATAAAACAGACTGATCATTGAATTTGGCATCGGAGAGTGTGCATTTGAAGTTTAAATGCGATTGATAGCAAAGGCATCTTCATTTTGGTGTTAAAGTTATATTGCGAGGGAACAGGAAACATTGAATGTCATGTAATATCATTACAATACAGGTTTACACAACAATGTTGTATTACTGACTGGGGAGCCTGTACTAGTGACTGACTTTAGCCTGAATAACAGCGAGATTGCCAATCCTCCCTCAGTATTATGCCAAAAGACCTGTTAGGGAATATGGGGAAAAAGCAGGAACAGGGGACTGATTCTGGATGATCAGCCGTGATTATATTGAATTGCGGTGTTGGCTCGAAGGGCCGAATGGCCTACTCCTGCACCTATCGTCTACGTTTCTATGTTTCTATGTTATATTTCCAGGAGAGGGCCAAGGGTTGAATGTTTGAACTGGAGATGATGGTTTACAAAAAAAGACACACAGCACTGGAGTAAGTTACTTAGTTACTGGAGAAACTAAAAGGCAGAATCTCTGGAGAACGTGGATAGGTGGCGTTTTGGGTCGGGACTTTTTCAGGCTGATTGTAGGGAATGGGGAAGGGGAGGTTGCGAAGAAAGCTGTAAGGGAGACGGGGCAGGACAAACCTGGCAGGTAATAGGCTCATACAAGTGAGGAGGGTTTTATGATCGGCAAACGTTTGGACAAAGGGCAGAGATGAGAAGATAGAAGGTGTGTGACAAAAGGATTGAGGAGTTGCCAACTGTGAAGCTGGAGGAAGGAATGCAGGCGAAAGGGGAGGGGGAGAGGAGTAATTGGTACAAGTTCAAGGGGACACAGTGAAGGGAGAGGGTGGGGAAAGGAAGTTGGGTTGGGTATATGGGGGAAGGAGAGGACGAAGGTTATGTTGGTACTTAAAATTGGAGAATTCAATGTTCAAACTTCACATCAAAAAGACTTTCAGAATTAACATAAACAGAGGGAGAAAAATAGTTGTTGCAGGGCATCACAGTGGCACAGCTGGTAGAGCTGCTGCCTTACTGCGCTAGAGACCCGGGTTAAATCCTGACCACGTTTGCTGGCCTTTGTGGAGTCTGCATGTTCTTCCTATCACTGCACAGATTAACTCCGGATGCTCCAGTTTCCACACACATGCCAGAAACATGCGGGTTTGTAGGTTAATGGGCCTCTGTATATGGCTCCTAATGTGTAGGGAGTGTATGTGAAAGCGGGCTAGCATAGAACTAGAATGGATGGGGGTTGAGGTTGTGGGGGGAGGTCGGGAGCTATATGGGGGGTTTGTCGGTTTATTGTCCTCGATAAATTGTCCCAAGTATGTAGGGAGTGGATGAGAAAGCGGGATAACGTAGAACTAGTATGAATGGGTGGTCGATGGTCAGTGTGAACTCAGTGGGCCGAAGGGCTTGTTTCCATGCCTCACCTTTCAATCAATCAATGCAAGACGGTCGCTAAATAAGTGCAAAGTGCCGAAATACAGTGCAATGGCAGATAACAAGTGGAATTAGTTGGAAATTATACCTACCTGTTTTATGCACTTGGATTATAATAGCATTTGTAAAGTAGTTTCCAGCTCCACAGACCTGAGAGAAAGAACATAACTCATTGTTGGTTGAAATAGCTCGTCAGCTAATGAATATATCTGCATACGGTACATTAGTGGAATTAACTATCTCCAATATTTGCATAACATTTAATTAGGCTGGTGGATGAATTGGAAAATTTGTCTTGGTTAGGATGAAAGTTTGATAAACATTTTTGTTTAAATAATGATATTCATCATTTATTATTGCGATTTTTCAACAACCAAAGTATTTTCGCTGAAACAGAAAAACAATTTTTAGACACTTTCCAAGATATATTTTTTGATTTTTATATCATGATAAAAGCAGCTCTGAGTGAAATAAATTGATGATTTAATATTGCCTTTGACATTGCCCACTCACCTTGATATATCCCTTCTAGAATGTGTGCCAAAAGAAGAAATGTAAATGTCCGTATGTCTCCTTAATTCAACTCACGTATCAATGCCACACAACTGCATATTTTGATAGCAGGTTTATGGATGTATACATAAAAATAATTAATCACTTATTACACAAGGGAGACTTTCACAGAAATTTACAGAACACTCCGCTCTCCTAAGCCACTGTTGAAATTGATTCAAACCCAATCCATTTGACAGAAGTGGGGCAGAATTGTATCATAATTTCACCCCAGGTTAGCACTCCACTGAAGTCATCTGGTAAACTCATTCATAAAGAAGCCAGCAGCTTTTGTATTCCAATGCCTCAGGAAAGAATCAAATGAAGTGGGCGGCATTTTGCACAAAATCGCAAATCAAATTTGGTCTACTTTTACAAAACCTATTTGATACCCATTATCGATCTGTTTTACAATGAAGAACGAGGCAAGAGATTATACATTGAGGTTATCAAGTCTTCAAAATTATCATTATTCCTACTTTTGCTGACATGTTTTCATAATTTTGCAAGGATTGTTATCTTTTTACATCAGCAGTTTGTGTCTATCTTTGGTATCAAAGAGCATTTAGAGTTCTTTTTTTTAAAATTATATTTGTATTTATTTATTTATACACGTGGCATAAAAGATTTATAATTTGGTGATATTGTTGCATATTGTCATTGTCCTCTTGGAAAAGATCATTTATAATTTGGTGATATTGTTGCATATTGTCATTGTCCTTATGGAAAAAATCATGTCTTTGCTCAATAAAATATGAACTTGTAAAGAAATTGGTCTTTGATTGATACAATGTGGAAACAGGCCCTTCGGCCTAACTTGCCGACATCGGCCAACATGCCCCAGCTACACTCAGCCTACCTGCCTGCATTTGGCCCATATCCCCCTATAGCTGTTCTATCCATGTACCTGTCTAAATGTTTCTTAAACATTGCGATAGTACCTACCTCAACTACTGCCTCCGGCAGTTCATTCCATACGCCTACCACTCTTCGCATGAAAAAGTTACCCTTAGGTTCCTATTAAATCTTTCCACCTGAAAGGGCCTGTCCCACTTGGGCGACCTAATCCACGAGGTCTGGCGAGCTTGCCCTCGACTCATTCTCGCAGCATGGTCGACACGAGGTCGTAGGAGGTCTTCGTAACTCTCCTGCATGCTCGAGAGTGATCTCCGGGTACTCGAGGCCTCAGCTAGAACAATATGTTAAAAAATTGCCCGTGAGTAAAAAAAGGTCACCATGGAAAAAATTTATACTTTTTTTACTCGTAGGTTTAGTCGTAGTAGGTCGTAGTAGGTTGGCATGTTAGTCGTAGGTAATCGAGGGTAGTCGAAGGTAGTCGAAGGTAGTCGTAGATAGACTTCATCATAGTCGAAGGGAGGTCAAAGGAGATCGAAGGAGGTCGTCTTCACTCTCCACTATTCAGTGTCCAATTTTCCCGAAGTTAGTGGTAGCTAGTTGTAGCTAGTCATAGCTAGTCTTCAACATAGTCAAAGGAGGTCTTCTACATAGTCGAAGGAGTTATTCAACGTCATTTTTTTAAACTCTTCTAAACTCGCCAATTAGGTCGCCCAAGTGGGACAGCCTGTTAAGTTTAATATTTCCCCCCCAACACTCCAAACATGTATAGGTTTGTAGGTTAATTGGCTTGGTATAAAAAAATAAAATTGTCCCTAGTGTGTGTAGGGTAGTGTTAATGTGCGGGGATTAATTGTGTTAATTGTGTCGGTGCGGACTCAATGGGCCTAAGGGCCCGTTTCCGCACTGTATCTCTAAACTAAATTAAACTAAACCACAAAATATAAAAAGACAGAAAAACATGGGTCTGTTTGAAGACGATAATACACAGATATCGGCATTTTATTTTTTGTGTGTAGGATCGCTGGTCGGGCCTGTTTCCGCGCTGTATCTCTAAAATTAAACTAAAAGTAACCTTCCAGAGCAGCGACCCATACAGAACCTTTTCAATGCCTTACTAAAATCCATGTATGTTACGTCTACAACTCAGCCCTCGTCCACCTTCTCGTTACGTTCAAGAAACTCAATCAGATTTGTGAGTCATGGCCTCCCATGTATAAAACCATGTTGACTATTCCTAATCAGCCTTTGTCCATCTCAGTGCATGTCTGTACTATCCCTCAGAATACTCTTTAGTGCCTTTCTGACCACAGGTGTTAAGCCCACTGTAGTGCCCAGCCTTTCCTCTGCAGCCCTTCTTGAGTAGAGGCACAACATTTGCCACCCTCCAGTCTTCCGGCCCCTCGCTTGCATTTAATAATGACTCACAAATCTCCTGGAGGGCTCCTGCAATTTATTCTCTCACTTCCCGCACTGACCTGGGATATATCTGATCAATCGTGATATTTGATCTGCAACTTCCTCAAACAGCAAGCGGGATCTTATTAATACTGTAAGTATGTGAATGCATTTGCACAAATCTCTTTGCCTCGTATTTAAATGAAAATGTCGATTTGATATCTGCAAATAGGTCGTTGTAATCAGAATATAAAGACATTGCCCAAATTTAGGGTTGCACAGTGGCACAGCAGCAGAGTTACTGTATTACAGCTCGAGAGGCCTGGGTTTGATCCTGACTACGGGCGCTGTCTGTACGGAGTTTGTACGGTAGTTTCTCACTGTGACCATGTGGGTTTTCTCCAGGTGCTTGCCAAAGACGTGCAGGTTTGTAGGTTAGTTAGCTTCTGTAAACTGCATCTAGTGTGTAGGATAGAACTAGTGTACGGCTGATTGTTGGTCAGCATGGACTTGGTGGGCCGAAGGGCTTATCCACGCTGTATCTCTAAACTGAACTAAACTAAATGAATGCATGGTCTTGACTGTCAACGATTCCTCTGCCTCCATGGATGCTGTCTGACTCACTGAGTTCCTCCAGCATTTTTGCTCCAGATTTCAGCAACTGCTGGGTCTTCTGTCTGCTCTGGAGAAATCGAGTTCCACAAATCACGCTCATATTCTGAAAGACATTTTCATCTACAGCTCCTTGTGGTAAAAGTGTGGGAACGGAGGGAAATGGCAAAACTGATGTTTTATCACCCAATTTCCCCTCCTCACTGGGAGACACATCTTTGGTTTGGCACTGCTAAAACTAGTATATAAAAAATATTTGTTTTTATATCAAATCAAATCAATAAAATATTTCAGTTTCAACATTTTTAATTTAGACTTTACTATTAGAAATACTTTAAAAATGCAGTGCGGAAAAGAGATCCTTTGGCCCAACGAGTCCACGGTGACCGCGATCATCCCATTCACTCGCACACTAGGGCCAATTTACAATTTACAATAACCTACAAAATCTGTATGTCTTTGGAGTGTGGGAGGAAACCGAAGCACCTGGGGAAAACCCACAAGGTCATAGAAAGAACGTACAAACTCTGTACAGATGGCGCCCAGAGTCAGGATTGAACCCGGGTCTCTGGCGATGTGAGGTACCACCCTACTGACCTGACATCAAACACATACTGAACATGAATATTTCAGAATTTGTACTAACTATATTTGAAGAAGTTTCCCCTCAGGTCACCAAAACGTGAAGCCCTAATCTTAGCACTATTGCCCATTGCCGGAGAAAAGGGCTCATCAGCATCCACCTATCCTCCTACTGAGCTGAAGCACCTCATATAAAATAAGCCTTTAATCATCCGTACTCAAGGAAATGCATGAGTACTCTTCTCTCATAGCTTACATGTGTACGTGCGAACTAGGATCAGATGTAGGGCACTCATTCCCTTAAGCCTTCTGTTTAGTTTAATTTAGTTTAGAGATACAGCGCAGAAACAGGCCCTTCGGCCCACTGGGTCCACGCCGATCAGCGCTCCCCGCACATTAACACCATCCTACACCTACTAGGGACAATTTTTACATTTACCAAGCCACTTAACCTACAAACCTGTACGTGTTTGGAGTGTGGGAGGAAACCGAAGATCTCAGAGAAAACCCACGCAGGTCACGGGGATAATGTACAAACTCGTACAGACGGCACCCGTAGTTGGGATCAAACCCGGGTCTCTGGTGCTGTAAGGCAGCAACTCCACTGTTGCACCACTGTTCAGCCCTAATGCCATCATGATTTACTAAATACACATGGTGGACAGTTAAAAATAGGGGAAATTAACCAGCATGTTTTACAAAACTGGCTTTGCATGGAACATCAACATATTAATATTGTTTGCTCCATTTTGGATTGCAATACATTCTAGCACCATTCTGCTGTTTTGCACTCGTGCCTATGTGGAATATTGTATCTATCATTACAGTTGACTCTGTGAGCTTCATGGGAAGAAGGAATTTCATTGCACTCGGGTGTACATGACCACAAACTAATCTGAGTCGGAATCTGAGCTTCGAGAGTCTGCACTCAGTAAATCCCTCACTACACTCGCTATCATTTTACAGTTTAATGAGGTTCAAACAGCTGCGCTCAAAATCTGTAGAGATTCTTAAATCATTACCTACAGGGGATTAGCAGGGTGCAAGTAGTTTATTGAGTGGCCTGCACTTAATCCACTTTGCAGGCAGTCTCCCGACACTTGAGGATAGCTAGTTACCACTGCAGCTTGAAAAGCTCTTGGTGGGATCTATCAACTGTGCCACAAGTGCGGTGTGAGTAGCCACATTGTGTAGGAAGGAACTGCAGATGCTGGTTTAAACCGAAGATAGGCACAAAAAAGTCTGAAGAAGGGTCTCGACCCGAAACGTCACCCATTCCTTCTCTCCAGAGATGCTGCCTGCCCCGCTGAGTTACTCCAGCATTTTGTGTCTATCTTTGGTGTGAGCTTGTGAATTATTTGTGCTTGGCCTTCATGCGGATGACCGAGCTGCACAATGTCCTCCTTTAAGGACAGATTATGAGTGGTATCACTGCAACTGATTTTAAGCAAACTAGATGTACAAATTGCCTTATAAAACTGAAACCTGGTAACGGAACAAGGAACTGCAGGTGCTGGTTTACAAAAAAAAAAAAAAAAGTGCTGGAGTAACTCAGTGGGTCATGCAGCATCTCTGGAAGACATGGGTAGGGTCTAAATTACCTTAGAATTAACCTCCAAAAATGTTTTTGTTAATATAGAGAGACAAAATAGAGAGAGTACAGAGGAGATTTACTAGAATGTTGCCTGGGTTCCAGCAACTAAGTTACAGAGAAAGGTTGAACAAGTTAGGTCTTTATTCTTTGGAGCACAGAAGGTTAAGGGGGGACTTGATTGCGGTCTTTAAAATGATGAAAGGGATAGACAGAGTTGACGTGGATAAGCTTTACCCATTGAGGGTAGGGAAGATTCAAACAAGAGGGCATGACATGAGAATTAAGGGACAGAAGTTTAGGGGTAACATGAGGGGGAACTTCTGTACTCAGAGAGTGGTGGCTGTGTGGAAAGATCTTCCAGCAGAAGTGGTGGAGGCAGGATCGATTTTAACATTTAAAAGTAAAGTGGATAGGTATATGGACGGGAAGGGAATGGAGGGGTATGGTCTGAGTGCAGGTAGATGGGACTAGGGGGAAATAAATGGTCGGCACGGACTGGAAGGGCCGAGAAGGCCTGTTTCCGTGCTGTAATTGTTATATGGTTATATGGTTATTCTATTTTTTCGTAGCAAGGTTCACATGAAATGGTTTTCCCTTCTGGAGATTCTGAAACAGGTATCAGCAAAGCAGTTGTCCATGAATTATTTGCTGCCACCTGCTATTTCTGTAAGGGCCCTAGTCTTCCTGGGACCTTGGAGACACTACAGAATGAACATCATGAAGTCTCTACAGCAACGGAGCAACTTCTTGATGGTGGACTGTCTAACCAATAAAGTTTTTGATGCGAGCTTCACTTATGGGGTGGGTTGTCTGGGTAGCTATGAAAGATACTTCACAAAAGTAAAAGACTCGCCCCAGTGTTCACATGGAGAGGCTGGGTGACTCAACAATGCGTGACAGGCTGAGCTTAATTCATCAGCTGTGGATTAGTTTGGATACACCCCCTTGCTCCCGAATCAAAATGTGACAGGTTTAGGTCCTCTTCCAGAGATGAGCACAGAAACATTGTGTGACTATCCGTGCAGTACTAAGTGAGTTCTGCACTGTTGAGGAAGATGGTAACATTTGCCACGGGCTGGTCTTCAAAGCAGACCTTAAATATTCCATGACAATCTCTCGAGGAAGAGCTAGAGGTTATTGCCCACGTCCTAGTCAATGTATATTCCACCAAATAAAACATGAGAATTAAGTCAACTGTCTGATCTTTATCACCCTGAGATTCTGCCTGCAAATCAGTCAGCTTCATTTCCCAGACTCCGACAGTGACAACACCACAAAAGTGCCTGTAGAAACAAGGAACTGCAGATGACAATTTACAATAGAAGACACAAAGCAAACTCATCTCCCAGACCATCATCTCCCAGACTTGACAGCTTTGGACACTTCCTCAAAACTACCACTTGCCCATGACCCCACAGACGAACACCAAACCATCATCTCCCACGTTGAGTCTGAGCACACTGAGTATCTCGGTGACTGCCAATCACCCCCCCCCCCCCGACCCCCCCCGGACACTTATTGTTATTTATCCAAATCATTTGCTGTGTCGCTCTTCCAGGGAGATGCTAAATGCATTTTGTTGTCTCTGTACTGTACACTGACAATGACAATTAAAATTGAATCTGAATCTGAATCTGAAGAACACAAATCAAGAGAGAGAGAGAGAGAGAGAGAGAGAGAGAGAGAGAGAGAGAGAGAGAGAGAGAGAGAGAGAGAGAGAGGTCGTGTTTTCTTCTCAGCTCTGCAGTTGAGAAGGATTGGAGCAGCCTTTCCAGGATTTTGCCGTTGGAGAGGGCACAGACCCAGGGGGGCTTCATAGTTCAACTTATTGTTGGGCTGTTGAAGCTTTTCTCTGGTCTGGGGAGCCTCCATCTGTGTGAAGATTCCTGAGTTTCTCCACATTGTCGAGGGTGCGGTTGGCGTTGGCGGATTGCCAAGAGTGCCTGTGATCTCAGTGGGCTGAAGTTGTGCGGTGTCTTTGTCGTTTTTGGCTCCGCTTCTCTGCCCTAAAGTCATTTTGTCAGTGCGGCTGCCTGGCTTAATGTGAAGAAGGTACTTTTGCGTCCAGCGCGACTGGGATCGAGTTTCCCGTAAGCTGCTCTTGGCTGTGGACGAACCTGGGGACTTTCCTGCTTCAGCTGGAGGTTTCTGTTTTCTGCTGCCTGTCTTTGACTGTGACTGTCTCTGGGACTTAACTTGGAGCTGTGCTGCTGAGGGGCTTGGAGCTGGTTTGTGCCTCTGTGAGGATGGCGATGGAAGGGGCGCGGCCGAAGGTCCGGACCTACGCAGCGACGGCATCAGTGGCGGGTGCGAGGCCATCTGAGCTTGAGCCTCATGTTGACTTGGATGGGGACAGTTTTGGTATTTCTGTTCAAACTGGGCCTATGATGTCTAGGGGGGTAATTACGAAGGCCATGAATGAACTTCTTGGGAGGGGGGCTATTGTCTCTTCTGAGCTCGAAAGGGGAAAGGTGGAGATGATACTTAAGACCCGGGAGTGTGTGGCCCGAGCGTTGGAGGAGGGGATCTCAGTGGGGGGGGTCCACGTACAGGTGGATCCGTGGGTATCCAGGGTGAGACCGGTTCTCCTGCGGAGCTGCCCCACTTATTTTTCGGATGCAGTGCTTATTCCACACCTGTCCAAGTTCGGGGAGGTGCGGTCTAAATGTTTTCGTCTCTTGCATCCCGGGGGGGACCCGGAGGAAAAAGGGGTCTTCAGTTTCAAGAGGAGGGTGTTCATGAAGGTGGGTGAGGGGGATGGTGCCGAGGGGAGTTTTGAGGTGGTGCATAAGGGTGTACCCAGAACCGTGCGTTGGAGTTGGGGAAAGGCACGGTGTCATGCGTGCGGCGAATTTGGACATCTCCGTAGGGAGTGTCTTTTTCGCGGGGGCACTGCTAGAGGTTCTAGTGCAGTGGCCCAGGAAAGCGCTGCTGGCCCATCTGGGGTGGCTGGTCAAACCTCAGCGGCGCGGGGTGGTACTGCTGACCCGGCTGAGGTTGCCAGTTCTGCCTTGGTGACCCGGGGCGGCAGTGCTAAGCCTTCTGGGTCCAGAGGTTCCGCTTTGGGGACCCTGGGCAGTGAGAGCCCAAGCCCCCCACGTCCCCTACGTCTTGCGCCTGTGGCGGCGGATGGAGGTGGGGCGCAGGAGGAGGGGAGTGTTGAGGGGGGGTTTTGGGAGAAGCAGGGGAAGCATAATAAGAAGAAGGAGAGGGATAGGGCTGCCCGAGCGAAGAAAGTGCAATCGGGTGAGTTTAGCTCCAGTGTGGTGCAGACTGCACCTGCTGGGGCCCAGGGGGGAGTTGTGGTGGCTCGGAAGGGGGGAAAGAAGTCTAAACGTGTGGGTGGCAAAGTGGTTGGGGGTAATGTGGAGGCGGATGACCCTTCCCTTATGGAGGTTACCGCACCTCCGCATGCGAGTGGGACTAAAAGGAGGCATTTGCCTGGTGAAGAGGAGGAAGGGCGTGGGTCCAGAGCGAAGGGGATGTCTTTCTCCGGGCTTTCCACCACTGAGGTGGCTGAAAGTGGTCTTGACCCGGTGTCTTCTGGGTCGGTGGTTGGGCCTTCTCTTCATGGATCTACAGCGGGTGTCACCGGACTGGGTGCTGAAGTTGATTCCGGTGGAGTTGTGTCCACTGGGCGGGAGTCTGTCCCTTCATCTCAGGGGCCCTCTGAGGGAGTTATCTCGGCGGATGCTGTGGTTAGCTCCCTTGGGTGTGTACCCTCTGGGTCGGATGAGGTCCCCTCGTTTCAGAGGCCTACTGAGGGTGCTAGCACGGTAGGTGACGTGGTTGGCTCCTCTGGTAGTGTGCCCTCTGTGACGGGGGATGTGCAGAGTCAGGCTGAGGGGGGAGTTTCGGGGGTGTTGTCGTTCAAGTCTGTGCTCCATATCAGTGCCAGTGGAGGTGCTGGGGGGCGGGATGCCTCACTGGATGAGTTGTCTGGGGTGAGGTTAATGGCAGGTGGTGATTCTCTGGGTGATGCCTGTGGAGAGGGCACTCTGGATGATGTGGAGGTCAGGGCTGTTATGGGACGTGATCCTCTTTCAGACTCCGAGGGTGCCAGTGTTCCACAGGCCCTGGGGATGCCTCTTGTTGTTGCTTCCCCAGGCCCAGAGGAGGAGGGTGATGGTAGCGTGCAGGAGCCCAGCCATTCAGAGGGCTGCGAGTCTCAGGTAGGGGTGTTGGGACCCACCCCCAGCATTGATCCGGGTGGTCGTGTCATGGCTGTGGAGGAGGATAGCGATGCGGCCAGTGGGGGGGGCTCAGAGTGTGATGTGTCAGACAGTTCTGGTCTTTCTGAGGTTGTTGATTCAGGTGCGAGCGGGTTGGCTGAGAGCCCAGACTCCAAGGCCGTGTCTGAGGCGAAGCTTATTGTTGAGGTGCGAGAGTTCTTAAAAATAAGTCGTGCTCCCAAAACATTATGGTGGGCCGTTACAAGGAGATGGGAGGATTGGCTAGATGTGCGGGAGAGTCTCGAGGCTATCCTTAGTAACAAGGATAGTGGTCTTTCTGACTCGGATTTGGGGCAGTTTTGGGGTTTGTTGAAGGTCCTCAGAAAAGGACCTCCTGTGACTACAGGGAGTGTGAGGGTCACAATCTAATGTGTCTACACATTCACAGTAGCTACATTAAATTTAAATGGGAGTAGAGCGAGTTTTCGAAGATTTCAGCTCTTATCAGCCCTAAGGGAGGGGAGATTTGCAGTTTGTTATCTGCAAGAGACACATACCGTTGCTAGTGATGAACCTACCTGGCAACTGGAGTGGGAAGGGAGGGTTTATATGAGCCATCTCAGCTCAAATTCGAGTGGGGTGGCTTTTCTGTTGGCCCCAAATTTTCTGCCAAGCATTTTAAAAGTGCAGGAAGTGGTGCCAGGACGTTTGCTCCATCTGGCCGTGAGCCTGGATGGCATGCCGTTGCATTTCATTAACGTGTATGCCCCTAGCTCCGGCACGATGCAGGCCGGCCTGCTTCGGGAGGTGAATGCTCTGTTGGGCACTATTGATAGGGGAGAGTGTGTCTTCCTTGGTGGGGACTTTAATTGCACACTTGAGGTGCGGGACCGTTCTGGTACTCAGTGTGCGCCTGCTGTAGCGAAGAAGCTGAGAGGCTTGATTGACTCCTTTGAGTTGGTTGATGTTTGGAGGGACCTTCACCCTGATTCCACTGCTTTTTCGCGGAGGTCTGAGGGCGGTGGTTCCCGCATTGATCGGTTTTATATTTCCCGAGCGTTTGTTTCCCGTGTCTCAGCGGCCTCAATGCGGCTGGTGCCGTGCTCGGACCATTGTCTGGTGCGTGTGGATTTCAATCCAGCGTGCGCTCGGGCTGGGTCCGCGTACTGGCACTTTAACAACAGGCTGCTGGAGGACCGGTGTTTCCGGGAGTCATTCACTCGGTTTTGGGTGAAGTGGAGAGAGAGGCAGAGGTGCTTCTCTTCCCTTAGGCAGTGGTGGGATGTGGGTAAAGCTCACATCCGTCTCTTTTGTAAGGAATATACATGGGGGTCGACTGGGAGGCGGGACTCAGCGGTCGAGAAGCTGGAGAGGGAGATACAGGACGCTGAGTCTCGCCTGGGTCAGTTTGGTGAAGACTCCAGCGAATGGGGAGAGTTTCAGAGGAAGAAGGAGGTTTTGAGGAGTCTGCTGCTTGAGCGATCTCGAGGCGCTTATGTGAGGTCTCGGGTCCAGATGCTGCACGAGCTGGACCGAGCGTCGCCTTTCTTTTTCTCTTTGGAGAAGGGGCGGGGAGCTCGAAAACAGCTCGTGGAGTTGCTTGCAGATGACGGCTCCTCTGTCACTGATCCAGAGAGGATTAATGCCTTGGTTAGGTCCTTTTATGGGACCCTGTTCTCTGCGGAAGGATTCAGTGTGGAGGCTCAGCAAGATCTGTGGGAGGGTCTACCGACCGTAGATAGGGGGGAGGCTGATCTTCTTGATGGCCCCTTATCTTTGGAGGAGTTGACTCGCGCCTTGCATCAGCTCAGGAGGGGTAAGTCCCCCGGGCTGGATGGGTTGACGGTGGAGTTTGTTAGAGCATTCTGGGACGTCCTAGGGGGTGACTATATGTTGGTTTTGGGGGAGAGCCTGGCGACTGGAGTGATGCCTCTCTCGTGGCGTAGGACGGTTGTTGTCTTGCTGCCTAAGAAGGGCGAACTCCGTTTGTTGAAGAACTGGCGTCCAGTCTCTCTCCTTTGCACAGAATATAAAATTTTTGCACGGGCAATGGCAAATCGCCTGGGCTCCGTGCTGCATCAAGTGATTCATCCTGATCAATCTTATACAGTCCCTGGCCGGTCCATCCAGGATAACATCCACCTGGTTAGGGACCTGATTCATTTAGTCCAGGGTACTGGTGAGTCAGCTGCTTTTCTGTCTCTTGATCAGGAGAAGGCTTTTGATAGGGTAGAGCATGATTACCTATTTGGGACGTTGCAAGCGTTTGGGTTCGGACCACACTTCGTGGCCCGGGTCCGGCTTTTGTACGCTGCTGCGGAGTGTCTTGTAAAGGTTAATGGCGCGGTGCTATCTCCTTTTCATTTTGGGAGGGGGGTCCGCCAGGGGTGCCCTATGTCGGGCCAGTTGTATTCGGTCTGTGTGGAGCCGTTCCTGTGTCTTCTTCGGAGGAGGTTGACAGGCCTGGCCCTACCTGGCCCGCGGGTTGAGGTGATTCTATCGGCGTATGCCGATGACGTACTTCTTATGTTCACTGATCCTGGTGACCTGCGGAGGATGCGTGACTGCCAGGAGATATTCTCGGCTGCATCTTCTGCTAGGATTAACTGGAGTAAGTGCTCTGGACTTTTGGTGGGTCAGTGGCGGGTAGACTCCCTGCCGGAGGAGATGGCATTGTATGCGTGGAGTACCACGCACCTCCTCTATCTGGGGGTGTACCTGAGTCCCACTGAGGATGTTTGGCCGGCAAACTGGCAAGAGTTGGAGACGAAGGTGGTTGCTCGGCTGGGGCGCTGGTCAGGCCTGCTTGGAGTTCTCTCCTTTCGGGGGAGGGTGCTGGTCATAAACCAGCTGGTGGCCTCTATGTTATGGTACCGGCTGGCTACTCTTGTCCCGCCCTCTATATTTGTAACTGCTATACAGAAGAAGCTGGTGGATTTCTTTTGGGGAAATAGGAAGCATTGGATTTCCGCGGCGGTCCTGAGTCTTCCGTTAGAGGAGGGCGGCCAGTCCTTGGTGTGCGTGCGCACCCAGGTGGCGGCTCTCCGTCTCAGGACTCTGCGGAGATACATGTATGTAGAGAACCCTCCCAGATGGCACGCTCTGGCCACGTATTTTTTTCGTCAGGGTCGTTGCCTAAGGTGGGTCTCGCGGCTCCCGGTGGCGGGTGTCAGTCGACCCGCTCTAAGGGGCTTGCCTGTTTTCTATAGGGATGTGTTAAGAGTGGGGAATTTGGTGGTGTTCAGCCAGTGTGTTGTTCCACGAGGAGAGGGGGATGTTGTGGCTGCGGGTGTGGCTGGTCCTCATCCTGTCATGGTGGTTGTCGAGGAGAGGCGCGAGCCTAGAGTGGTTCAGATAGAGCTTACCCCTGCTCCGTCAGATCTGCTCATCGGGCCTAGGCTTCGGGATATTTCTCGGCCTCCGGCTCCGCATAATCTGAGCTGCCTTTCTGAGATGACCAGCATGCCATTTTGTGATGCAAGGAGACGCGCACTGTACAGGATGCTCCTGCACATTCTGAACCACCGTGCCTTCGTCTCCCGTCCTGACTCACCATGGAGGACGGTGTTACCATCCGAAGGCGGCGGGGGGGCCCCAGTGGGGGTCCTTCTATAAGGGAGTTGTACCCCTTTATATTGGGGACCTGGGGTGGAGAGTGCTGCATGGAGCGGTGGTTTGTAATAAACTTTTGAGTCGGTTCACGGGCTCGTCTGCCGCATGTATTTTCTGCGGAGAGGAGGAGACCGTATTCCATGTGTATGTGGAGTGTGTGAGGTTACTGCCCCTGTACCAATATCTGAAGGGGTTGTTCCTCAAGTTCTGGCTGCATTTTAGCCCCACAATCCTGGTGTTTGGACACAAGGCGGGGAGTGGGGAGAGCCGAGTGTGGGGGGGGGACTTACCTGTCGGTTTGCTCCTTGGCCTGGCCAAGATGGCCATTCGTGGGTCCAGGCAGCGGGCGGTCGACGGTCTGGCGAGAGTCGGCTGCCTGCCCCTCTTTCGGGCCTACGTCCGTGCACGTGTGTCCCTGGAGAGGGAACACGCGGTGTTCACGGGGACTCTGGAGGCCTTCCGTCAGCGCTGGTCGCCGCGTGGGGTTGAGGCGATTATAAATGAATGTACTGCTGTACTACAATGATCTGTTCATTATAGTGTGATTTTTGATTGTGTTTTGATGTGTTGTATTTTATGATTTGTGTTGAATAAAGTTTTTGAAATGAAAAAAAAAAAAAAAAAAAAAAAGAGAGAAAGAAAGAAAGAAAGAAAGAAAGAAAGAAAGAAAGAAAGAAAGAAAGAAAGAAAGAAAGAAAGAAAGAAAGAAAGAAAGAAAGAAAGAAAGAAAGAAAGAAAGGGAGGGAGGGAGGGAGGGAGGGAGGAAGGAAGGAAGGAAGGAAGGGAGGAAGGAAGGAAGGAAGGAAGGAAGGAAGGAGGAGGGGAGGGAGGAAGGGAGGAAGGAAGGAAGGAAGGAAGGAAGGAAGGAAGGAAGGAAGGAAGGAAGGAAGGAAGGAAGGAAGGAAGGAAGGAAGGAAGGGAGGAAGGAAGGAAGGAAGGGAGGAAGGAAGGAAGGAAGGAAGGAAGGAAGGAGGAGGGGAGGGAGGAAGGGAGGAAGGAAGGAAGGAAGGAAGGAAGGAAGGAAGGAAGGAAGGAAGGAAGGAAGGAAGGAAGGAAGGAAGGAAGGAAGGGAGGAAGGAAGGAAGGAAGGAAGGAAGGAAGGAAGGAAGGAAGGAAGGGAGGAAGGAAGGAAGGAAGGAAGGAAGGAAGGAGGAGGGGAGGAAGGGAGGAAGGAAGGAAGGAAGGAAGGAAGGAAGGAAGGAAGAAAGGAAGAAAGGAAGAAAGGAAGAAAGGAAGAAAGGCAGGGTGGAAAGGAGGAAGGAAGGAAGGAAGGAAGGAAGGAAGGAAGGAAGGAAGGAAGGAAGGAAGGGAGGGAGGGAGGGAGGGAGGGAGGGAGGGAGGGAGGAAGGAAGGAAGGAAGAGAGGGAGGGAGGGAGGGAGGGAGGGAGGAAGGAAGGAAGGAAGGAAGGAAGGAAGGAAGGAAGGAAGGAAGGAAGGAAGGAAGGAAGGAAGGAAGGAAGGAAGGAAGGAAGGAAGGAAGGAAGGAAGGAAGGAAGGAAGGAAGGGAGGGAGGAGATAGAGGAAAGATCAGCCCATCGGATCCACAAAGACCGTTGATCAGCCCTTCACACTCGTTTTCATCACTCTAACTGTTATACTTGTGTTTAGCTTTATTGTATGTGTGTTCATTGTTATTGATTAGACAGGATAGCATACAAACAGAACGTTTTCACTGTATATTGATGCACATGACAATAATAAACCTAAACGTAAGTTTGATCCCCGTGCGCGACACAAGGAAGTGTCCAGTTTGAGCATATCGAACATTTTTGCAACAAACTTCCCCACTCCTGTCTTCACTTGAGCCAGTATGGGAATCCCAAAGTTACTGGCAGTGACAAGAAGCATGTCGCCAATATTTCCCTGCTACATCCAGGCCGTAAGGCATAGATAGCAATTGAGTCATAAATATATATTTATTCAGCAATACTTCACTTATTAACAAACATGAGAAGTGAGTACTGCAGGGGAACTTTTTTTCACACAGATCTATGTTTACCTTGTATAAATGTGTTTTTAAAATAAATATATTTTCCAGCAATTGGTGTATGAAATGTTTTCCCCGGAAGCAATGCACTAATTTAACAAAAAACGGAACAGCAGCACCATCTGTCAAAGAATGATTGCGTTTGGGATTCGCCTAAATGCCTGGTTCACAAAAAAACAGCCAAATCATATTTCAAGAACTGCTGAAGTTAACCTTTTCCTTCCCATCGGCAATTTCGATCAGGGAATTGAACGCAAGTAAGAATGTCATTGTTGGGGATATTGTCCGGGACATATGACAATATAACACTCTTCACTTATGACTTGACTGTTGAACATCAGAACAGAAAATTAGCAGCAGAAATGGGTGGCATGGTGGCACAGCGGTATAGCTACTGCCTTACAGCGCCAGAGACCCGGGTTCCATCCTGACTATGGGAGCTTGACTGTACATTCTACCAGTGACCTGCGTGGGTTCCCCCCCCACACTCCAAAGACATACGGGGTTCCAGGTTAAGTGGCTTGGTATAAATGTAACATTGCCCCAGCACGTGAAGGGTATTGTTAATGTGCGGGGATCGCTGGTAGGTGCGGACTCGGTGGGCTGAAAAGGGCCCTTTCCCGCACTGTATTTCTAAACTAAACTAAGCTGGCCTGTCACTCACAAAGTCATACGGCAGGGAAAGAGGCCCTTCGTCCCAACTCATCCATGCTAACCAAAATGCCTCATCTAAGCTAGTCCCGTTTGCTCCTTCGACCACACTCTCTGCCATTCATTCAGTAATAAAAATAGTAAGTGCTACAAACAGTCAAGTGTCAAACAATATACGTGGAGAAAGAAACAAACGTAACCCCTTGTGTCCAGAACTGGGAGGGAGAGATCGTTAGTTTTGGTACACACAAAGTCTTTCCAGCATTTCCTCCTATTATTTTTGATTTCCAGCAACAGCACTTTTTAGATTTGTCATTTATTATCTTACAGTCAGACCATTTCCTCCCTCAATTCCACATTCCCACATCATCCCCATCCCTTAATTCCCTAAGGAACCACAATACCATGGCCTACACATCCCAATTACTGGGATTCCACATCCCTCGGGAATAAATAAATCTAAAAATTCACACTCCTTTGACTGAAGAGATTTCTCATCTTGGTCTAAAATAACCAACCTCTTGTCCTGAGATTGTATTTGCTCATCCTAGACTTTCCAGCAAGATAAATATCTAACACTTACACTGCCACGTCTTTAAGGGTGTATTTCTTATATTTGTTTCAGAGACACAGCATGGAAATAAGCTCCCTTGGACCCTTCACCTCCCCCCTCCACTCCTTTCAGGGACCCAAGCAGTCCTTCCAGGTCCGACAGAGGTTCACCTGCACCTCCCCCAACCTCATCTACTGCATCCGTTGCTCTAGATGTCAGCTGATCTATATCGGTGAGACCAAGCGGAGGCTGGGCGATCGTTTCGCCGAACACCTCCGCTTGGTCCGCAACAACCAACCCAACCTCCCGGTGGCTCAGCACGTCAACTCCCCCTCCCATTCCGTATCCGACCTCTCGGTCCTGGGCCTCCTCCACGGCCAGAGTGAGCAACACCGCAAGTTTGGAGGAACAGCACATCATATTCCGCTTGGGGAGTCTGCATCCTCTGGGCTTAAACATTGAATTTTGTCAATTCTGTTAACCCTTGCTGTCTCCTCCCCTTCCCACCTCTCCCTCAGCCCTCGGGCCCTGGCATTCCCTCTCTCTCTATCTCTCCCCCACCCAAGTCGCACTAGCTTCTCATTTTCACACTACAAACAGCTTACAATGGCCTGTTTCCTTTATCATCAATACTTTTTTGCATATCTTTAATTCATTGTTCTTTATCGCCCCACATCACCGTCTATATCTCTCGTTTCCCTGATCCCTAACCGGTCTGAAGAAGGGTCTCGACCCGAAACGTCGCCTATACCCTTCGCTCCTTAGATGCTGCTGCACCCGCTGAGTTTCTCCAGCCTTTTGTGTACCATGGAAATAAGCTCTTTGGCCCATTCAGTCCATGCCAACCACTGATCATCGATTCACACCAGTTCTATGCCATCTCACTCTTTCATCCACTCCTTATCCACACTAGGGGCAATTTCCGGAGGCCAATTAACCTACAATTCCTCACGTCTTGGGGATGTGGGCGGAAACGAGAGGACACCCACGTGGTCAAAGGGAGTGACCTCGCTCTGTCCGCCTGGACCTGCCTGATCTCCCGTTTGCTGAACACTTTAATTCTCCTCCCCATTCCCACCACACTGTCCTTTCTATCCTAGGTCTCCTCCATTGTCAGAGTGAGGCTAAACGCAAATTGGTGGAACACCAACTCATATTGTGCTTGGGCAGCTCACACCCAAATGGTGTGAATATTGATTTCTCTAACTTTTTATGGAAGCCCGCCATTCCCTCTCACCCCATCCCTCCCCCACCCAAGTCGCCCCAGCTTCTCGTTTTCACCCAACAGAGAGTTAACAATGGCCTGCTTCCTTTGACATCATGACTTTTTTAGTGCATCTTTCATCCATTGTTCTTAATCTCTCTACATCATTGTCTACATCTCTCATTTCCCTTTCCCTTGACTAGTCTGAAGAAGGGTCTCGACCAGAAACATCACCCATTCCTTCTCTTCACAGATGCTGCCTGTCCGGCTGAGTTACTCCAGCTTTGTGTGTCCATCTTTGGTTACAGGGAGAATGTGGGAACTTGGCAAATTCTCTTCGGAATGTTTGACCATTGGACCCGTTCTCTTCCAATGACCAAACCTCCAGGTGAACTTCTTACAATTAATTATAGATTCAGAAAGTTATACAGGAAGTAGAGGGGCCCTTCGGCCCCACTCATCCATGCCAACCAGTATGTTTAGCTATGCTAACCCTATTTCCCATATGGGCCCAAATCCCTCTAAACCATTCCCATCCATGTCCAAATGTATTTTATAAGTATACCTGCCTCTACCACCTTCGCGGGCAGCTTGTGCCACATTTCCACCACCCAGAGAAAGTTGACCCTCGAGTCCCCTTCAATTCTGTCCTCAAACCTGTGCCCTCTAGTTTTAGACTCCCCTACCCTTGGAAAAGGAGCTCTGACTATCTACTCTATCTATGCCCCTCCATGAGGTCACCCCTCAACCTTCTTTGCTGCAGGGATGTCATTCCTAGCCCATCTAATCTCTTCTTACGAATTAAACCCTCTAGTCCAGGGAACATTCATGTGAATCTTTCCTCGTCTTCTCCAGCTTAATCACATCCTTACGCTACAAATGATTTGTATTACTATCTAAACTTGGTACCTTCACATCTGAAAGTAGTCATTAATTCAACCATGCATCGTGGGAACTCAGCTGCCATGTAAATTGCTCATTCTGAGGAATTGTGGAAGCGATTTGGACTAATCCTTTCATATAATAAAAAAGAAATTGCGAGGTGAAATCTTTCCAGGTGCAAGATCTGGACTTCCCTTGGGATTCAGCCAGCTGAAGAAGTGCAAAGCTGACTGAGGATCAAAATGGCTTGTCTTTTTGTATGTAATTGTGACTCAGTGGACCAAAACCTGCCCTCAGTGCCTTGGGACCCTGGCTCGGAGAATAGAGAACATAGAAAAGTACAGCATAGGAACAGACCCATCTGCGGCAATGTCAATGCCGAACATAATGGCAAAATAACCTGAAGACTGACAAAAAGCTGGAGGCCCATCGGGTCCATTCCGCCATTCAATCGTGGCTGATCTCTGCCTCCTAATCCCATTTTCCTGCCTTCTCCCCATAACCCTTGACACCCGTTCCAATCAAGAATTTGTCTTCAATCAAGAAAAGTCTGTTCAAGACCCGCACACATGTGTCAAAACGAAAGGGAGACACGAAATGCTGGAGTAACTCAACAGAACAGGCAGCATTTCTGGAGAGAAGGAATGGGTGATTTTGCAGGTCGAGACCCTTCTTCAGACCCGAAACATCATCCATTCCTTCCCTGCCTGTCCCGCTGAATTACTCCAGCATTTTGTATCTACCTTTGGTTTAAGCCAGCATCTGCAGTTCCTTCCGACAGCTTGTGTCGAAACAGCAGATAGATATTTTAAGTAAGTAGGAGTTGAAACGCATTGCTGCAGAATGCGGAGATCCAAGTGACACAACCAGAGCTGATTACATTCCAAATGAAGCTTGCATTTCCCTAACCCCAGGTATGTTCCCTGCCATCAGATATAAGCAATGGATCAGCCTCTGGCTGGTTCAAAAGCAGAGTAAAAGCACAATAAACCTCTCTCATAAAATTCAACTCATATATTATTAAAACAGATGATACCGGTGGAGTTATATCAAGGCTTCATCCAATCTTGTTGGGTCAGATGCCTGTTATAAATTACACAACTCTCGTTCCTCCATTCTTTAATCATTTATTGTGCCACTGTTGTCTTGCTTCTCCCCAAGTCTGATCTGTTCTCCACGACATAACTCCTTTATGACAAGGACAAGATGTAACCTCATCGGGGTGCGGATGTGCACAACAATCTAACCTTAATTGGCATATTTCTGTGACCCGGCATGAATAATTTCTTAAGGGCCAGTCCCACTTTCACGAGTTGTTCACAGATTCTCCCGAGTTTTCCCCTTGATTCAAACTCGCAGAATGTTCGTAGCGAGTCCGTAGGAGGTCGTAGGAGTTCGTAGATATATAGTAGCAGCTCGTTATGCCAGCCGTAGGTACTCGTGGCATCAGGTAAGTCGGGACTTTTTTCCCAGCCCGATAGAAAATGTCCACGAGTAAAAGAATGGTCGGCATGAAAGGAATTGCAACTTTTTACTCGTAAGGAGGGCATCGAAATAGTCGTGGGAATTCGTAGACATACTCGTAGGAGTTCGTGAGCATAGTCATGGAAGGTCGTAGGAGTTCGTAGATTACCACGATCTTGATTTTTTTTTCAGGTCCTTTAAACACGGCTTTTGAATTAAGTCGTGAAAGTGGGACAGGCCCTTTAGTAAAACATGCGGTCACGTTGTCTTTTCTTTAATATATATATTTTTTATTAGAGTAGGTAAGCAGTACATTAGCAAACACATATTATGATAGTAATATTTCGTGTGCAACAATCATACATTATTAATATTATCAAATGAATCATTTTGTCTCTAATAATTTTTTTTTTAAAGAGAGAAACAGAGAGAAAAATAAAATATAAATCAAAAAGAAATCATAAGGAATGGAATCATTTACCATTAATACGTCACTGGTGATAAGATCAAGGAATATGGAATATAACCATTCAGCTAATCCTCAGCCCAAGTTCCAGTTAGGGTTCCCGGACGAACCCATCTACCTTTTTAAGTAATCAATGAAAGAAGACCATATTCTAACGAAAACGTCTTGTTTGTCCATTAGGGCAAATCTGATTCTTTCCAAGTGTAGGGTCTCCGACATTTCAGTAATCCACATTTTAATTGTGGGGGATTCGATCATGTTGTCTAATAGAAATCCCAGCAAACAAAAAAAAACATTGCCATCAGAAGAGTATAGCTGCACCTTCTATAAAATGTAGGTGAGTAAGAATGATCTGAGGGAACCAATTACATTGTTAAAGGCTTGACTGTGTAAATGTTTGATATTTATCTTACTGCAAAAGTCTAGAAGTTGCGATGACAATCTCAATAGAAGTGGTTGGTTATGTTGAAACAAGATGAGGATTTCTTCATCCAAAGGGCCGTTAATTTTCCGAATTCTTTATTCCTGAGGGGTGTGGGAGCTCATCAATTGGGCTGTGCAGGGCAGAGGACTATGGACTTTGGATCCTAAGGGAACTGAGGGATGAGGATGGCGATGAATGTGGAATTGAAGGAGGAAATGGATCGAATGAATGGCGATAAAGGAAAATCTAAACCAGTAGTTGCTGCAACTCTGAAATGAAACCAGAAGCAGCAGTAAACCCTCCGATAGAATGTATCTATACAAAGCAAAACAATTAATATTTCATGTGTAGGAAGGAAGTGCAGATGCTGGTTTAAACCGAAGACAGACACAAAATGCCTGAGTAACTTAGCGGGACAGACAGCTTCACCGGGGAGAAGGAATGGGTGACGTTTCAGGACGAGATCCTCCCTCAGACTCGTGTCATATTTCATGTCTGCAGTTGTCGGCATGGTGTCGCAGGAGTAGAGTTACAACCTTACTGCGCCAGAGACCCAGGTTCGATCCTGACCACGGATGCTGTCTCTACGGAGTTTGTACGTTCTCCCTGTGACCACGCGGGTTTTCTTTGGGAGCTCCAGCTTCCTCCCACACTCCAAAGACATACAGGTTTGTAGGTTAATTGGGTTTGGTAAGTTGTAAAATTGTCCCTAGTGTGTGTAGGGTAGTGTACAGGGTGATCGTTGGTTGGCGCGGACTCGATGGGCCGAAGGGCTGTTTTCGCACTGCATCTCTAAATTCTAATGTCTAAATTCTTTGCAAACTTAAAGCACTGCTTTTACATTTCATCAAATGAGTGAGATCAAAATGTAGACGATATCAAGAATATCAAATGGATGCATCATAAGATCGGTTTGTACATACCAGAAAACAGACCAGGGCTGGCATGACTTGTCTATTACCAAAGCCTAGAAGAAAGAAATAAAACAAAACATTTTGGCATCCTGCTTCAGGCTGGCCGGAATCACGTCAATAAATCAGACAGAACAGCAAGTTGAAACACAAAGCCTTTCTACCTCTGCACATGTTGATTATTTTGATGAACTCTCTTCAAGTACAGAGAGTTAAACAAAAAAAGTTTAATATTTCTAGGTTCTCAAACAGAATACTAATGCGGTCAATTGTGAAACACTGCATAAAAGAGAATTAGATTAAACCAGAAAGAGTGAATTAATAAGATGAGCATTTTCCAAATTGCACAACAAATCTGATGCTTATTTCCAACTGATCTGGCCCAATGTAGAAGACTCAGTTTTATTTAGTTTAGACAATAGACAATAGATAATGGGTGCAGGAGTAGGCCATTCGGCCCTTCGAGCCAGCACCGCCATTCAATGTGATCATGGCTGATCGTCCCCAGTTTAGTTTAGAGATACAGCTCGGAAACTGGCTCTTCGGCCGAGAGTCCGCGCCAACCAGCAACCCCTGCAGACTAACACGACCGTACACACTAGGGACAATTTTACCAGTAAAGATTAATCTAATGTGTGGAAGGAAACCGAAGCACTTGGAGAAAATGCATGCAGTCACGGGAAGAACATACAATCTCTGTACAGGCAGCACCTGTAATCAGGATCCAACCCAGGACTCTGGCGCTGTAAAGCACCAAATCTACCGCTGCGCCACCGTGCCATCCTCTCTTTGTTTCATTTGTTTCACCGGCGTTAAGTGAGATTTGAATTGAGCTTAGTTTATTGTCATGTGCATCGCGGTGCACTGGAAAGCTTTTGTTGCGTGCTAACCAGTCTGCAGAAAGGTTGGACATGATTGGACATCTGCTGATTGTTGGATTAGTTATTTGTTCACATTTTGTAAAAGTTTACCCTTGAATCTAGATCCCCTTTTTTTAATCTTTCCCCAGACATTAGCAACTGGTAACAAACTGGCAACTGGCACCAGGCCAGATCGTGAATGATTCTTCCGTTACCAAAGCCATCAACCAACAACGGGCCTTGTAAAGGACTGTACAATCCTAAAAATGCAAGAGCCAGTCTCAGCAATTGCACACAACATTAAGAGCCTTAGTACACAAAATTATGACCCATTATCCTAATCCTCAAGGGTTACCATTGAAAGCACAAATTACTACTGAGTTGCTCGTGGCAATTGAAAGGAAATCTAAATAATACATTGTGGGAGCAAATCTTGGTCTAATTACGAGTTTAATGATGGATTCCATTTTAAAATTCACAAACCGAAATGGAATTCCCAAAACAATTTGCCAAATTAAAATTCTAAATCATTCCCAGTCCCACATAAGCTTTTTTAAATCTTATATATATATATATCTGAATGTTAAAACTGGCATGAATCCAAAGATAAAAAAATTCTGCTTGGTACCCAGAGAATCCCTCACCGTTTGGTCAATATTTTTACCCATTTTTCTGATAACGATTATTAATTTGCTTGTTTTCATTTACAGGGAAACTGTCTACGTAAAATGGCTAAGCTCTGATTGCATTCTGTCCTCTTTTGCAAGATTTGCACCCCCATCACAGATCACAGGTGGCACAGTGGCGCAGCGAAAGAGCTGCTTCCTAACAGCGCTTGCAGCGCCGGAGACCCGGGTTCGATTCCGACTATGCTGTCTGTATGGAGTTTGTTTCAGTACTGTAGAATGAATTATGATATGACACTTATATACCAATGGGTGCATAAGCCTTGAAGGATACTCCCAAAGTAATCGTGTTATGATAAGTGCTGAACCAGCTGGAACTGGTTTGCTATCTGAGAGCAGACTCGCTGAAAAATATTTTCTTTGTCCCAATCTCTGTTTAATAAAGTGGTGGTGTAGCAGCAGAGCTACTGCCTCACAGTGCCAGAGTCCCGGATCCCGAATACAGGTGCTGTCTGTACGGAGTTTGTACGTTCTCCCCGTGACCGCGTGGGTTTTCCCCGAGATCTTCGGTTTCCTCCCACACTCCAAAGACGTACAGTTTAGTACGTTTGTTGGCTTTGTGTACATGTAAATTGTCCCTCGTGTGTGTAGGATAGCGTTAGTGTGCGGGGATCGCTGGTCGGTGCAGACATGGTAGGCCGAAGGGCCTGTTTCCGCGCTGTATCTCCAACCTAAATTAAACACAGATAGGCAAAAAAGCTGGAGGAACTCAGCGGGCGAGGCAGCATCTATGGAGCGAAGGAATAGGCGACGTTTAGGCTCGAGACACGAAACATCGTCTATTACTTCGCTCCATAGATGCTGCCTCGCTCGCTGAGTTTCCCCAGCTTTTGTGTCTACCTTCGATTTTTCCAGCATCTGCAGTTCTTTCTTAAACAGAAACACAGAGAGGGATAAGTAATTTGGCCAATTATAGTTCTACTGACACTTTAAAAGATGTATACATTTTCCAAAGTAATAGAGTAATTGAGCTCACAGGCCCTTTGGCCCACCTTGTCCTGACAAACCCAAGCCTCTCATGCCTCTTATCAAATCTCTGTTCAGTGGGCCCTTTTCTTCAGTGAAAACAGAACCAGCCTATCCAATGTCCCTTTATAAATCAACCCCTCTAATCTAGCAAGTTTCTTGTGAATATTTTCTGTACCCTAATGTATTTACACTCTTCTTATAGTGTGGTGCGTGAACTGCATAATCTAATGCAATTGCAGTGTGACCAATGTCTTATAAAACTGCAACATCACATCCTATCTCTTATATTCGATGGAGATCCAGGGGAAAAAAATATTATGGAGTAACTCAATGGATCAGGCAGGTTCTGCGGAGGTAATGTTAAGCTTTAGTTTAGAGATGCAGTGTGAAAACAGGCTCTTCGGACCACCGAGTCCGCACCGATCAGCGATCCCCGCACATTAACACTACCCTACACACACTAGGGAAAATTTACATTTATACCCAGCCAGCTAACCTACAAACCTGTACGTCTTTGGAGTGTGGGAGGAAACCAAAGATCTCTGAGAAAACCAATGCAGTTTTGGGGTGAGCTTCCAAACCTTAAAGGGTTCCTAGTTGAAACTTTGCAGATCCATATGGGTCAGGCAGCTTCTGTGGTGGGCACGGACAGACGACCTTTTGGGTCGGCGCCCTTATTCAGTTTGAAGAAGGGTCCCAACTCGAAACGGCGCCTATCCGTATCCTTCACAGAAGCTGCCTGGCTAATATGGATATGCAAAATTTCAAGTGGGAATCTTTCTTGTAACTGAAGAAGGGTCCCTAGCCAACCTATCATCTGTCCATTCCTTTCCTAAATGCTGCCCGACCCACTGAGTTTCTCCAGCGCTTGGTGTCTATCTTCGGTGTAAACCAGCATCTGCAGTTCCCTCCGACACACTTGGTGTTTTAATCTTATATTCAATATGTGTAAATGCAAGTCGTCCTTTTTGGTTTGGTAACGATGAGGCTGCGGAAAAGTTAATGTGAACCTTTCTGTGTGTGGATAGAGCGTAGCAGAATATGTCTGTTGCGCCTTTGGTGCATTAGGGAAGCAGAAGGAATGGCTGTATTCCAAACGGGGGGGGATATGTTGCTGTGTGTGTGGAACACTTGTGCTGCGGGACGGTGGCAAGATCCATTCACATTCCATTCTGATCTCAGGAGAGGCATGTGCCAGCAGTTAGCTTTGAGAACACATTTGAGATTAGTCTCAATTGAGCTGCATGCTCATGCAATATGTTTCCCATCTGTGGCTGTGTTTTGACTCTAAATAATATTTACTGTCGGCTCAGGATTAATCCTTGATTTAAGCTAATGCAAGGAACTCAGTAAAAACCTGACAAAGACTTCCTGTGAGAGCGAATCACTTAATCTCCGGGACCTGCTATGGACCATCTTTCAGTCAACTTCTCAGAGGCACAACTATATCCATAACCATTTGCGGTTACCACAGGTAATTTACTGGATTCTTACACACTCCATAATGCCTTTCACAGAATTTCCCTTGAATGTCATAATGGTGCTGATTTTATTTCTTCAGAGAGCAGAGAAGAGAAACAATTATCACGACAGATATTTCATGAGTAGTTTTATGTACAGAGGGGTTTAAATTGTCTCCAATGATGGGTAGATGTTACTGTGTGCCAATTAGGTTACTCACTGTAGGGCCATTTTACATCTGTGGTTTGTGTGTTTGTGTGCCATACATAATGCATGCGTCTTCCCTCGAAGAAAGCTGCAAATTGCCAAACAGGCCCTGACCTGGCCTTTGCAGTGTTGAGATGAACACCGAGGTGAAGGAGACCTTTTGTTGCCACGAATATTTCCCTCAGGCATTATTTTTAATTCATTTTGAGCGACAACAGCAATGTTGCTTTTTTATTTCTCGATCGCGCGTCAATCGTTGCCCTTGGGAAGATGATGACAGCTACCTTTTTGGAAGGGTCTCGACCCGAACCATCACCCATTCCTTCTCTCCGGAGATGCTGCCTGTGCCGCTGAGTTACTCCAGCTTTTTGTGTCTACCTTTGTGCAGCATTGTTTCAAAATGTGTGAAAGTACTCCCATAATGTCGGTAGCGGCATGCATAGGGAAGTGTAGGGTTTTGATGTAGCAATGGTGAAGTAATGACTCAGCAGGTGAGGCAGCATCTATGGAGCGAAGGAATAGGTGACGTTTTGGGGCGAGGCCCTTTTTCGGTCTGAAGAAGGGTCTCGATAAGAAACGTCACCTATTTCGCTGCTCCATTGATGCTGCCTCACCCACTGAGTTTCTCCAGCATTTTTGTCTACCCTTGATTTTTCCAGTATCTGCAGTTTTTTCTTAAACAATGGCGAAGGAAAATTCAGAAACCGACACCACCCTGGCCCCACAGACTCATTTTGCTCCTGCCATCGGGAAGAAGATGCAGGATCCTGAAATCTGTAGCGTCCAGGTTCAGGAAAACTCTCTCAAGTTCAAGAAGATAATTCTTGAGTAGTACAGGTGCCAGAGGTTATGGGAAGAAGGCAGTGGAATGGGATTAGGAGGGAGAGATAGAACAGCCATAATTGAATGGCAGAGTAGACCTGATGGGCCGAATGGCCTAACTCTACTCCTATTCCTTATGAGTTGATGAAAAGCTTCATCACTATGGCCGTTAGACTACTAAACACTACACCCTTAAATAAGCTCTGAATGACATAGACCATTATTATTACCATTGCACTAATATTGTTTGTTTGTTTTTTTTAAAATGTATGTGTCTATACACACACTGAACTCTTTTTTCTCAATGATTATATTGCTTACAGTGTACTATGCTTATATATTCTGTTGTGCTGCTGCAACTAAAGGGCCTGTCCTACCAGCATCCGACTCCATGCGATGAGCGCGATCAAACTAGAAGCGGGGGCCGCGCGGAGGTCGGGTGAACCGCTTTACAGGGCCGTTCCCACCAGCATGCGCCTGCATGCGGCAAGCGCGACCAAACCAGCAGCGAGGGCCGCGCGGAGGTCGGGTGAATGGCGCAACGCGACGCAAAGTGAGGCGAGCTTGGAGCAAAGTCTTAAAGGTAAGTTTGCCAGGACAGAGAGGGGCACACAGAGAGGGGCACAGAGGCACACACACAGAGGGCCATGGAGCCACACACATAGAGGGTCACGGAGGCACCTACAGAGAGGGTCACGGAGGCACGATGTTGAGACGGTGTGTAATGCGTCGAGGCGACTGCGAGCCGACAAGCCGTTGCCGCGCGGAATTTTTGAAGTTTTGAAGTTGAAACTGAAGTCAGTTTTTCGGAGCCCCGCGCAATGTTGGGACGAACTCCGCACAATTCCGCACAGCTCCGGCGATCGAAGTGGGACCGGCCCCGCGACGCCGGACGGCTCAAGCGACCACGTTAGGTTGCGCTCATCGCATGGAGTTGCATGCTGGTGGGACAGGCCTTTAAGGATTTCATTGGCCTATCTGGGACATGTGACAATAAAACACTCTTGACTATTGACATTTTGGATAGTGAGTCTCATCAGATGTAAACTGATGAGATTAGATTATCTTGGCATCATGTTCGGCACAGACATTGTGGGCCAAAGGGCCTGTTCCTGTGGTGTATTGTTTTAAGTTCTATGTATTTCCTTCCAGTTGGAAACCAAGTGTCTGGTGACCCACAAAGTCTATGTAGTAGAAGAAACAGCATCCTGAAGGGTACCTATGCCAAGGGGCTGTCACTAAAGGTAACCAATGTCGGGAGCGAGACACAAAATGCTGGAGTAACTCAGCGGGCCAGGCAGCATCTCTGGAGAGAGGAATGGGTGACATTTCGGGTCGAGACCCTTCTTCAGGAACAATTCGTGATGTCCTCCTGACACGGCAATAATCCCATGAATGTGCAATTTAGTTTAGTTTAGTTTTGTTTAGTTTAGAGTTAAGGGCCTGTCCCACTGTACGAGGTAATTCAAGAGTTCTCCCGAGTTATCCCCTGATTCGAGCTCGTGTAATGTACGTAGCGGGTACGTGGGGGCTCGTACGAGTAAAAATTAACAATTTTTTTCATCACGAGTATTTTTTTACTCGCGGACATTTTTCACAGTGTTGAAAAAACGTCACGAGTTTACCGGATTTCCTGAGTAGCTACCGTTACTCGTACGAGCCGCTACGTGACATCCACGAACTCCTACGTACCCGCTACAAGCCCGAATCAAGGGAGAACTGGGGAGAACTCTCGCATGACCTCGTACAGTGGGACAGGCCCTTTGCAGTGTGATAACAGGCTGCTCTTCGGTCCACCGATTCCACGTGGACCAATGATCGCCTGTTCACACTAGTTCTGTGTTACCCCAAGTTTCGCATCCTACATGCGAGCGGCAATTTACAGAAGCTAATTAACCTGCCACCTGCACATCGTTTGGAATGTGGGAGGAAGCAGGGACACCCGGTAAAACCCATGCGGTCACAGGGAGAAGGTACAAATCCCGTACAGACAGCACCTGTAGTCAGGATCGAACCCGGGTCTCTGGTGCTGTAAGGCAGCAACTCTCCTCACTTTGCTGCCCAGTTAAAGGTCACGTGTGAGAGATGCACAACAACTCTACACTTGTGCAAAAGGTTGGGTGTCGTGTCTTCAGCCTGGAGAAGGGTCTCGACTCAAAACATCATCCATCCTTTTTCTCCAGAGATGCTGCCTGACCCGCTGAGTTACTCCACCTGTTGTGTCTATCTTTCTGTTTTATATTCCCCAGGGAAACCACAATCTGCTTATGGTGACTAAAACTCCACACAAAACTCCATGTATGGCCCAGCGAATGTTTCGATAATTTATAATGTAATGTCCCAACTCTGATATCTTATGTGCTTACCTGTAACACCAAGTGGGCCTTATTGGGCCTGTAGGCAATTTTTTAGGCAACTACAGATGACTAGTTTGTCTCCAAAAATTTGCAGCGTCGTTCTGGTCCCGTTAAATTTTTGGCGACAGTGGAATGACGCCAATGAGCGTAGCTTGACTTCTGTTGATGTAGGTGCTGTCGTAGGTTGTCGCCAGGATGACGTAGGTTGTCGCCGGTTTTTCGGCGACCTGCTACAACTATGACAGTCACCGGCAGTTGCTTAAAAAATCGCCAAGTGGGACAGGCCCATATGTCTTCTTCACCAGCTAAGTTACCAATTTCAGGGAACTGTGGACATGAACCCTTGAGTCTCTCTGATCATCAACTTAGTGCACTACCATTTACCGTATGCATCCTACACTAACTTCATGCTGCCTCTGCAAGGCCACCAGCATAATCAAGGACCAGTCTTATCCTGGTCACTCCCTGCTCTCCCATCGCCCATTAGGCAAGAGGTACAGAAGTTTGAAAACTCACTGCCCCAGATTCATGGACAATTTCTTCCCAGACGTTATCAGGCAGCTGAACGCCCTCTCACTGACTAGAGAGCGGTCTTGACCTTCCATCTACATCATTGGAGACCTTCGAACTATCTTTAATCCAACTTTGCCGAACTTTAGCTTGCACAAAACTTTATCCTGTATCTGCACACTGTGGACAATAAGTCATCAGGTCGTAAGAGATAGGAGTAGAATTAGGCCATTCAGCCCATCAATGTAATCATGTATAGACATTTCACTGACTTGAAAGCATGCAACAAAAATACATTTCATTGTACCTCAGTAGACATGACAATACTAATAAACTAAACATAACTAAACCTAGGACCTTGAAGGAGGAGGGCGGCCCACAAAGGAGCAGTATAAATACCGATCAGCAAAGTTTGCTGAGATTTTCGACTTTAGAGGTATGGTGAGGATTCAGGCCCAGAAACTCAACGAACTCCCATCAAACATAATCATCTTGAAAGCATCATGAGCAAACAACGGGGAAATAATCTCATTGTGTTCTGAGCGAATAAACTGCCAAACAGTCCAAGATAGGGTTGCCAACTTTCTCACTCCCAAATAAGGGACATAAGGTCAAAATAAGGGACAAGTTCCCAACGGCAATTCGTTGACCGACTCGGCCGTGGCTGGGTGAATGATGAGTTGGCCCGGGTGCTGGACTGCACACAAAGCCCAGCCGGCGGGCCAGCTGAGGAGTTTTGGCCCGGGCGACATCTCGCGCAAAGCCCCATCCAATTCATGAACCGATGATCGGCCATAAGAAGGAGGGGTGGTTGTGTCGGCAGTAAGCGGAGGCCTGAAGGTCGGACAGCTGGCCGGGCTGCCGACCGACGGGGCCACGGGTGTGGCGCTGCTGCTGCTGCACTCCATGGGCTGCACTACGTCAGGACGGGTGAGGCAGTGCCAGGCACGGCGCTCCGACCCGACAGTTCCCTTGACCCAAGTAATAGCAATCAAATACGAGACAAGGGTCACAGTTTAAGGATAAGGGGGAAGTCTTGTAGGACCGAGATGAGAAAAACATTTTTCACACAGAGAGTGGTGAATCTGTGGAACACTCTGCCACAGAAGGTAGTTGAGGCCAGTTCATTGGCTATATTTAAAAGGGAGCTCGATGTGGCCCTTGTGGCTAAGGGGATCAGGTGCTATGGAGAGAAGGCAGATACAGGATACTGAGTTGGATGATCAGCCATGATCATATTGAATGGCGGTGCAGGCTCGAAGGGCCTAATGGCCTACTCCTGCACCTATTTTCTATGTTTCTATGTTTCTAAGGGCGGTCCCATATGGGACAACCAATTTAGCCCAATATACGGGATGTCCCGGCAAATACGGGACAGTTGGCAACCCTAGTCCAAGATGAAACAAAAAAATTGGAAGACAGTTTGTGACAGCTGAATTCTGAATTGTGGAATAAACAATATACTTACTGGGAGGTGTATACAGTGGGTGGTTGATGTAATAAGCCATCCATGCAGTAAATCCCCAGTAGAAGGCACAGCCCTGGAAATAGCGAAACAATAATATTGAATGCCCTTCATGGCTTTAAAATGTCTTCAATACAATTAACCTTTGAGTAAATATTATTTCAGATAACTCAAAGCATCTGAATCGACTTCTACAATTTCTAACTCCAGAAGTGACCATTTTCATCAGTTGCTCAAACGCCAGTTTGTATCATCAATATAAAGGAAATGGTTGATCAATATACTTCGAGAGAAAATTAGATTATGGGTTCTCTCTTTCCAGTTGTGCCCTTTTCAAACAAACCCTAGGCATAGACTTACCTTTCTTACTTGCCACAACATACTAATAGAATAAATAGATTTGAACCTCAACTAATTCAACTTTATCCTCGTGGAGAAGTGTGACAGGTCGGTGTCTGCAAAGTGCGTGGCAAGATAATGCAAGCTGGTTCATGTATTCATTCCTCAACTCACTCTTTGCATCAGTGCAGTTAAGACCAAGTCTTGCTGTAACACATTGTTGAATGTTCCTCTACAGTTCAGCAAGGAATGGAAAACTCTGCCTTAGAAAAAGCTCAAGTTTCTGAAGAAGGGTCTCGACCCAAAGCGTCACCCATTCCTTCTCTCCAGAGATGCTGCCTGTCCCGTTGAGTTACTCCAGCTTTTTGTTTCTATCTCAAGTTTCTGAACCCTCTTTTATCAGAAAAGTCTCTAACTTCAAGTATCCCTTAAACCATATAATAAACCATATAACAATTACAGCACGGAAACAGGCCTTCTCGGCCCTTCCAGTCCGTGCCGACCATTTATTTTCCCCTAGTCCCATCTACCTGCACTCAGACCATACCCCTCCATTCCCTTCCTGTCCATATACCTATCCACTTTATTTTTAAATGTTAAAATCAATCCTGCCTCCACCACTTCTGCTGGAAGATCATTCCACACAGCCACCACTCTCTGAGTAAAGACGTTCCCCCTCAAGTTACCCCTAAACATCTGTCCCTTAATTCTCATGTCATGCCCTCTTGTTTGAATCTTACCTACCCTCAATGGGAAAAGCTTATCCACGTCAACTTTCCCTCTCTCTCCATCCCTCCCCCCTGCATAGTTCTCCGACCAGTCTGACTGTCTCTCTGATTAAATGTTATCTCTGTATCATACCTGGTATCATACTTCTGTATCATTATGCTTCGTTGTCACCTACCCCCAACTAACAATGATCTATTCTACATTTTTTCCTTGATCTTCGTACACTTGCATCCCTTATTTTCGCACCTTACCCATTTAGGACTTAGACAGGGTAAAACCTTTTCACCCGGAGGGTAGGGAACCTTTTGGGATTCTGTACCCAGGATGGGTGTGGCAATTCAATCCCCGGAGTTCACTCAAAACAGAGAGTGGGTGACATAGTTCTAGATATGGATCAGGGTAGATAGACACAAAATGCTGGAGAAACTCAACGGGACAAGCAGCATCTCTGAAGAGAAGGTATGGATGGCATTTCGGGTTGAGACCCTTCTTCAGTCCGAAGTAACCTGTTATAGTCAAATTTCTACTTAATTAATAGAGCTCCATGGCTTCCTATTGAGTATGGTCTGCCTTCACAGTGAAATAATATTGTGAATTAGGTTATCTCTCTTCCGTATACATTGCTTTAGCTTCACTGAATTAACATAACAGGTAATTTAATCAGCAATGAAAACAAAAATTCAGACTGAAGAAGGGTCTCGACCTGAAACGTCACCCATCCTTCCTCTCCAGAGATGCTGCCGGTCCCGTTGAGTTACTCCAACATTTTGTGTCAATCTTCGGCGTAAACCAGCATCTGCTGTTCCTTCCTACACATATGAAGCAGGAGATGTGGGGGATACTGTGGAGCTAATGTAGAACCATTACAATCTTGATAAATGACAGAGCAGACCCAAAGGGGTGCTTGACATGACCCTCTTTCTGATTCTCATGCTCCCTTGACGTTTCCGAGGTTGTGGGGTGATTTGTCTGACCCAGAAACCTCACCAAAGTGCAGTATCGTAAGACTGCAAATAACTGCAACGCCAGGTAAAGTGACTGGGAAACCACATTGTCATTGATGATTGACATCATACCACATAATGCTGGATAAAAAAACCTCTTATGCAGGCAAATTTGTAGACTTAATTGATAGATCCCAATGGCTTCCTACTGAGTGCAGGTCTGCCTTTACCGTGAAATAATATTGTGGATTAAGTTATCTCTCTTCCATACACATTGCTTTATCCTTAACTGAACTAACATAACAGGTAATTTAATTTAAGATATTGCACAGAAAAAATAATTCTGTGCAATATGTATGTACTTCTTCATACATTTTCCAATTACAAAATAAACCATTTTTTAAATGTCTAAAAAGGTTATAAAACGGGTTTCTTTTATTTATGAATATAAAACTAACAAAATGCTAATATAGCTATGCGCAGCAAACTGACTCTCATTTTTTTTTAAAAGAAGAAAGATAAGCTGGGTAAACCCTAAGGGAAATAAAAGGCAGATTACATGTTGGTCCCAGCTCCGTTTCAACCTATCTATCTGCTCTGTGCTTTGCTCAGCATCAGTGCTATGCTCCTGCGATGCTCTAATGGCTCTCTGTAAAACAAAATATCGAAGCCTCGGATAAAGATTTATTGGAACAACCTGCTGATGCTGTTGGATTTTTGGCGCGCTGAAGATGATGAAATATTAAAGAAGGAAATAACGTTGGAAGGCACAATAAAACCGCAGGTGGTGGCGGTGAAGGTCGGGGAGGGGAGGGAGGGAGGGAGGAAGGAAAGACTTTGCAAATGGAATCCATTTAACGGCTGAGTATCGTGTTGTGCCAATGCCTACCTTCAGCAGCTTCTCCAGAGCAGTATTCTCGTTGGAGAAGCAGTGCAGGAAGAGTGTTTCGAGGATCTGCTTGGTGTAGTGAAGAGAATGGCAGAGACAAGCCAAGCTTGATAATGAGGCAGAGGGAAACAAAAGGCAAATATCAGTTGAAAAGAACTAATGCGAGTTGCAAATTTAATCTTCATAGTCCAGGAGCAAAAGCCCTTTTCTTCTTAATGAATTATAATGCCCATCCGGTTTAAAAATACTTTTTTCCTTGACAGACTGAAATCTGGATGGTACTTTAGATTCCAGAAATTGTCTTGAGGCGATGGGCTAACATATTCTGCAGAACCATAAGCCACACCAGAGTCAGAGTCATCAGGATCAGGCATAAGCCACACAGATGGCAATGTCGTTCCCCAATGACAAAAGCAAGATATGTATGCGCTTGAATAGCTTTCAAACTCAGAAAAATTGTCTAATTGCCCAGTTTCAAACCCACATTTTTTAAACACATTCGCAGTCCAATTGCAAACCCATCTTTTAAACACAGATCACAGAACACAAGGCGGCATGGTTTGCACAGCAGTAGAGTTGCTGCCTCACAACGCCAGAGTCCCGGGTTCGGTCTCGACTGCTGTCTGTACAGAAACGCTGTACAGAAAGTTTGTACGTTCTCCCCGTGACCACGTGGGTTTTCTCAGAGATCTTCGGTTTCCTCCCGCACTCCAAAGACGTACAGGTTTGTAGGTTAATTTTCTTGGTATAAATTGTAACTGTTCCTAGTGTGTGTGGGATGGTTTTACACGATCGCAGGTCGGTGCAGAATCATTGGGAAAAAAGGGCCTGTTTCCGGGATGCATCTCTAAACTAAACTAAACTAAAAATCATGGTCAGCACATCTGTCTAATGGAAACTAGGCGACAGTGGATGTTAATATACAAAAGAAGATTAAAAATGCTGGAGTGACTCAGTGCGTCAGGCATCATCTCTGGAGAACACGGACAGTTGACATTTTCGGTCAGGACCTTTCTTAGACAGCTGTTTGACAGGCAGTCAGTTGTTACATTGCAAACACTTGTTTAACATTAGTTGTAGTACTGCCACTGACTAAGTATTAAAAACACCACCTCAGTTAGCCCTTGCCCGTGGAAATCAGAGCTTCTTCTCCAAGATCCGGCTTGTTGCTGGATGGAGAAGCCGTTTTCTGATGGTTCAGGGCATGCCCTTCATGCTATGGAGGCAATATAACTCTCAGGCCGGTCCAAATGTAGAAACAACGAACTGCAAATGCTGGTTTACAAAAGAAGCACAGAGTCTTGGAGCCAATCAGCGGGTCAGGCACATTCCCGGAGAACATGGATAGATGACGTTATGGGTCGGGACCCTTCCTCAGACTGAGGCCAATTGCAACTATGGGGCTATTAAAGATTATGGGATGTTTAGAACCATTGAACAAGCAGTTATGTCTCCTTAGACCATGAACTAATCTGTGAATCCTTTCAATTCTTTCAATATTACAGGGTCCTGTTTATGCTCATGTATTTCTTCTAAATAATATTGGACTATTTTGCAGGTGGTACATTGACCAATATAAAACTGACCACATTCTTCTTTTATGTATCATGGATGATGGAAAACCTCATTCCCCAAAGACTTGGGACTTTAGAGATACAGTGTGGAAACAGGACCTTCACCCCGCCACGTCCGTGCCGACCAGCAATCACCCCGTACACGAACGCTATCCAGCACATTGGGGACAGTTTACAATTTTACAGAAGCTAATTACTCTACAAACCCGCACGTCTTTGGAGTGTGGGAGGAAACTGCAGCACCCGGAGAAAACCCACGCGGTCACAGGGAGAACGTATAAACTCCATACAGACACCCCCCATAGTGAAGATCACACCTGGGTCTCTGGGGCTGTAAAGGGCCTGTCCCACCAGCATGTAACTCCATGCGATGAGCGCGACCTAACGTAGTCGCTTGAGCCATCCGGCGTCGCGGGGCCGGTTCCCCTTCGATCGCCGGAGCCGTGCGGAATTGTGCGGAGTTCGTCCCGACATCGCGCGGGGCTCCGAAAAACTGACTATGTTCAAAAATTCCGCGTGACAACGGCTTGTCGGCTCGCAGTCGCCTCGACGCATTACACACCGTCTCGACGTCGTGCCTCCATGAACCTCTCTGTAGGTGCCTCCGTGACCTTCTATGTGTGTGGCTCCGTGGCCCTCTGTGTGTGCGCCTCTGTGCCCCTCTCTGTGTGCCCCTCTCTGTCCTGGCGAACTTACCTTATGACTTCGCTCCAAGTTCGCCTTACTTTGCGCCGCGTTGCGCCACTCACCCGACCTCCGCGCGGCCCTCGCTGCTAGTTTGGTCGCGCTTGCCGCATGCAGGCGCATGCTGGTGGGAACGGCCCTGTACAGGGGATCACCTGACTTCCGCGCGCTCATCGCACGGAGTCGGATGCTGGTAGGACAGGCCCTTTAGGCAGCAACTCTATGCAAAAGTTTCTGCCTCTGATGTGATGATGCGTTACATGCGTTAGCCTGCCCTGCCCCAGACATTCACATCTTTGCTGAAGCTTCACTATTGTTGTCACGGCAATAATTCACGTGGCTGCTTGCTTGTCATTGAGGGAGTATTTTTAAGGCTCTACTAAAGTCAGGAGCCTGGTGTTTAGTGCTTAGCTCTTGATTATTCCCTTATAGCACAGGGCAGCATGGTGGCGCAGAGGTAGAGTTGCTGCCTTACAGCGCTCACAGCGCTGGAGACCAGGGTTCGATCCCGACTACGGGTGCTGTCTGTCTGTACGGAGTTTGTACATTCTCCCTGTGACCTGCGTGGGTTTTCTCCGAGATCTTCGGTTTCCTCCCACACTCCAAAGACTTACAGCTTTGTATGTTAATTGGCTTGGTATAAGTGTAAATTGTCCCTAGTTTGTGTAAGACAGTGTTAATGTTTGGGGATCGGTGGTCGGTGCGAACTCAGTGGGCCGAAGGGTCTGTTTCCAAAAAAATAAATAAATAAATAAAAATTAAAGCCACAGTGAGAGGCTCAGCGAAAACATACAGGCTTCCCGCTGATAGTCAGGTGGGATTTGGACATAAAAGGCAGTGGAAGCGCTCGGTAAGTTTCTTGAGTTATTCATTGGTGAATTTAATATCAATTCAGGTCTGATGTTGGCTGGAAGATGCAACAGTAATGGCACAGTGACATAGCAGTGGGGCTGCTTCCTCACGGCGCCAGAGACCCAGGTTCAATCCTAACCTCGGGTGCTCATAGTGTGGAGGTTTGCACGTTCTCCATGTGACCATCAGCGTTCCCTCCGGGTGCTCTAGTTGCCTGCCACATCCCAGAGGCGTGCGATTTGTAGGCTAACTGGCTTCTGTGAATTGCCCCTCGCGTGTTGGGAGTGGATGCGGATGTGGGATAACATAGAACTAGTGGGAATGGTTGATCGATGGTCGGCAGGGACTCTGATGGGCAGAAGGGCCTACTACCATGCTGTATCTCGAAAACAAAATCTAATTAAAGGCCCATGTAACCACATAGTCCATCAGGCAGAGGTGTTCAGACGTGGCTCTGCAACTTCGGCTGGTATTGGTGTTGGTTTATTAATGTCACATGCACTGAAATATGGTGAAAAACTTTGCATGCTCTCCAGTCAAATCTTACCATTGTGTAGGAAGGAACTACAGATGCTGGTCAACACTTGAAGATAGACACAAAATGATGGAGTAACTCAGCGAGACAGGCAGCATCTCTGGAAAGAACGAATGGGTGACGTTTCGGGTCAAAACCCTTTTCCAGACAGGACCTGGAACGTTACCCCATCCTTCTATCCAGAGATGCTGCCTGTCCTGCTCAGTTACTCCAGCATTTTGTGTCTAACTTCAAATCATAACATTCATGAGCACTTCAGCTAACTCAAAAGTTAAATCTAAACCGAGTGTAGAATATAGTGTTACAGCTACAGAGAAAGTGCAGGGAAAGAAAAGTGCAAGGGCAGCAACAAGCTAGATTGGAAGAATGGGAATTCATACTAAGCATGAAAGCGGTCAGTTCATTAATCTGATAGCAGCAAAGTCTGAAGAAGGGTCTCGATCTGAAACGTCACCTATTCATTCGCTCCATGGATGCTGCCTCACCCGCTGAGTTTCTCCAGCATTTTTGTCTACAGCAAAGAAGATGCTGTTGGTGAATCTGGTGGTACCTGGTTTCAAGCATCTGTATCATCTGCACAGCAAGAGTGGGGAGAAGAGAGAAAGACCGGCATGCTCGCGGGCCTGGGTTAGGTTGGCTGCTTTCCCCAGGCAACATGAAGTCTCGTTGGCTGGGGGGGAAGGGAGGAGGAGGCTGGTTGACATGATGGTCTTTGCTACATTCACAACTCTCTGCAATTTCTTGGAGTCTTGGGCAGAGCAGCAGCCAAACCAAGCTGCATTGAATCCCAATAGGATGCTTTCTGTGGTGCATCCGTACAAGTTGGTAAGATTCCTTGGTAGATAGATAATCAGCCTATGCTCTTGTCATTCATATAGTCAATACACTCTCCTGGTCAGAGCCCTTATCTCCAAGTATAAAGAGGTCACAAACTGTAGCCGCAGCTTATCCTCAGTCCACCTTAACCGATTACTTTAGTTCAGTTTAGAGATACAGTAAAGAAACAGGTGCTTTGGCCCATTGTGTCCACACCGATCATCATTCACCCGTACACTAGTTCCAGTCTGAAGAAGGGTCTTGACCCAAAACGTCACCCATTCCTTCTCTCCAGAGATGCAGCTTGTCCCGCTGAGTTACTCCAGCTTTTTGTGTCTATTTTCGGTTCAAACCAGCATCCGCAGTTCCTTCCTAAACACTAGTTCTGTGATCTCACTTTCATGTCTAGTGGGGTAACTAGTGGGGTACCGCAAGGCTCAGTGCTGGGACCCCAGCTATTTACAATATATATTAATGATCTGGATGAGGGAATTGAAGGCAATATTTCCAAGTTTGCGGATGACACTAAGCTGGGGGGGGCAGTGTTAGCTGTGAGGAGGATGCTAGGAGACTGCAAGGTGACTTGGATAGGTTGGGTGAGTGGGCAAATGCATGGCAGATGCAGTATAATGTGGATAAATGTGAGGTTATCCACTTTGGTGGCAAAAATAGGAAAGCAGACTAATATCTAAATGGTGGCCGATTAGGAAAAGGGGAGATGCAGCGCGACCTGGGTGTCATGGTACACCAGTCATTGAAAGTAGGCATGCAGGTGCAGCAGGCAGTGAAGAAAGCGAATGGTATGTTAGCTTTCATAGCAAAATAATTTGAGTATAGGAGCAGGGAGGTTCTACTTCAGTTATGTAGGATCTTGGTGAGGCCACACCTGGAGTATTGCGTACAGTTTTGGTCTCCAAATCTGAGGAAGGACATTATTGCCATATAGGGAGTACAGAGAAGGTTCACCAGACTGATTCCTGGGATGTCAGGACTGTCTTATGAAGAAAGACTGGATAGACTCGGTTTATACTCTCTAGAATTTAGGAGATTGAGAGCGGATCTTATAGAAACTTACAAAATTCTTAAGGGGTTGGACAGGCTAGATGCAGGAAGATTGTTCCCGATGTTGGGGAGGTCCAGGACAAGGGGTCACGGCTTAAGGATAAGGGGGAAATCCTTTAGGACCGAGATGAGAAGGACTTTTTTCACACTAGAGAATGGTGGGTCTCTGGAACTCTCTGCCACAGAGGGTAGTTGAGGCCAGTTCATTGGCTATATTTAAGAGGGAGTTAGATGTGGCCCTCGTGGCTAAGGGGATCAGAGGGTATGGAGAGAAGGCAGGTACGGGATACTGAGTTGGATGATCAGCCATGATCATATTGAATGGCGGTGCAGGCTCGAAGGGCCGAATGGCCTACTCCTGCACCTAATTTCTATGTTTCTATGTCCTACACTCTAGGGGCAACTTACAGAAGCTAATTAACCTACAAACCTGCATGCCTTTGGAATGCGGATGGAAACTAGAGCACCCAGAGAAAACCCACCCATTCACAGGGAGAACGTGCAATCTCCGTACAGACAGCCCCCAAAGTCAGGATTGAAGCTAGGTCTCTGGCACTGTAAAACAGCAATTCTACCACGTTGCCTCTGTGCCATCCCCAATTTTAATTCTAACCATCAAAGCACCAACAAGTCATTGAGAATCCCTTTAAAAAGGATATGCCAGAGGTTGTATTTCCAGCTGTAGAATAAATGGCAGGTTTCCTGGATGGGATTAATACTCAAATGTAATTGGATCATTGCAGCCCAATCTGGCAGTGACTTTAGATGTTGGAGATAACAGCGTGGAAACAGGCCCTACAGCCCACTGAGTCCACACCGACCAGCCATCACCCCGTACACTAGCTTTGCCCCACACACTTGCGACGGCTTACAATTTTACCGAAGCCAATTAATCTTCAAACCTGCACGTCATTGGAGTGTGGGAGGAAGCCGGAACACCCGGAGAAAACCCACGTTGTCACGGGGAGAAAGTATAAACTCTGTACAGACAGCACCTGTAGTCAGGATCAAAGCTGGGTCTCTGGCGCTGGAAGGAGCAGGATCAAAACCGGGTCTCTGCGCCACCATGCCTCCCCCATGTTATGGCATCTAATCATCATAGTTCGTGAAATTATATCACTAGTTGACCATGTGGATGTAAAGCATAAACTGCTCCCTGAGAGACTTACTGGGTAGTGTACAAGTTGGACTGAAATTGTAAATTCACATCTTACAATTAAAATCGGAATTAAATCTAAAAGTTGGTGACCAGGGCCACAAAGGTTATTATCTATATTGTGCAGTTGTGGTTTGTTGTGTTGGCCCGGAGCTAATTATAATCAGTGAATTATGGGGGCAACTGAGCAGTTCAAGGAATAGTGTGGGAAAAAAAGCTATTATCAGGCATCTGAGCCATCCTATCACCAACTAGAGAGCGGGTTTGAGCTGCCATCTACCTTATTGAAGACCCTTGGACTATCTTTAATTGAACTTTACTGGAATGTAACTTTACTTTATCCTGCACTAAACTTTACTAGACACAGTTTTCAACCCAGCAGCACGAATACTGATTTCTTTAATTTCAAGTAACTCTTGCATTCCCTCTCTCTCTGTCCCTCTTCACCCTAGTCATAGAGTAGTATTATAGTCATCATAACAGGCCCTTCTGCCCAACATGCACCTCTGGAACTCTCTGCCACAGAGGGTAGTTGAGGCCAGTTCATTGGCTATATTTAAGAGGGAGTTAGATGTTGCCCTTGTGGGGGATCAGAGGGTATGGAGAGAAGGCAGGTACGGGATACTGAGTTGGATGATCAGCCATGATCATATTGAATGGCGGTGCAGGCTTGAAGGGCCGAATGGCCTACTCCTGCACCTAATTTCTATGTTTCTATGCCCACACTCGCCCACATGTCCCATCTACACTATCCCACCTGCCTGCATTTGGCCCAGATTCATGTAAACCTGTCCTATCCATGTACCTGTCTAGATGTTTCTTAAATGTTGCGATAGTCATCCTGCTAGTTTTCACAGTTCGTAACCCTCTGCCTTTCCTTGGTCATCGGTGCTGGCTCTGATTTGTTCTGTGCCTCCTCATACCATGCACCTCTAGTTTCCCTCTTCCCTGACTCTCAATCTGAAGAAGGGCTGTGATCCAAAACTTCCCCTATTCCTTCTCTCCAGAGATGCTGCCTCACCCGTTGAGTTACTTCAGCTTTTTGGGTCTGTCTTTGTGTAAACCTGCATCTGCAGTTCCTTCCTGCACACGTGATTCCTTTTACCCTGTATCACTACATTGTGGACGGCTTGATTGTAATCATGTATAGTCATTCCACTGACTGGGTAATACACAACAACAATCTTTTCACTGTCCCTTGGTACACGCAACGATAAACTAAGCTAAACTAATCAGAGTTCTGACGAAGGGTCTCAAGCCCGAAGCGTTGATTCTAATTATTTTCCCACAGATGCAGCCGGACCTGCCAAGTGTTTCCTGTGTTTTCTGTTGTTGTTTTCGTACAGCTCAAGCATTGCTTATGGAGCAGGAAAGAGTATCTACACCTTTGAAAGTGGCGTGGTTTCAGCCGATCGAGGAAAATAAATTGGACTTTTGCGAAGATTTCGCGGGCAAATCTGGAGATGGGTCCGGGAGGAAAAACAAAAAGGTGTCCGTAATGATCCCAAAGCAAACAGGACAAAGTCAGGAATTGTGTTTCTGGCCAAGAGGTAAACAAAACTGTTTTACAATTAAACCAGGAGATTCAAGCCACATGCGAGAAAAAACACCAATGCAGGTGAGAGTGTGTAGCCTAGGGTAAGCATTCATTACAACCATCTTTCTTACACAGAGGAACAAATTGCTTAAGCTGCAGGCGTAAATTCATTTTGAGGGAATGATGAGTAATTATCGAGCTGCGGTTATAATTCAGTTGGGACTGGGAACAAAGTGCACCAGATTATAGAGTATCCAGCAATGATGGGGAGCCTGATCAGGGGGGAGGAGTATTCAGTGATTCAGGATGTAATCCTTTCAATGATAACAGTGCAAATAACATGAGACAGGCAGGCAGTGGAGAATTTGGAGGTAAAGTTAATTAAGGGTATAGTCAAGAGTTGTTTGCAGCTGCTGATTGATTCAGATGTGGAGTTGGAGCAGCAGTGAAGCCAAAATAGTTTCACTGAAGAGAATCAACAAAAGTAAATGATAAATTTGATCATGCCAACAAGCTCACGTTGAAAAGGTGGTGAGTTGTTGCGATTGCAGCTCAACCAAGGAAGGGGAGGGAATTCTTTTAGGGTCTGTCCCACGACCGTCATTTGCGCATCACGCAGATGGCGCGCAAAGATTTTGTACGTCACGAAATCCTGGGACGCCATGCGCAGCCGCGCGTCACCGCCTACGTCATCACGCACCATGAGCGCATAATGTGCACCATGCACGCGTAAAGCGCACCATGCGCGCATCACGTGAATGTCATGACACTCGCGCCGTGCGTCGCGACGACTGAATGATGTCGCGTAAATTACGTGCAAATGACGACCAAGTGGGACGGGCCCTTTACTCAGGCAGCTGGTGAATCTTCAGAAAGGTCTGTGCTAGATGGGTGGCACAGGGGTGGAGTTGCTGCCTCACAGCGCCAGAGACACTGGTTCGATCCCGACTTACGGGCGCTCGTCTGTACGTTCTCCCTGTGTCTGCGTGGGTTTTTTCTGGGTGCTCCGGTTTCCTCCCACACTCCGAAGACGTTCAGATTTGTAGGTTAATTGGCTTTGGTAAAATTGTAAACGGTCCCAACCTGTGTGGGATAGTGATAGTGTACGGGATGATTGCTGGTCGGAGCGAACTCGGTGAGCCGAAGAGCCTGTTTCTCACTGTATTTAAAAAGGACTCTGTACAATCACTCACTATATGTATAAGGCAATGACCAAGAACATGGTAAGATTATAAGACATAGGAACAGAATAGGTTTATTCAGCCCTTCGAGTCTACTCCACTGTTTGATCAAGGCCAATACATTTTTCCCTCTCAACCACATTCTCGTGCCTCATGACATCTTTACTACCCAAGAAACCACCAACCATTGCTCCAAAAATACCCAAAGACTTGTCGTTTAGAGCCATCTTTGGCAATGAATTCCACATATTCACCACCCTCTGGCAAAATAAATTCCTCCCCATTTCTATTCTAAAGGGCCTGTCCCACTTAAGCGATTTTTTTCAGCGACTTGCCAGCATCCGTCATAGTTGCAGCGGGTTGCCGAAAATTTCCAACATGTCGCGGGGTGACGCCTGTTTGGTGGTGAGTAGTCGCCCAGAGAGTCATACTTTTCTCGGGTCTCCGTTGGATTTTCAACATGTTGAAAATTTTCGGCAACCAGCTGCGACTATGACGGGTGCCGGCAAGTCGCCTAAAAAAATCACGCAAGTGGGACAGGCCCTTAAAGTTACGTTGTTTGATTCCGTGACTGTGTGCCCTCTGGTCCTAGACCCTATCAATACTAGAAACACCTCCTCCACATCCACCCTATCTAGGCCTTTCATGATTTAAAACCATCAGGGAAGTCCTTGGGATGACAGTGAGACCTTGCCTGCTTGTAGCTGTATTTGATATTGCAGATAAAACCTTGGATTTAAATACAACCCAGTCTGATATCATTACATTTACATCACTTTTGGCCCGTAGGAGAATCTTGCTGGTCTGGAAATCTACCACTCCTCCATCTGCTACTGCTTGGCTGGAAGACGTGATTTTTTTTTTAAGGCTAGAACAGATTAAATTAACATTGAGGGGGTCTGTGAAAAAGTTTCATTTGAAATGGGAACCTTTTTTATTATACTTTGAGGGTCTATAGGAACTACCTAGTGACTGAGGGCACTTGACAGTAGGTGGAGAGCCGCCTTTAATCTGTTTTAGAAACATAGAAACATAGAAATTAGGTGCAGGAGTAGGCCATTTGGCCCTTCGAGCCTGCACCGCCATTCAATATGATCATGGCTGATCATCCAACTCAGTATCCCGTACCTGCCTTCTCTCCATACCCTCTGATCCCCTTAGCCACAAAGGCCACATCTAACTCCCTCTTAAATATATGTTAAAATATGCATTTGTATTTGTGATATGTTTGTATTGTGAACACATTAGCTGCCAAGGGGCATTTAGGGAGGGTGGGTAAGGGTTATTTTGTTATTATATATAAAAAAATAAAATGGAGGAAAATCTAATGCAATACGTCAGATGTACTGTATTTTTCTTTCCTCCAATAAAAATAAATTTAAAAAAAAAGATTTAAAAATAATTCTGGTGTGCAGAAAAAAATATACCAGGATGTTGCTGTGACTCGAGGACTGAGCTACAGAGAGAGGATGGGCAGGCAAGGAGTTTACTTCATGGAGTGCAGGACGCCAAGGGGCGATTTTATGGAAGTGTATAAAATAACGGAAAATAGTTAGGTAGTTGACATAGCTTTTTCTCCCCCAGGGTAGGGGATGTAAGAAATAGAGGGCATAGGTTTGAAAGCGAGAAGGAAAATATTTAAGTGGGCCAAAGGGCCTGTTTCCATGCAATATGCCGCTATTAAGGACATCAGGGGACATGGTGTGAGGAAGTCATGATTCATCGAATGGAGAAGGAAGCTTTCAGGCTGTGTACGGCATTTGAAATTAATGCAAATACCATGGAGAAAAGGAGACTGGCTTGGAAATTGTCAACCCTGTGATAACTGATATATGTGATAAAGTCCATGGAAACTGGGAAATGTGGAATCATTATTATGCATCAGTATTCTTATTACTGGATAATAACGTGTCTAATATCCCACGGAATCAGCTATGAATGTGTTATGTGGATGGGGTCCAGGGGAGTAATGTAGCTAATGCAAGGAATCAAATATTGGCACTAACGACTTGCATATCATCCCTCCTCACAAATTGCCTCCACCCCAGGGTTCTCCAGGATGTGGGTGAGGGCATTCGCAGGTACCCCACGATTTTGCAAAGTTCTCTTGATTTGGGAACTGTTCATTTCAAGTGTAAAATTGCACATGCCAAAATGTTATTTGAGAAAGGTGAGAGAGGGGAACAAGGGAATTGCAGGCCAGATGGCCCGACATCTGTTGTTGAGAAATGATTAGAGTGTGATAATTAAAGGTAAAGTGGCTGAACACCTTCAACACTTACACTTGTCTACGGACAGCCAGTGTAGATGCGTAAAGGGCAAGTCACATCTGAGGATGCTAACTGAAGGCTTCAAGGAGGTGACAGGAGTTGTGGACAGCGGAATGCTACGTAATAACATACAGACGCTCCCTGACATACGTAAGGGCTACATCCCGTGGACCCTTGCTTAAGTCAGATGTTACGTAAATCCGAAATGGAAGTGCTACTGCTCACACTTAAATTTACTATTTGATGTGGTGACCAGGTGGGAGCTCCAGCATGGAGACCAGGTGGAAGCTCCGACACGGAGATCAGATGGAAGCTCCGACACGGAGACCACGGGGGAGCTCTGTCGTGGAGACCAAGGTGGAAGCTCCATCACGGAGACCAGATGGGAGCTCCAGCTCGGAGACCATAGGGGAGCTCCGACACGGAGACCACGGTGGGAGCTCCATCACGGAGAACAGGTGGGAGCTCCAGCTCGGAGACCAGGTCGGGCCATAGAGAATTGCATACAAAAGTGTGAGTTGACGTAAAATCCTATTACATAAAGTCCTCCACTGTCCGAGTGGGGCCCAACGCAAATTGAAGGAACAGCACCTCATATTTTGCTTGGGCAGCTTACAAGCCAGTGTAATGAATATTACATTTGTTATCCATGTAACCCTTGCTTTCCCTCTCTCTACAACCTCCCCCATCCAAATTCTCTGAATAATTTGACTGTCCGCCTGATTAAATATCACGGATTGAATGCCTCGTCATCACCTTCCCCTCAGCAAACAATGATTCATTCTACATTTTCCATAATCGTGCTCCCCTTTGATCTGTCATTTTCACACCTTACCTTTCCATATCTCTGCCTCACTCTCCCCTGACTCTCAGTCTGAAAATGGGTCTCTATCCAGAGATGCGGCCAGTCCTGCTCTATCTTCTACTCCTTCTCTCCAGAGATGCTGCCTGTCCCTCTGAGTTACTCCAGCATTTTGTGTCTATCTTTGGTGTAAACCAGCATCTGCAGTTCCTTCCTACACTAACCTAGAAACCTGCACGTCTTCGGAATATGGGAGCAAAGCGGAGCACACAGAGAGAACCCAGGCGGTGACAGAGAGAACATGCAAACTCCGTGCAGACAGCACCCGTAGTCAGGATCAAACCCAGGTGTCTGCTGCTGAAAGGCCACAACTCTACCACTGTGCCACCGTGCTGCCCCTGCTGAGAAATGGTGCAAATATTAGAAAGAGCATTGGAGCTACTCGTAGCCAGAGCCAACTTTATTGACATATAAAATAAATTAAACTGACAGTAGGCCTGCACAAAATTGTGACTAAATCAAAGTTTTTTGGGGGAAGCAAATGGGAGAGTTTCCATTTTTTATGATTACTTATTGATCCTATTACTTTTAACGGAAATCAATTGATATGTTGAACAATAGGTTATAAATCAAGGTTATGTACAACATAAGAGAAGCAGCCAGAACCACGGAGTTACTCCAGCATTTTGTATCTATCTTCTATTTATATCTATTTGTATGGTGTAAACCAGCATCTGCAGTTCCTTCCTGCACATGAATTTGTTATTAGCATCGAGTTAGTTAAGGGGCTGTGCAACTGCAGCGACCTAATCCGCGAGTTCAGAAGAGTTTGCCCTCGACTCATACTTGCAGCATGGTCCTAGGAGGTCATTGTAACTCCCCTTCATGCTCGAGAGTAGTCCCCACGCACTTGAAGCCTCAGCTAGGTCACGGCGTATTTTTCAACATGCTGAAAAATGACCCAGTAAAAAAAGGTCGCCAAGGAAAAAATCAATATTTTTTTTTACTCGTAGGTTTAGTCGAGGTAGGTCGTAGTAGGCCGGCTGTTATTCGTAGGTAATCGAGGGTAGTCGAAGGTAATCAAAGGTAGTCTAACGTAGTCGTAGATAGTCTTCAACATAGTCGAAAGGAGGTCGAAGGAGATCGAAGGAGGTCGTCTTCACTCTTCACTATTTGGTGTCCAATTTTCCCAAAGCTAGTCGAAGCTAGTCTTCCACATAGTCGAAGGAGGTCTTCAACATGACACTCTTTCAAACTCTCCTAAACTCTTCTAAACTCGCCAATTAGGTTGCCGCAGTGGGACAGCCCATTTAAGCACTTGAGCATTGAACCCAGAGTGGGGTGGGAGATTACAACCTTCACATGGTCCACCCTGTTTCGACTAATGCAATCAACCTGATGTGCACAAAAACAAATTGGTATTTCTCATGCCGCTTAATCTACAACTTTAGGCTGTGCACGCCATATGCAAGAAGAAGATTAAACCCAGAGTGAAAAAAAGAATAAAGTAAAAAGTACTTACTGCACCACGGGTTGGCGGCTACAGTGGTTTATGTCCTCCAAACCGTAAAGATTTGGTAAGCGAAAATAAAACAACAGGTAGATTAAGAGAGGCCCGGTGTATTCTGTTAGAAAGACCTAAAAGAGAGAAGGAATATTTTCCAGTTTTACTGATGTGGTCTTAGAAGCCCGCGGTCTCCGGTAAGAAGAGGCCGACTCGGGAGCTCCATGCAATCCGTCCCGACGCCGGGTTTCGATCATCCCGTTGAGAGGGCCTGGTCATCGGACCGTCAGCACCAGTGAACTGCCAAGGGTTCAAGGCCCTGACCATGGATGAACAAAGAGGAAGATGACTGAACTTTCTTGCCTTCCACCACAGTGCGGAATGTTGATTCCATTGTGGTGGATGTTTATGTTAAATTTTATTTTATGTGTGTATTGTGTTCTTTTCACTTACTATGGCTGTATGGTAACTCAAATTTCATTGTACCTTAGTTGGTTAAGTGACAATAAATGCTAACTTGAACTTGAACTTGAAAAGATTGGCTTTGATAAATAACTTCATCAAAGATCCCATTTCCAGACAAGCAATGATGAAGACCAGCCAATCCACACTTAGGAGTCAAGGAGTCATAGAATCATAGAGTGATACAATGTGGAAACAAGCCCTTCGACCCAACTTGCTCACACCAGCCAACAATACTCAGCTATACTAGTCCCACCTGCCCGCGTTTTGTCCATATCCTTCCAATCTGACATATCCATGTACCTGTCTAACTGTCTTTTAAACAGGCCCTTCGACCCAACTTTCCCACAACATGTCCCAGCCTCAACTATCTCCTCTAGCAGATGTTCCACACACTCACCACACTTTGTGTCTAAAATTTACCCCTCAGATTCCTATTAAATCTTTGCCCCTTCACCTTAAACCTATGTCCTCTGGTCCTCGATTCATCTACTCTGGGCAAGAAACTGTGCATCTATCCGATCTATTCCTCACATGATTTTAATACAGGAATATTGCATACAGGTCCAGTCACCACACTATAGGAAGGAAGTGGCTGGAGAGGGTGCAAAAGAGGTTCAGCAGGATGATAGACACTAAAAGCTGGATAGACACTAAAAGCGGGTCCGGCAGCATTTCTGTGTGTCGGATCGAAATAGTGCATTGGCGATCGTTGGTCGACATGAACCTGGTGGGCCGAAGGGCCTGGTTCCATGCTGCATCTCTAAACTAAACTAAAGTACGTCCTCTGGTCCTCGATTCCCCTAATCATTATTTCAAATGTTTCCTTTGAAACATTATTTTCTTGGGGAAGATTAAATCCCTGCCATCTCAATTGGTTCTGAACCCAGGTCACCTCTAACCTATTAGTTGAAATAGTTGTAATAAGGGTATAAACTCCGTACAGCCAGCACCCGTAGTCAGAAGCGAACCCAAGTCTCCGATGTTGTAAGGCAGCAACTCTTCCGCTCTGAGTTCCTCCCATCATTCATGCTACTGATCACTACGATGCTTACTTACTGAGCAATTGCTTGCAGCATTTCAATGACATTCAACTTAAAAGTTACAATAGTTACAATTTAATAATAGTGCACAAAACAACAATGCAGCTGGTGATGTTGCTGCCTCACAGCGCCAGAGACCCAGGTTCGATCTGACCTCAAGTGCTGTCTGTGTGGAGTTTGCAGGTTCTACCAGTGACTGCGTGGGTTTACTTCAGGTGTTCCAGTTTCCTCCAACCTCCGAAAAGCGGGTGAGTTTGTAGCCTCTGTAAAATTGCAACTAATGCATAGTTGGTGGGTGAGAAAGTGGGATAACATAGTTCGAGCATGAACGGTGATCAATTAATGGAAGGAACTGCAGACGCTGGTTTAAACTGAAGATAGACACAAGAAGCTGGAACATCTCTGGAGAGAAGGAATGGGTGACGTTTCAGGTCAAGACCCTGCTTCAGACTGAAAGTCACAGGAAAGGGAAAGGACAGATATAGGCGATGATGCAGAGAGATGAAGAACAATGAATGAATGATATGCAAAAACAGGCCATTGGTAGCTGTTGGGTGAAAACGAGAAGCTGGTGCGACTTGGGTGGGGGAGGGATAGAGAGGGAGAGGGAATCCCAGGGCTACCTGAAGTGAGAGAAATCAATATCATACCACTGGGATGTAAGCTGTTCAAGAAAGATATGAGATGTTGTTCTTCCAATTTGCGTTTAGCCTCACTTTGATTGAGTCACCAGGCTGAAGGATCTGTTTCCATGCTGCATCTCCAAATTAAACTGTAATTTAAAAAAAAATAAGGCTTGTAATATGTTCTTAACTCTCTCTGTGATGGATGATTTGGTTGACATCTCTCCTTCTCCTCTCTTCTCCTTTAAAGAGAACGTTGACAGACAATCACTGGAAAATGGCATTTGTTTAATCAATGAACTGCTAATTGGCTATTGGATTTAAAATGTTAACGAAATGGTGAAGTTGTCAATGCAAACACATTACAGATTTCTCCCTGTAACTCTTTGAGCAGGTGACAACTTGTGCAAAATGTTCAATTATTGTTGATAAATTAGCAAAATCCAAGGCAAAAAACAAACTGCTCAAGGAACTCAGTGGGTCAGCCAGCATCTGTGCAGGGAATGGCAGATGTTATTTCGGGATAGGAGCCTTCTACAGAATGTGTAAGAAGGAACTGCAGATGCTGTTTTAAGGCGATGATAGACACATAAAGTTGGAGTAACTCAGTGGGACAGGCAGCATCTCTGAAGAGAAGGAATGGGTGACATTTTGGGTCAGGACAATTCTTCAGACTGAAGAAGGGTCTCGACCCGAAACGTCACCCATTCCAGAGGTGCTGCATATCCCGCTGAGTTACTCCAGCTTTTTGTGTCTGACTTCTTCAGAATGAACCAAATCCAAAACCATCTGCCCATTCCTTCCACAGATGCTGCCTGACTCATTGAGTTCCTCCAGCACTTATTTTTGCTCAAGATTTGAGCATCTGCAGTCTGTTGTGTGGAGTTTAGTTTAGTTTATTATTATCACATGTACTGAGGTACAGTGATAACTATTTGTTTGTGTCCTATCCACTCAAATAAAGGACAATACGTGAATACAATCAAGCTATCCACAATGCAAGATAAAGGATAAAGGGTACAACATTTAACGCAAGATATAACATGTTTTTAGTTTCAGAGATACATTGTGGAAACAGGCCCTTCATCCCACTGAGGCCGCGCCGACCAGTAATCACCTGTACACTAGTTCCATTCTTCACAGTAGCGACACCTTACAGAGGCAAGTTAACCTACAAACCTGCACGTTTCTGGCATGTGGGAGGAAACCGGAGCACCCAGAGAAAACTCATGAGGTCACAGAGAGAACGTGCAAACTCCGTACAGACAGCACCCCTAGTCAGGATTGAACCCGGCTCTCTGGTGCTGTAAGGCAGCAACTCTACTGCTGCACCACTGTGCCGCCCTAAATGTGCTCCCCATATCCAGGGTATTGGTCTTCAGATCAAACGTTAGGTAGAGTTGGTGGTAAGGTTAGTGAGGCAAATGTCAGATAGAAACTGGGTAAGTGTGGAGCTCCTACTCCTCAGCTGGGAATGACAGATACCACAGCAGGGTTAGCACATGACAGAACGTGTAATAAATTCACGCCTTGTCAAGTTATTTACTGTAGTTCCCTTTGCCTGACCACCCGCACCAGGGGGACATGGTCAGATGTGATTGTTAGATGAGATACATGAGCCAACAATATTTGTTCCTGTTGCAGAAACTGAAGTTTAGTTTAATTTAGTTAAGAGATTAACTGCGGAAACAGGCCCTTCGGCCCACCGAGTCCGCACCGACCAGTCGACAGTGGGTTTGACGCCAATGAGCGTAGCTTGACATAGGTGCTATCGTAGGTTGTCGCCAGGATGACATAGGTTGTCACCGTTTATTTCAGCAACCTGCTACCAGTATGACAGTCGCCGGCAGTTGTCTAAACAATTGCCAAGTGGGACAGGCCCATTAAGGTCAGAGGAGGAATGTTTGAAGGAGATGTGTAGGTGAGTTTTTTCTTACATATTGTGGTGGATGCCTAGAAAGTGGTAAAGGCTTTTAAGAGGCTTTTAGATAGGTACATGGACATACATGGAATCGAGGGATATGGATCACATGCAGGAATAAGGGATTAGTTTAAATCATCATCATGTACAGCAGAGACATGTTGTAGTCCAGAGCAGTACAGCAGAGTGTTGGGAAGGAACTGCACATGCTGGTTTAAACCAAAGATGGACACAAAAAACTGGAGGAACTCAGCGGGTCAGGCAGCATCTCTGGATAGAAGGAATAGATAACGTTTCAGGTCGAGACCTTTCGTCAGACTGAAGAATTGTCCTGACCCGAAATGTCACCTATCCTTGGCCTCCAGAGATGCTGCACAGCAGATAGTCACAAAAAGCTGGAGTAACTCTGGAGAAAAGGAATAGGTGACGTTTCGGGTCGAGACCCTTCTTCAGACTGAGAGTCAGGGAAGACCAGGCTGAAGAAGGGTCTCGACCCTGAAATGCCACCTATTTCTTTTCTCCAGAGATCCTGTCTGACCCGCTGAGTTACTCCAGCTTTTCGTGTCTATCTTCGGTTTAAACCAGCATCTGCAGTTCCTTCCTACACTGTGCTGTATGTATTGCCCTCTCTTTGGCATTTGCTGAATCAGTTGGAGGATTTCATCTCAGTTAATTCACCTCAAGGTTAGAACGGAGACAAGGAAACACTTTTTCTCACAGAGAGTGGTGAGTCTGTGGAATTCTCTGCCTCAGAGGGTGGTGGAGGCAGGTTCTCTGGATGCTTTCAAGAGAGAGCTAGATAGGGCTCTTAAAAATAGCGGAGTCAGGGGATATGGGAAGAAGGCAGGAACGGGGTACTGATTGGGGATGATCAGCCATGATCACATTGAATGGGGGTGCTGGTTCGAAGGGTCGAATGGCCTACTCCTGCACAACATGGTTTTGTGGCATCCATTTCCTCACTGCTGGATTAAACCCATGGACGCTCTTATCTGTTTGTTTCCCCTCCAAGTATTAATGAAGACCCAGCCTGCTTAGTTTCAGAGAATCTATGGGAACCAGTCATTTGAACAATACTAATTAGAGTGACGTTGCCTGCTGGTTTGCACAGGAGTCCCCTCCGTTATGTTTCACCAGGTAAAGTTTAATTCTCTGTAATCGTCACATATGTGTAATGCAGAATCCAAGGTGAGATGCTGGGAAGGCAGGAATTATTTCCACAGATATGATTGATGATACCTCTGTGGACCAAACGGAGATGAAAAGGACAGGCTGACACTGACACACATCGGTGAGCCTGAAGCATAACCTGAGGACCACTGGCCTCTCACAACACTGCGAGTTTTACCCATTCATCCGCTGGAAGTTCAATGACACCACCGGCGGAACCTTGGGCAACAATGCGAAAAGCACTTCTATTCCTGTAATGTTCCCCTGCCTATTGCTAAACCTCTACAATCTATGGTTGGCATATCATCCGGGGATATGTTGAATAATGAGCTGAAATGAATTGCAACACAGATTGTTCGACAGTGCACAGAAAGTGGCACACATATGCTTGCGGAAGAGATATGTATGAAAGAACTGCAGATGCTGGTTTAAATCGAAGGTTGAAATCAGTGACACAAAAAAATGCTGGAGTAACTCAGCGGGTGAGGCAGCATCTCCGGAGAGAAGGAAAAAGTGACGTTTTGGGTCAAGAAGGATCTAGACCCGAAATGTCGCCCATTCCTTCTCTCCAGAGATGCTGCCTCACCCGCTGAGTTACTCTTGCATTTTGTGTCTACCTTGATGAAGAGATGATGGACTCAGACAAATCCCACAAAGACAATACATAACCCTATACACCAATGCCTAGTGGGCCAGTTCCGGCAGAATTGATCAAAATATTGCTTGGGTGTCAGCATGTCTTTTCTCTGTAGACAAGGACAGTGTAGAAGTATAGACGTATATGGATATTTTTAAGGCAGGGGTTATGGGGGGGAAGGCAGAAGAATGAGGGTAGCAGAGGGAGATAGGTCAGCCATGATTGAATGTGCAGACGATGGGCCGAATGGCCAAATTCTGCTCCTATCACTTAATGACCTTGTAGCCTTATAAAAATTGGGAGGTCAATGTTGTTGTAATTTGAAGAAGGGTCTCGACTCGAAACGTCACCCATTCCTGCTCTCCAGAGATGCTGCCTGTCCCGCTGACTTACTCCAGCATTTTGTGTCTATATTTGATCTGCAGCCCTGCCGGTTACTTCTGCAAGCACACACACATACACTTTTGAACTATGATGAGGATTTCAGTCTCCACCACCCTTTGGGACAGTGACTTCCAGAACCCAGACATCCTCTAGGTGAAAATTGGTTAGTTTAGAGATACAGCGTGGAAAAAGGCCCTTCGACCCACCGAGTCCACACTGACCAACGATCCCGACACACTAACGTAATCTTACATACATTAGGGATAGTTTACAATTCTACTCAAAGCAAATTAACCTACAAACCTGTGCATCTTTGAAGTGTGGGAGGAAACTGAAGGTCTTGAAGAAGACCCACACAGTCACAGGGAGGATGTACAAACTCCGTACAGACAGCACCTGTGATCAGGATTGAACCCGGGTCTCTGGCTGTCTAAAGGGGCTGTCCCACTTGGGCGACCTTATTGGCGAGTTTAGAAAGGTTTAGGAGAGTTTGAAAAAATCTCATGTTAAAGACCTCCTTCAACTGTGTAGAAGATCTCCTTCAACCTCCTTCGGCTATGTTGAAGACTAGCTTCAACTAGCTACGACTAACTTCGGGAAAATTGGACACCGAATAGTGGAGAGTGAAGACGACCACCTTCGATCTCTTTCGACCTCCCTTCGACCTCCCTTTGACTATGATGAAGACTATCTTCGACTACCTTCGACTACCTTCGACTATCTTCGACTATCCTCGATTACCTACGACTAACATGCCGACCTACTACGACCTACTACGATCCACTGCGACAAAACCTACGAGTATAAAAAGTATCGATTTTTTCCACGGTGACCTTTATTTACTTGCGGGCATTTTTCAACATGTTGAAAAATACGCCGCGACCTAGCTGAGGCCTCCAGCACAGGGGGACTACTCTCGAGCATGAAGGAGAGTTACAAAGACCTCCTGGGACCTCATGTCAACCATGCTGCAAGTATGAGTTGAGGGCAAACTCGCCAGAACTTGTGGATTAGGTCAAGTGGGATGGCCCCTTAACAATTATCACAAAGCCATGCCCCTGGTTTTTGACCTCTTAATCAAATCCAATATCCATAATTTCATAAATCATAGGAGCAGAATTAGGCCATTGGGCCCATCAAGTCTACTCCACCATTCAATCATGGCTGATGAATTTTTCCCTCTCAACCCCATTGTTCTGCCTTCTCCCTTTAATCTTTGACACCCCTACGAATCAAGAGCCTGACCATCTCTGCTTTAAAAATACCCAATCTCTTGGCCTTCACAGTCATCTGTGGCAACTCACTGGCAAAATAGATTTCTCCTCATCTCCATTCTAAAGATGCATCCTTGTATTCTGAGGCTGTGCCCTTTTGTTCGAGACTTCCCTGTTACTGGAAACAATATTTCGATGTCCACTCTATCTGGGCCTAAGATAACCCTATACAGCGATGCCTGGTGGCAATCAAAATATTGCATGTGTGCCTGCATATCCTTTCCCTGTAAACTTCTTTTCTAGTTCCTCTTTATCAAAGAAAACACCATAGCTTTTTTTTCGATTTCTGGTCGTGGTTACAATATTCCAATTCAGGCAACATCATTGTGCACTTCCCCTGATCGCTCTCCAGTAAAATCACATTTTTGCTATAATGTTGTAATAAGATCATTAATAGACAGGCAATCCTGTCCTGATCTGAATGATAGTGCATTTTCCCAGGTTGAATTCCTCCTATTAGAACTGGCTTCTCACCTCTTCTGGGACCATTACATGTATCTAGCAGTAGACCGTCTCCTGACCCAACATGCACGGCACGGTGGCGCAGTGGTAGAGTTGCTGCCTTTCAGAGCCAGAGTCCCCGGTTCGATCCCGACTACCGGTGCTGTCTGTTCAGAGTTTGTACGATCTCCCTGTGACCTGCATGGGGTTTTTCTGGGACCTCCGGTTTCCTCCCACAATCCAAAACCTCACAGGTTTGTAGGTTAATTGGCTTGGTAAAATGGTAAATTGTCTCAAGTGTGTGTAGGGTGGTGATAGTGTGCAGGAATCACTGGTCAGCGCTGACTCGGTGGGGGCGAAGGGCTTGTATCGGCGCTGTATCTCTAAACTAACCTAAACTAAACTAAACTAAACGGGGGTTCCCCTCCATGACTATAGATGAGGCTCTCACCAGGGTCTCCTGTATATCCCGTAGCTCCGCTCTCACACCCCCCACTCGTAACAAGGACAGAGTCCCCTTGTCCTCACTTTCCACCCTACCAGCCGTCACATACAGCACATAATCCTCCAACATTTTTGTCACCTCCAACGGGATCCCACCACTGGCCACATCGTCCCATTTCCTCCCCTTTCGGCTTTCTGCATGGACCGTTCCCTCTGTAACTCCCTGGTCAATTCGTCCCTTCTCACCCAAACCACCCCTTCCCCTGGTACTTTCCCTTGCAACTGCAAGAAATGTTACACTTGTTGCTTTAACTCCCCCCTCGACTCCATCCAAGGGCGGAAGCAGTCTTTCCAGGTGTGGCAGAGGTTCACCTGCACCTCCTCCAACCTCATCTATTGCATCCACTGCTCTAGGTGTCAACTGCTCTACATCGGTGAGACCAAGTGCAGGCTTGGCGATCGCTTCGCCCAACACCTACGCACAGTTTGTATTAATCAACCTGATCTCCCAGTGGCTCAGCACTTCAACTCCCCCTCCCATTCTGTATCCAACCTTTCTGTCCTGGGCCTCCTCCATGGCCAGAGTGAGGCACACCGCAAATTGGAGGAGCAGCGCCTCATATTTTGCTAGGGTAGTTTACACCCCAGCGGTATGAACATTGACTTCTCCAATTTCAGGTAGTCCTTGCTTTCCCCTCCCCTTCCCAGCTCCCCCACAGCCTACTGTCTCCGCTTCTTCCTTTCTTCTCTCCCCCCCCCCCCCCACATCAGTATGAAGAAGGGTCTCGACCCGAAACGTCACCTTTTCCTTTGCTGCATAGATATTGCCTCACCCGCTGAGTTTCTCCAGCATTTTTGTCTATCTTAAACTAAACAAGGGGTCATTCTGCACACATTAGACTAAATGCGTGAGTCCCTTTTACTACCTTACACATGCATGAAATCCATAGCGGGAGTTGTGTTTCCTCTTTAAAATGTTTACAATAAGTAATTCCAAAATATCACTTAAATTTCTAAATAATTAGGAATGATGCCTCAATTAAAAAAATGCAACATGCAAGGAATCCAGATTTAAAAAAAATATGTCATCCTTTACGCCTTGTGGTAAATGAAGACATTCTTTCCATAAGTTCTCAGCTGGTAACATTGAATGCCAAATGTATTTAATACTTACCGTGGTCCAGTTTATCTGTGTCCCCAGATCTCTGAAGTATAATGTAATAATGGATGAGGTTGCAAGGTTCTTAAGGGCTTGGGTTTCCCTCAGTGCAGGACCATCTGTGAACAAACAAGACAGGGACAACGTTATGCCTCAGTAATCCCATCGTGGCAACTACAAACAGAGGATCAGTGTGACATGGTATCAAAATGTATTTTCAACTGGAGCTAGCTGAGAGTAGGGGGAAGAGAACTGTTGAGCCTTCCCGAGGTGTCATGGGCCCAACTCAATGAAACATCAGTGAAGGGAGGTGCCCACTTAATAGCCCCAATGATATTGCATCTACACAATCAGTTTTGACGTGCTTAACATGTTGGTAGCTGATTATTGAATATGGAGTGAGTTATCGTCAATAGCATGTGTGTATAAGCAGTTTAGATGTTACTTTGGCTTTGGGCAGAAGATAGACACAAAATGCTGGAGTAACTCAGTGGGACAGGCAGCATCTCTGGAGAGAAGGAATGGGTGACGTTTTGGGTCGAGACCCTTCTTCAGACTGGTGATATAGGTAGGGAGGGATTGGACAAGGGGGATAGGATGGAGTCGAGGAATGTGGAATTCCTTCAACTGGCCACGTCTTCCCATCTCCTCCTCTTTCGGCTCTCCGCAGAGCCCGCTCCCTCTGTAACTCCCTGGTCAATTTGTCCCTTCCCACCTAAACCAGAAACAATAAGTCTGCCATGGCAGTCCCGTTCATGGATTTTAGAGAGAGGATAACGTCACCAATTCCTTCTATATGGAAATGCTACCTGTCCCACTGAGTTACTCTGGTATTTGGGAAAAGGGGAAGTACAACGGGATCTGGGGGTCCTTGTACATCAGTCTATGAAAGTAAGCATGCAAGTACAGCAGGCAGTGAAGAAAGCGAATGGCATGTTGGCCTTTAGAACAAGAGGAATCAAATATAGGAGCAAAGAGGTCCTTCTGCAGTTGTACAGAGCCCTTGTGACACCACACCTGGAGTATTGTGTGCAGTTTTGGTCCCCTAATTTGAGGAAGGACATTATTGCTATTGAGGGAGTGCAGTGCAGGTTTACAAGGTTAATTCCAGGGATGGTGGGACTGTCATATGCTGAGAGAATGGAGCAGCTGCGCTTGTACAATCTGGAGTTTAGAACGATGAGAGGGGATCTCATTGAAACATATAAGATTGTTAAGGGTTTGGGCACACTAGAGGCAGGAAACATGTTCCCAACGTTAGGGGAGTACAGAACCAGGGGCCACAGTTTAAGAATAAGGAGTAAGCCATTTAGAACGGAGATGAGGAAACACTTTTTCTCACAGAGAGTTCTGAGTCTGTGGAACCCACAGAGGGCGGTGGAGGCCGGTTCTCTGGATGCTTTCAAGACAGAGCTAGACAGGGCTCTTAAAAATAGCGGAGTCAAGGGATATGGGGAGAAGGCAGGAACGGGGTACTGATTGTGGATAATCAGCCATGATCACATTGAATGGCGGTGCTGCCTCGAAGGGCCGAATGGCCTACTCATGCACTATTGTCTATTTTGTGTCTATCTTTGGTGTAAACCAGCATCTGCTGTTCCTTCCTACACACTTTGGCTTTGGGATTGGTTTTCTTTGTTGGGCGTTTATCCCGGTGTTATAGCCCGTACTTTGTGTTTTAATTGTAATTGAATATCTCGCCCAGCTAGTGAGCAGAGCAGCAGAAAATTAGGGAAGGCCTTCTGTCCATAAGTTCTCAGCTAGTAACATTTAATGCCCAGGGGGAACTAGAGGTAGGTGAAAGTAGACGGGAGGTCTGAAGAAGGGTCTCGACCCGAAACGTCGCCTATCTCCTTCGCTCCTTAGATGCTGCTGCACCCGCTGAGTTTCTCCAGCTTTTTGTGCAACCCGGGAGGAACTGGAGGTAGGTGAGCTAGGTCAAGGCCAAGAGGTGACAGCAGGAAAGGCAGTATCTGCATGGTCTGCAGCAAGCAAGAAATATCAATGTGTTAGTTTAGTTTATTGTCACATGCACCGAGGTACAGTGAAAAGCTTTTGTTGCGTGCTACCCTATCAGCAGAAAGACAATACATGATTACAATTGAGTCATCTACAGTATAAAGATACATGATAAGGGAATAATGTTTAGTGCAAGGTAACGCCAGCAAAGTCCGATCAACAGCAGTCCGAGGGTCACCAATGAGGTAGATAGTAGATCAGCACTGTTCTCCGGTTGTGGTAGGATGATTCAGTTGCCGGATAACAGCTGGGAAAAAAACTGTCCCTGAATTTGGAAGTGTGAGTTTTCAGAATGGGAGAAAGGGATTGACCATTTTTTTAAATTTGTATTATTTTTTTATTGAAAGCATATGTACAAATGATAATAAACGACAACTGGTTACAGAGTTCTTACATAGCCTCAATTATAGAGAAAGAAAGATATAAGAGAAACTGCAAACTAATAGAAAGGAAAGGAGAGCAAGAAAGAAAGGAGATTACAAATATAAACATTGTGGGGATTGATCTGGGAGATGTTGACCATTTTGTGAAGAGTTGTGACTTGGAAGAGCTGAAACATAGACACATAGAAAATAGGTGCAGGAAAGGGCCATTCTACCCTTCGAGCCAGCATCGCCATTCAACATGATCATGGCTGATCATCCAAAATCATTCCCCTGTTCCTGCTTTTTCCCCCTATCCCTTGATTCCGCTAGCCTAAGAGCTATATCTAACTCTCTCTTGAAAACATCCAGTGAATTGGCCTCCACTGCCTTATGTGGCAGAGAATTCCACAGATTCACAATTCTCTGAGGTAGATAGTAATGTTTTTCCTCATCTCAGTCATAAATGGCCCACCCCTTATTTTTAAACTGTGACTCCTGGCTCTGGACTCCCATAACATGGGAGACATTTTTCCCACATCTGGCCTGTCAAAATCCCTTTAGAATTGTGTATGTTTCTGTAAGATCCCTTCTCATCCTTCTAAATTCCAGTGAATACAAGCCAGTCGATACATTATTTAATTTTGAAGTCCAAGCGCTGGCATTGGTGAGGAAGGGGAGCAAAGATATGGGAGATCAAGGACATTTCCAGTGTCCCCGTGACAAGAGCTGAAGGAAGTGGTTTACCACAATGCAACCTGGATTAGAGTCTATTCATTATGAAGAGAGGTTGGGTAAACTGGGATTATTTTCTCTGGGGCGCCAGAGAATGAGTGGAGAGAGGAGTATATAAAATGATGATAGGCATAGATGGAGTAGACTGCACAAGATGAACAGGTTATACCTAAGCTGGAAGGGGACACCATCTTTGCGGGAAAGTTTAGCCATGAGCGAGACTCCAGAATGGTCTGTTGTCTTCCCAGCACCAGGGACAGAGATGTCTCAGATCGGATACAGAACAGTCAGAAAGGGGAGACGAAATAGCTGGAGGTCGCAGCTCATGGTGTCCCAGGATAAAAGGAGGGATGAGCCGAACAAAGTGAATTTAGGTTATTAGGCAGAAGGTTAAAAAGCAGAACCTCCAGGGAGGGTAGGACTAAGGTTCCTAACTATCCCGTATTAGCCAGGACATCCTGTATTTTGGGCTAAATTGGTTTGTCCCGTACGGGACTGCCCTTGTCCAGTATTTGACTGCTACTACTTGGATGGAGGGGACTGTCGGGTCGGAACGCTGCCCTGCCTCACCCATCCCGACGTAGTGCAGCAGCAGCACGCCTCGCCCGTGACCCTGTCGGTCGGCAGCCCGGCCTGCTGATGGACTTTGCACACAACGTCGCCCGGCCCGGGCCAAAACTCCTCAGCTGGCCCACCGGCTGGGCTTTGCGTGCAGTCCAGCACCCGAGCCAACTGATCATTCACCCAGCCACGGCCGAGTCGGTCAACGAATTGCCGTCGGGAATTTGTCCCGTATTTTGACCTTTTGTCCCTTATTTGGGAGTGAGAATGTTGGTAACCCTGAATAGGACAGATGATTGCGAGGCTGTCGAACTGGTGTGACAGAGGGTTTTAGGTACTTGGGTTTTTTGGGATCAATTCTGGGGCTCACCTCCAACAGCAGCAGGAGCAGGCAAATGATCGCCGAACTTGGCCTGGGGCTCGCGGCTGTTGTGGATCCGGATCCGCCCCCACTTCTACTCCCAAAGCGGAGCCAAGACGATTGAAGATAGACACAAAATACTGGAGTAACTCAGCAGGACTGGCAGCATCTCTGGAGAGAAGCAATGGATGACGTTTCAGGTCAAGACCCTTCTTTCAGACTGAAGACTCAACCCGAGACAACATCCATTCCTTCTCTCCAGAGATGCTGCTGGTCCCGCTGAGTTACTCCAGCATTTTGTGTCTATCTTCAAATGATGTCACGCGCTTCAGACGGCTGTGCGGACGCATGATGACACGCACGACGCTCGTGGGACCGTCGCGCGTCAGTCACTACCGGCGTGTCGCGTAAGTGGCGGCCCTAGTGGGACAGGCCCTTAAGATTAGAGCATGGATCAGCACTTTAAATTAGGAAGACTAAACGAGAACTTACCAGTTTGAAGTTTGATCTTTAATTTATGAGGGGTTACGATGAGGGATTACGTGCCCGCCAGCCCGCATGCGCATCAACCTTCAAAGTAGCGGTGTGAAATCACAGAAAAGAGTTGCTGAACTGATTATAGGGAGATTCGAGAAACTAGAACACCACATGACCTTTATGAGAGAGGGTTGGGAGTGGAGGGCACGTAATCCCTCATCGTAACTCCTCATAAAATAAAGATCAAACTTCAAACTGGTAAGTTCTCATTTAAACTTCCTATTTTACTTCAGAGTACCGTGAGACAGGTGTTTTTAGGGTCTGCAAATCAATAAATTGATTCTATTATGCAGAGGGTGGGCTTCCCGAGTCACGGGATGAACCAGCAAATTTCTGTGTTTTAGAAATAACCATATAAGGTTCTATTATCATTCCCAACATCAGCGGGAAGTATGGCTGCGTTGGCCAGTCAGGCACTATCAAAGTCCGATACCATCCACAGATCTGTCAAATGCCTTGATGCCTGAAGCCAGTAATTTTAAAATTCTTTGGAGTTCCATTTCTTGGGCATTAATGTCCCCTCCAATGTATCCCCAGATAGAGCTGTTCACTGCCGGCACTTTCAGGGATGCACAATTTATAGGTGTATGGTACTTTGTAGTTGTTTCCCTCATCACCTGTTCCTGCAATTGGTGCGACGTGAGGTAGTTTATGCTGGCTGCTAGCTCTTTCTGCAGCGGCTCCCCTGTTTGTGAGGGTATCGCGAACCTTGATGCCATGGCAGGCAATTCCTGAACCTCACGCATGTCGTGCATCCCAGTATGTTCCCCAGACATACCTCCGAATTCGGAGTCAGTCCAATACTGACCCCGTACGCTCCCCTCCTCAGAGTGGGAGACATTATGCAGCCCTGGACCAGGCGCTGCCGCAGGCCCCCGAGGGGACCTGTGCGGATATGTTTCCATTTCACAGAGCATATCATGATGGAGCATCCTTTCCATAAAGACATTACCCATGACTGTAGGAGGCGACTCCTCCTGGGCTGACTCGTCTGAGTAAACAGGCCTATCAGACTTCTTTTTGGCTTTACCCCCTTTCGGGGTTGCCAAGGTGCTTTGGCCCAGCACCAGTCTGAAGTCGCTGACCGCACTGTCAGCGACTCGGACAGCGAAACTGATGGCCGCCGGCTACCCGCACTCCCGCGGTCCTCCGTAGCCGGTTCCCCCGCGACCCGTCTGGGTTTTGCCCTGAATTTCCCTTTTATCCACAGCAATTGGGAATCTGTAAATAGAAAATTCCCAACAAAACCCAACCTCAGACTAAGTTTAAAACTTACCTGCAGGCTTTTGAAACTTACCGCTGGAGGAGCGATGCTCCTCCCAGTCAGTCATGCGCCATGCGTTAAAACGTATATTGACGCACATGCGGGCTGGCGGGCTTCTTCACGTAGTCACTCACGTGACCCCAAAGTAAATAGACTCCAAAGTAAAATATGTTTCTAGAGAAACAAGGTTAAGTGAATGGAAGGACTAGCAGCTAAATATTCTGAGGAATAACGGTTTTAATGATGAATTGGGGGAAATTCAAAAGAGGAGTGAGAGTTCCACTTATTACTGATTTAGGAGAACATCATCACAATCTTTAGAGAGGATATTCTGGAGGAAACACGGTTGTTTACACCTGGACCTGACAGTTTTAAAGAGTAGGAATCCCTCATTGCACCTGTATTTCTTAAGTTAATAAGTGATAGCAGCAGAATTAGGCCATTTGGCCCATCGTCTACTCCGCCATTCAATCACGGCGGATTTACCTTCCCTTAACCCCATTCTCCTGCCTTCTCTCCATAACCCATGACGCCCATACTAATCAAGAGAAGTAAGATTAAATGAGAACTTACCAGTTTGAAGTTTGATCTTTATTTTATGAGGAGTTACGTTGGTGATTACATGAAGAACCCCGCCAGTTCGCATGCACTTCAAATCTTCAAAGCAGCGGTATGCAATCAAAGATGACAATAATCGAAGTTAACATAGTAAGATCAGCAACTTGAGAACTACCAGATGACCTTTGTGAGAGAGGGTTGGGCATGGAGGGCACGTAATGACCAACGTAACGCCCCATAAAATAAAGATCAAACTTCAAACTGGTAAGTTCTCGTTTAATCTTACTATTTTACTTCGGAGTCACGTGGGTGATTCCGTGAAGGGTTCAAAGCCCTGTGATTCCATGCCACAGATTCAAATCCCGGCGTCTTACTGCATCGATTGACTCACGATGAGTGAATAATCAAAAACGCATTAACCATGACATTGATTCAAATGTATTAATGGTTTACGTCAATAGAGAAATCAATAGCAACCCCTGTATCTTGGGGGAGGCTAAAATGGACGCAAACCAGAGTGGGCAAATAGCCCGGGTCAGTAACCGGCCTATGGTAAAAATATTTTAAAAATCAATTTAGTTGACCATTCTACGGTCGCAAGGATAAGGTCAATGGGAAAATCCATTGCCCTGGCCACTGACGTTGATGCCGCCCTGGTGGAATGAGATGTAAAATTGTCAATAATAAACTAGAATCTGCTGCAGCCACCTTGAAATAGTCTGAACCGACCTTTCCTTGTGTGGTTGTTTGTTGCTAAATAAACAATGCTGATTCCACACCTCTTAGGATTCTGGTGGCCTTGATAAAATATAGCAAGCCTGCCCTCATACATAGACGTGAGTCCATGGGGTATGCCGAATATGATCTTAAATCCTGCCACGCCTGGTCTGCTCTGCTTGTAGATCAGAATGTAAAATGTAATGGTACCTACACCCAATTCCATCCTGTCTAGCCGCAGCATTTGTAATGTTTGCCCTCGTTGTGCTGATACTAGTGTCATGACTAAGGATGTAGCTGGAACCCCCTGGTGAAGTATTGTTAACTCATTTTTAATATCCAAACTGCATATACTTGTAGTGGAAGAACTTGTGTCAAGATCTCTTTTACAACTCGATATTCGGGCTGAACCCAACAGAGTGGTTCCCGTTTGCTGCAGCTGTAGTGGCTCTATAACTGAATTGTTGTCAAAGACCATTTAAGAATGAAATGGAAGATGTCAATAATCTGTACCATATTAAATGTAACATTAACATTAAACAAACCGCTTCTGATCCCCTCAATAGGAAATGTACTGCTTTTTTGGTGCTATCCCTGCATTCTGCAATGAGCGCATCCATAGATTGATGTGGCGTAACCTGAGCCGTAAGGCAGTCCATTCAGAATGTGTAAGTCAATAATTGTTTTATTATGCAGAGGCCGGTTTCCTGAACCACGGTTTGAACCAGCAAAGTTTTTGTTTTTTAGAATAACCGTATACGGTTGTATTATTATGCCTGACGAAAGCAGGCAGCATGGCTGCTTAGCCAGTCAGACAGTACAGAAACCTAAAGCGAGGTCTTGCTGACTTATTTCAAGACCCGACTAATGAGGCAAAATCGAGGAAGACACAAAAGAACATTCCTCCTTTTTGTAGCAAGAATGTATTTCTCCGCACTGTTCTGCCACATATTTTTGCAATCAGTGAATAAACATGAAACCAACATCTTGATATTCGATGTACCATTGAACCATACTTTCATAATACTTTGTGATTCAAAACCTATTCTGTGTTGTCATCGATCTGAACTGGATGATACACAGTGGCAAAGGAGATTAGGTAACTATTACAGGATACTGTTACTTGATTGCCATGTGACTAACATATGCCACCACCATAGTGTAGCAAATTGAAGGTGAGCATGTAGATTATGTATATTCGCTCAATAGCCCTTTACCCATGGGGTGCATCTAGTGTATATATTTAGTTGATACCAACAACTGAAGAATTGGCAACTCATGCAAATCTCCTCCACCTCCAACGAGAGATGATATTCACAACTTCCCACCTTAGAGCTCTCAGCATCAGTTTGTAAATAACTGAAATTCGACTGACCAAACTACTGGAGCAATGTTGAAATACTGTTTGTTCATCATTGTGACTTGGGTAGCTTCAGCTGGCAATAGCATAAGGTTGTTAACAATGATCTACATGTCTTTTGAGAGGTCGCTACTTTGCACGATCTCAGTTCCCCGACATGCACAGCTGAAGCACAGCTACTATATGGCCAATTACTCTTGACGAATAGAAATCAGTTTTCTAACAGGTTGCTATTAACTCCAATCTCTTGCCACAGGGTGGAGTCATAGGCTAATTAATAGCTAAAGGTAAATCCCAATGACCAATAAATAGTTTATCCCATTTCGCAATGTTTTACTGTTATTAGTACAGTTATCATTGCCTTTTGATAACCTCTGTAATGGGAACTGCATGAAATGGATCTTTGAGACCCTTATGAATCCGTTGTTAGTCAGTAAAGAAGTTTCCTATTGGGAACGTTCATATGCGAGTTAACTGACACTCTCCATTTTTCATAATGAACAGGCCACACGTGCCATAATTCCATGGGTGCTTTGCACGATAACTCTGGCCCGATTTCCGAGCCTGTCTTAAAAGACAATCCTGGCCACAATCCCAAACTTGCTTGGAATGCTAGTATTGTGCCTCTAAGCAGATGCTTTTATCCTTTGTGTGTTGTACAAACAAGTGTAAATATTACAACTTGTGAGTGGTCCACTTACCCATGTTTCGGAAGTGCCAGACCCACCTTGTTGAATAGGACTGGTAGGGTGTGTGGAACGTCTGCCCAGCTGTCATGCTGCCACCAGCTTCAGTGAACCGCTTACTGCCATGAGAGCCTGAGGTGCATTCTGAAACGATGAACCATTGCCCGCCATTGGCTTTGATTGATCCATCAGTCAGGTTTTTCCCTGTTGAATAGGCCTTACCTGATTAGAAGATTTGGCAGCTGGCTCTCATATCCCCCTGTTGGTGCTGTTCAATGCCGGCACGCATGTGCTCCAGTATGTTCCACCAACATCTTTAGAACCTGGAGTCAGTTACATCTGACCTTTCGCACTCCCCTCCTCAGAGAGGGCGATTCGTAGGCGGCCCAAAACAGGCGCTGCCGCAGGCCGCAGGATACCTGCGCTGATACGGCCCCATTGGACCTGTACCAGGATGGAACATTCTGTTGGGATGGCAACTTTGTTGTCAGGAAAGGGTACCTCTGACACGTGCCCTTCATCCCTTGGCGTATGCTCCACGGCCATATCCTGAGACTCGGCGTCAGCAGGATACTGACCCGGCATGCTCTCCTCCTCCAAAAGGGAGACCCTGAGCAGCCCTGTCCCAGGCGCTGCCGGCACAGCCTCTCGTACAGGCCAGCGCTTTCACACATGAAGCAGCCCTGTCCCAGGCGCTGCTGGCACCGCCTGTCCCATAGGCCCGCGCTATTACAGATCGGGTGTAGTCTTGCTAATTTAATTTTCTAGTGTGGAGCTTCACCTGTGAAGGGTTAAAATTACAACAGCATGCATGCAAAAATACCCTTATTACCAGAGAGGAACCCTTGCAGCCCAACTCACCCGAGTCCAATAGGGCTGAACGAGTTCTCTCCTCCTCCAATTTCCCCCATGCCTGAGAACCACGGTGTCTGCGAGCCGCTGACCGCACTGTCAGCGACTCTGGCGTTTATACCACGTTCCGACTCGATTTGCCTCTCCACGGGCATCGCAGCAGGCTGGAAGCCACTGACTGCCTTGTCAGCGGCTGGCTATCGCGAAACCCGATCTTCACCGGCTATCCGCTTCCGCGGTCAAAACCGGGGTTTCACCACAGCCCATAGCCGGCTCACTCGCCGGACTCCACAATAAATCTAGCAGGAAACATCTGTGAAGAGAAGCTCCTGCTCCTTCTAGGTATGAACTTACCGCCGGCAGGAGCGATGCCCTGCCAGTCCGGTGCTTCGCCAATGCGAACAACGATATGACGAGCATGTGAACTGGCGGGGTTCTTCACAGAATCACTCACGTGACTCCGAAATAAAATCTATCTATATCTGCCTTAAAAAATGCCCATTGAATTGACCTCCACAGCCTTCTGTGGCAATTAACTCCACAGATTTACCAACTTCTGACTAAATAAATTCCTCCTCATCTCTTTCTCAAAAGGAGCATTCTTATATTCTGATGCTATGGCCTCTGGTCCTAGACTCTCCCACCAGTGGAAACGTCCTCTCCACATCCACTCTACCCAGACCTTTCACTATTTGGTAAGTTTTAATTAGGTTTGTAGGCCCTGAAGAAGGGTCTCGACCCGAAACGTCGCCTATCTCCTTCGCTCCTTAGATGCTGCTGCACCCGCTGAGTTTCTCCAGCTTTTTGTGTAACCCTCGATTCTGTAGCATCTGCAGTTCCTTCTTTAACAGGTTTGTAGGTTAATTGGCTTGATAAATGCAAAGAATGGCCCGTATAAAATTGCCCAACTTCCAGTATAGTCACTGGTCGACTCTTCAGAAGGTACAAGCCCCTCCAACCCCCCAGTCCCATCCTTCTAAACTCTAGCGAGAAGATACCCAGTGCCGTCAAACGCTCATCGCATGTTAATCCAAATGACGTGGAGATGAGTGATCGGGCCAAGCCTGGTTCACACTAAGCTCAAGTTCCAAATCTGTTCACAAGAAATGATATGTGGACCGTTCCATTCACCAGTGCAGCCGCAATAGAAACCGTGCGCGGATGCAACTGATCCATTGATGCCAGGAAATAAACTGTGTTGCAACATATCAACAAACCACTCCTTACTTGATTCCTTACTTGACACATTCATGAGACTCTGGGCCATATTTATCGCTTCATACTAAAGTTGTTATCTCTTAAGGCAAAGAAATATGTTACTGTTGGGATTTTTTGGAAGTTGATCATCATTTAAGAGTTCCTATTAAAAAAAATTATAGCTTTAATTGCACTTACAAGAACATACAACACACTGAACAATTCAGATTTTCCTTTTTTTATCTCCTTACTACGCATTTAAATGTGTCTATATTTTATCATGCTAAGCTTGTTATTGCATTATAACTTTGCCTCACTGAAAGCTATTACAATTTAGCATTAAATAACAATATTAAATTTGGACACATTAAAGATTGGGGCATTTGAATTCTCCTGATAGGCTTTTGAAATGATGGATCTACCATTAAGATTGCAGATGGATTGTTACAGTTCCAGTAGTTACTGCTCAGGTTCGTAAGTTCATAAGTGATAGGAGCAGAATTAGGCCATTCAGCCCATCGGTTCTACTCTGCCACTCAATCATGGCTGATCTATCTCTTCCTCCGAACCCCTTTCTCCTGCCTTCTCCCCATAAACCCTGGCGCCCATACTAATCAAGAATCTGGCAATCTCTGCCTTAAAAATATCCATTAACTTGGCCATCACAGCCTTCACGCACCCTCTGACTAAAATAAAATTCCCCCTCATTTCCTTTCTAAAGGAACGTCCTTTTATTTTAAGGCTGTGTCCTTTGATCCTAGATTCTCCTACTAGTGGAAACATTCTCTCTGCATCCACTCTATCGAGGTCTTTTACTATTCTGTAAGTTTCAATGAGGTACCCCCTCATCCTTCTAATCTCCAGCGAGTGCAGGCCCAGGGCTGTCAAACGTTCTTCGTACATTAACCCAATCATCCCTGGAATCATTCTTGTAAACCTCCTCTGGACCCTCTCCAATGTCAGCATACAGTGTTCTTACTCAGATATGAGGTCTAAAACAGATCACTATACTCCAAATGCAGTCTGACCAGTGCCTTTAAAAAAATCAGTACTACATCCAACAAGGACGAGAAACCTTAAGCTGAATTCATTAAGAGAAGGCATTTTCCGCCTCACTGTTGTGCAATGCTTAATACATTCTGTTTATATACTAATACATACAGGTGATGGCACTGTCAAATGATAATGAGATCAGTAGCAGAATCTGCTCTGTGCAATAGTACATGTTCTTGCCTTCAAGAGTTCAAAATATCATGCAATACCATATCTCTGTTTATAATAGAAATAAGTCACTTTTCAACGTCAGAGATAAATGAAGTACTATCTTCAACTAACAATTGATAACCATCAATGAAATACAGGCTCTTATGTCAGTTCCACTGTGCCAGCAATATTCCGTACAGTTCAACCTGTAAATGCATCTTCCAAACTGTTGCACTGACAACGTTGGATATCTGAGCGACAGAACGGGAAACAAGCTACACTTAATCACATTAATCCCGCGTGATTTAGAGTCACAGAGTGATACAGCACGGAGACAGGCCCTTCATCCCATCTTGTCCATGCTGACCATGATGTCCCATCTAAGCTAGTCCCATTTATCTGCCTTTGGCCCAAATCACTCTAAACATTTTCTCCATCTCTGGAGTTCCGGTAGGGACCAGAAGAAACGGTCAGCGTCGGAAGAAGGGTCCCGACCCGATAAGTCACCCATCCTTTTCCTCCAGGGATGTTGCTGATCCAATGAGTTTAGTTTAGTTTTAGTTTAGTTTAGAGATACAGCGCGGAAACAGGCCCTTCAACCCACCGGGTCCGCACTGACCAGGGATCCCCGCACATTAACACTATCCTACAACCATTAGGGACAATTTTTACATTTACCAAGCCAATAAACCTACAAACCTGCACGTCTTTGGAGTGTTGGAGGAATCCGAAGATCTTGGAGGAAACCCACGCAGGTCACGGGGAGAACGTACAAACTCCGTACAGACAGCACCCATTGTAGGGATCAAACCCGGGTCTCCGGCGCTGCATTCGCTGTAAGGCAGCAACTCTACCGCTGCTCGAGCACTTTGTGTCTATCTTGTTTTGGTAAGGTTTGTTCAACCAAAGTCCTGCACTTTCCCTTCAATGACTCTAACTAGATTACTCAACGTTATCTTTGGTCCGTCTTTTTTTTACCTTCCACTTGCATTATCCAGAAAGGGTTATGAGGCAGTTTTCCAAAATTATATCTTGGCTTGATGTCGGATACCAAGTCCGCAGTTAAATGAATCACCTCCTTCATGCCTCCAACACTGAGTTGGACCATTCTAGTAATTAATCCCTTCTTCTTCTTCTTTCGTGTGGCGGGCACAGCCTAAAGTTGTTGGACAACTTGTTCTATTTGATCTCCCGTTTGTGCACGTCTAGTTGATTGCATTAGTCGAAACAGGGCGGACCACGTGAAGGTTGCAATCTTCCACCCCTATTAATCCCTTGAGTTGAGCGGATGGAATTGTGTGACCAATATCAGGAAAGACACACAATGCTGGAGTAACTCAGCGGGTCAAGCAGCATCTCTGGAGGATAGACACAAAATGCCGGAGTAACTCAGCGGGACAGGCAGCTTCTCTGGTTAAAATGAATGGGTGACCTTTCGGGTCATCCATTCCTTTTAACCAGAGAAGTTGCCTGTAGAATGTAGCAGTCTGAAGAAGGGTCTCGAACCGAAACATCACCCATTCCTTATATCCAAAGAAGCTGCTTGTCTGTTGAGTTACTCCAGCATTCTGTATCTATCTTCAATAACAGGAGCAGTTGGTTACTGGAAGCTTTGTTATGATTTAATAACACTGTCGTCTCCCAATTGGCACATTTCATATAAATGGACAATCCTTGTTAATGATGGTTTCTCGAACTTCATGTAGCCCCATCATTCCCTCTCTCTCTATCCCACCCCCACCCAAGTCACAACAGCTTCTTGTTTTCACCCGGCAAACAGCCAACAAAGGCCTGCTTCCTTTATCATTGTTACTTTTTTTGCATATCTTTCATTCATTGTTCTTTATCTCTCTACATCATCATCTATATCTCTCATTTGTGGACTACAGCTCTGCTTTTAATACTCTCCTTCCCCACAAACTGGTGGACAAACTGGGGGACTTGGGACTTCCACACTCCACCTGCATGTGGATAAATAGCTTCCTGTCGGGCCGCAGCCAGAGAGTCAGAATGGGCCATCACACATCCACGACCCTCAGCCTCAGTACCGGCTCTCCACAGGGCTGCATGCTGAGCCCCCTGCTCTACACCATCTACATACATGACTGTACCTCCGCCCATCACAGCAACACCATTGTCAAATTTGCAGATGACACTACGGTGGTGGGGCTCATCTCCGGGGGGGGACGAGTACGCCTATCGGGATGAGGTGGAGCAGCTGACAGTGTGGTGTGGAGAAAATAACCTGCTCCTGAACACCTTAAAGACCAAGGAGATAATAATAGACTTCAGGAAGAACAAAACAGAACTGGTACCACTAATCATCAGAGGGGACTGTGTGGAGAGGGTGGCGGATTTCCGCTTCCTGGGAATCCATATTGAGGAGGACTTGACGTGGAGCGTGAACACCTCTGCGCTGCTGAAAAAGGTCCAGCAGAGACTGCACTTCCTGAGGGTGCTCAGGAAGAATAACAACACACAGAGACTGCTGCTGTCCTCTTATCGGTGCTCCATTGGGAGCATCCTAACATACTGTGTATGCGTGTGGTACACCAGCTGCACAGCGGCTCAGAGGAAAGCGCTCCAGAGGGCCATTGACAATGCCCAGAGGATTGTCGGCTGCCCTCTCCTTACCTTGGAAGACTTACACAGTTCCCACTGCATCAAAAAATCCCAGAATATTATAAAGGACATTTCCCACCCCGGACACTCCCTGTTTGAACTGTTGCCGTCAGGCAGACGGAACAGATCTACAAGGACAAGGACAAACAGATTTAAAAACAGTTTTTACCCCACTGCTATAAAGGCACTAAATGTAGCCGCCAAGGAACGCGGGGACTAAGGGACTGTGGTTGGTACACTGTGAAATTGACAGAAGGATGTAGGGTTGGGTGTTTATGCGTGCCATTTTCATATTTCATAATTATTTTAGTTGTTTATCTTTTTTAATATTTTACCTTGTATGTATCGTTAGCTTTTATGGTTTGAATGTTGCACTGACTGGTTGACATTTTAAATTTTGTTGTACATGGTTCATGTTACAATGACAATAAAGAAACTATTCTATTCTATTTACTTTACCCCTAACCAGTCTGAAGAAGGATTTTGACCCAAAACATCGCCCATTCCTTCTCTCCAGAGATGCCGATTGTCCCGCTGAGTTACTCCAGCTTTTTGTATCTATCTTCGGACAATACTTCTGTTTACCCCAGATGTAAACAAGACTATAATGCTTTCCGAGTCTGAACAAGTGTTACCGATTCCCAAATTCAGTTACATAAGGAAACGATCAAGTAATAAAAAGGAGGAATTGAAAGCATTCCAAAAGTTTAATGGGTGTATAATGGCCCAATGCCAAAATTGTACAGTTAAATAATCAGATATCGGTAGCTATGCAGGGAATCAGTGAGATTACACAACAGAATCCAGATGCTACAGTTTCCTCCTACACTCCAAAGACGTACAGGTTTGTAGGTTAATTGGTTTCTGTTAATTGTAAATGAGTCCCCAGTGTGTCGGATAGTGCTAGTGTATGCGGGGATCGCTGGTCAGAGTGAACTCGGTGGGTTGGAAGGGCCCATTTCCACGCTGTATCTCCAAAGTCTGAAGTCTAAAGAATTCAGTACGTGTCTTTTTTCTTTCCTAGGTTATTAATTTTTTTTTTCAAATATTGCGTGGTTTAATAAATAAAAATAACATCTGTTCAAAAATATAATTTTTGAAAAGAAAACATCTTTGAGCCCTGTGCTTTATTATAAAAAATGTGCAGAGTTTGTGTATTTGTATCGGTTGGCATGGCAGATGGTTTGTTTGGGTGATTCATCACATCGGTTTCTGTAGGGAAAGTTCCAAATGTTTTTTTCCTCTTCTTTGTGCTAAATTCAGAAAATAATGCAACTTTAAAAAAAACTCTTTGTATGAATGAAGTTCAAAACCAGTCTAGGAATACATTGACCAAGCAATCTCTTCAAAGGCAAGAGGAATTAAAACACAGTGACATCAATCTTAGTGTGCAAAAATTTTAATTGGTCGCATCTTTATTTAAATAAAATATTTCTGCTGATGCAGAAAAACCTGCCAGCTTTATTGATTTCCTTTTGAAAAGCTTTTCTGCCATCCTTATCCTATCCAACTAATGTGTGACTCTGAAATGGTGACTCTATTAGATCAATCTACGGTTGAGAAAGAAATCATGTAAGTAAGCAGGGCAGCACGGTGGCACAGCAGTAGTGCCACTGCCTTACAGCGCCAGGGACCTGGATTCCATCCTGACTGCGGGTGCTTGTTTGTACAGAGTTTGTAAGTTCTCCCCATGCCCTGCATGGGTTATCTCCGAGATCTTTGGTTTCCTGCCACACTCCAAAGGCGTACAGGTTTGTAGGTTAATTGGTTTGTTGTAAAGGTAAATTGTCCCTAGGGTGTGTAGGATAGAATTAAGTGTAGGAAAGAACTCCAGATGCTGGTTTAAATCGAAGGTAGGCACAAAATGCTGGAGTAACTCAGCGGGACAGGCAGCATCCATGGGGAGAAGGTAGAGTGACGTTTCGGGTCGAGACCCTTCTTCAGACTGATAGCATTAATATGCGGGGTTTACTGGTCGGTATAGACTCGGTGGGCCAAAGGGCCGGTTTGTGCGTTGTATCTCTAAACTAAACTTAACTTAACTAAACTAAGCCAAAACAGATCATCAGATGTGAATATGAAAAAGATGCACAATTCAGAATAGACCTTGCATTTTGGGAAGAGATGACACAAAGCGCTGGAGTAACTCAGCGGTGCAGGTGGCATCTCTGGAGTACATAGACAGACAATGTTTCAAGTTGGGACCCTGGGGACTCAATTTTTTTTCGCACATGTCTACATTTGGGGAGCAGACATTGAGCCAACCAAGCAAGAGGTTGGCACGGCCAGACTTCAAATCACGCCATTCAGTCAATGTCCCGCCATCAGCTCCGTTACGGAGACACAAGAAACTGCAGATGCTGGAACGTTGAACAAAACACAAAGTGCTGGAGGAACTCAAGAGGTCAGGCTGCATTTGGGGAGGAATGAACTCCATTATGTGCACCGCAGATGGATCCAGTTCAGTTCAGTTTAGTTTATTGTCACTGAGGTACAGTGAAAAGCTTTTGTAGCGTGCTATCCAGTCAGCGGAAAGACTTTACATCATTACAATCAAGCCACTTACAGTGCATCGAAGGTAGACAAAAGTGCTGGAGAAACTCAGCGGGTGCAGCAGCATCTATGGAGCAAAGGAAATAGGCAACATTTTGGGCTAAAACCTTTCTTCAGACCCTTCTACAGTGTATCAATACAAAATAAGGGAATAACGTTTAGTGCAAGGTAAAGCCAGGAAAGACCGATCAAGGATAGTCTGAGTGTCACCAGTGAGGTAGCTGGTAGTTCAGCACTGCCATCCGGTTGTGGTAAGGATGGTTCACTTGCCCAGCACATTGGTGCAGATTGAGGAAGAGCATTCCCTGGTGATCTCAACATTCACTCTCAGGCAAGGAAACTTGTCAGTGATCACCGCCTGCTGCTTCCGCTCAACAAATGATAACAACAGTACCACTACACACGTTCTATTCAACGTTATCACACTCCGGTCACTCCCTCCCCTCCTCTATCACATCAGGCAAGAGGTACAGGAGTGTGAAATCATAGTCTATCTATGTACTCCAGAGACCTCGCCTGCATCGCTGAGTTTCTCCACGACTTTGTGTGTTCTATTCCCAAAAAGCAAGGTCTCCTCTTCTCCGTGGATTGTCACCTTGTTGTGCTGGAGAAGCTTGTGTGGTCCTGAGATCCTGAGAGAGATGCCATCAGGAGCTACGCTCCTGATAGGGCCACCCATGGCGGTAAGGTCGAGGGGGAGGTCCCTGACAAAGAGCAATCCAACCAAGACCTCAACGGTGGAACAGGCGGAGGACGATGGCTGACTTTAGTGGAGTGTCACAACGGCTGGGAAGGCGGATGAAGGCTGCAGCAGAAAAGGGTCTCCGGTCATCATGGACTCCATGCCACCGGATCCTGACCCAGATTTGTCAAGGACCATGTGGTGGCTGTCTGTGCACCAGTCCCCCACGTTAATCAAAGACACGCACAGGCGTCCTCCCAAAAGTAGATAGTCATACTCGTTTCGAGTGACCGCCGATGACTTTTCATATTTTTTCTCTTTCTCATATTCACGTCTGATGGTCTGTTTTGGCTTTCTAAGGTTCAGGGACAGATTCTTCCCAGCTGTTATCAGGCAACTGAACCATCCTATCATTGACTAGAAAGAAATCCTGAACTACCATCTACCCCATTGGAGTCCTTTGGACTGTCTTTAGACAATAGACAATAAACATTAGGTGCAGGAGTAGGTCATCCGGCCCTTCGAGCCAGCACCACCATTCAATGTGATCATGGTTGATCATCCACAATCAGTACCCCGTTCCTGCCTTCTCCCCATATCGTCTGACTCCGCTATCTTTAAGAGCCTTATCAAGCTCTCTCTTGAAAGTATCCAGAGAATCGGCCTCCACCGGCCTCTGAGGCAGAGAATCCCACAGACTCACAACTCTCTGTGTGAAAATATGTTTTGTCATCTCCGTTCTAAATGCCTTACCCCTTATTCTTAAACTGTGGCCCCTGGTTCTGGACTCCCCCATTATCGGGAACATGTTTCCTGTCTCTAGCGTGTCCAAACCCTTAATGATCTTATTTGTTTCAATAAGATTCCCTCTCATCCTGCTAAATGCCAGTGTATACAAGCCCAGCCGCTCCATTCTCTCAGCATATGGGAATTAACCTTGTGAACCTACACTGCACTCCCTCAATAGCAAGAATGTCCTTCCTCAAATTAGGGGACCAAAACTGCACACAATACTCCAGGCGAGGTCTCACTAGGGCTCTGTACAACTGCTGAAGGACCTCTTTGCTCCTACACTCCTCTTGTTATGAAGGCCAACATGCCATTCGCTTTCTTCACTGCCTGCTGTACCTACATGCTTACTGTCATTGACTGATGAACAAGGACCCCCAGATGTACTTCCCCTTTTCCCAACTTGACTGACTCCACTGGTTTTTATCTTGCACTAAACGATATTCCCGCTATCTTTCACCTGTAAACCTGTAAACAGTGCATGGCTTGATTGTAATTATGTACAGTTTTTCCGCTGACTGGATAGCATGCAACAAAAAAGCTTTTCGCTGAACCACGATACACCTGACAATAAACTAAACTAAACGTCTGGCACAAACACAGATTGCTCTCTCCTGTCTTCTTTGTCTATCACAGACTGACTGACATGACACTGCTTTGAAGAGTATTCTACGAATAGGGTCTGTTGGTAAGAGTGATTCACCAATTCATTCTCACTGTCAAGTTGTCATAAGATCATCATAATTGATAGGAATAGAATTAGGTCATTCGGCCCATCAAGTCTGCTCCGCCATTCAATCATGGCTGATCTATCTCTCCCTCCTAACCCCATTCTCCTGCCTTCTCCCCATAACCTCTGACACCTGTACTAACTAAGAAGCTATCTATCTCTGCCTTAAAAATATCCACTAACTTTGTCTCCCTCCACAGCTTTCTGTGGCAAAGAATTCCAGATTGACCACCCTCTGACTGAATAAATTCCACCTCATCTCCTTCGTAAATGAACGTCCTTTAATTCTATGGCCTCTAGTCCTCGACTCTTCCACTAATGGAAACATCCTCTCCACATCTACTCCATGATGGTACTGGATGGTGTGGCCATTAAACTCATTATTCACACGGAGGGTGGTCTCCTTGCAGTGGGTGCATGACAGACCACCGTGCTTAATGAGGCCTAACAACTGCAATGTATTGATCTAGGACGTACTATGCACTGTCAGCGGCAACAGAACGATTTCAGACTTTAGACTTTTCAGAGACACAGATGGGAAATAGGGCCTTTGGCCCACCGACTCCACGCTGACCACCAATCACCTCGTACACTAGCACCATCCTGCACACACTGAGGACAATTTTACCGAAACCAAGTAGCCTACAAACTTCTATGCTTCTGGAGTGCGGGAGGAAGCCAGAGCACCCATAGAAAACCCATGCAGTTTCAGGTAGAACGTACAAACTCTGTACAGAGAACACCCATAGTCAGGATGAAACCTGGGTCCCTAGCGCTGTAAGGATGCAACTCTACTGCTGCGCCACTGTGCTGCCCCTTAGTTTGTACACCCTGGTATCCCCTGGTCTTCCATTACAATAAATAGACACAACATGCCGGAGTAACTCAGTGGGACAGGCAGCATCCCTGGAGAGAAGGAATGCGCGACGTTTCGGGTCAAGACCCTTCTTCCATTACCATCGGCCCTCGTCCAATAAAGAATAATGAATCAGGAACAAGTCAAAGTGAAGTCAGTGGAAACCAGTGAAAAGTTGCATGCAATTCCGTTAAATAGAATTTGGATGATCTGTGACTTAAATCATATTGGCCCCAACAAGGGCTAAGAGCTCCTCAGAGCAGCGTGCCAGGATCCTCTTGTTATGAAGGCCAACATGCCATTTGCTTTCTTCACTGCCTGCTGTACCTGCATGCTTACTGTCATTGACTGATGAACAAGGACCCCCAGATGTACTTCCCCTTTTCCCAACTTGACTGACTCCACTGGTCTTTATCTTGCACTAAACGTTATTCCCGCTATCCTGCGCCTGTAAACAGTGCATGGCTTGATTGTAATTATGTACAGTTTTTCCGCTGACTGGATAGCATGCAACAAAAAAGCTATGATCCTTTACGGTGATACACTGATGCAGTGGTAGAGCTGCGATCTCACAGCAGGAGAGACTTGGGTTCGACCATGGTCACAAGTGCTGCCTGTGTAGAGTTTGCACGTTCTCCCTGTGACGGCGTTAATTTTTCTTCCAGGTGAACTGGTTTTCACCCACATCCCAAAGATGTGCAGGTACGTAGAGTAATGGGCTTCTGTAAATTGTCCCTACTGTGTAGGATAGAACTAGTGTACGGGGTGATTGTCCCAAAGACGTGCTGGTTTGTAGGTTAATCAGCCTTTGTAAGTGCAGCAAGTGGATGCAAAAGTGGGATCATAGTAAGATTAAATGATAACTTACCAGTTCGAAGTTTGATCTTTATTTTATGAGGAGTTACGATGAGGGATTACGTGAAGAACCCGCCAGCCCGCATGCATGTCAATCTTCAAAGCCGCGGTGTGCAATCACAGATAACAGTCGTTGAACTGAATATAGTAAGATTCGAGAAACTAGAACTACCAGCTGACCTTTATGAGAGAGGGTTGGGAGTGGAGGGCAAGTAATCCCTCATCGTAACTCCTCATAAAATAAAGATCAAACTTCAAACCGGTAAGTTCTCATTTAATCTTACTATTTTACTTCGGAGTCACGTGAGTGACTACGTGAAGATTTCAAAGCTCTGTAATTTCATGCCGTGGAAACGAGTCCATGAGTCACACACTGCATTAATTGACCAGGGATGAGTGAAATTTAATAAAGCTCGACATAGATTCAAACATGCTGATGCTTTTTAATGATGAAATGATAATTATAGTAATCCCACTCATCCAGGAGGAATTAAAAGATAGAACCTAAAAATAGTGTTGGCAAATACCCCCGGTCTGGGTTTGTTATAACATATTTGGAAATTCGCTTGTTTGACTATCCTGCAGCCGCTAGGATGAGGTCCAGCGAAACATCCATAACGCTTGCTGCTGATGTTGTTGCAGCCATGGTGGAGTGAGATTTGAAAACATCAGTGTTCACTCCTACACAAGCCAAAACTTGTTGAATCACCTGGGGATGGTCTATACTGAAACTATACTATACTAGATGGTCTATACTATAATGACTGTATAGATGTGTGACCACACAACCATGTATGCCATGAAACTAGTTTGAGACCTGACGCCCCAGGTCCACTCTGCAAGACTAAGTCATGAACATAAGTATCATATTATTTGTAGCTGTAACTATCCTGTCCAGTCGTAGCTTATGCAACGACTGGACCCGTTGCGCTGAACCCAGCGCCATGAGGATAACCACATTGTAGGTGATTTAGACCGAGGACAGGAATGTAGCTGGAGCCCACCGGCGATGCTGCATCAGCAGGACATAACATCGCATGTCTCCGAGTACCTGGGCCGGGGGGAATTTGAGTTGCAGATATCCTTCATAACTCTGGATACCAGAGGTCGAGACGCGACAGCATGGTGGCCCGACCCCAGCAGGAAGTATGATGACAAGGCACTTCTAGCACAATTTATAGCACTATAACTCCATCTCTCATGAAATATAGCTGTGAGAGGAATACCAAGACATCTGTTATACGTACCGTGTCATACGATATATTGCACTGCAAACAGGAAACTTACATTCCTTGATATAGGAGATGTACTGTTTCTTGGTACTATCTCTTCAGGCCACATTACATCCACTGTACAACCTGACAGTCCGTACCCCAGCAAAGGTCTTCTCATAGTCTGCAACTCAACAATATTATTCTCTCATGCAGAGGATGGTTCTCCCCAGTCACGGGGTAAACCAGCAGATTTCTGCATTTGGGAACAGCCATAAAAGGCTCTGTTATCATTCGCAGTATGAGTGGACCCAATGGCTGTGTAGACCAGTCAGGCACTATCAAGCCTGAGGCGGAGTCTCGCTGGTTTTTGAGCAAGCACCAACTGATGAGGCAAAATGGAGGAAAGACATAACGAACATTCCTCCCCAGTTTAGCGAGAATGCATCCATTGCCCCTGCCCCTGAGAATGGCTGCCATGGCAGGTATTTTGCAACTGGTGACTGAGACTAGATCCAAACAATTCGATATTTGGTGTTCCATTAATCCACAATGTCATTAAATACTTTGTGATCCAACATCCATTCTGTGTTGTCATTGATTTACGTGATGATACACCAGTGCCAAATGAGGTTAGGTAAACTATCACAGGATATTAGCTTAATTGAACCCATGTGATTAATATATGCCACCACTGTAGTGTGTCAACTTGTAGGTGAGCATGCAGATATGCATATTCGCACAATAAGCCTTTAACCCATAGAATGCACCTAGTGATTTTAGGTAATTGATACCACATAACTGAGGGATTGGTAACTCATGCACATCCCTCCGCCTCTGTGACTAGAGATGGAATAGCAATTTCCCATCTTTGAGCACTAGCATCAGATTGTAACATAACTGAAGGTTAAATGACCAAAAGTACTGGAGCAATGCTGAATTCTGTCTGTCCACCATTGTGATTTTGGTGGCTTCAGCTGGTAATTGCATAGATCTGTTAACAATGACCTACATGGCACCTGAGAAGTTACTATTTTGCATGTTGTAAGTTCTGATAATGCAAAGGTCCAATTTGCACAGTGGAAACCCAGCTGCTAATTGCCAATTATACTTAATGAATAGAAGGATGCTTTATAACAACAAGGTTGTTACAGGCTTCAATTGTTTCCAATCTCTTGCCCCAGGGCGGAGTCACAGACAAATTAATAATTAAAGGTAAACTCCAATAATCAATAACGGTAGTTGGTATCAACTAAAAATTTAACTGGATAGATGACAAACCTCAAATTCTTAATTATAATTTGCAGCTGAAACAGCGTTTAGAATACCATCCAGATAAGCCCAAACAAGTGTTTTTGTGCTTTTGGCAGTCGAAGCACTGGTTTAATAATTTGGTAAATAACCTGGGAGCTGAAGTTAGCCCATTTTGCAACGCTTTAACTGTTATCGTTGTCCCATTCAAATGTCTCCAATGATCCCTGAGAATGGAAATCAGTTGTTTAACAGGAACAAGATTCCACATTCTGAAAAGTCTCTGTTGCACATACGAGTTAAATCAAAGATGAACCGACATCCTCCATTCACAATGAATAGGCCACACCTGCCATAATTCCGTGCCTACCTCGAACGACAACTTTGACCAAATTCCCGAGCCTGTCTCGGAAGGTAATTCTGGCCATAATACTGAGCCTGCCTCTGATCCTGCAAAAGCCAACTCCGGCCATATTTCCGAGCTTGTCTCGGAAGGCACCCCTGGCCGTCACCCTGAGCCTGCCTGGAAAGGCAACTCTGGTCCTAATTCCAAGCTATGCTCAGAACTCTTGTATACTGTGCAAAAATAAACCAATCACATGTTATCAATGAATCTGAATCTCATGTTATCATTGTCATTTGTACAGAAAACAAACGTAAATATTATCAACTTGTAAATGGTCCACATACCCCATGTTTTGGAAGAACTAGACCCACCTACCTCCATGGTTACCGGTGGTCTTATGGCAAGCCCAAGGGCCCCTGATGTGGGTTCTATTCCGGTCCTTGATTGAAGAGTAGGACTGGTAGGGTGTGCGGATACCATATTTCCTGAGACCGGCTTGGACCTTGGCCTGAAAGACCTCTGCCCAGCTTTCAAGCTGCCATCAGCTTCAGTTTCACAATTGCTTACTGCCAATGAAGCATGGGGTGTGTCGTCACCGAAACTATTTGCTTCCTCATCCAGGTATACCTGTTGGAATAAGCCTTACCTGAAGAGAAGCTTTGGCAGCTGGTTTATTTTCTCCAATGTCACTCCTGATAGCGTTGTTCACTGCCAGCCATGAGGGGAAGTCTGGCCCTTTCTGGGTTTTCTGCCCATGGCAGTAACCCTTTCGTTTGTGAGTATTTCCTTGAAGCCATATGCATGTGCTCCAGTATGTTCCACGGACATACGTCAAATTTGAAGTCAGTTACATACTGACCACTCGCACTCCCCTCCACAGAAAGGGAGATTCATAGGCAGCCCTGAGAACAGGTGCTGCGGCAAGCACCTGAGGATACCTGCACTGACATGGCCCCTCCTACGAACCTACCTCAGGATGTTTGCTCTGAGTCAGACTGAAACTGACACGGAATGCTCCCCTCCTCAGAGAGGGAGACATTGCGCAGCCCTGTAAAAAGATGCTGCTGCCACGGACTCCCGAGGAGACCCGTGCTGATAACTCCCCCCTTTGAAGTATATCATTGTGGAGCACCTCCCCATCAGGTGTTCCATGTGGGTTTAGAACGTTCAAAGACGTTACTCATTGAAGGAGGGGATCCTCTCCATCAGGAATCCTCCTGGCCTGACGCGTTTGAGTTAAAGGGCCTCTTCCTTACGTTCCCCTCCTCAGAGAGGGAGATATAATTTTGTAGCTACCCTCTAAGCGGGGTTGCCTAGGTGATCCTGGCCCGACCTGTTTCAATGAACGGGCCTCTTCCCTACGCTCCCTTCTGCAGAGAGGGAGATACAATTTTGTGGCTAACCCTCCAAACGGGGTTGCCTAGGTGCTACCAGCACCAGTCTGAAGCCGTTGGCTCCACCGCCAGTGACTCGAAAGCGAAGTCGACCGCCGCCCGCTACCCGCACTTCTGCGGTCTCAGTAGCGGGTTCCCCGCGGTCCGTGGACGGGATCCCCCAAGGTCATGACCGGGATTCCCTGCAGTCTGACTGGGATTCCCCGCGGTCCGCGAAGGTTTCCCCGCGGGCCGCCCGGAAATCGCCCACGAAATTCAGCAGGAAGACTCTGTAAACAAAGAATCCTGCAAAAGAAAACACAACCTGGGAATAAGTTTAAAACTTACCTTGCAGGTTTAAACTTACCGCTGACAGGAGCAGCTCGCCTGCCAGTCAGTCATCGATGCGCATGCGGGCTGGCGGGTTCTTCACGTAATCACTCACGCAACTCCGAAGTAAAACATAGAACTAGTGTGAATGGGTGATCGATGCACTGCATAGACATGGTGGGCCGAAGAGCCTGCTTCCATGCTGGATCTTTCACTCATTCATGGCATCATGAGAGGAATAGATCGGGTAGGTGCACAGAGTCTCTTGTCCAGAGTAGGTGAATCGAGGACCAGAGGACATAGGTTCAAGGTGAAGGGGAAGGAAAATATAATAGGAAACTGAGGGGTGACAGTTTCACACAAACAGTGGTGGGTGTATGGAACGAGCTGCCAGAGAAGATAGTTGAGGCAGGGACTCTTCCAACCTTTAAGAAACAGTTCGACAGGTACCACCAGGTGGCGCCAGCAACAGCTGCCTCGCCAACAATCTGCCTGTCCCTTCCGTTTTTGTTGTTTCATAGTATGTATTAAATGTATGTTTTGGTGTTCTTTAGCTTGTTTTATGTGGGTGGGGTTGAAGGAAACCTTTTTTAAAAATCTCTTACCTCGACGGAGATGCGATTTTTTTCTGTATCGTATCTCCGTCCGCACTGCGGCCTAACATCGTGGAGCTGGCGGCCTTTGCTGGAGACCGACTTCTGGAGCTCCAACCGTGGGAGCCTGTGGAATTTAACATTGTGGAGCTGGTGATCCCTGGTGAGAGACGGACTTCGGAAGCGCCAAGCCGCAGGAGCTTCAACCGCGCCAATCGCGGGATCTTCGACCGCCCCGACGCGGGAGCTTCGACTGCAGTGAGGAATGTGGGGAATCTGCTGTGGTGGATGTTTATGTTAACTTTTATGTGGTTGTGTGTCTTGTTCGGACCCTCTCCGTACACCTTGGGTAAAGGAAGCTTTTGGTGTCTACATGTTGCAGAAAATGTACCTGAACTCACTCAAGACCTTTCTGAGGCATCTGTGCTTGCTTTCCCAAGCAATATGGGGGAAATTATAATCACACGTTAAATGCTTCTACTGATCACTGCACTTATATATTCACAGCTTCTATCAGCAAGCTCAGATACAATTCTCACAGCTGTCTAAAAGATTTATATTTTTAATTCTACCTGTAAAGCTTTCAGTGCCAGTATAGCTATCATTATTCACTCTCTTTAAAGGAATCTCACTGTTAATCATTAAGGCTACTCTCTCTCTCTCTCCCTCTCTCTGTCCAGCCTCAATATGTTCTTAGATTTAAAGTTATCTTTTGTTGCTGTGATCTTTTAAGTGGTTCCTGTGTTGCAGATTCAAGAATGGTCTAGTACTGGCCAGGAGCCACATTCTAAAATAGGAAGCACAGGATCTGTAACAGTAGGACCCACTTTTCCCCACCTCTCCCTCAGCCCTCGGGCCCTGGCATTCCTTCTCCATCTCCCCCCCCCCCCCCCCCCCAAGTCGCACTAGCTTCTCATTTTCACACTACAAACAGCTTACAATGGCCTGTTTCCTTTATCATCAATACTTTTTTGCATATCTTTCATTCATTGTTCTTTATCCCTCCACATCACTGTCTATATCTCTCGTTTCCCTGATCCCTGACCAGTCTGAAGAAGGGTCTCGACCCAAAACGTCGCCTATCTCCTTCGCTCCTTAGATGCTGCTGCACCCGCTGAGTTTCTCCAGCTTTTTGTGTAACCCCCCACTTTGTGAATTGATTTCATGTGCTTCCATTCATGGTAATATAGGTTGCATGGAAATAATTCAATGAGATATGGCAGATGAAAATCATTAATGTGCTTTATTTTATGGCCAACATTTGAAAATCCAATCACTATTTCATATTAAAAGAAAATCTCACTATATCAGCAGATGGTATAGCTGCTGTAACAGTCAGGGACATAGGTTTGCTCCAAGTACCGTTTGTTCGGAGTTTGCCTCCACAGCCCTCTGTGGCACAGATTAACTAAAGAAGTTCCTCCTCACCTCCGTTATAAAAGAGCGGCCTTTATTTCAGACATCCAAGACTAGCTCGGAGTCTGATAGGATACATAACTCATGCCATCATGGTGCCAAGGAGAGAGAGAGAGAGAGAGAGAGGTAGAGGTAGAGGGGTAGAGGGGTAGAGGTAGAGAGAGGCCACATGGGTTTTCTCTGGGTGCCTCGGTTTCCACCCCCATTACAAAGATGTGCAGCTATGTAGGTTAATTGGCTTCTGTAAACTGTCCCTAGTCTGCTGGATAGAACTAGTGCATGGATAATTATTGGTCGGTGCGGTCTCATTGGGCCGAAGGGCTTGTTTCCACACTGTATCTGGATAAGGCAAGCATAGTGACACAACTGGTTGAGCTGCTGCCTTACATCCATGGACGGGTTCACTCCTGGTGCTGTCTGTGCGGAGTTTGCACGTTCTCTCTGTGGCCACATGGGTTTCCTCTGGGTGCTTCAGTTGCCCACCACATTCTAAGGTGGGCAGGTTGGTAAGGTTAATTGGCCTCTGTAAATTGCCCCTCATATGAGGAGAGTGGATGCAAAGGTGGGATAAGACAGAACCAGTGTGAACGGGTGATCGATGGTCGGTGTTGAGTTCTTCAGACTGATTGTAGGGGAAGAGGAAGGGGGAGGAGAAGAAAGCTGGAAGAAAGGTGAGGCAGGACAAAGCATGGCAGGTGATGCAGGCGAGGGGGTGTGGTTTGATTAGCAGATCAAGGGCCAGGGATTAAAGCATCAGGCCGTTCGGCCCTTCGAGTCTACTCCGCCATTCAATCATGGCTGATCTCTGCATCCTAATCCCATTTTCCTGCCTTCTCCCCATAACCCTTGACACCCGTTCTAATCAACAATTTGTCTATCTCTGCCTTAAAATATCCACTGACTTGGCCTCCACAGCCCTCTGTGGCAATGCGTTCCACAGATTAACTACCCTCTGACTAAATAAGTTCCTCCTCACCTTCGTTATAAAAGAGCGCCCTTTAATTCAGACATCCAAGACTAGCTCGGAGTCTGATAGGACATATAACTCATGCCATCATGGGACCAAGGAGAGAGAGAGAGAGAGGTAGAGGTAGAGGTAGAGGGATAGAGGGGTAGAGGGGTAGAGAGAGAGCGAGAGATAGATAGAGGTAGAGAGAGGTAGAGAGATAGAGAGATAGGGGTAAAGATAGAGAGGTAGAGAGAGAGAGGGCGAGATAGAGGGAGTTGGAGAGATAGAGAGATAGAGGGAGAGATAGAGAGATAGAAGGAAAGATAGAGGGAGAGAGATAGAGAGAGAAAGGTAGAGAGAGAGAGGGCAAGATAGAGAGACAGAGAGAGAGAGAGAGATGGAGAGGTGTAGAGAGGTGTAGAGAGGTGTAGAGATGGAGAGGTGTAGAGGTGTAGAGAGGTGTAGAGAGGTGTAGAGAGGGAGAGGTGTAGAGAGGTGTAGAGAGGGAGAGGGAGAGGTGTAGAGAGGGAGAGGGAGAGGTGTAGAGAGGTGTAGAGAGGGAGAGGGAGAGGTGTAGAGAGGGAGAGGGAGACGTGTAGAGAGGGAGAGGGAGAGGTGTAGAGAGGGAGAGGGAGACGTGTAGAGAGGGAGAGGGAGACGTGTAGAGAGGGAGAGGGAGAGGTGTAGAGAGGGAGAGGGAGAGGTGTAGAGAGGGAGAGGGAGAGGTGTAGAGAGGGAGAGGGAGAGGTGTAGAGAGGGAGAGGGAGAGGTGTAGAGAGGGAGAGGGAGAGGCGTAGAGAGGGAGAGGGAGAGGTGTAGAGAGGGAGAGGGAGAGGTGTAGAGAGGGAGAGGGAGAGGTGTAGAGAGGGAGAGGGAGAGGTGTAGAGAGGGAGAGGTGTAGAGAGGGAGAGGGAGAGGTGTAGAGAGGGAGAGGGAGAGAGAGGGAGAGGGAGAGGTGTAGAGAGTGAGAGGGAGAGGGAGAGGGAGAGGGAGAGGGAGGGAGAGAGAGAGAGAGAGAGAGAGAGAGAGAGAGAGAGAGGGAGAGAGAGAGAGAGGCATTAGACCTGTTATTTTCTATTGTTACTTTATTGATAGTTGATAGTTTTTCTGTGTTTCATTGTATTCTGTGAAATTAATAGCTATTTGTGCTCTTCGGATCATTGATTCCTCCATTCAATGATCCGAATCCTTGTTGATTTCCCTCTGAAAATCTATTCTGCCAATCGTACCCGATCCAAACTATGTGTGACTGTGAAATGGTCGACCGACATCTATCTGCTCCAGAGACAGATGGTCGAACAGAGTACTGGATGTGATCATTAGAAAACCACACAATCCACATTTCGCTGCCCGACCAGCTAATGTTCTCCTGTACTTTGATCTTTGCTCATGATTCCAGCATCTGCAGTATCTTGCATTTCAGAATAATGGACTGACCAATACTTGTTTTGGTAAAATAGTTACAAAGTGATGGACTATCTAGGCTGGTCAGGCAGCATCTCTGGAGAAAATGGATAGATGATGTTTCGGGTCGGGACCCATCTTCACACTGAAAGTAGATGGGGGAGGGGGGGGGGGGTGGAGGAGAGGGGGTAATGGAGGCCAGAACTAATCATGGCTGGCAAAAGATGACCTCAGGCGAGGTGGTTCCATAACATCTCATGGTTGGCTGGGGAAGTAGGCATGCAGGTGCAGCAGGCTGCGAAGAAAGCGAATGGTATGTTGGCATTCATAGCAAAAGGATTTGAGTATAGGAGCAGGGAGGTTCTACTGCAGTTGCACAGGGCCTTGGTGAGACCACACCTGGAGTATTGTGTACAGTTTTGGTCTCCATATCTGAGGAAAGACATTCTTGCCATAGAGGGTGGTACAGAGAAGGTTCACCAGACTGATTCCTGGGATGGCAGGCCTTTCATATGAATAAAGACTGGATTAACTTAGCTTGTATTTGCTAGAATTTAAAAGATTGAGGGGGATCTTATACAAACGTGCAAAACTCGTAAGGGGTTGGACAGGCTAGATGCAGGAAGATTGTTCCCGATGTTTGGGGAAGTACAGAACAAGGGGTCACAGTTTAAGGATAAGGGAGAAGTCTTTTAGGACCGAGATGAGAAAAAGAAAGTTCACACAGAGAGCGGTGAATCTGTGGAATTCTCTGCCACAGAAAGTAGTTGAGGCCAGTTCATTGGCTATATTTAAGAGGGAGTTAGATGCGGCCCTTGTGCCTAAAGGGATCGGGGGTATGGAGAGAAGGCAGGTACAGGATACTGAGTTTGATGATCAGCCATGATCATATTGAATGGTGGTGCAGGCTTGAAGGGCTGAATGACCTAACCCTGCACCTATTTTCTATGTTTCTATGTTTCTATATATACATAATATATAAAAAACTAAAAAATCAATAGATTCAATAATTCAATAATCTGTTAATTGTGTTCCTATTCTGTTAACACACTAATATTTTTTCTGTAAAATGCTGTTCTTCTTCTCCATACTAACGGTTCATCCCATCTAATATGAGGCATGGAATATATTTTCATAGTGATGCTCAGCAGCACAACAATGACCTATTGTGTGCCCACATTTCCTTGACCATCGTTGCTTTTTGGAAGTCTTCCATTTATTTCTCCTAATTACCATCTATATCCCCTGTCTGAAGAAGGATCTCAACCCAAAAAATCACCTATTCCTTTTCTACAGAGATGTTGTCTGACCCGCTGAGTTACTCCAGCCTTTTGTGTCTGTCTTCAGTTTAAACTGGCATCTGCAGTTCCTCCCTATAGCTATTCTGCTGCTTCTGCATAGAGTCATAGAGTGACACAGTGTAGAAACAGGCCCTTCGGCCCAACTTGCCCACACCGGCCAACATGTCCCAGCTACACAAGTCCTACCAGCCCACCTTTGGTCCATATCCCTCCAAAACCTGCCCTATCCATGTACCTGTCTAACTGTTTCTTAAATGTTGGGATAGTCCCAGCCTCAACTACCTCCTCTGGCAGCTTGTTCCATGCACCCACCACCCTTTGTGTGAAACAGTTACCCCTCAGATTCCTATTTAATCTTTTCCCCTTCACCTTAAACCTATGTCCTCTGGTCCTCGATTCACCTACCCTGTGAGCACCTACCCAACCTATTCCTCTCTATTTCATGTTCCATGTTCTGACCATTCAGTTCACCTTGTATATGGAACCTTTTGGAAGTCTAGATGAAATAGATGAATCCTTATCTGTTCTTCCTGCTTGCTCTTCAAATAATTCAATGAGGTTGGGTAGAGAAAGACTTTCCCCACTCAAATTTACATTGACTGTTCCCTATTATAATTTAGCCTTTCAGCTTTATTTGTGTGAGTTTATGTTTAGTAGGGTTCCAATGCTCCTCCAACCACCTTTCTGTGTAAATTGGAGGAACAGCAACTCATATTTCGCTTGGTCTGCCTGCAACCCAGCGGTATGAAAATTGATTTCTCTAACTTCAACTAGGCCTTGCATTCCCTCTCTCTCCGTCCCTCCCTCATCCTAGTTGTCCAACTAGTTCCTCTGTTGTCTTGCTGAGTTTCACTCTTTGCATCTACTCGTTATCACCTTTTCCACAACCTACAATGGACCATTGAGTAGACAAAAATGCTGGAGAAACTCAGCGGGTGAGGCAGCATCTATGGAGCGAAGGAATAGGTGACGTTTCGGTCGAGACCCTTCTTCAGCTTCATAGATGCTGCCTCACCTGCTGAGTTTCTCCAGCATTTTTTTTCTACCAATTCTTCCAGCATCAGCAGTTCTTTCTTAAACACGCGGACCATTGTGAGCTCTGTTACCTTTACTTAATCATCGTTGCTGGCTTTGATTAGCTCTTTTCAAACCGTGCATTAATTCTTTGTACTTTTTCATACCTCTAGTTTTCCTCTCCCCTGACTCGCAATCTGAAGAAGGGTTACCACTCGAAACATCGTCAATTATTTTTCTCCTGAGATGCTGCCTGACCCACTGAGTTACTCCAGCTTTTTGTGTTTAACCAAGGTTTCTCTCTAGTTTCCTCAATGCGTTATATTTCCATTTAAAAATCCAGGTTTAATCATTGTGGACTACCAGACGTGAAACACTGCTCAATTATTAAATATGTGTCACAATGATTTTATTATCTCCTTCCCAGTTGCTTAGAAATGTAAGGATGTATACCGTCCAAGCTGACAATTGTATTCTCCTTCATTTGATCAGCTGTTTAGAAACATAGAAAATAGGTGCAGGAGTAGGCCATTCGGCCCTTTGAGCCTGCACCGCCATTCAATGTGATCATGGCTGATCATCCAACTCAGTATCCCGTACCTGCCTTCTCTCCATACCCCCTAATCCCTTTAGCCACAAGTGCCACATCTAACGCCCTCTTAAATATAGCCAATGAACTGGCCTCAACTACCTTCTGTGGCAGAGAATTCCAGAGACTCACGACTCTCTGTGTAAAGAATGTTTTCCTCATTTCGGTCCTAAAGGAATTCCCCCTTATCCTTAGACTGTGACCCCTTGTTCTGGACTCCCCCGACATCGGGAACAATCTTCCAGCATCTAGCTTGTCCAACCCCTTAAGAATTTTGTAAGTTTCTATAAGATCCCCCCTCAATCTTCTAAATTCCAGCGAGTACAAGCCGAGTCTATCCAATCTTTCCTCATATGAAAGTCCTGACATCCCAGGCATCAGTCTGGTGAATCTTCTCTGTACCCCCTCTATGGCAAGGATGTCTTTCCTCAGATTTGGAGACCAAAACTGTACGCAATACTCCAGGTGTGGCCTCACCAAAACCCTGTACAACTGCAGTAGAACCTCCCTGCTCCTATACTCAAATCCTTTCGCTATGAATGCTAACATACCATTTGCTTTCTTCACCGCCTGCTGCACCTGCATGCCTACTTTCAATGACTGGTGTACCATGACACCCAGGTCTCGTTGCATCTCCCCCTTTCCTAATCTGCCACCATTCAGATAATAGTCTACCCTCATGTTTTTGCCACCAAAGTGGATAACCTCACATTTATCCACATTATACTGCATCTGCCATGCATCTGCCCATTCACTCAGCCTATCCAAATCACCCTGCAGCCTCCAAGCATCCTCCTCACACCTAACTATACCCCCCAGCTTGGTATCATCTGCAAATTTGGAGATGTTGCATTGAATTCCATCGTCCAAATCATTAATATATATTGTAAATAGCTGGGGTCCCAGCACTGAGCCTTGCGGCACCCCACTAGTCACTGCCTGCCATTCTGAAAAGGACCCGTTTACTCCTACCCTTTGCCTCCTGTCTGCTAGCCAGTTCTCTATCCACATCAATACTGAACCCCCAATACCGTGTGCTTTAAGTTTGTATGCTAATCTCTTATGCGGGACCTTGTCGAAAGCCTTCTGAAAGTCTAGATATAACACATCCACTGGTTCTCCCTTATCCACTCTACTAGTTACATCCTCAAAAAATTCTATCAGATTTGTCAGACATGATTTACCTTTCGTAAATCCATGCTGACTTTGTCCAATGATTTCACCACTTTCCAAATGCGCTGCTATCCCATCTTTAATAACTGACTCTAGCAGTTTCCCCACTACCGATGTTAGACTAACTGGTCTGTAATTCCCCGCTTTCTCTCTCCCTCCTTTTTTAAAAAGTGGGGTTACATTAGCTACCCTCCAATCCTCAGGAACTACTCCAGAATCTAAGGAATTTTGAAAAATTATCACTAATGCATCCACTATTTCTGTGGCTACCTCCTTGAGTACTCTGGGATGCAGACTATCTGGCCCTGGGGATTTATCGGCCTTCAATCCGTTCAATTTACCCAACACCACCTCCCGGCTAACCTGGATTTCACTCAGTTCCTCCATCTTATTTGACCCCCGTTCCACTGCTATTTCCGGCAGATTATTTATGTCTTCCTTAGTGAAGACAGAACCAAAGTAGTTATTCAATTGGTCTGCCATGTCCTTGTTCCCCATGATCAATTCACCTGTTTCTGACTGCAAGGGACCATCTTCTCCTTATATTTTAATTAGTTGTCCAGAGGTGGTGGAAGAGGGGCGAGGCCTATATTCCAGAGTGCGGCCACACGCTAATTGTAGGAATAGTAGCTCACATGTTGCTTGAGTAGCTTACAAATGAATGTTGTATTTACTAATTTTAAGTAAGTTCTACAAAAACGCTCCCCTCCTTCCTTCCACCGCACGGCATGGGGGCGGAGTGGTAGAATTGCTGCCTATAGCGCCCAAGACCCGGGTTCGATCTTGACTGTGGGTGCTGCCTGTATGGAGTTTGTACGTTCTCCCCGTGACCTGCGTGGGTTCTATCTGGGAACTCCACTTTCTTCCCACACTCCAAAGACTTACCGTTTTGTAGGTTAATTGGCTTGGTATAAGTGTAAATTGTCCCTGGTGTGCGTGAAAATGTGCTGGGATTGCTGTTCAGTGCGGACTCGGTGGACCGAAGGGCCTGTTTCTGCGCTGTATCTCTAAACTCTAAATTAAACTAAGCACTCTAGTTCCACAGTTCGCAACATTTTATCTCTGAGAAGTAGGCATGCTCAGAGAACTGGCTGGCAGACAGGAAGCAAAGGGTGGGAGTAAACGGGTTCTTTTCAGAATGGCAGGCAGTGACTAGTGGGGTGCCGCATGGCTCAGTGCTGGGACCCCAGCTATTTACAATATATATTAATGATTTGGACGAGGGAATTGAATGCAACATCTCCAAGTTTGCGGAGGACACGAAGCTGGGAGGCAGTGTTAGCTGTGAGGAGGATGCTAGGAAGCTGCAAAGTAACTTGCATAGGTTGGGTGAGTGGGCAAATGGATGGCATATGCAGTATAACATGGATAAATGTGAAGTTATCCACTTTGGTGGCAAGAACAGGAAAGTAGACTTATCTGAATGGCAGCCGATTAGGAAAAGGGGGGATGCAATGAGACTTGGGTGTCATGGTACACCAGTCATTGAAAGTAGGCATGCAGGTGCAGCAGGCTGTGAAGAAAGCGAATGGCATGTTGGCCTTCATAACAAGAGGAGTTGAGTATCGGAGCAAAAAGGTTCTTCTGCAGTTGTACAGGGCCTTAGGGAGACCACACCTATAGTACTGTGTGCAGTTTTGGTCTCCCAATTTGACGAAGGACATTCGTGCTATTGAGGGAGTGCAGAGGTTCACCAGGTTAATTCCCGGGATGGCAAGACTGTCATATGCTGAGAGAATGGAACGGCTGGGCTCGTATACTCTGGAATTTAGAAGGATGGGAGGAGATCTTATTGAAACATATAAAATTATTAAGGGTTTGGACACGCTAGAGACAGGAAACATGTTCCCGATGTTGGGAAAGTCCAGAACCAGGGGCCACAGTTTAAGAATAAGTGATAAGCCATTAAGAATGGAGATGAGGATAAACAATTTCACACAGAGAGTTGTGAGTGTGGAATTCTCTGCCTCAGAGGGCGGTGGAGGCTGGTTCTCTGGATGTTTTTAAGAGAGAGATGGACAGCTCTTAAAGATAGCAGAGTCAAGGGATATGGGGAGAAGGCAGGAACGGGGTACTGATTGTGGATGATCAGCCATGATCATATTGAATGGCGGTGCTGGCTCAAGGGGCGGAATGGCCTTCTCCTGCACCTGTTGTCTATTGTCTAGTGTTTTGCTGCTGCAAGTAAGAATTTAATTGTTCTATTCTCAGTACTTAAGGCAATACTTAAGACAATAAACTCTCTTGAGAAGAGGGTAGGAGTGACATTTGGACCAGAAAAATAAGGAGTGGCATATTATTTAGAACACAGGATTAGGGATTGGTAATTAGAACTATCAAACTAATAGCGATCTGTGGTCATAGGATCATAAGATCATGTGATGGGAGCAGAATTAGGCCATTTGGCCCATCAAGACTACTCCGCCATTAAATCAAGGCTGATCTGTCTCTTCCTCCCAACCCCACTCTGCTGCCTTCTCCCCATAATCCCTGACCCCTGTACTAATCAAGAATATATTTATCTCTAACTTAAAAATATCCACCGACTTGGCCTCCACAGCCTTCTGTGGCAAAGAATTCCACAGATTCGCTACTCTCTGTCTAATGCCTGGAATATCCATTTCTTATGGCTACCCAGTAGTTTTGGGCCCCATGTTCCCTTGATTCTCGTTGCTTTTTGCATATCTTCCATTCATTGCTCCTCAGTACCGTTTATATCTCTTGTTTCTCTTTCCCTTGAATCTCAGCCTGAAGAAGGGTCTTAATGCAAATCGTTACCCAGCAGCCTTTGAATTAATTTGATTTTTATTCCCAAATGACACAGTGAGATTTGAGCTTAAGCATTGTATCCCGACTCAGGCCAATCCACGTAATGAAAACACAATGCTACTGCAACTGATAAATATCAGTCATTGATTTTTCAAGAATCGAACTTTTCAGACATTACCCCCACTGTAAAACCAATAAAATTGTTAAACTTTAATGCACGAAGTATAACAGAATTCAATAATATATTTAAGCAGGTTTTTTGCTGAACAACAACACTTGCCCAGAAACTTATTGTTTTCAATAACCTGAGCATATCATTTGCAAAGCTGTTGTCCAATAATTCATACTGCAAACGTTGCAAAGGACACACAATATAGTAGCAACAGCACATTATATTGTCTTTGAAATAAAATTCCTCTGAGGTCTTTAGACATATAGTGCAGAAATTGGCCCTTCGGCCCACCGAGTTTGTGCCGACCAGCGAACAACCCGAATACTAACACTATCCCACTAGGGAGAATTTACAATTTTACCAAAGCCAAATGCAGGGACAATGACAACATTAAAAAAACCTTTAGACGTGAACATGGTAGTAAAGGCTCAAAGGGATATGGTCCAAATGCGGGCATGTTGAGCGGGCGGGGCGACTCTCATCGCAGCGGCCTCTGCAGTCCGTCTGTCTTTTTTTAATTTTTTGCCTCGTTGAGTGTAGTTAGTGTTTTTCTTTTAGCTGGATATGTGTGGGGGGGGGGGTGGGTGGTGGGGTGGGGGAAACTTTTAAAATCTTTTCCCTGTACGGAGGACCCGACCTTTCCTCTGCCGGGTCTCCGTTGTCGTTGGGGCCTAGCACCATGGAGCGGCCTCCAACCGGACCTGGGGCTCCAGTCGCGGAGCTGCAGACTACTCACCATCGTGGGGCTGGCCGAGTTCGGAACGGGAGGAGCTGTGGTGACGAGCTGCTGCTGCCCGACCCCGGAGATTCGAAGGCTCCAGCTGCAGGCCGGTGGACGGTAACACCGGGGGCTCGCGGGTCTCTGGTGGGAGACCGCTTTTCGGAGCTCCCGCGGCAGCAACTTCTCCTGCCCGAGTTGTGGGGTTGAAGACGACCTGGAGCGGGGCCTTACATCGCCCCGTGCGGTTTTGATGGCCAATATAGTAGCAACAGCACATTATATTGTCTTTGAAATAAAATTCCTCTGAGGTCTTTAGACATATAGTGCAGAAATTGGCCCTTCGGCCCACCGAGTTTGTGCCGACCAGCGAACAACCCGAATACTAACACTATCCCACTAGGGAGAATTTACAATTTTACCAAAGCCAAATGCAGGGACAATAACAACATTAAAAAAACCTTTAGACGTGAACATTGGAGCGAAATCTTAAGGTAAGTTCGCCAGGTTTTGATGGCCACGGGACTTGCTGGCGCCTGCCGGGGGCTCTAACATCAAGACCCGGAGCGGGGCCTTGCATCGCCCAGCATGGGCTTAATGGCCGCGGGACTTATTTACCATCGCCCGCCGGGGGCTTTGACTCTGACATCGGGAGGAAAATTGGGAGTGCAGAGGAGAGATACGACTTTGCCTTCCATCACAGTGAGGAGGAGATTCACTGTGATGGATGTTTGTGTGAATTGTGTTGTGTCTTGGTTCTTTTCTTGTATGTATGACTGTAGAAACTAAATTTGAATGAGGTTCAAATGACAATAAACGGTATTGCATTGTATTGTTGTATTGTATGTGGGACTAGTGTAGATGGGGCTGGCACGGGCAAGTTGAGCCAATGGGCCTGTTTCCATGCTGTATGACTCCATGAATCTACATACACGGTTTTTTCTTCATCTCCTGGACTGCTGACGCTTGGATTTCATCAATCTGGTTGGCAACTTGGCCAGCTGAATAACACCCCTGTCACGCAGGATGTCACAGATGCTGTGCTGTACTGCTTTGTTTCAGCAATTGTGTCCATGTTTCTTAAAGGTTAGAGGTAACCATTATTCTCAAAGACGGGGGCAATGTTAGATACCACAGTGGCACTGCTAATGAGGCTGCTGCCTTAAGGGCCTGTCCCACCAGCATCTGATTCCATGCGGTGAGCGCGATCAAACTAGAAGCAGGGGCTGCGTGGAGGTCGGGTGATCCCTGTACAGGGCCGTTCCCACCAGCATGTGCCTGCATGCGGCAAGCACGACCAAACCAGCAGCAGGGGCCGCGCAGAGGTCGGGTGAGTGGCGCAATGTGGTGCAAAGTGAGGCGAACTTGGAGCGAAATCTTAAGGTAAGTTCGCCAGGACAGAGAGGGACACACAGAGAGGGGCACAGAGGCACACACAGAGAGGGCCACGGAGACACCTACAGAGAGGGTCACGGAGGCACGACGTTGAGACGGTGCGTAATGCGTCGAGGCGACAGCGAGCTGACAAGCTGTTGCCGCGCAAAATTTTTGAACACGGTCAGTTTTTCGGAGCCCCGCGCGATGTCTGGGCGAACTCCGCACAATTCCCCACGGCTCCGGTGATCGAAGTGGGACCGGCCCCGCGACGCCGGACGGCTCAAACCACCACGTTAGGTCGCACTCATCGCATGGAGTTGCATGCTGGTGGGACAGGCCCTTTACAGTTCCAGCAACTAGATTCGATCCCAACCTCTGGCACCATCTGTGCGGAGTTCGCACGTTCTCCCTGTGACTGCACAGGTTCTCCATGGGTGCTTCAGTTTCTGCTCACTTCCCAGAGATGCGCAGTTGGTGGGTTAATTGTTGTAACCTACTGTTACAATAGGTTGTACATTTTCTGCTGTAAATTATCCCTCGTGTGTAGGTGTGTGATAGAATCTGGGGGGGAGGTTAATAGAAGGTCATAAGGTCAGAAGTGATAGTAGAATTAGGCCATTTGGCCCATCAAGTCTACTCCACCATTCAATCATGGCTGATCTATCTCTCCCTCCTAACCCCATTCTCCTGCCTTCTCCCCATAACCCCTGACACCTGCACGAATCAAGAATCTATCTTTCTTGGCATTAAAAATATCCACTGACTTTGCCTCCACAGCCTTCTGTGGCAAAGGATTCCACTGATTCACCACCCTCTGAGTAAAGAAATTCATTCTCATCTTCCTAGAAGAAAGTCCTTTAATTCTGAGGCTGTGACCTCTAGTCCTAGACTCTCCCACTAGTGGAAACATCCTCTCCACATCCACAATGTGTGTGGAATAAAAATATTATTAAAACAGGATTCAAAACAAATTACAAAACAAATCCCCCATCAATGAATCACATGTGTTCTTTCATGTCCTAGTTATTGACTACAGGAAGCATGCTGGCGTGGAAAAGCCAGCAAGGATAATCAAAAACATCCCGACCCTGCTCCCATCTGGCAGAAGGTACAGAAGCTTGAAAGTGCATCCCACCAGAGTCAGGAACAGTTTATTCCCCTCTGTTATCAACCAGGCTTCTGAACGGCTCTTCCATACGTTAAGGTATTGTTCGATTCAACTCTACCCCATTGAAGGCATTGGACTTTGCGTCAGGAACTGATTTTCCACAACGTGCTACAATGCTGAGAACTACAGTATATTTTACATTCAGTATCTTCCCCTTTGCTCAGTCTGTTTTACTTGAGCTTTTACTGATTGCATCTATGTATGGCACATCTGATCTGTTTGGATAGCATGCAAAACAAAGCATGCACGCATGCAGAAAGTTGGATTCATGGGAGGTAGTCTAGCTCTCTCCCTATCTAGCTCTCTCTTGAAAGTATCCAGAGAACTTTAGGGTGGTGCAGCGGTAGAGTTTCTGCGATAGAGTGCTTGTAGCGCTGGAGATCCGGGTTCAATCCCGTCTACGGGTGCTTGTCTGTACGTTCTCCCCGTGACCGCGTGGGCTTTCTCCGAGAACTCCGGCTTCCACCCACACTCCAAGGACGTACAGGTTTGTAGGTTAATTGGCTTGAATTTAAACGTAAAATCTTCCCAAATCTGTGTATGATCGTCCCAAGTGTGTGGATCGCCGGTTAGTGCGGACTCATTGGGCCGAAGGGCCTGTTTCTGCTCTGTTTTTCTAAACTAAATTAAACAAAACTAAACTAAATCCCAAACCACTTGTTAGAACTTACTGCACTCAAGTTGCAAGCCGACCCGTGAAGGGTACCACTGGGGACCTGCAGAAAAGATGAATAATGTAACAATTAATATTTGCATGTGGAGTTAGAACCACTATCTTCAAACCTGCCAAAGTCATGTGTCATCAATGTATTGAGCAAAATATTAATTACATTTCAATTCATTCTTTTTAAAATACTACTGACAAGAAATTGTTTAATTGGCTTATGTTTAGTTTAAAGATACAGCATGGAAACAGGCCCTTCGGCCCACTGAGTCTGCGCCAACCAACGATCACTGTACACATGCACTATCCTACACACTGGGGACAATTTACAATTTTGACCAAAGCCAAATTAACCTCCAAAACTGTACATCTTTGGAATGAGGGAGGAAACCGGAGCACCGGGAAAACCCAGATGCTCACAGGGAGAAAGTACAATGTTCATAGCAGACCGCACCCGCAGGCAGGATCAAACCCGGGTCTCTGGCGATGTAGCTCTACTGCTGCTCCACCGTGCCACCCACAATTGTAAACTATGTTACAATTCTGTAACTCACACACGCAAAGGGTGCATAAAGGGCCTGTCCCACCAGCGTGCGATTCCATGCGGTGAGCGCGACCAAACCGGCAGCGGGGGCCGCGCAGAGGTCGGGTGATCCCCGTACAGGGCCCGTCCCACCAGCATGCGCCTGCATATGGCAAGCGCGACCAAACCGGCAGCAGGGGCCGCGCGGAGGTCGGGTGAGTGGCGCAACGCGGCGCAAAGTGAGGCGAACTTGGAGCGAAGTCTTAAAGGTAAGTTCGCCAGGACAGAGAGGGACACACAGAGAGGGGCACAGAGGCACACACACACACGGAGGGCATTGGAGCCATACACAGAGAGGGTCACGGAGGCACCTACAGAGAAGGTCACGGCGGCACGACGTCGAGGCAGTGCGTAATGCGTGGAGGCGACTGCGAGCCAACAAGCCGTTGCCGCGCAGAATTTTTGAACATGGTCAGTTTTTCGGAGCCCCGCGCGATGTCGGGACGAACTCCGCACAATTCCGCACGGCTCCGGCGATCGAAGTGGGACCGGCCCCGCGACGCCGGACGGCTCAAGCGACCACATTAGGTCGCGCTCATTGCATGGAGTTGCTGAAATCCTCTTGTTATGAAGGCCAACATTCCATTAGCTTTCTTCACTGCCTGCTGTACCTGCACGCCAACTTTCAGTGACTGGTGTACAAGGACACCTAGGTCTCGCTGTATTTCCCCCTTACCTAACCTAACCCCATTGGGATAATAATCTGCCCCCTTGTTTTTGCCGCCAAAGTGGATAACCTCACATTTATCTATATTATACTGCATCTGCCACGCATCTGCCCACTCACTCAACCTGTCCAGGTCCCCCTGCAACCTCCTAACATCCTCTTCACAGTTCACACTGCCACCCAGCTTTGTGTCATCCACAAACTTGCTAGCGTTGCTCCTAATTCCCTCTTCCAAATCATTAATATATATGGTAAACAATTGCAGCCCCAACACCGAGCCTTGCGGTGCTCCACTCGCCACTGCCTGCCATTCTGAAAAGGACCCGTTCATTCCTACTCTTTGCTTCCGGTCTGCCAAACAATTTTCTATCCATGTCAACACCCGACCCCCAATACCATGTGGTCTAATTTTAGTCACCAGTCTCCTGTGCGGGACCTTATCAAAGGCTTTCTGAAACTCTAGATACACTACATCCACTGGCACCCCTTCATCCATTTTCCTTGTCACATCCTCAAAAAATTCCAGAAGATTAGTCAAGCATGACTTCCCTTTCATAAATCCATGTTGACTTGAACTAATCCTTTTACTGCTATCCAAATGCTCCATTATTATTTCTTTAATAATTGACTCCAGCATCTTTCCCACCACCGAAGTCAGGCTAACTGGTCTGTAATTCCCCGTTTTCTCTCTCGCTCCTTTCTTGAAAAGTGGGATAACATTAGCTATCCTCCAATCCACAGGAACTGATCCTGAATCTATTGAACATTGGAAAATGATCACCAATGCGTCCACTATTTCTAGAGCCACCTCCCTGAGGACCCTGGGATGCAGACCATCAGGCCCAGGGGATTTATCATCCTTCAGTCCTATTAGTCTACCCAATACTATTTCTCGCCTAATGAAAATTTCTTTCAGTTCCTCTACCCCCTTAGATCCTCTGTCCACCAGTACATCTGGGAGATTGTTTGTGTCCTCCTTAGTGAAGACAGATCCGAAGTACCTATTCAACTCTTCTGCCATTTCCTTGTTGCCCATAATAATTTCACCCGTGTCTGCCTTCAAGGGACCCACATTTGACTTTGCTACTCTTTTTCTCTTAACATATCTAAAGAAGCTTTTACTGTCCTTCTTTATATTCCTGGCCAGCTTCCCCTCGTACTTCATCTTTTCAGCCTATATTGCCCGTTTTGTTTCCTTCTGTTGTCCTATGAAAGTTTCCCAATCCTCTGGCTTCCGGCTACTCTTTGCTGTGTTATACATCTTTTCTTTTAGTTTTATTCTATCCCTAACTTCTTTTGTCAGCCATCGTTGCCTCCTACTCCCCTTAGAATCTTTCTTCCTTTTTGGAATGAAATGATCCTGCATTTTCCTGATTATGCCCAGAAATTCCTGCCATTGCTGTTTCACCGTCATTTATGCTAGGATGCCTTTCCAGTCTACCTTGGCCAGCTCCCCTCTCATGCCTTCATAGTCCCCTTTGTGCAACTGCATCTCTGCCACTTCCGATTTAACGTTCTCCTTCTCAAATTGCAGATTAAAACTAACCATATTATGATCACTACCTCCAAACGGTTCCTTTACCTCGAGTTCTCTTATCATATCTGGTTCATTGGACAACACTAAATCCAGAATTGCCTTTTCTCTGGTCGACTCCATTACAAGCTGCTCTAAGAATCCATCTCGGAGGCATTCTACAAACTCTCTTTCTTGGGCTCCTGAACCAACCTGATTTTCCCAGTCTACCTGCATATTGAAATCCCCCATCACCATGGTGGCATTACCTTTGTTACATGCCAGTTTTAACTCCTGCTGCAACTTACACCCTACATCTGGGCTATTATTTGGGGGTCTGTAAATAACACCAATTAGTGTCTTCTTGCCGTTACAGGTGGTGGGACTAGTGGACCTTGGACTTGTTGGCCGGTGCGGCCATGTTGGGCCGAAGGGCCTGTTTCCACACTGTAGCACTCTATGACTCTATCTGCAGTAACTTTCTTCAAAGGGCAGGACATCCGTCTGAAAGTGTAATTCCGAGATCCGCACACTCCATTGTAAATGCGATCTTATCAAATCATTATACACCAAAGAAAAATCTGACCTCTACTGTGCCATTCCTTGGGACATGAAAGCCTGGTTTCCAAAACCCATTCTGATTGTTCCCTTTACCCCTGCATCTATATATAACTAAAAGTCTCATCTTGAATACTCCCTGTTTGCACTGTATATTGATTGTAGAAAAAAACGCTACCATATATCGCTATGATTTTTGGCCATCCCTGCTGAGGTAGCCCTGAGGATTTTTCCAATCGATGAAAAATAAAAAAGGTTATGAGTGTTTAAAATATCTTGAGATCAGCTGATTTGTCCTCTCGCCTGTCAATCACCACAATGAAGGTAACTCCCCTTCCGGGGGGGGGTCAGGACTATAAAACTGCGGATGCCTGCACGCGAGTCAGTCACTCTGGAAGATCGCGAGGGAGAGTCCACGACTGTGAATCTAAACTATGAATCAACTGAAATGTAAGTCTGTAATGTACTTGCAATAAATGATTTGTCAGCCTTTAATGACAATGCAATGAGTTGTTTAGCAATTTGGTGGCCTGCACGCTGCTTGAAATACTATGAAATTGAATGTGGTGGCCTACATTCTACTTGAAATGCTATGAAATTGAATGAGGTGGCCTGCACTCTGCTTGAAATGCTATGAAATTCAATGTGGTGGCCTGCACTCTGCTTGAAATGCTATGAAATTGAATGTGGTGGCCTGCACTCTGCTTGAAATGCTATGAAATTGAATGTGGTGGCCTGCACGCTGCTTGAAATGCTATGAAATTGAATGTGGTGGCCTGCACTCTGCTTGAAATGCTATGAAATTGAATGTGGTGGCCTGCACTCGACTTGAAATGCTATAAAATTGAATGTGGTGGCCTGCACTATGCTTGAAATGGAATTTCAAGGAATAGCCGTGAGTGAGCTGCCAGCCCATCAGCCCTGAGTGACTGAGTTACCAGCCCACCAGCTCTGAGTGACTGAGCTGCCAGCTCTAGAATCCATTCGGCTCACAATGTCCATACTAGCCTTCTGGAAACCAGTCCCTTCAGCCCACAACACTCATACTAATGCTCCATAAAATGCCTCTTTGGTATCTGCCTCGACCACTGACCATGATTCCTTAATTGCTTATCTAGTTTATCATTAAATGCATTTGTTAATTGTTTCCACATATGGTGCTTTATATCAATTAGTGATAAATATTTTCAGGTGAGGCATATCAATTAGGGAGCACGTTACCTCTGTTTAAGGAGCAGGTTAAGGGAGTAGAAGCTTATTGAAAGAGTACAGAGCTGGTTTTGGTGACCAAAGGCCTGAGGTTAGCTAATGACTTTAAATGGATGAATAAAGCTGAGAGTGACTCTTTTGAGCTGAATGTTGTTTGTGATCTGAACCAGAGCCGTCTGTGTGTGTTCGCTCTGAGATGTATTTAGATTTCTTTAGTTTGGAGACACAGTGTAGAAACAGGCACTTCGGCCCACCGAGTCCGCACCGACCTGCGATCCCCACACTAACACAAAAAATCTATTTTTCACCTTTTATTCCTGAACCTGCCCAATCAGTGTTAATTTACAGTAGGTGCAAATTTGGCATCAAATACTTAATTATTATTTACTTTGTTGGCAACATTACTAAAATTTTTTTATTTTTTTTTTAAATTGTCAAACATGCTGATTTTTATTTAGTTTAGTTTTGTGATACAGTGCGGAAACAGGCACTTCGGCCCACCGAGTCCGTACCGACCAGTGATCCCCGCACACAAGCAGTATCCGACACACTCTAGGATCAATTTACACTTATACCAAGCCAATTAACCTTCAAACCTGTATGTCTTTGGAGTGTGGGAGGAAACCGAAGATCCCAGAGAAAACCCACGCAGTCACGGGGAGAACTCTGTACAGACAGCACCCATCATCGGGATCGAACCTGGGTCTCCGATGCTTTAAGGCAGCAACTCTACCACTGCGCCACCCACTATTATATATTATTCTCCTGTGTGAAGTAGTAGGGAAATGCCCACTTCCTCTGTTCAAAGACTGGTTATATCTCTTGAACGACTTGCCATCAGAGAAGACCATCACTTGCATGGAGTCAGAAGATGATTTCTCCCAAAACGGGTCTTCCTCACTTAATTACTTAATGTTAACATCTCTATAATTTCCTGTAGAGGCAAGTTTCACATTCTCACCAGTTTCTGGGTGAAGTTGCTCCTTCCAAACCCTTGGGGACTAACTATCCTGAATTGACAGCTTCTCACTTTCTACAAGTTGAAATGTGTTCTTTGAACCCACTCTCACTTCTTTTTGCAATCTCCCCACCGGCTCATTGCAATGAATGCTGCACTTGCTTGTTATGAAATCGGATGCTAACCTCTCAATTTATCACAGTGCAGCTGCTAGATCAAACCATCCAGGGAAATCTATGAAATCATGCATAATATCTCCAAGAATATCCAGATATACAAAAGAAAATATTAAAGTTGTATGTGTTACTTACAAGTTTTGTAAAACTTGTGCTTCACATCAGCAATGGTAAATGAAGGAAGCATCTGAAAAAAAGTAAGATGATAGTTTCAGTTTCACCAGAAGCTTTTATTGCCTACGTCAGTCAGTTAACCAGATCTGAGTTTGTGTTTGAGGTTAGTTTATTGTCACGTGTACCGAGGTACAGTGAAAAGCTTTGGTGCGTGCTAACCAGTCGGCGGAAAGACAATACATGATTACAATCAAGCCGTACACAATGTAACTGCTTTCAGTCCCATTACGTTCTATTTTTGGAACACGGTCTAGGTGGTAAAGTCTGGAACTGGAGGACTAGGCAGCATCAGTGGAGATGAGGTTGTCGCTTTCCATTGGAGAATGCAAGAGCTAAAAGAACACAAATTCTGGAATAACTCAATGGGTCAGGCAGCATATTTGGTTAAAATGTGTAGGAATGAACTGCAGATGCTGGTTTGCACTAACCTTGGACACAAAATGCTGGAGTAACTCAGCGGGTCAGGCAGCATCTCTGGAGAAAAGGAACAGGTGAAGTTTCAAGTCAAGAACCTTAGTCAGACTAGGGAGCAGACTGACCTTCTTCAGTCTGAAGAAGGGTTTCGGCCCGAAACGTTGCCAATCTCCTTCGCTCCATAGATGCTGCTGCACCCGCTGAGTTTCTCCAGCATTTTGTTTATCCTCAATTTTCCAGCATCTGCAGTTCCTTTTTTAACACTCAGACTAGGGAGCAGTCTGAAGCAGGGTTTGAACCCGAAATGTCACCTATTCCTTTTCCCCAGAGATGCTGCCTGACCTGCTGAAATTACTCCGGCATTTTGTGTCTAGTATTTCAGGAGAACATGGGTAGGCGACGTTTCGGGTTGGGACCCTCTTTCAAGGTTCTGAAGAGTCCCAACCTGAAACGTCACCTACACATGTTCTCCAGAGATGTGCCCGGCTTTCCATTGGATGTAGGTTCATGTTCCCTTTGACCCTTCGGTCCACTTGTTGGAAAAACTAGGCTCTGATTCCTACATTGAAGCTGATTATTCCCATTGTTTACAATACTTGTATAAAAAGGTTCACGATCATCTCAGATAGCTGCAAAAAAAAACTCCATAGTCATAGAAGGTAGACAAAAATGCTGGAGAAACTCAGCGGGTGAGGCAGCACCTATGGAGTGAAGGAAGTAGGCAATGTTTCTGGCCGAAACCCTTCTTCAGATGTCTTCCATAGTCATAAAGCTATTTAGCAGGGAAGCAGGCCCTTCAGCCCAATTTGTCCATGCTGACCAAGTTGCTTAACTGAGCTTATCCCATCCATCTGATGTTGGACCTGATCCATATAATTTCAAAAACGTTCCTATCCTGTTCAAATGCCTTTTAAAGACCATAATTATTCCTGCCTGCAGCACTTCCTCTGCCACCTCATTATATGTACGCACCATCTTCTGTCTGAAACCTCGGGTCTCAGGTCACTGCTTTCAACTAACTAGTAGTCTTGAGTCAATATCTGAACCAGAATGTTGGTTTTCCCACTATAGATGCTGCCTGGCCCACTGTGTTCCTCCAGCAGTTTGCTTTTTTTCCCACTCCAGATTCCAGCATCTGCAGGCTCTTGTGCCTCTAATAATTTTTCATTTCTAATTATGTCTCAGTCAACATAGAAACATAGAAAATAAGTGCATGAGGAGGCCATTTGGCCCCTCGAGCCAGCACCGCCATTCATTGTGATCATGGCTGATCGTCTGCTATCAATAACCCGTGCCTGCCTTCTCCCTATATCCCTTGACTCCACTAGCCCCTAGAGCTCTATCCAACTCTCTCTTAAGTCCATCCAATGATTTGGGCTCCACTCCCCTCTGTGGCAGGGAATTCCATAAATTCACAACTCTCTGGGTAAAAAAGTTTTTTTCTCACCTCAGTCTTAAATGACCTCCCCTTTATTCGAAGACTGTGGCCCCTGGTTCTGGACTCGCCCAACATTGGGAACATTTTTCCTGCATCTAGCTTGTCCAGTCCTTTTATAATTTTATATGTTTCTATAAGATCCCCCCTGCTGGCAACTGAGATGAACAATGAATGAATGATTGAGCCATGAATTGACTTTCACATGAAAGACCGAACAATGCCCTACAGTAAAACACTCCCCTCTCTCTCTTTAAACAAACAAACAAACACTAAAATGACAACATCGCAAACTGAAGCAAAATACTTCATTAATCAATTTTAAATAGGTCTTGTTCACTGATTGTTAATTCTCTCTTGACATTGAAAGTGAATGACACATATCAGTTTAGAAACTGTTGGAGTTTGAGATTCCTAACTTTATGAATCTTCCTGAATTATTCATAGTTAATCAATGTCTATCCAATAAACATTTAACAAGCTGCTCAAGGGGAGGTTTGACAGAATATATTTCAAAAAACATTTTCATGAGCTTTGATATTGGCACAGCAAAGAATAGAGGGAATTCAACCTCGTGACTGATTAGAACACTGTGGAATTTAAGCTTCATGACCAAACTTTAAACACCCAATATTAGCGGAAAATTGAACAGTTTGTAGCAAAATAAAAAATGGTGCCTTGCACATCCTTTACAAAAAAATATAGGCCTATCTTTGAGATGTGTATTAATATTTCTGATTTCTGATTGTTTACTACAGTGCAGCTTCAGTTCAGAGAATAAATGCATCGATGCACACCAAGCTCTATGAAGTATTAATCATCAATTGTCCAGCCTTAGTTCAGCCAAAGCCATCAAAATCAATCATGTTTATGAGATGCTCTTGTTCTGAATGCACCATTAATTAATAATGCACTGACTAATGATACTCATGATCAACTTTGAATAGATGGGTTTTTCTTTCTCAATCTGCGCTGATGCCATATGTATCATTTTAGTCATTACAAAAGTCTCAAGGTAATTACGTGAGCATGAGAAATTAATTGTCACTTTGCATTACCAATGTTATCTATACCTCAATTTATAAACATGGACATGTTTCTCTGTGATATTAATTTCCCACGGTAAGTTTTACATGCCAAATATTTAATTAAAGGGAATAAGAGTAATTTGCCTTTCAAATGGTCGTTCTCAATCATGATTCCAAACAGAAAGGCAGGCCATGTCCATCTGCAAAGAGACCTGGGCAATGTTCAGAAAAGGCGAGGACAGGTTCCGCCAGGTGGAGGGGAGGGTTGGTAGAAGAGTACTGATTTGGTCCCTGTTCGAGGCAGAACCAGGCCACGGTGGCGCAGTGGTAGATTTGCTGCCTTACAGCACTTGCAGCACCTGAGACCTGGGTTCAATCCCGTCTACGGGTGCTGTCTGTACGGCGTTGGTACGTTCTCCTTGTGATCGCGTGGGTTTTCTCCAAGATCTTTGGTTTCCTCCCACCAAGGGAGGCAAGATGCAGCTTCAACGCCTTGCATAAATGCTTCATCCATGTACACTCCAGCATAGACACAAAGTGCTGGAGTAACAGCAGGTCTCTGGAGAAAAGAAATAGGTGATGTTGCTGGTCGGAACCACTTCCAGCCCTTCTTCAGACATTCCAATATGAAACGTCACCTGTTCGTTTTCTCCAGAGATGCTGCCTAACCCGCCGAGTTACTCCAGCATTTAGATTTATCTTTGTAATAAACCAGCATTTGCAGTTCCTTCCTACACACTCCAGCATCAATTGATTTTGGAATTGTATCATGATGGTGCAGCAGTAGAGCTGCCACCTTACAACGTTTATAGTGCCAGAGATCCGGGTTCGATCCTGGCTATGGTTGCTTTTCTGTAAGGAGTTTGTATGTTCTCCTCCTGACTTGCGTTGGTTTTCTCAGAGAACTTTGATTTCCTCCCACACTCCAAAGACGTACAGGTTTGTAGGTTAATTGGCTTGGTGTAAATGTAAAAATTGTCACTAGTGTAGGATAATGTTAACGCGCGGGGATCGCTGGTCGGTGCGGACTCGGTGGGCCCAAGGGCCTGTTTCTGCACTGTATCTCAAACATAAACTAAACTACACTAAAAACGAAGCAGAATTATTGACATTGCCCTTGACATGTCTGACCCTACCATGGCTCGTATAATCGAAACCTTCAATAGCAAGAAATAAGAATAAAGTCCCCTTTATCAAGTTCTTCCTATATCCAAGACAAAACCAATTCCTGAGCTCAGTTCCACCATACTAATTCTCAAAGTGCCGCCTCAGGTATGTGCTAAGCTTTTTTGTACTGCACCTTTATCAGTGAACCTTTGGTGCCTTTAAATCACACTCATCCTTTTTATTGGATTTGATTACTATTCTTGAAGTTCTTGATTTCCATACCCTGGGGGGGAAGGTTTTACCATTATTTTGTATTCCCATTGAGTTTCAATCATTTAGGTGTCTCCATCTTACGTCAGTCATGTTATTGACAAGTCATAGTAGAAATTGCACAATATCAGACCCATCAATCCACTAAATCTGTGCCAACCCTAAGCCAACCATTGAATTCCGCATTGTTTCCACAATTCTCATCAACTCCTCCAAATTGAACCAGGAGCAGGTATAACTCAGCGGGTCAGACAGCATCTCTGGAGAAAAGGAATAGGTGAAGTTTCTGGTCATGTTCCTTCCCCGGAGATGTTGTCTGACCCGCTGAGTTACTCCAGTTTTTTGTGTCTATCTTCAATTAAAGCCAGCATCTGCTGCTCCTCCCTACACTACCCACAGATCTGCACGTCTTTGGGATCAAAGGTCATGGTGAACTGTAGTGTTCAGTGTGGAAACAGGCCCTTCTGCCCAACTTGCCTACGCCAACCAACATGTCCTATCTACACTAGTCCCACCTGCCTGTGTTTGACCCATATCCCTCTAAACCTGTCCTATCAATGTCCAAAGTTTTCTTAAACATTGTGATAGTACCTGCTTCACCTACTTCCTCCGATAGCTCATTGCATATACCCACCACCCTTGGCGTCAAACGTTTGCCCCTCAGGTTCCTCCCCCATCTATAAATCTATATCCTCTGGTTCTCGATTCCCCTACTCTGGATCAAAACAATTGTGCATTTACGCTATTTATTCCTCTCATGATCTTGTACATCCCTATAAGATCACCTTTGCTCCTCCTGCACTCTATGGAATAAATTCCTAGCCTGCTCTATCTCTCCCTATAGCTCGGGCCCTAGAGTCCTGACAGCATCCTCGTAATATATATGCATATTATCACATATTATCACAAATAAACATATATATATATATATATATATATATATATATATATTAGCAATGTTACAAAATTTTGAGATTTTAAAAATCAAGTCTGCAATTTATCCCATCAGATAAAGCATAAAAAGAAGTTTAATTTGACACCTAATTTACTTTCATATCTTCAGTATTAAGAAAGTTATGGCCATTTTCATACTCGGAAATGAGCATCTTGCTTCCCATTGCCTTTCAATTGACTTAACTCAAAAGCTGTGATCTGGAAAAGTTAAAAGCCCATAACATTCTTAAAAATTAAGAGAACTCAATGAAATTTTCAGTTATTATAGATTGAAGCATTCTGAAACAAATATTAAACAATCTTACTTGGATTACCTGAAATTAAAGCATATAATTAGTTAGTTATCTAATTGTAGCTAATTACAAAATTCAATGAGTAGATCTAAACATCTATCAATTTCTTAAGAAAAGATAAACTTTTTTAAAATTGCCTAAGTGTCCAAATAACATTCACACAATAATCCACAATATAACATAATTTTTAAATCTCATTTTCATTAATTTCTGGGCCAAATGGAAGGAATTTAGTGTTTAATGCCTGTAAATTAATGGCCATTTAAATCAACTAGCGAGTGGGTTTTAGTGGAATGCGGTGGATTGGAACGTTGCGGTTAGCAGTGAAGTCGGGGGGAAAAATACTGGGGGTTCATACATTTTTTGGGGAACCCATTTCGCAACATAAAAATATTATTAATGCCTCCCGAAAAACCAACTTTTAATATAAAAATAAAGTATTTACCTTTTTTTCTTCCCTACGCAAAATGCTTCCGGTTGCCTGCGCTCACGGCTTTTGAAGGTGATTTTTAAATTACTCTAGTTAATAAATAATTTGGAGTAATTAAAAAATACCACCATTCATTAAATGTCGGAGCGATTTTTCTTCAGCAACCAAATCGCCCGACATTCATCGATTATCCAGGCCTGTGGAAAAACGGCACTTTAAGCCCGCCCCCCTCTGCAAGGCGCGAAAGTCACGCACATGGGGAGCGGCAGAAGTGCAGCGCCGGTAAAGGTACGTTTTGTAACATACCTATATATATATATATATGATCTGTATATATGTTTATTTGTGATAATAATAATAATAATAATAAACTTTATTTCAGACTCAAGGTCCAGACAAAGGACAACATTACATAAAAATACATTGCATATAAAAACATCATAAAATACATATAAAATCTTAGTATATCACATAAAAGCATCACAAATTATATATTAAAAAAACACAATACATGAATTAAAATCCAGAATAAAAAAGAATGATCAATGTCTTACAACGAGACAACGATACCAGTGACTCCGCAACTGGGATTCATAGTGCGGAGGGCTAAACCTTTTGTTTGACAAGGCCACAATAATTACATTTTTAGAGTCATTTATCCTGCAAATAAATGTATACATATGATTTCTTAGGATAGCTTCTAAAGTACTGACTCCTGCAGCCACAAACATTACACTAGCACTACACCATCTAGGTTTCCTTAGCAGTGCTCTCATGGCATCATTATATGACACCTTTAATCTCTGCAAACTTGTCTTTCAGTAGTTCGACCACAGGTGCGCAGTATAGAGTGGTGTGCAATATGCTCTAAACAGCGACATCTCCACCGCATCTGTACATGCACCAAACCTATGCAAGAGAATATTTGCCTGTACATACAGCATACGTCGTTGCTTATAAATATCCTCATCATCTGTCATTTGTTCATCGCTAGGGAGAGGCTACAACTCTGATTCTGTTGTGAGTCTACTGAACTGTGAATCTACTGAACTGAGAGTCTACCCTTTCTGTGCTTTATCTGGTTATGTGGTTATGTGCTTTATGTGGTTATGTGCTTTATGTGGTTAACCCTTTATGTGCTTGCAATAAATGAGTTGTTAGCCGGCAATGTGCTTGCAATGAATGATGATTTGTTAACCCTAAATGGGCTTGCAATAAATGATTTGTTAGCCAGCAATGCGATTGCAATAAACGATGATTTGTTAACCCTTAATGTGCTTGCAATAAATGATTTGTTAGCCCTTAATGAAATGAAATGAGTTGTTTGGCCTGCCCTGTGCTTGAAATTGAAATGGAAATGGAAATGGAAATGAAATGAGTTGTTTGGCTTGCCCTGGCTTTTGCTTTTACTTTGCTTTGCTTGAGCTCACCTGAAATGAAAGCAAATGGATTGTATTGTTGGCTGGCCCTGCCTGCCCTGTGCTTGACTTGACTTGAAATGGATTGACTTTACATCAAATGGATTGAAATGGATTGTTGGCCCTGCACTCAATGTGCTTGACTTGACTTGACCCACAACATCCATGCTAGCCCCCCCCCCCCCCCCCCCCCCCCCCCCTCCATTGGCCACCAATATTAGAATTGGTGGAGAAATGGAATATTGCTTTGGGGGACCAGCCCTCGGGTGTGAACCTGGGACCCAATGGGTCCCATTTAGTCTAATATTATAGAACTGCAGATGCTGGTTTAAACCAAAGATAGACACAAAAAGCTGGCGTAACTCAGCGGGACCGGCAGCATCTCTGGAGAAAAGGAATCAGTGATGTTTCGGGTCGAGACCCTTGTAGTCATTGATCAGCATTACTGTAATTTATACTATTCAAATTAACTTTGTTCACACATTTCTCTGTAATGATAGTTTATGAAGGTGCCTTTTTGTCTCGCTGAGTGCGTATATTTCTACGTTTCTTTTCCCTTTTTGGACTCCATCGATCTGTACAAGGATAAAATAGATAACAGATCAAAGTCCTGAGGAAATGCCATCAATCTCATGATGTAAGAGGTTGGGATCTCTTCTACACTTAGTGGGACACAGAGCTCCATCTAGTTTTCAACCTAATCCCCTTAATGAACCATAATCCCCTTAATTTTTAGTCGGTAGATCAATATTTACTGAAGTACTTTAATGGGATGCCTTCAACCAGTGCTTTTTTTTGTAAACTACACATTGTAGCATGCATTTTATTCCTTGCATTGGCGTCCAGGGCATATTGCAATCTTACAGAACAGTTAAGATGTTTAAGGACCTGACCACCTAATTTAATGCTATTTTTATTTAAACTTTACTCATCTTTTTCTTCTATTAAATCTTCAAGAAATGTGAAAATCTACATTTAAATTTTTTTGAAGATACATAAAAGCACTGTCTCCAATAAACTAGGATGGTAATAACATTGATGCGTTTTGTAAGATGTTACAAATCATACCTTTTTAATCTGATTTTAATATACTAGCTCCAATTTTTTAATTTGATAATTCCTTGATAAAGCCAATCCAGGGATTCATTCATGGGTTGGACAATTTCCAGTAAAGTGGAGCATTCGTTATTGGTCACCCAGCTGATCACTGTTTAAGAAAGAACTGGAAAAATCGAAGGCAGACAAAATTGCTGGAGGAACTCAGTGGGTGAGACAGCATCTACGGAGCAAAGGAATAGGCGACGTTCCGGGTCAAGACCCTTCTTCAGACTGATCTGAAGAAGGGTCTCGACCCAGAACGTCACCTATTCCTTCTATCCATAGATGCTGCCTCACCCGCTGAGTTCCTCCAGCATTTTTGTCTACCAGCTGCTCACTATCATAATTAAATATCTTATTTTTGGATGCCATATGGGATACCTACATCTCTTTGACATCCATAAGCTAGACAATTCTAAAATAGCTTGATTTTTAGCTGTTTTTCTGCAAGCCTTGATTTGTAAAGGGTTCAAAGGTTATGGGAAGAAGGCAAGAGAATAGGATGGAGAGGAAAAACAGATCATCAAGTGGTGGGATGTGTAGGAAGGAACTGTAGTTACTGGATTACACTGAAGATAGGGCACTAACTGCAAAATAACTCAGCAGGACGGGCAACATGTTCCGCTGAGTTACTCCAGCATTTTGTGTCCATCATGAAATGACAGAGCTGATTTGATGGTCTAATTCTGTTCCCATGTGTTATGGTCCTGTGGAGTAAATAGTAATAGGCACGGGTGGAGGGACAGGTGGACGGAGCCGCGAAGGGGGGCGGTCTCGCTGGGCAACCAGCAACGGCTGGTCAATGTCCAAATGTGCCGGCTTTAACCGGTCAATCCATGTTGAACACAAAGGTCGTCTGTCCGTGCTCCAGCACCCGAAATGGGCCCTCATACGGCTTCTGGAGCGGCGTCTGGTGAGCATCACAGCGCAGGAAAACATAGGAGCTGTCCCGGAGGGCCGATGGCATGTGCGCGCGGAATGTCCTATGGCGGGACGTCAGCACGGGCGCGTGCACTGTAGGGTGGATGAGGGCGGTCCTTGCTGCCCCAGCACCGATGGCACCAACTCGCCGGGCACCATGAGCAGCTACCCGTAAACGCGCTCCGCTGAAGATGAGGTCAAGTCCTCCTTAGTCATAGTTCGGATGACTAGGAAGACCCACGGCAGTGCGTCCAGCCAGTCTGGGTCGGAGAGTCGCGCCTTCAGTGCTGCGTTAAGCTGCCGGTGGGACCTCTCCACCAGACTGTTTGCCTGCGGGTGATAGGCCGTGGTGTGGTGCAGCTGCACACTCTAACAGGCGAGCCATGGCCGACCACAGCTCAGAGGTGAACTCTGGCCACCGGTCCGAGGAGATGTCCACCTGCATCCCAAAGTGAGCAATCCAGTGCGCGGACAACGCACGAGCACACGTAGCTGTCGAAGTATCGGTCCGCGGTTTGGCCTCCTGTCACCGCGTGAAGCGGTCCACCACCATAAGGAGGTGGGTGATGCCCCGGGATGGCAGGAGATGCCCCATAATGCCCATGTGGTGGTCAAACCGCCGGCGTGGTAGACCGAACTCCTGGAGGGGCGCCCGGACGTGGTGCTGGATTTTTGCTGTCCGGCACGGGACGCAGGTGTGGGCCCAGTGGCCAACCTGCTTGTGCAGACCGTGCCACATGAACCGAGCGGCCACTCGTCGCCCGGATGGATGGGTGAGCCAGCCCGTGGATCACGTCGAAAACCCTCCGGCGCCAGGCGGCAGGGACGATGGGGCGCGGCTGACCGGACGACATATAGCAAAGTATTGTTGCTCCTCCAGGGCTGAGAGGGACATCCTCGAGGCGAAGGCCGAGATGGCAGTCCGGTAGATGGGTATCTCACCATCCATGAGCTGAGCCTCCACCCAGGGCAGAATAGTCAATGCCGGACCAACTCGAAAACGGCATCGATGGCGGGATGGGACAATGCGTCAGCCACCCGGTTCTCCTACCCCGTGATGAAGCGGATGGAGGTGGTGTGCTGCAAGATGTACGCCAACTGCCGCTGCTGCCGTGCGGACCAGGGGTTGGAAACCTTTGCCAGGGCGAAGGTGAGAGGCTTGTGGTCCGTGTAAGCGGTGAATGGCTGGCCCTCCAGGAAGTAGCGGATGTGGAGCACCGCCAGGTACAGAGCCAGGAGCTCGCGGTCAAATGCGCTGTACTTCCTCTGGGCGTTGTTGAGTTGTCAGCTGAAGAAGACCAGGGGCTGCCAACCCTCGTCAGTCAGTGTTCCAGCACGGCACCAACCACCAACTCCAGCCGTAAGACGTCCACCGTAAGGGCGGTCGGGGCATCCTCCCGTGGGTTAACCATCAGCGCAGCCCAAGCAAGGGCCTCCTTCGCGCCGTCAAATGCCGCCACCGCCTCATCAGTCCACTCGACGTCCTTACGGTGATAAAACGCCACTGTGCTGACAAACTCCTGTAGGCCGCACACAGTGTATGGACGGGGGAAATAGCGGATAGCTTCAACCCCGTCCGGCTGGGTAACCGTACCTTGTGAGGTCACGTGGTAGCTGAGGAATTCGATGGCGGTCACCCCAAACCGGCACTTGGCGAGGTTGACAGCCAAGCCATGCTCACTGAGCGGCTGACAGAGCTGCCGGAGGTGGGCACAATGCTCTTGCCTCGAGCGGCTGCCCACCAAGATGACGTCGAGGTAGACGAACACAAACTCAAGACTGCAACACACCCCATTCATTAACCGTTGAAACGCCTGCGCGGTGTTCTTAACGCCGAACTGCATCCACATGAACTCGTACAGCCCAAATGGCCTAATGATTGCCGTCTTGGGCGCATCCTCCGGGTGGACCGGGATCTGGTTCTAACCCCGCACCAAATCCACTTTTGAGAAGATAGTAGCCCCGGCCAAATGTGCGTTGGAGTCCTGGATGTGGGGCACGGGGGTATCGGTCTGCATCGGTAGCGGCATTCAGTCGCCCATAATCCCCGCAAGGTCGCCAGCCCCCGCTTGCCTTGGGGACCATGTGGAGTGGGGACGCCCATGGGATGTTCAAAGGTTGGACGATCCCCAAGGAACTCCTGCCTTGAGTAACTGCTGCCGTGCCAGACATAGCTTATCTAGCGGCAGTCGACGGGCTCGTGCATGGAGGGGTAGGCCGGTAGTTTATATGAAATGCACCACCCCATTCTTGGGGGGTGACAACCGGAACTGTGGCGTCAAGATGTCCGGGAATGCGGCCAAGACCCGAGCAAAACAGAAATCCACGGAAGACAAGGGACAGGGGAAATCGGCTCATCCAGACTCAGCGGGATTGGCTCCATCATGGCGGTGTGGACCAAGCGCTGCCGCCTGACGTCCACCAGGAGGGAGTGAGCCCGGAGGAAGTCGGCACCGAGCAACGGCTGGGAGACATCGGCGATGGTCAACTGCCACGCGAAATGACAGGAACCAAAAATGATCTGGACCGTGCGAACCCCAATAGTATGGATGGGGCTGCCATTCGCCATGGTGAGGATGGGCCCCGCTTACCGGAATGAATGTCCACCAGTGTAGGGGGCAGGATGCTCACCTCCATCCCGGTATCCATGAGGAAACGACCCCCGAAGCGTTGATCTCAGGGGAAGAGGCGGTGAATCTGGCTGGCCGCTGCGGGAACTATTGGCAACCGGCCCCAGCATTTCCCGGGAACGTGCATGGCACGCGGCTTTGTCGTGCTGCAGCACCCCAGCGCTGATGGTAATAGCACCTCCTGCTGGTGACGCTTGGAGCCTGCTGTTGCCGGATTGCAGGTGCAGGTGGTGGGGGGTGTAGCTGTCACTCCCTCCACAGCTCCTCCGCCCAACCGGGGGAAATCAGGCACTGCCGGAGTGACGGCCAGCATACTGAAATCATCCGGGCGCGCCATCCACAGCGTGTCAAAGCGCCTGCCGAGGGCCCGTGTGGCAGCGAACGAGGCGTCAGTGAGCTGCGGGCGCATGTCGGCCGGCAGCAGATTGAGGTAAATATACTTAAACATGAGGCACGGCTTGTGCCCATCCAGGAGCGCGACCATCTTGTTCAGGAGGCTTGATGGTTACCGGTTGCCTAGGCCCTCCATATGAAGGAGCCTGGCAGCCCATTCCATCCAGCTGAGCCCGTAAACCTGGAGCAGGAGCTCCTTAAGGCAGAGGTTTTTCTCGGCGGCCGGTAGGTCTTCGAGGAACTTAGTGACTTCTTCTCCGGCCTTGTCCTGGTCGAGGGCCCCCACCCGGTAGAAGTAGCAGATGTCGTCTGCCGGAATTGGGCCTTCTCCTGCTGAAACCAGGCATGTGGCGGGGTGGTCCAGAACGTAGGTAGCTTAACGGAGACCGCATCGAGACACAGGGCCTGGTCGGCCTATGAGGCGGACGGACGGGCGGCTCTGTCTTTTGACTCCATTATGACACCAATGGAGCGTCGGGGTCACCAATACGGCGCGGCGATAAGCCGGAATGAAGGTGAAGAGCCAGGTATTTCGGGAGAAATTTTATTAGTTGTTGTTCTCTTGTCCAGTTGGGTCTGCAAAAGAACTTTATCCCTGTGGCTAAGGGCCGCCCCCCGGACTAGTCCATTCCCGTGCCGAGGGGTTCGATAGTAGAATGGCCTGACCCCTTTTTTTTTTTTCCCCTTAGAAAATGCTTTTATTCAGAACAAACAAATACAAAGTAGTAACACGATCAGAGAATGCCTATATTGGCATTTTACAAAGAAAGTTATCAAATTAAAATATTAACATTTTTATCAATAATACATTTGACCTCCTGCGGTGACCAGCGTTCATGGAAGGCCTCCACAGTCCCTGTGGGCACCGCGTGTTCCCTCTCCAGGGACACGTGAGCATGGAAGTAACCCCGGAAAAGGGGCAGGCAGTCGACTGCTGTGCGGCCGTCGACTGCCCGCTGCCATGGCCTGACCCTTTTTTTTTTTTTTTTTTTTTTTTTACAAAATGTTTTAATCAAACAAACAAATACAATTACAAACACAATCAAAGAATGCCTAAACTGGCATCTTACAAAGAAATTTCAAATTAAAACATTAACATTTTCATCAATAAAACATTCCACCCCCTGCGGTGACCAGCGCTCACAGAAGGCCCCCACAGTCCCTGTGGACACCGCGTGTTCCCTCTCCAGGGACACGCGGGCACGGACATAACCCCGGAAAAGGGGCAGGCAGTCGACTGCTGTGCGGCCGTCGACTGCCCGCTGCCATGGCCCGACCCTTTTTTTTTTTTTTTTTTTACAAAATGTTTTAATCAAACAAACAAATACAATTACAAACACAATCAAAGAATGCCTAAACTGGCATCTTACAAAGAAATTTCAAATTAAAACATTAACATTTTCATCAATAAAACATTCCACCCCCTGCGGTGACCAGCGCTCACAGAAGGCCCCCACAGTCCCTGTGGACACCGCGTGTTCCCTCTCCAGGGACACGCGGGCACGGACATAACCCCGGAAAAGGGGCAGGCAGTCGACTGCTGTGCGGCCGTCGACTGCCCGCTGCCATGGCCCGACCCTTGGGAGCTGCCACAATAGCAATATTATTGACCTGCACTTGTTTTTGAAATCAAAGCCCACTTTTAGTTTTTCCGTTGAAAGTAAGAGTGTATCTCTGCTGCAATTAAAGTGTGCGGGGATGGGGAATCTCTGTCTTTGATTATTGTTATGATGACAATAGGTTTAGTTGACTGCTTTAATCCTCTGATTGTGTTTGCATTCATACATATATGCTGATATTCTTCAATTTAGGATTTATATATTTTCACTAAAATCCCATTGACTTTTGGTTTTGGGAGTTTACATTGGGAAGGTAATTGTCCACTGAAATTTAGTTCAGTTCTTTTTATTGCCACGTGTACTGAGGTACAGTGAAAAGATTTTGTTGCGTGCTGTCCAGTCAGCAGAAAGCCAATGCATGATTACAATCGAGCCATTTACAGTGTCTAGATACATAATAAGGGAATAACGTTTAGTGCAAGGTAAAGCCAGCAAAGTCCAATCAAGGATAGTCCAAGGATCACCAATGAGGTAGATAGTAGTTCAGCACTGCTCTCTGATTGTGGTAGGATGATTCAGTTGCTTGATAACAGCTGGGAAGAAACTGCCCGTGAATCTGTAGGAATCTGCCCCTCATGTGAGAGAGGCAGATTAATCGGCAAATAATAGGAGGAATGTGTTTAAAGAGAGGCACAAAATGCTGTAGTAACACAGAGGGTCAGGCAGCATCTCTGGAGAACATGGATAGATGACGTTTTGAGCCATGACCCCTCTTCAGTAGGAATGTGTTTGCTGGGTTCACCAACATACACTCGATGGGCTGCATGGTCCCTGTCTACATTGCGAGAAATATGTAACCAATATTTCACCATAAGGAATAATGTCCCACTCTCCACCCCACCCTTCCCAATAGGAACGAAATGAACAAAAACCTCTATAACTCATTTTGTCAAGCCTTTTCATTAACAAAAAGGGCAAATCCATTCCATAAATCAAGAAATGACTATTTTGTTTGTTACCAATTAAATCAATAATTAGTTCCGTTCAGACCCATTCTGAGCAGCGGTTGGTAATTAGTTTTTGCTGCACAGACTTAAAGTCTTCTGCCAAATCAATTACAAACAATCAGAAGATACTTTTAGAATGTTTTGTGCCTTTTGCATACCCTAGAGTTGCAGAAATAGAGCGCTTCCAACTAGGGGTTAGAATAATTGCCGTTGTAATTTGTTTTATCGATATCTTGGTAAATACCCCCTAGTAACATTGATCACTGTTGAGTTATCAATACTTTTCAAAATGTAAGTATCCTCAGTCTTCAACCTAAGGAGCGGCTGTGCTATTTTCAAAAGCATCAAGTTATTTCCAGTTTTAATCCGTGAGGTCACGAGTACAGTTATTGAGTCAACCAGATCGTAGACCATTATCCAAATGTAAGGCTAATGGTCCAGAGAGGAGAGGTTTTTTTAACATTATCCAGGACATTTCTCATCTCATTGACTTCAATGGGATTGAGTGAGCCTGCATTATTCACTAATGTAATGCAAGGTAAATTCCTTAACATGCACTCATTGTGGCTATTCCACGATTTTTAATCATAACATTGTTTCATTTGGGTGATTTGCAAAAAAAGCCCTAGATTACCGCACAATTTCTCTCATCAGTTTTGCCATGTTGTTATGGGAATCATTTTTGTAGGATAACGTTTCAGTGCTCTAAAGTTGTTCTCATTCGTGGAATGTCTATTTCTCCAACTGTTACTGATGTTATTCACGTGGAGGAGCTGTGACGCAGTGGGAGAGTTGCCGCCTTACAGAGCCGGAGTCCCGGGCTCGATCCCGACCTCAGGTGCTGTCTGCTGGGAGTTTGCAAGTTCTCCCTGTGACCTCGTGGGTTTCCCCCGGGTGCTCTGGTCTCCTCCAACATCACAAAGACGTGCAGGTTTGTAGGTTAATTGGCCGCTGTAAAATGCCCCTAGTGTGCAGTGGAATAACTAGTGTGAACAGGTGATCAATAGAAACATAGAAACATAGAAAATAGGTGCAGGAGAAGGCCATTCAGCCCTTCGAGCCAGCACTGCCATTCATTGTGATTATGGCTGATCGTCCCCAATCAATAACCCGTGCCTGCCTTCTCTCCATATCACTTGATTCCACTAGCCCCTAGAGCTCTATCTAACTCTCTCTTAAATCCATGTAGTGATTTGGCCTCCACTGCCCCCTGTGGCAGGGAATTCCACAAATTCCCAACTTTCTGGGTGAAAAAGTTTTTTCTCACCTCAGTCTTAAATAGCTTCCCCTTTATTCTAAGACTGTGACCCCTGGTTCTGGACTCGCCCAACATTGGGAACATTTTTCCTGCATCTAGCTTGTCCAGTCCTTTTATAATTTTATATGTTTCTATAAGATTCCCCCTCATCCTTCTAAACTCTAGTGAATACAAGCCTAGTCTTTTCAATCTTTCCTCATATGACAGTCCCGTCATCCCAGGGATCACTCTTGTGAACCTACACTGCACTGCCTCAATCACAAGGATGATCTTCCTCAAATTAGGAGACCAAAACTGTACGCAATACTCCAGATGTGGTCTCACCAAAGTGCCTATTTCCAGGCTGTATTTTTATGCTAAACTAGACGATCCATCTAATCCCTGCCTCTCTTGGAGATAATACCATACTTAGAAATCGTTTTTTTATCGAGTGTGATAGTCTTTAATCTAACTTGGAACTGTAAGTTCAATTTCACTCATTAAATCATGTTTTTCTCTTAATTTGTACTTGTCAAGCTTAACTTAATTGTTAATGACAGTTCTAATGTAGACTTGCAATATCTTCAAGAACATCACTGAACCACTTCTCTCCAATAATATTTTCTTTGTTACTTCCGAAATTGCATTTAATACATGAGAACAATGCACAACAATGTGTCTACATCCGCAGTCAAACCTGTTGTTCTAATTTCTCCCATTTAACTGATAATTAGAGTAATAATGGAGTAACACAGCGTGGAAACAGGCCCTTTAACCCAACTTGCCCATTCTGACCACATGCCTCATTTACACTAGTCCCACCTGCCCGTGTTTGGCCCATCTCCTTCTAAACCTGTCCTATCCTAGTATCTGTCCAAATGTTTTTTAAACTCTGGGATAGTACCTACCTCCACTACCTCCTCTGGCAGCTCGTTCCATATACCCACCACCCTCTGTGTGGAAACTGTTGCCCCTCAGGTTCCTATTCAATCATTACCCCCTCATCTTAAACCTATGTCCACTGGTTCTTGATTCCCCTACATTTGGTAAAATACTTTGCGCAAGCATTGTGTTGAGTTTAATTTAGTTTCGTTTAGAGATATAGTGCTGACACAGCCCCAACGGCCTACCGAGTCCCCGCCGGCCAGCGATTGCCCAGACACTAGCTCTATCCAATATACCAGGGACAATTTACAGAAGCCAATTAACCTACAAACCTGTATGTCTTTTCGGAATGTGGGAGGAAACCGTGGCACCCGGTAAAAACCCACGTAGCCACATGGAGAACTTACAAACTCTGCACAGACAGATCAGCACGGCGGAGCACATGGGGGGGGGGGGGGGGGGGGGTGGGGGGGGGGGGGGGGGGTGGGGGGGGGGGGGCGATGGTGCAGCCGTAGAGTTGCTGCCTTACAGCACATGCAGCGCTAGAGACCCGGGTTCATTCCCGACTAAGGGCGCTGTCCGTACTGATTTCCTCCGTTCTGCCCGTGACCTGCGTGGGGTTTCTCCGAGATCGGTTCCCTCCAACAATCAATAGAAGTACAGGTTTGTAGGTTCACTGGCTTGGTATAAATGTAAATTGTCCCTAGCATGGGGAATGTTGGTTGGTGTGGACAAGGTGGGTTGAAGGACCTGTTTCCACGCTGTATCTTGAAACTGAACTTAAAGGCCTGTCCCACCAGCATGCAACTCCATGCGATGAGCGCGACCAAACTGGCAGCGGGGGGCGCGCGGAGGTCGGGTGATCCCTGTACAGGGCCGTTCCCACCAGCATGCGCCTGCATGCGACAAGCGCGACCAAACCGGCAGCGAGGGCCGCGTGGAGGTTGGGTGAGTGGCACAATGCGGCGCAAAGTGAGGCGAACTTGGAGCGAAGCCTTAAAGGTAAGTTCGCCAGGACAGAGAGGGACACACAGAGAGGGGCACAGAGGCACACACACAGAGGGCCACGGAGCCACACACAGAGAGGGTCACGGAGGCACCTACAGGGAGGTTCACGGAGGCACGATGTCGGGGCGGTGTGTAATGCGTCGAGGCGACAGCAAGCCGACAAGCCGTTGCCGCGCGGAAGTTTTGAACACGGTCAGTTTTTCGGAGCCCCGCGCGATGTCGGGACGAACCCCGCACAATTCCGCACGGCTCCGGCGATCGAAGTGGGACCGGCCCCGCGACGCCGGACGGCTCAAGCGACCACGTTAGGTCGTGCTCATCGCATGGAGTTGCATGCTGGTGGGACAGACCCTTAATACTAAACAGCACCCGTAGTGAGGATTAAACCCGGGTTTCTGGCACTGTGAGGCAGCAACCCTACCACTGCGCCACTGTGCCAACTTCATTGATTGATTGATTGATTGATTGACTGATCTTAACATTTAATAATGCTGAGTTACTACCCCCCCCCACCCCCCTTTTTAGTTCTAACAGCAAATTTGTACCTTCGATTGTCCAGGTAGAATATTCCCCTTTAAATTTTGGCCTAGTGATACTAATAGCTCTTTTACCATTCCAATTCTCTAAATAATTATAGTGCCGTCAAGTTCAATTTTTATACTGTAAAAGCTTACTTAAGTGTAGACATTTATCTTTGGAGGATAGATACAAAAAGCTGGAGTAAGTCAGTGGGACAGGCAGCATCTTTGGAGAGAAGGAATGGGTGGCATTTCGGGTCGAGACCCTTCTTCAGACTCAATTCGATTTATACCAGCATCTGCAGTTCTTTCCTACATATCTTTGGAGGATGCCTGATTATCTCACTCTAATTACTAACACATTTAGCGTGATAACAAGTGGCCATATGGAAATGATGATTTTATTACATTCACTGAACGTAAGTGTAGTGATGTTAATTTAGTGTTTAATTTTTTAGTGTTTTGTAATGACTTTCAAACTAATAATACTCCTATAACACAAATTACAATGCAATATTTATAAAGCAATATTTCACCTTTTATTCTTGAACCTGTCTAATCAGTTTCAATGTACAGTAGGTTTCAAATTGGGCATCAAATAATTAATTATTATTTATTTTGTTGGCAACGATACCATCATTTCAAGATGTTTTTAAAAATTATTAATCATGCTCATTTTTATTTAAGGTAGACACAAAATGCTGGAGTAACTCAGTGGGACAGGCAGCATCTCTGGTGAGAAGGAATGGGCGACGTTTCGGGTCGAGAACCTTCTTCAGACTGATGTACGGGGAGTGGGTGGGACAGAGATAGAATGTTGTCGGGGACAGTACGTGAGAACTGCGAAGGGGGAGGGGATGGAGAGAGAGGGAAATCAAGGGCTATTTGAAGTTAGATGCTCTCTCACCCGCTGGGTTTCTCCAGCATTTTTGTCTACAAGCAAAATATGAGGTGCTGCTCCTCCAGTTTGCACTGGGCCTCACTCTGACAATGGAGGAGGCCCAGGACAGAAAGGTCAGTGTGGGAATGGGAAGCAGAGTTAAAGAGCTGAGCAACTGGGAGATCAGGATGTTTAAGGCGGACTTAGCGGAAGTGTTCAGCGAAACAATTGCCGAGCCTGCGCTTGGTCTCGCCAATGTACAGTTGACTGCTGGAACAGCCGATACAGTAGTTGAGGTTGGAGGAGGTGCAAGTGAACCTCTGCCTCACCTGAAAAGACTGTCAGGGTCCTTGGATGGAGTCGAGGGGGGAGGTAAAAGGACAGGTGTTACATCTGGGGTGGGGGTGGTCTACTCAGTTTATTTTAGTTTATTTTAAAGATACAGCATGAAAACAGGTCCGTCACGTTTCATTGACCTGAAATATTGACTCGATATCTCTCTTCATCAATGATACCTAACTTGTTGAAGGAAGGCACTGTGTTTAGCCAACGGAAAGAGAATGGACTACTTACGGATATGGTCAGCCATGTCTTACTAACTTGATTGAGTTTTTTAAAGACGGGAGAAAGGTGAATGATGAAGGTAGGGTAGTAAATGTTGTATATATTGATTTTAGTAGGACTTTTGATAAGGTCCCTCAAGGTAGGCAAAACCAGAAGATAAACATGTAGCATATCGAGCAAATAATGTTGAGGGTACTGGGCAGTGGAGGTGTATTCTGGAGCATGAGGTTTAGGTATATTAAAGTCACGTGTACTGAGCTACAATGAAAAGCTTTCTTTTGACTGCTATTCCAACATATCAGATATACCAGACATAAATGCAATCGTCAAACTCAAGTACAATAGAGGGAAACGAGAAGATACAGCGTGCGGAAAATAGTTCCCAGCATTGTACCGCGTCAATTCCAGCAGACAAAATCCACTGTCCGCGGAGGTGGAGATGAACTTACCATTAATAAGGGTGTCAAAGGTTATGGGGAGAAGGCAGGAGAATGGGGTTGAGAGTTAAAGATAGATCAGCCATGATAGATTGGTGGACTGGACACGATGGGCCAAATGGCCTAGTTCTGCTCCTATGATCTATGAACCTCTGACATGCTTCCTCTTCAAGAACCTGCCAATTTTTAGTCAGAGGGTGGTGAATCTGTGGAATTCTTCGCCACAGAAGGCTGCGGAGGCCAAGTCAGTGGATATTTTTAAGGCAGAGATAGATAGATTCCTGATTAGTACGGGGGTCAGAGGTTATGGGAGAAGGCAGGAGAAAGGGGTTAAGGGCCTGTCCCACTTTCACGATCTAATTCACAACCTTTTTTACTCGTGGACATTTTTCATCATGCTAGAAAAACGCCGCAACCTACTTGATGCCACGAGTACCTACGACTAGCATCACGGTCTGCTATGACCTACCTACGCCCTCCTATGACCTCTTACAACCTCGTGACGACCGTGCTGCGAGTGCGAGTCAAGGGCAAACTCGGCAGAGGTCGTGAATTAGGTCAAGAAAGTGGGACAGGCCCTTTAGAAGGGAGCGATAGATTAGTCATGGTTGAATGGAGGAGTAGACTTGAGGGCCAAATGTCCTAATTCTACTCCTATTCCTCATATCCTTATGTCAACTCCTCAGCATTAAAAATACCCATAGATCTAGTCTCCACAGCCGTCTGCGGCAATGAATTCCACATATTCAACAATCTCCAACAAAATAAATTCCTCCTCATCTCCTTCCTAAAGGTGCGTCCTTTAATTCTGGGCTTCTCAGCATAGAGAACTTGCCTCTGGACCAACCCTGACTGGATGTAAAGTGTCGAGACCTCAGCCGGTACCTGAGTCAGGCACGGTGGCACTGTGTCCTAGATTCATCGAGTTGCACATGGGCTGTCAACCTCACTATGTCCCTGCCAACCACTTTACCCAACCACAGAAATACCATCTGCCTTACCAGGTGGATGTCCTTCAAACCTAGCTTATTCCAATGTAGGGCCAATTACCTCTGAAAGGTTAGATTTGATTAGATTAGGTTACATTAGATATTTTTATTAGATGAAAGAATGGGTCGACTGGGCTTGTATTCACTGGAATTTAGAAGGATGAGAGGGTATCTTATAGAGACATACAATTTTTAAGGGATTGGACAGGCTAGATGCAGGAAAAATGCTCCCGATGTTGAGGGAGTCCAGAATCAGGGGTCACAGTTTAAGAATAGGGCATAGGCCTTTAGGACGGAGATGAGAAAAATCATTTTCACCCAGAGAAGTATGAATCTGTGCAATTTTCTGCCACAGAAGGCAGTGGAGGCCAATTCACTGGACGTTTTCAAGAGAGAGTTAGATTTAGCTCTTAGGGCTAACGGAATCAAGGGATATGGGGAGAAAGCAGGAACATGGTACTGACTCTGATTGATCAGCCATGATCATATTGAATGGCGGTGCTGGCTCGCAGGGCCGAATGGCCTACTCCTGCACCTATTTTCTGTGTTTCTATTGTCACATGTGACAAGGCACAGTGAAATGCTTTGTTTCGCATACCCAGGTATGCAAAGAGTCACCACATATACGGTGCCGACACAGTTACAAAGTACCCCTTTTTGTTGCCCCAATGGTTCCCCCCTCCACACACCTTAGTTCTCGACTGGGTGACCCCCCCCACTCCTGGTCCCCCTTTGTCCACAGGCAGTGCCTGAACCTGATTGCACCACCTCCTCTGGCAATGAAATCAACCGCTCTCTGGCTACAAAGAGTAAAGGGCCTGTCCTACCAGCATGCGACTCCATGCGATGAGCGCGACCAAACTGGAAGCGGGGGCCGCGCGGAGGTCGGGTGATCCCTGTACAGGGCCGGTCCCACCAGCATGCACCTGCATACGGTGAGCGCGACCAAACCGGCAGCAGGGGCCACGCGGAGGTCGGGTGAGTGGCGCAACGTGGCGCGAAGTTTGAGCAATGTCCACAAGGTAAGTTCTCAAGGACAGAGAGGGACACAGAGAGAGGGCCACGGAGGCACACAGAGAGAGGGCCACGGAGGCACACACAGAGAGGGTCACGGCGGCACGACGTCGAGGAGGTGCGAAATGCGTCTAGGCGACTGCGGGCCGACAGGCCGTTGCCGCGTGGAATTTTTGAACACGGTCAGTTTTTCGGAGCCCCGCGCAATGTCGGGACCAGCTCCGCACGGCTCCGGCAATCGAAGTGTGACCGGCCCCGCGAGGCCGGACGGCTCAAGCGACCACGTTAGGTCGCGCTCACCGCATGGAGTCGCACGCTGGTGGGACAAGCCCTTAACACGTCAAATCCCCATTAACATGTTTACCTCTGCCATTAAGCTTACTTGATGGCTTACTATGGGATTAAGAGTTTGACTATCCATCCACGCCTCTCATATCTTATAAACCTCATGTTTAAGAAAGAACTGCAGATGCTGGAAAAATCGAAGGTAGACAAAAATGTTGGTGATACTCAACGGGTGAGGCAGCATCTATGGAGCGAAGGAAAAGGTCCTTCGCTCCATAGATGCTGCCTCACCCGCTGAGTTTCTCCAGCATTTTTGTCTATCTTATAAACTTCTATCAGGTCAGCCCTCAACTTTCTTCACTCCATGGAAAACAAGCTCAGCCGATACATGGGGTGCAGTGGGCAGCACAGTGGTGTAGTGTTAACGGGCCTGTCCAACTTAGGCGAGTTTTTAGGCGACTACAGGAGACTATGCAATCACCACATGGTCGCCACATGTTCGCGCGTGGTTGCCGGGGAGTCGCCTTCATGGCCGCGAGGAGTTCCCGCATTTTGGGAATTAGTCGCGGCCTCATCATGGTCGCCGCTAATTTTTCAACATGTTGAAGAATTAGCGGCAACTAGAATGAAGTCGCCATGGAGACTAGCGAGAATTCCCGTGCCGCATGTGCAGTGGTAGTGGGTCGCCAGGAGGTCGTAGGTTATCATAGGTTCTCGTAGGTTGTCACTGGTGCTGACCGATGAATTTTTTTCACTCATTGGGTTAAAAAAAAGTGAACAGTAGTTTTCAGAACCAAGGATAACCGACAGGTAATGTTTATGTCTGCCGAGTTTCACAGCCGTGTGTCTCTGGCTTCTTAAAAGTTGTCCCCACTCCTTCCCCCCCTTCTCCCCTCGTCTTTCAATGGACTTAAGTGACCCTTCCCGTACACTGTGCTTTCACCGTCTTAATTACAGCGCCAACCTTCCTGTTCATCGTGATGTGTGTCTGTATCACCTTGGCTTTGCACCGTGTGAATTTCACTCAGACAGCACTCCCCCAGCTTGCCCTGTCCCCCGCCTGCATAACTGGCTAGGGAGGGAGGGAGGGAGGGAGGGAGGGAGGGAGGGTGTGTGTGTGTGTGTGTGTGTGTGTGTGTGTGTGTGTGTGTGTGTGTGTGTGTGTGTGTGTGTGTGTGTGTGTGTGTGTGTGTGTGTGTGTGTGTGTGTGTGTGTGTGTGTGTGTGTGTGTGTGTGTGTGTGTGTGTGTGTGTGTGCGCCACTCTGACAGTCGCCATTCCATTCCCCGGTTTTCCAGCGACCTGCTACGACCTGACAGTCACCTGGAAAAACTCCTAAGTGGGACAGGCCCATTAAGCTGCTGCCTCACAACATCAGGAACCTGGGTTTGATCCTGCCTATGGGCGCTGTCTGTACGGAGTTTGATCGTTCCCCCTGTGACCGCATGAGTTTTTTTCCGGGGGGCTCCGGTTTCCTCTCACATTCCAAAGACGTGTGGGTCTGTAGCTTAATTCTGTAAATTGTCCCCAATGTGTGTAGAACAGAACTAGTGATTGTTGGTCAGCGCGGACTCAGTGGGCTGAAAGACCAGCTTCCATGCTGTATTTCTGAAGTTAAAACTAAACAAAACTAAACTATCTTCCCCCATAATTTAAGTCGTCCAATCCAGACAACTTGGAAGACTAAGCGCAGGCTCGGCGATCGTTTCGCTTAACACCTTCGCTCAGTCCGCCTGGACCTACCTGATCTCCCGGTTGCCAAACAATTTAATTAATCTTCCCATTCCCACACTGACCTTTCTGTCCTCGGCCTCCTCCATTGTCAGAGTGAAGCCAAACGCAAACTGGAGGAACAGCATTTCATATTTCCCTTGGGCAGCGAGAATATGGATTTCTCTAGCTTCAAGTAACCCCTGCATTCCCTCTCTCCCCAGCCCTCCCCCACGCAAGTGGTAACACCTTCAAAGTCGTCTTGCTGAATCTCATTGTTTGTATTCGGTCTCACCTAACAAGCAGGTAACATTAACTTGTTTCCTTTATCAATGTTATTTTTTTGCACATCTTTCATTCATTTGTTCTATATCTCTCTCCATCACCATCTACATCTCTTGTTTTCCTTTCCCCTAACTCTGTCCACAGAAGGGTCTCAACCCAAAAACATCACCTATTTATTTTCTCCAGAGACGCCGTCTGAACCGCTGAGTTACTCCAGCTTCTTGTGTCAATCCTGGTGGACTCCTGTGCTTTCTCCAACATAATTGGCGTTGGTGAGACCAAATCTGGAGTATGGTGTACAATTTTGGTCGCCCAATTATAGGAAGAATGTCAACAAAATAGAGAGGGTACAGAGGAGATTTACTAGAATGTTGCCTGGGTTTCAACAGCTAAGTTACAGAGATAGGTTGAATAAGTTAGGTCTTTATTCTCTGGAGCGCAGAAGGTTAAGGGGTGACTTGATAGAGGTCTTTAAAATGATGAGAGGGATAGACAGAGTTAATGTGGACAAGCTTTTCCCTTTGAGAATAGGGAAGATTCAAACAAGAGGACATGACTTTAGAATTAAGGGACAGAGGTTTAGGGGTAACATGAGGGGGAACTTCTTTACTCAGAGAGTGGTAGCGGTGTGGAATGAGCTTCCAGTGGAAGTGGTGGCGGCAGGTTCGTTGGTATCATTTAAAAATAAATTGGATAGGCATATGGATGAGAAGGGTATGGAGGGTTATGGTATGAGTGCAGGCAGGTGGGACTAAGGGAAAAAAGTTGTTCGGCACGGACTTGAAGGGCCGAGATGGCCTGTTTCCGTGCTGTAATTGTTATATGGCTATATGGTTATAATCACGTTCATATTTTATAGGAGGAGAATTAGGCCATTTGGCCCATCGAGTCTACTATGCCATTCAATCATGCCTTTCTGCCTCCTAATCCCATTTTCCTGCCTTCTCCCCATAACCCTTGACACCCGTTCTAATCAAGAATTTGTCTATCTCTGCCTTAAAAATATTCACCAACTTGGTCTCCACTTGGTCTCCAACCTTTCCTCTGTGGCAGTGAGTTCTACTCTCTGACGAAAGAACTTCCTCCTCATCTCCTTTCTAAAAGGGCGCCCTTTAATTCTGAGGCTGTGACCTCTGGTCCTAGACTCTCCAGTCAGTGGAGAGTCTAGGACCTTTCCACACCCACTCTATCTATGCCTTTCATTATTCTGTACGTTTCAAAATGTCTCATCTTCTCCTTCATTCATTGACTGCAATGGTTTTGCTGCCAGAACGTGGATGTCTGAAAGAGCAAGGAAGTGGCCATGGTGTGGAGAGGTCTGGTCTACGAATTGTACTGGTCAGGAAGGACTGTGGAACGAGGTGGACGTGTGAGTGCGTGAGAAGGAGAAACAGGAGCAGGAATGGGAATACCAATGGTTTCAGTGATCCCTGATCCACTGCCAACTGCGAGATGTGTTAACCCCAGTCCCTTGACAGGCACCACACTGTCTTCAATGCAGTGTTAGTTTGGTTCAGTCGCATTAGGGTGAGCCTGTTGCTTGACATTGTGGGTAGCTGTGCCTATGGAAATGGTGGTAGAGGACCAAATTCTACCCGTGCATCGCACCGCTATTTAGGACACGACTCTTTCTCCCGCATTTCAAACTGGTACCTTTATTGTGAAGAAAGCATTAAGTAAGATGCCGGAGTGATGTTTTCCTTTAGAGTCATACAGCACAGTAACGGGTCCTTCAGTCCAACTTGTCCACAGCGATCAAGATGCCACCTACACTAGTCCCACCTGCCCGCATTTGATCCATATCTCTCTAAACCTTTCCAATCCATGTATCTGTCCAAATGTCTGCCAAATGTTGTTATAGTACTTTCCTCAACTACCTCCCGTTCCATATACTAATCACCCTATGTGTGAAATGTTGCCCCTCAGGTTCCTATTAAACCTTTCCCCCTTCATGTTCAAGCTATGTTCTCTAGTTTCTAGACAACCAAGAATAGTTTGGTGACTACTGGAGAGACAGTTGACGGCACGGAAAGACGGCACCCGGGAAAGGCTGGGTTAGCACCCCAGTCTGTGACTTTCGTGAGAAAGACACCCAACAAAGCTACGGAAAGGCCTAATGAACCATCGTGGCCTAAACATCCATCAGGCGAGAATGAAATGCTCGGAGAAGGAGAAAGAGGTGCAGCGCACAGGCCTTGAACCTGGTGAGACGCAGGAGGAGCCCGGCCGGGAGTCACCCCACAGAGCCCAGTCCCTCCATGCACTAGAGTCTCCCAACCGCTGCAGATGGCTGATCCGTGGGCGGTTGCTGCTGGGACGCAAGTCGGGGCCTGATCAACCCCGGCTGGGTCGCCAGGGCGAGGGTGTCTGATGTTGTGAGACCCGGAAGATCCGATGACCCCAGGTCACATCACTGAGGATGCATCCCAGCGCATCTGGAAGATGCATATTTTTCACATTGATTCCCACACTCTAAAATACTCTTGCATTCACCCTATCGATACCCCTCATGATCTTGCACACCTCTATAAGATCACCCCTCATCCTCCTGTGCTCCAAAAAAACCGCTCCCTCCTGCTCAGCACTTCAAGTCCTGGCAACAACCTTGTAAATCTCTTCTGCACTCTTCTGCAGATAATATGTTAACGAGTCTGATATAATGCGATAATTAACAAAGAAGGCTTACAGTAAATAAGGACATTCTAAAACCGTGGACTTAACGATTCACTTGATTTTTTACGAAGAATGGCGTGAAGTAAGAAAAGTAGGAGCGTATCTTATTTGTATCGGTATTAATAAAACAAACAAGCTAAATTTGTTGTATCAGGAGACTGCACTTTGTGTGATGCAAACTAATACATGATTTTAGATTTGGTTGTCAGAACTCAGAAGGTCATAACTGAGTAAGCAAGATGTTCATGCGGTTTAAGAAGCTACAGACAATTTATATAAAGAAATACACTTAAATTGGAGGCAATCTGGAATGTGTAATGTTTATAACCTATTAAAATCACCTTATTTCATTAATAAGCTGTAAAATGCCACCCACACTCCAATGAGAATGAGTCATGAGTGGTGCCACAGTACCATCTACTGGTGTACAGTAACATGTAGCAAACAAAGATCAGATGCTGAGTGATAAGGGGGGAGGGGGGGAGAGGGGGGGGGGGAGAGGGGGGGGGATGAGAGGGGGGGACGAGGGGGGGGGGACGAGGGGGGGGGGACGAGGGGGGGGGGACGAGGGGGGGGGACGAGGGGGGGGGGACGAGGGGGGGGGACGAGGGGGGGGGACGAGGGGGGGGGACGAGGGGGGGGGACGAGGGGGGGGGACGAGGGGGGGGACGAGGGGGGGGACGAGGGGGGGGACGAGGGGGGGACGAGGGGGGGGACGGGGGGGGGACGAGGGGGGGGACGAGAGGGGGGGACGAGGGCGGGGGGCGGGGGGGGACGGGGGGGGACGGGGAGAGGGGGGGCAGGGGGGGGAGAGGGAGGGGGGAGAGGGGGGGGAGAGGGAGGGGGGAGAGGGAGGGGGGAGAGGGAGGGGGGAGAGGGAGGGGGGAGAGGGAGGGGGGAGAGGGAGGGGGGAGAGGGAGGGGGGAGAGGGAGGGGGGAGAGGGAGGGGGGAGAGGGAGGGGGGAGAGGGAGGGGGGAGAGGGAGGGGGGAGAGGGAGGGGGGAGAGGGAGGGGGGAGAGGGAGGGGGGAGAGGGAGGGGGGAGAGGGAGGGGGGAGAGGAGGGGGGAGAGGAGGGGGGGAGAGGAGGGGGGGAGAGGAGGGGGGGAGAGAGGAGGGGGGGAGAGAGGAGGGGGGAGAGAGGAGGGGGGAGAGAGGGGGGGGAGAGAGGGGGGGGAGAGAGGGGGGGGGAGAGAGGGGGGGGAGAGGAGGGGGGGGAGAGGAGGGGGGGAGAGGAGGGGGGGAGAGGAGGGGGGGAGAGGAGGGGGGGAGAGGAGGGGGGGAGAGGAGGGGGGAGAGGAGGGGGGGAGAGGAGGGGGGGAGAGGAGGGGGGGAGAGGAGGGGGGGAGAGGAGGGGGGGAGAGGAGGGGGGGAGAGGAGGGGGGAGAGGAGGGGGGGAGAGGAGGGGGGGAGAGGAGGGGGGGGAGAGGAGGGGGGGGAGAGGAGGGGGGGAGAGGAGGGGGGGAGAGGGAGGAGGGAGGAGGGGGAGAGAGGGGAAATGACTTGCAAGTGGCGAAGGCCATGTATAGGATGTTGCATAGGGCATTATATAGGCAGATTTTCTCTGAAAGGTGTGCAATTTCTTGAGATTTATTAAATCTGTTCTCATCTAGCTAAGTTTATTATAGAGATATAGCATGGATACAAGCCCATCAGCGTACCAAGCCCATGCCAGCCAATGATAACAAATTCACACCGGTGCTATGTTGCATCCCCTCTCGAGACACTTTAGGCAATTTACAGAGGCCAATGAACCTACAAACCTGCACATCTTTGGGATGTGGGAGGAAAGCAGGGTACCTGATGGAAAACCATCATAATGAGAGGGAGAAGGCACAAACTCCGTACAGATAGCACCGGAAGTCAGGATGAAATGCAAGTTTCTGGTGCTGTGAGGCATTGGTTCTACCAGCTGGGCCACACAGTGTGTGGGGCTTTCCTTCACACTTCTGACCTGTGTCTTGTGCCTTTGACTCCATCTACACTTTATGTTGCTTCAACAAAGCCAGCAGCATAAATCAAGGACGAGTCTCACACCGACCACTTACCCATCTCGCCTCACCCATCAGGTGAGTGGTACAGAAGTGTGAAAAAGCACACCTCCAGATTCAGGGGCAGTTTCTTCCCCGCTGTCATCAGGCAACTGAACCATCCTATTAACAACTAGAGAGCGGTCCTGACCGACCATCTATCTAACTGGAGACCCACAAACTATCTGTCGGACCCTGGCAGACAGTGCTGTAGCTAGTTGAGCTGCTGTGTCACAGTGCCAGTGATCCGGTTCAATCCTGACCTCAGGTGCTGACTGGGTGGGGTTGTCACGTTCTCCCTGTTCTCCATGGGTTTCCTGCAGGTGATCCAGTTTCCTCCCACATCCCCAAGACGTGCAAGCTTGTAGATTAATGGCCTCTGAGAATTGCCCCAAGTGTGTAGCGAAAGGATGATTAAGTAACATAGAATGAGTGATTGACGGTCTGCATAGACCAGTTTCCATCCTGTATCTATAAACTCAACAAAACAAAATCGAGATGCTGCCTGTCCCGCTGAGTTACTCCAGTATTTTGTGTCTACCTTCGATTTAAACCAGCATCTGCAGTTCTTTCCTAAACAAAATTGAGAATAGAAATAAAGGCAGATGCCCTGGAATTTAGATGAGAGGGGATCTTACAGAAACATATACATTTCTTAAGGGAGTGGACAGGCTAGAAACAGAAAAAATATTCCCGATGTCAGGGGAGTCCAGAACCAGGGGTCACAGTTTAAGAATAAGGGGCAGGCCATTTAGGACTGAGATGAGGAAAAACATTTTCACCCAGAGAGTTGTGAATCTGTGGAATTCTTTGCCACAGAAGGCAGTGGAAGCCAATTCATTGGATGTTTTCAAGAGAGAGTTAAATTGAGCTCTTTGGGGGCTAACGGAATCATCGCTGCGACGGCGGTCCGATGTTTCAGGCCCTCTCGTCGGATGATGGGGCTCTGGTGTCTGAAGACCACTCTCAGCGGCCTGGAGTGTCTGGAACGGCCGCTTGCTCACGAAATCCACAGGCCGTGCAGGTCGGAGCTCCGACACTGGCGATCTCGGCGAGAGATCCCACGCTCCGCAGTGTTTAAACTCAGCGCCGCCCGCAGCTGGACGCTCTGCGACCACAGCTCCGCGATATTGGAGTCGGCGGTCTCGGCAACCCGGGTAAGGCATCGCTCGCTCCGCGATGATGCTTCAGCGCTGCGCCGCCGCCGTAGCAGAAGATTCTGCCCGGTCCCAACAGGAAACGCTGCTCCAATCCAGGTGGTAGGCCGCGAGGAGAGGGCCGAAGATGCGGCTCGGAGGAAAGACGCATTTTCAACCAGGCAGGGACTGAGAAAAACAGTTCCCCATCCACCCCCCACATAAAAAGACTAGAAGTAGGTATGTTACAAAACTTACCTTGAGCAGCGCTGCAGTTCTGCCGGTCCCCGTGTGCGTGACTTGGCGCCTTTCAGAGGGGGGGGCGGGCTTAAAGTGCCGTTTATCTGCAGACTGGGAAAATTGATCCATGTCGGGTGATTTTGTTGCGGAAGAAAAATCGCTCCGACATTTCATTCATGAAGGTATTTTTAAATTACGCAAGATTATTTATTAACTAGAGTAATTTAAAAATCACCTTCAAAAGCCGTGAGCGCCGACAACGGGAAGGATTTTGCGTAGGGGAGAAAAAAAGGTACACAGTTTATTTTTATATTAAAAGTTGGTTTTTATGGAGGCTTTAATCACATTTTCATGTTGCGAAATGGGGTCCAAAAAAAATGTATGAACCAACAGTAATTTTCCTCCCGACTTCACCACAAACTGCAACGTTCCAATCCACCGCATTCCACTAAAACCCACTAGCTAGTTGATTTAAATGGCCATTAATTTACAGGCATTAAACACTAAATTCCTTCCATTTGGCCTAGAAATTCATGAAAATGAGATTTAGAAATTATGTTATATTGTGGATTATTGTGTGAATGTTATTTGGACACTTAGGCAATTTAAAAAAAGTTTATCTTTTCTTAAGAAATGGATAGATGTTTAGATCTACTCATTGAATTTTGTAATTAGCTACAATTAGATTAACTAATTATATGCTTTAATTTCAGGTCATCCAAGTAAGATTGTTTCATATTTGTTTCAGAATGCTTCAATCTATAATAACTGAAAATTGCATTGAGTTCTCTTAATTTTTAAGAAAGTTATGGGCTTTTAACTGTTCTAGATCACAGCTTTTGAGTTAAGTCAATTGAAAGGCAATGGGGAACAAGATGCTAATTTCCGAGTATGAAAATGGTCATAACTTTCTTAATACTGAAGATATGAAAGTGAATCAGGTGTCAATTTAAACTTCTTTTTATGCTTTATCCAATGGGATAAATTGCAGACTTGATTTTTAAAATCTCAAAATTTTGTAACATTGCTACTAGAAGACGTCCAAGACAAAAACTAAAACACTAAAAATTAAAAAAAGGGTGAAAGGACGAACAGCTGCAGGCAGGGCAGCCATACTCAACAGTGTCCCCACTCGACCCTCTGAGTTAGTCCAAAATTGTAGGTTTATTTTTGGTATAAACCAACCTGTAGTTCCTTCCTGCACAACCTACAAACCTTCACGTCATTGGAATGTGGGAGGAAACCGGAGCACCTGGAGCAAACACTTGAAGCCACGGGGAGAAGGTGAACACTCCGTACAGAGAGCACCGGTAGTCAGGATCCAACCCGAGTCTCTGGTGTTGTAAGGCAGCAACTCTGCCACTCCACCACTGTGCTGCCCTTCGATCAGACAAACAGTTGATACAAAGATAGGAACTAATGAAGACAAGAAGTGTGAAACTCCAATGAACTAAGTGTAATAAAGATTAATTATCAGGATGTTGGTGAGGAGAATGAAACAGAAAGTAAAAACTGGTATTAAAATATATATATATATATATATATTTATAACCTCTATCTGACAATGATACTTCGCAATCAGTCAGGTAAGTTTTCAAATGTAATCATGTTGCAACGTAAGCTGCACAACAGGCAAATTGTGTACAGCAGGATTCTACTAACAGCAGCAGTAGCTTTGGTTGAGCATTAAATATTAGCCAGAATGCCAGGGAGAATTTCAAATGTACTTTAAGATTTGAAAAAAAAATGATGTTATTGCCTCATTTGACGCATAACAATTTCTTGCTGCCATCTAGAGTGTCAGACAAGAATACATGTTCAAGTCTACGGAGAGTGAAAGGCTTGGATAGAGTGGACGTAGAGAGGTTGTTTATACTAGTGGGGGAGTCTAGGACCAGAGGTCATATCCTCAGAATTAAAGGATGTTCTTTTATGAAGGAGTTGAGAAGGAATTCCTTCAGTCAGAGGGTGTGGAATTTGTGGAATTCATTGGCACGGAATGCTGTGGAGGCCAAGTCAATGGATATTTGTTTAATGTAAAGATAGATAGATTCTTGATTAGTACGGGTGACAGGGATTATGGGCATGACAGGAGATTGGGGAAGATAGATCAGCCATGATTGAATGGAGGAGTAGACTTGATGGGCTGAATGGCCTAATTCTGCTCATATCTGATGAATTTATGACATGAGTGGGTGAATTCTGAGCTAGGGTTAATATTGAGCTTAGGGGGAAGTCTGCTATGATAATGATGAAGTTGTGGGTATTAGTTGAAAGGAATGAAAATTGATTCCGTCCTTTGATGAAACGAACACAATTCCAGCCTCCTACAAACCTTTCAAATGTAGCGTTGAATAATTCCAGCTTTAACTCGCAACTAACAATGAAGCACCAAAAACAACCTTGGAAACTAAAAATCATCGACTGATGTAAAGACTTACAAAGTAAACATTGCTGTTTTGTGTAGGTCTTTCAAACTCTCACCACCATTTTGATCTTCATGTCACACAACACCTTTGTCATTCAAATTGACACACTTTTCAGCCCTCTCCAGTTCTTATCCCGTTCATTGCCATCTAATTAGAACATCAAACAGTACAGTACAGGAACAGGCCCACAATGTTTGCGCTAAACATGATGCTAAATTAAACTGTTCTAATCTGCCTGTACATGATCCATATTCCTCTAATCCCTGCATTTCCCTGTGCCTAACTAATAGCCTCATAAACACCATATCGTATCTGCCTCCACCACCAACCCTGGCAATGCATTCCAGGCCCCCACCACTCTCTATATAAAAAAAAATTACCTGCACATTGTCATTTAATCTTTCCTCCCACTCACCTGATAGGTATGTGTAGGAAAGAACTGCAGATGCTGGTTTAAATCAAAGGTAGACACAAAATGCTGGAGTAACTCTGCGGGACAGGCAGCACATCTGGAGAGAAGCTGCCTGTCCTGCTGAGTTACTCCGCCTTATAGGTACTGTACATCCTCTAGAGTTGGACATTTCCACCCTGGGAAAATGATTCTGACTGTTTACCCTATCTGTGCCTCATTATTGATCTCTTTCAAGTCTCCCCTCAACCTCTGACATTCCAGAGAAAACAATCTAACTCTATCCAATCTCTTCCTGTAGCTGAAACCTTCTAATCCCGGCAGCATTTTGGTAAACTTCTCTGCACCCTAACAATAGACAAGAGGTGCAGGAGTAGGCCATTTGGCCCTTCGATCCACACTTAGTATCCCGTTCCTGCCTTCTCCCCATACCCATTAACTCAGCTACATTTAAGAGCTCAAACTAACTCTCTCTTGAAAGCATCCAAACCGGCCTCTGAGGCAGAGAATTCCACAAACTCACAACTCTCTGTGAGAAAAAGTATTTCCTCATCTTCGTTCTAAATGACTTCTAATCTAAAGGGACTGTCCCACGGCGACGACCTAATCTTCTAGTTTAGAAGAGTTTGCGCTCGACTCAAACTCGCAGCATGGTCGACACGTGGTCCTAGGAGGTCCTATGAGGTCACTGGAACTCTCCATGCTCGAGGGAAGTTCCCGAATACTCGTGGCCTCAGCTAGGTCGCGGAAAATATTTCAGCATGTTGAAATATTTTCTGCGAGTAAAAATTCGTCGGCATGGTTCTTTTGAACTCGTAATGCAGTGGAGTGAGGTCGCTATGTAGTTATAGGCAGTCGAGGACAGCCGTAGGCATTCTCCTTCGCTGGCTGGGCATTTTAATTGGCTCATTAGAGTTTTCAGGATCAAGGAAGATGCCCGCTAAACTTTATTAAACATTGTCTGCCATCTTAAAAGTGTCTCCACTCCTTCTCTCCCTCTTCTCCCCCCTTCACTCCACCCCCCCCCCCCCCCCCCCCCCCCCCCCCGTGCTCTCTAAAGGACTTTCCACACACTGTGCATCCGTCTTTTACCTTCCACTTCATCGCGGGTGTGTATTTCAAACAACGCTCCCCCGGTTTCCCTGGCCCCCGTCTTTGCTGTGTGTGTGTGTGTGTGTGTGTGTGTGTGTGTGTGTGTGTGTGTGTGTGTGTGTGTGTGTGTGTGTGTGTGTGTGTGTGTGTGTGTGTGTGTGTGTGTGTGTGTGTGTGTGTGTGTGTGTGTGTGTGTGTGTGTGTGTGTGTGTGGTCAGTCGATCCACCTCGCAGTTCCATCGTTGACGGTCGATCCAGCTCGAGGTTTTCCAGGCGAGTGCCCTCGAGCTTGAAGGTCGACGGCACTCTTCTGAACTCGCAGTGGGACAGCCCCTTAATACAATCTAATCGAGGCAGCATTCTGGTAAAACTGCCTCCTAACAGTCTAATCCAGGCGGTATTCTGACAAACCTTCTCTGCAATTCTTGCAATGTAAAAAGCAAATAAATAAAAGCTCGCAAATAAAAAGAAACTGCAGCATTTCTCTGTGTTCACGTCTAATTGTAGCCTTCATTTTCAAATGAATGCATTGGGACTCTCAACCCTGCCTTGGCAGTCTTTACCAGCTTAAATGTTGTCATGGAATGCACAGAGGGCATTAGGCTCATTGGATCCATCCCTTCTAACCCGCTGGAGAGCTAAGCCATGTCAAATTCCTCCCACCCCCCCCCCCCCCGCAACCTTTATGCCGTGACTCCTGGTTCAGCTGAGGGCATGCAGATTGTATTAATAGGACAGCCCGTGATGTGATACAATTAATATCTCCGTTCGGGAGACTGACTACTTCACTGTGCCATTCGTGCTAAATTTAGACTGTTAAGTAGCTGCCTTCTTTATTGCCTCATCCTGTTCACTAATGCAACTAAATTTTCCACTTGCATTAAAGATTGATACGTGAACGGTAGCCATATTTTCCAGGAAGATGGAGTCGCAGAAATCTTTCAGTAAAGTCAGCGCGAATCATCGGCTAGTTTATGCCGCCCTGGATTTCCTTTGAAATCATTTGCTGTTCCTCTGTAACTGAGCACGGATCCGACTTGTCTGCACCCTGCCAGAGGGAGCAAATCATCAAAGCCTTATCAGCATTATACTGCAGCTCTGCTGCTTTCATTTCTTATCTCATTCCTCATGGATTTATGAAGTCGGCAGGGAACGAGAAGCTAAGAATAGAAAGTGCTGGCAACACGTAGCTTTGAATCGTGGCTGTCGCATGGGAAACAAAGAGTCGGAATGAATCAGGACGCGAGGAACTGCAGATGCTGGTTGACGAGAAAAAAGGCACAGAGTGCCGGAGTAGCTGAGGCAGCATCAAAGATCATCTTTGGGCAGCATCCCTGGAGAACACGGGTGGGTGATGTTTCAGGTCGGGACCTTTCTTCAGGCTCTGAAGAAAGGTCCTGCCCCAAAGCGTCACCTATACAGGTTGTCCAGAGATTTTGCCAGACCGACTGAGTTTAATTATAGTTTAGTTTAGTTTTGAGCTGCAGTGCGGAATCAGGCCCTTCAGCCCACCTGGTCCGCGCCAACCAGCGATCCTCACACGTTAACACTATCCTACACGCACTAGGGACAATTTACAATTTTACCATAGCCAATTAACCTATTGGGACGTTTGAGGAATCTGTTCACACTAGTTCTAGCAATGTTACAAAATTTTGAGATTTTAAAAATCAAGTCTGCAATTTATCCCATCAGATAAAGCATTAAAGGAAGTTTAATTTGACACCTAATTCACTTTCATATCTTCAGTATTAAGAAAGTTATGGTCATTTTCATACTCGGAAATTAGCATCTTGCTCCCCATTGCCTTTCAATTGACTTAACTCAAAAGCTGTGATCTGGAACAGTTAAAAGCCCATAACTTTCTCAAAAATTAAGATAACTCAATGAAATTTTCAGTTATTATAGATTGAAGCATTCTGAAACAAATATGAAACAATCTTACTTGGATGACCTGAAATTAAAGCATATAATTAGTTAGTTATCTAATTGTAGCTAATTACAAAATTCAATGAGTAGATCTAAACATCTATCCATTTCTTAAGAAAATATAAACTTTTTTTAAATTGCCTAAGTGTCCAAATAACATTCACACAATAATCCACAATATAACATAATTTTTAAATCTAATTTTCATGAATCTGGAGATAATTAATAATTGGTGGTTGATGGAAACCAGTACAGAAGAGAAGATGAAACCAACATCGATCAACTATAAACATGGAATCATAGTCATACAACACCAAAACAGACCGATCATCTCAACTTGTCCATGCCCAATCTACACTAGTCCCAATTTGACTTATGTCCCCCTAAACCTTTCAGATCCATGTATCGTTAGTTTAGTTTAGAGATAATACGTGGAAACAGGCCCTTCAGCCCACCTGGGTCCGTGTCGACAAGCAATACCCGTACACCAGCACTATTACTGCACACGAGGTACAATTTTTACCAAAGCCAATTTACCTTACATCCTGTACGTCTTTGGAGTGTGGGATGAAACCGGAGCACTTGGAGAAAACGCACGTGATCATGGGGAGAATGTACAAACTCCGTATAGACAGCACTTGTAGTCAGGATTGAACCGAGATCTCTGGTGCTGTAAGGCAGCAAATCTACCGCTGTGCCACCATCAAGGATCGAACCAAGATTCTGCACCACCGTGCCGCACACTCAGCATTACCATACTGGAGCTGCAGGCAGTGAGAGGATTATAGAAGACCTGCACAGTGGCACAGCTGGCGGAGCTGCTGCCTCACGGCTTTGGAGACCCAGGTTTGATTCTGACCTCAGCCGCTGTCTGTGCGGAGTTTGCACCTTTTCCATGTGACCAGGTGGATTTCCTCCGGGTGCTCCGGTTTCTTCCCAGGTCCCAAAGGCATGTGGTTTTGTAGATTAATTGGCCCCTGCAAATTGCCCCCAGTGTGTTAGAAACATAGAAACATAGAAATTAGGTGCACGAGTAGGCCATTCGGCCCTTCGAGCCTGCACTGCCATTCAATATGATCATGGCTGATCATCCAACTCAGTATCCCGTACCTGCCTTCTCTCCATACCCTGATCCCCTTAGTCACAAGGGCCACATCTAACTCCCTCTTAAATTTAGCCAATTAACTGGCCTCAACTACCCTCTGTGGCAGAGAGTTCCAGAGACCCACCACTCTCTGTGTGAAAAAAGTCCTTCTCATCTCGGTCCTAAAGGATTTCCCCCTTATCCTTAAGCTGTGACCCCTTGTCCTGGACCTCCCCAACACCGGGAACAATCTTCCTGCATCTAGCCTGTCCAACCCCTTAAGTTGGGAGTGGATGGGAGTGGATGAGAAAGTGGGATAACATAGAACTTGTATGAATAGATCATCAATGGTCAATGTGGACTCAATGGGCCAAAGGGCCTGTTTCTATGGTGTAATTGAATTAATCTAAAAAAAAAGACTTGTTTGAAGAAAATCCAACTTTTCACAAATTATCCCATTGAACTCTAAATATGTACAAACAATTAATTCTGGCATGAAAATGAACTTGTCGCATACTTGATTATGGATGTTGCTTGTAGAGCTTTCAAAGTTTAAAATAACATTGAATAATTTGAAGAAACGTCACCTATCCATTCAATCCGCAGATAACCATATAAACTGCCTGGTCCACTGAGTTACTTTGTGATTTTCAGCATCTGCAGCTGTGCCTCTCTTGGTGTCATAGATTGATCCAGTGCGGAAACAAGCCTTTCGGCCCAACCTACCCACACCAGCCAACTTGTCCCAGCTACCCTAGTCCAACCTGCCTGCGCTTGGTCCATATCCTTCCAAACCTGCCCTATCCATCCTCTCTGGAATAATTTATGGTGGAATTGTCCGTGTGCGGCAAAAGGTCAAGTATTTAAACTGTGGCCTGATTAAAAGAGACAAGTCCTGTTGGGTTTCTGCTGCCTCTGTTGGCATTCGAATTCTTTCATTACCTTATGTGCAGTGACTGGCTGAAACCTAGTCAACATTTGTTTTATTTCTGTTGCCTACTTGTTATCCCTTGCTGAGAAATGTGTTTGTTTCTGCCGTATGGAACATAGGGACCACCTGCATCACATTAGGCCTCCATGCTCTTGATTAGGAAATGGGTTGCTCTCTAGGTTGAGAGAGATATGGGCCAAACAAGGCCAGTGGGACTAGTTTAGTTTAGTTTATGATCATGCACAGTTGAAAAGCCTTTGTTTGACACAAAATGCTGGAGTAACTCGGCGGGCAGCATCTCTGGATAGAAGGAATGGGTGACGTTTTGGGTCGAGACCCTTCTTCGACCCAAAACATTGCACATTCTTTCTATGCAGAGATGCAGCCTGTCCCACTGAGTTACTCCAACATTTTGTGTCTACCTTCTGTGTGAATCGGTTTGTACGCAAAAGCCTTTGTTGCATGCTAACCAGTCAGCGGAAAGACTATGCACGATTCCAATCGAGCCGTCCACAGTGTACAGATACATGTTAAGGGGAATAACGTTTAGTGCAAGATAAAGTCCAGTAAAAGGTAGCCGGAGCGTTTCCAGTGAGCTAGATAGTAGTTCAGACCCACTCTCTAGTTGTTGATGGGATGGTTTAGTTGCCTGATAACAGCAAGGAAGAAATTGTCGCTGAATCTGGAGTTCCACGTTTTCACACTTCTGTACCTCTTGCCCGATGGGAGAGGGGTGAAGAAGAAGTGAGTGATCGTCCTTGATTTTGCTGGTGGCCTTGCCAAGGCAGCGTGAAGTGTAAAAGGAGTGTTACTTTAGATGGGGCATTTTGGTATGGGCATGTTGGGCCGAAAGGCATGTTTCCATGCTCCATGACTCTAGGATATTTAAGTCTGTTTTCACTCTAAAGGGTCTTCAACCGGAATCTTCAATCCTTTTTCTCTTTCCATAGATGCTGCCTGACCTTTTTAGGTTAGATTAAATAAGAAATACAGCGTGGAAACCCGCCCTTCGACCCACCGATTATCCGTGCCGACAAAACGATCCCCGTACACTAGCACTATCCTACACACTAGGGACAATTCATAATTTTTACCAAAGCCAATTAACCTACAAACCTGTAGAGCTTTGGAATGTGGGAAGGAACCGGAGATCCCAGAGAAAACTCACGCAGGTCACGGGGAGAACGTACAAATTGTCGCTACAGACAAACCCGGGTTTCTGGAACAGCGAGGCAGTAATTCTACTGCTGCGCCATCGTGCCGACCTGCTGGATGTCTTGAACATGTTCTGTCGTTCTCTCCATGTGACCTGCTCATTAGTACTCTCAGGGATTATAAAAGTCGCTTGCATTTAACAATGCCCTTTCCAATCTTACCATGTTCGAAAACACTGTACAACTAATTAAACGCTTTTGAAGAGCAGTCACTGCTACAATGTAAAGAAGACATAATAGGCACTTGCAACGTTTTTATGTTGTATTTCTTGTGACACTCTGGCCTAAAACCAGGCTGTAAAATGATGGAAATCTGAGTTAGGTCTCAGGGGACATTCTGAAATTAGACTTTCTTCTGCAATCTTACCACAGAGCGGCGCAAATATTTCCTTTGTAATCATACATTATGTTCAACACCCACTTAATGTTCCATTCTCAACCTTCCCCCATCACCTCCCTGAGTTCAATCTCTTCCAAACTGCCTTGTCTGATTGTTAATTCCTTTGCCATTGGGCTTTTTATTTATTTCCTGTTCAATCTTCCTGTGGTCTTAAGGGCAACAATTAAAAGGCCTGTCCCACTGCACGAGGTAATTCACGAGCTCTCCCGAGTTTAAAAAAAATCGAACTCATGGTAAGTACGTAGAATTTACGTAATGGCTGCGTCGGAGCTCGTGGATGTCTCTTAGCGTCTCGGAACGCTAACGGCAGGTACTCGGGAAACGCGGTAACTCGCGAAGTTTTTTCAGCATTGTGAAAAATGTCCACGAGAGGCCCGAGTACCTACGAACGGCTATTACCGTAATTCTCCGAGTTCAAATCAGGGGAAACTCGGAAGAACTCTTGAATTAGCCCGTACAGTGGGACAGGCCCTTAAATCATTATTACTTTACTCTGACCAAACCCAGCCTTTATCAGTTCATCCACAACTGCCTCACATCCCTCTTATTAAGTTTAAGAATAAGGGGTAGGCCATTTAGGACTGAGATGGGGAAAAACCTTTTAACCCAGAGAGTTGTGAATCTGTGGAATTCTCTGCAACAGAAGGCAGTGGAGGCCAATTCGCTGGATGTACCCGTCCCACGCTACCCACACACTAACAGGTCACGTAAATGGCACGGAAATGACAGCCAAGTGGGACAGGCCCTTAAGTTCTAACAATAATGCTAAATAGGTGGCTGGCCAGTAAAAATAATGACACGGTACAGCAGTGGCTTTTAGCCAATCAGATTGCAGAGATTCTTAGACCCAATCTATAAATTATATTGACAGTGCTCTTGCCAAATTTTAAAATATTTAGTGAACATTTTTAATTAACCTTAGGAAAAGTTCAATGAAAATAGCAAAATGAAATTGATTATTAGTTCATCAGGTGCTTGCCAACTGATTTGCAGTCATCTCTGTTGGTCTTTCAGAGCCACATAGCTCTTAGTTTACTTTAGGTTAAAGATATAGTGCAGAAACAGGCCCTATAGTCCACCGAGTCCGTGCCGGCCAGCGTTCAACCCGTACACTAATTCTATCCTACACACACTAGGGAAACTTTACAGCAGCCCATTAACCTACAAACCTGCACGTCTTTGGGATTTAGGAGAAAACCAGAGCATCCGGGGAAAACACACGTGGTCACAGGGAGAACGTACCAAATCCGTACAGACAGCACCCACTGTCAGGATCAACTCCAGGTCTCCGGCGCTGTAAGGCAGCAACTCTACCGCTGCGCCACCGTGCTTCCCCAATAAGCTGTTCTATACCAATTGTGTCGATAATTTACCAATACTAACCCTCACCACACAGTCCTGCATCTCTTACTCGTTCGGCAATAATATCCGCTATTTACTAATGTTAGACCCTGCCGCACAGTCCCGTGCCTCAGGCTCGTTCACCGACTGGTTGGAGCAATGTGGGGTCGCCCGTACCCTAACGGAAGCCGAGCATTTACCTTTTCCAGGATGCAAATTTGCTTCCTCGTCTGAGCATCGAGAACTTCCACTTCCAGATAAGAAATTCTTGAATGTTTTTGAAAGGCGGGCTGTCCGGGTGGGCCAGAAGTCAACACAAACTGAGACAGGGAGAGCAATGATTTGAGCCCGTTTTGTTTGCTGGGTGGCATGATCTCTTCGATTGCAGCTCTGCTTTTATGAAGTGCTTGCATTCTCCACCTGCTTATGACGCCCGGAGGAGAGGGAGAGCAGATATTCAACAAGAGTGCAATTCCCTAACATTTAAATAGACGCGGAGACGGACAATTCACCGAAAGGTCAGGTGACATTCCATTTCAAGTATATAATCTTATTTGACATGACTGAAAACAATGGCTCTGTCTGTAATCCTCTTCTATATTTAACTTGTCATTGGGTGAATGTGTCGAGAGTGTTCCTTTTAATGGCAGAATAGCTTACAGGGAGACGGACTACTTCCCTGCCCTTATCACCAGGCCTTCAAAGTGACTGCTGGTGCTGCGTTACTGAGATACACAAGGCACAGAACCTTCAGAGTCCAGATTAAGCAAATACCCGTTGAGTCACTCCAGCACTTTTAACAGTGTTATTTTTTTGTAAACCAGCATTTGCAGTTTTTTTTCTTGTTGCTACAAATTCAAGATAAGGGTTGATTTGTATAATGAAAATAAGATTTGATGACTCAGCAGATGAGCTGCAGGAGAAGTTGAGTATAGGAACAAAGAGGTCCTTCTGCAGTTGTACAGAGCCCTAGTGAGACCACACCTGGAGTATTGTGTGCAGTTTTGGTCCCCTAATTTGAGGAAGGACATTCTTGCTATTGAGGGAGTGCAGCGTAGGTTTACAAGGTTAATTCCCGGGATGGTGGGACTGTCATATGCTGAGAGAATGGAGTGGCTGGGCTTGTATACTCTGGAGTTTAGAAGGATGAGATGGGATCTTATTGAAACATTTAAGATTATTGAGGGTTTGGACACGCTAGAGGCAGGAAACATGTACCCGATGTTGGGGGAGTCCAGAATCAGGGGCCACAGTTTAACAATAAGGGGTAAGCCATTTAGAACGGAGATGGGGAAACGCTTTTTCACACAGAGAGTTGTGAGTCTGTGGAATTCTCTGCCTCAGAAGGCAGTGGAGGCCGGTTCTCTGGATACTTTCAAGAGAGAGGTAGATAGGGCTCTTAAAGATAGTGGATTCAAGGGATATGGGGAGAAAGCAGGAATGGGGTACTGATTGGGGATGATCACCCATGATCATATTGAATGGCAGTGTGACCCGAAGGGCTGAATGGACTACTCCTGCACCTATTGTCTATTGTCTGTTGTGCCATGATGCAAGAGGAGGCCTGCTATATGAAGTACAGCCGCATGTGATTCAAGTGATGGTGAGCTTGCTTGTTGCTGCTCAATGTCATCGAGTCATAGAGACATGGAAACATAGAAAACAGGTGCAGGAGTAGGCCATTCGACCCGAAGGGTCTCAACCCAAAACGTCACCTCTTCCTTCTATCTAGAAATGTCCCGCTGAGTTCCACCAGCATCTTGTGTCTATCTTCAGTGTAAAACAGCATCTGCAGTTCCTCATACACATACATTTGTATTTATTCCCATTATTCCAATTTGTTTCAATTGATGTAATGCATTAATATATTTTCTTATCGCCCGAGATGTTTTGTTCTGTTTGTCTATTTTGTTTTTTCAATTTTTTAACCAGTGGGCATGTCTGACCTGACGTCACCAAATATGTGCCATAATTGTTCGGAAATCACTGTGACTGATCACTGTTTGCTGTACAATTGCTGCTTATATTCGCTCCCTTCTAACTTTGCGGTTGCATTAACCCATTTGTTTAATATGTTTTATATCGCCTTCACTCAAAGAGCAGTCTGAGCAATTTATTAAGTGCTTGTGTGGTGGTGTCCCCAGCACATTTCCGTGCCAATGTCTTTTATATACAATATGGTGCCAGATCAGATTTGTGCAAGCAACAGTTGAGAGCTTAATAAATTAATTATATTGCGTTAGACTGAACCAGAAACATTGTGCACACATGCCACTTAAAATATACAGCAAGTTGCCTGGAGCTAAACCTTTGTACAAATTTCTGAGTCAGATATAGGCACTGTATGCATTCTATGTATCTACCAATCTATATTTTGCATGTAGACCTTTAGCATATTAGTATACAAATGATGCACAGGTCTGAGAGCGTCAGTAGGAATTGGACAAGGTAACTTTTTGGAATGGTTTAAACACACGATTCACAACCGTGTGTGTTTTAGACCATTCCAAAGTTACCGCTTGCACACAATTCCACCAGAGCACGAAATAGACTTGTGCATCATCTGTTTTATAGAAAGGGGGGAAAAAAGTAAAATTAAAATTAAAATCTGCTGTTTTCCAAATAATGCGTCCGGTAATTCATTGTCAAAAGGGCTGTCCCACTTGGCCGTCATTTACGCGACAGTGACTGACGCGCGACAGTCGTGCGACGGTCACGCGCGTCATCATGCGTCCGCACAGCCGTCTGGAGCGCGTAACGTCATTTGAAGATAGACACAAAATTCAGGAGTAACTCAGCGGGACCGGCAGCATCTCTGGAGAGAAGGAATAGATGATGTTTCGGGTCGAGACTCTTCTTCAGTCTGAAGAAGGGTCTCGACCCAAAACGTCACCCATTGCTTCTCTCCAGAGATGCTGCCGGTCCCGCTGAGTTACTCCTGAATTTTGTGTCTATCTCCAATCGTCTTGGCCCAGCTCTGGGAGTAGGAGTGGGGCGGATCCGGATCCGCAACGGCCGTGAGCCCCAAGTCGAGCTCGGCGATCATTTGCCTGCTTTTGCTGCTGTTGGAGGTGAGACGTTGTGCCGCGCCAGGGTCTTGGGTCTGTCCCACTTTGGCCGTCAGTTATGCGACAGCCCGCTGGCGCCCGAAGATTTTGTGCTGAATGAAATCCTGGAGCGCTGCGCAATACCGCGCGCAACTCCACACTCGTCCACGCCACTCCATGCACCCGTCCCACGCTACCCACACACTAACAGGTCACGTAAATGGCACGGAAATGACAGCCAAGTGGGACAGGCCCTTAAGTTCTAACAATAATGCTAAATAGGTGGCTGGCCAGTAAAAATAATGACACGGTACAGCAGTGGCTTTTAGCCAATCAGATTGCAGAGATTCTTAGACCCAATCTATAAATTATATTGACAGTGCTCTTGCCAAATTTTAAAATATTTAGTGAACATTTTTAATTAACCTTAGGAAAAGTTCAATGAAAATAGCAAAATGAAATTGATTATTAGTTCATCAGGTGCTTGCCAACTGATTTGCAGTCATCTCTGTTGGTCTTTCAGAGCCACATAGCTCTTAGTTTACTTTAGGTTAAAGATATAGTGCAGAAACAGGCCCTATAGTCCACCGAGTCCGTGCCGGCCAGCGTTCAACCCGTACACTAATTCTATCCTACACACACTAGGGAAACTTTACAGCAGCCCATTAACCTACAAACCTGCACGTCTTTGGGATTTAGGAGAAAACCAGAGCATCCGGGGAAAACACACGTGGTCACAGGGAGAACGTACCAAATCCGTACAGACAGCACCCACTGTCAGGATCAACTCCAGGTCTCCGGCGCTGTAAGGCAGCAACTCTACCGCTGCACCACCGTGCTTCCCCAATAAGCTGTTCTATACCAATTGTGTCGATAATTTACCAATACTAACCCTCACCACACAGTCCTGCATCTCTTACTCGTTCGGCAATAATATCCGCTATTTACTAATGTTAGACCCTGCCGCACAGTCCCGTGCCTCAGGCTCGTTCACCGACTGGTTGGAGCAATGTGGGGTCGCCCGTACCCTAACGGAAGCCGAGCATTTACCTTTTCCAGGATGCAAATTTGCTTCCTCGTCTGAGCATCGAGAACTTCCACTTCCAGATAAGAAATTCTTGAATGTTTTTGAAAGGCGGGCTGTCCGGGTGGGCCAGAAGTCAACACAAACTGAGACAGGGAGAGCAATGATTTGAGCCCGTTTTGTTTGCTGGGTGGCATGATCTCTTCGATTGCAGCTCTGCTTTTATGAAGTGCTTGCATTCTCCACCTGCTTATGACGCCCGGAGGAGAGGGAGAGCAGATATTCAACAAGAGTGCAATTCCCTAACATTTAAATAGACGCGGAGACGGACAATTCACCGAAAGGTCAGGTGACATTCCATTTCAAGTATATAATCTTATTTGACATGACTGAAAACAATGGCTCTGTCTGTAATCCTCTTCTATATTTAACTTGTCATTGGGTGAATGTGTCGAGAGTGTTCCTTTTAATGGCAGAATAGCTTACAGGGAGACGGACTACTTCCCTGCCCTTATCACCAGGCCTTCAAAGTGACTGCTGGTGCTGCGTTACTGAGATACACAAGGCACAGAGCATTCAGAGTCCAGATTAAGCAAATACAACCCGATATCATTACACTGCAAGTGGTTGGGAACAGAAGCTGGCAAAGTTGAATCGTCCAAAGTTGGAGTATTTGTATCCTTAAATTGTTACGCTAAAGAATAAATAAGCAAAAATGAGACAACACTGGAGAAAAAAGTGAGGGCATAACTTTAGAGAGGAGATGAGAAGGAATTTATTTCGTCAGAGGGAGGTGAATCTGTGGAATTCATTGCCACAGAAGGCGATGGAGGCCAAGTCAGTGGGTATTTTTAAGGCAGAGATTGACAGATTCTTGGGCAGGAAGGAACTGCAGATGCTGTGTCATACAGAGATGCTGCCTGACCAGCTGAGGTACTCCAGCATTTTGTGTCTATCTTTGGGATAATAAGGAACAAGTATACGGGTGATTGGTTGTTGGCGTGGGCTCGGTGGGCCAAAGGACTTGTTTCCGTGCTGCATCTCTAAAACTAAAATACCAATGACATCGGTCTATTCAAATGATTAGCATCTTGATGGAAGGCATTCAACAGTGCCATCAAGTTGAATCTCTGCTCAAATAATTTTCCTACCCGCGTTCAGTTACAGTTTGGCCGACACGGTTACAGGACTCATCACAGCCTCAGTCCAAACCCAGAGAGGGGAGTCAAATCCCAAAGGAGCAGGGAAAGAACTCACCCTGAGGCATCAAAACAGCGTTTGACCAAGCGCAATAAAATCTTGACCTTCTCATGAAAGGAATTTTTTTTTTTTTTTAAATCAACCCAAACAAAAAAACTGCAAACCAAAGCAAATCAAATATGGAAGAGAAAAAGCTGCAGAAAAAGCAATGAAAATCCAGCAACTAAATCGGGATTTATTCCATGAAAATAATGTATTTCAGTAAAAAGCCAAAACCCATTGCAGATCTTTTGGCTGAAGCGTTGATTTTGACAACTAGTTATATGTGTCGCATTAATTTCCAATCCTGCCTGTCAGGACAATCTTCTCCTCGTATGACTGACAGTGAGCTTATAACCGCTCTGAACTCAAAATACTCTTCGCAGCGTATTGAAAGCAAGCGTCGGAATGAAAAAAGTAATTTAGCAACACATACAAATAAATAAATAGGGCTCACATTTCCATTTCAAAGCCGGTGAGTGTGTTTTGATATGAATTCATTAAAGATTACTTCATCCAGAGTGACTTCCAAACATGCTTGCTTAGAATGCCAGCCCACGCCAGCTAAACCACACAAGCAAAATCAATCCATTGTACTTGGCTTCCATTCTGGGCACCGTGTTATAGGAAAGATATTGTCAAGCTTGAAAGGGTTCAGAGAAGGTTTACGAGGTTGTTGCCAGGACTAGAGAGTCTGAGCTATCGGGAGAGGTTGAGTAGGCTGGCTCTCTCTTCCCTGGAGCGCAAGAGGATGAGGGGGTGATCTTATAGAGGTGTATAAAATCATGAGAGGAATAGATCGGGTAGATGCACTGAATCTCTTGCCCAGGGTAGGGGAAATCGAGGACCAGAGGGCATGGGTTCAATGTGAAAGGGAAAAGATTTAATAGGAATCTGAGGGCTAACCTTTTCACACAAAGGGTGGTGGGTATATGGAACAAGCTGCCAGTGGAAGTAGTTGAGGCACGGACTATCCCAACATTTAAGAAAAAGTAGACAGATACATGGATTGGACAAGTTTGGAGGGATATGGACCAAGCGCAGGCAGGTGGGATTAGTGTAGCTGGGACATGTTGGCCGGTGTGGGCAAGTTAGGCGGAAGGGCCTGTTTCCGCACTGTGTCACTCTATGACTCTCTGACACTATTTGCTTTATTCTGCCCAATGAAATGCATCTTCAGCTCATTTTGTTCATAAATCTCATAGAACTGCATGATGCATTCAACAATACTTTCCATTTGGAGAAATGAGCAACTGTGGATGTTGGTTAACACAAAAGGTCTCAAAGTGCTGGAGTATCTCTACAGGTCACGCAGCATCTCTAGAGAACATGGATAGGTGAACATTTGGGTCGAGATCCCTGAAGAAGGGTCTCAACCCGAAACGTCACCCATTCCTTCCATCCAGAGTTGCTGCCTGACCCTGCTGAGTTACACCAGCATTTTGTGTCCAGCAAAGGTTTTTCACTGTGCCTCAGTGTACATAACAATAAACTAAACTAAACTAGTCCCACCGGCCTTGTTTGGCCCATATCTCTCCAAACCTACAGAGCAACCCATTCCCTAAACAAGAGCATGGGGTCCTAATGTGATGCAGGTCATCCCTGTGTTATGCTCCATATGTTCGAAACAAAAAAAATCCCACTGAGTTACTCCAGCATTCTGTGCCTTTCTTCATTGTAAACCAGCATCTGCAGTTCCTTCCTGCACATTTTGTCTGCTCCATTGCGAAATCTCCTCATGGCATGCCTACTTTGAAGAAGTTCTCCTCCCCTCCCCAACAGTCTGAAGAAGGGGGGTTACACAAAAAGCTGGAGAAACTCAGCGGGTGCAGCAGCATCTAAGGAGCGAAGGAGATAGGCGACGTTTCGGGTCGAGACCCTTCTTCAGTCTGAAGAAGGGTCTCGACCCAAACCGTCAACCATTCCTTCTCTCCAGAGTTACTACCTGTCCCGATGAGTTGCTCCAACATTTTGCGTCTCTCTTCAGACCCTTCCAATTGTTGAATGTGTCACACTTGCCACGCCTCCAGACACTTGGGACTCTTTCCACACCCCACCCCTGAGCTATTTGGAGTTACATTTGGATTTAATCTGCTCCCCTAATCTTTCACTTGGTATAAATACCCGAGATTATCACCAATTGGGTGCCTACTAATGCCCCTGTCCCACTTAGGAAACCTGAACGGAAACCTCTGGAGATTTTGTGCCCCACCCAAGGTTTCCGTGCGTTCCCGAAGGTTTTTGTCAGTCTCCCTAATGGTCGAAATTGACAAAAACCTCCTGGAACCTCCGGGAACCACACAGAAACCTTGGGTGGGGCACAAAGTCTCCAGAGGTTTCTGTTCAGGTTTCCTAAGTGGGACAGGGGCATAATCAGTTCTGCATTCTATCGTTTTGATAGCAGTTCTGAGTTCTGAGTTCTGACCAGAGGGTATGGCTGTCCACCCAAGATCACCCCCTCCTCGTTGAGTCCCGTAAGTTGGCACCCCGGTTTATTGGCCCATTCTCAATTCTCAAGATCATTAACCAACTGCTGTCCACCTTAGACTGCCCCGGTCTATGCGGATACACACATATCCCGGGTTAAGCGTGTGTCCTCCAGCTCACTGTCTCCCGCTCCTCTGCTACCTCTGCCACCCCGCAGCATTGAAGGTGGTCCGGTGTACACGGTGAAACGACTGCGGAAGTCCCGGCGGCGTGGCAGAGGGATTCCGTACCTGGTTGACGGGGAGAGCAACAGTCCAGATGAGAGGAGCCGCATTCCTGCCCTGGATATCCTGGACCTCTCCCCGATCCGTGACTTTCATCAGCAGTATCCGGACCAGCCAAAGTGGATGCCAGGAGGCGTCCATGGGAGGGGGGCTCCAGACACTTTAGACTCTTTCCACACTCCTCCCCTGAGCTATTCGGAGTTACACCTGCATTTAATCTGCTCCCCTAATCTTTCACTTGGTATAAATACCTGAGATTATCAGCAATTCGATGCCAACTAACCATATAACCATATAACCAAATAACAATTACAGCACGGAAACAGGCCTTCTCGGCCCTTCCTGTCCGTGCCGACCATTTATTTTCCCCTAGTCCCATTTACCTGCACTCAGACCATACCCCTCCATTCCCTTCCCGTACATATACCTATCCACTTTACTTTTAAATGTTAAAATCGATCCTGACTCCACCACTTCTGCAGGAAGATCATTCCACACAGCCACCACTCTCTGAGTAAAGAAGTTCCCCCTCATGTTACACCTAACATGAGGAGGAACCTCATGATATCCTTCAGTTCCATTTGAGTTTGGATTTTGGGTTTTCTTCAGTACTTCTCGGTGAGCCTGCACTCGTGTCCTTTCCATTTCGGAGCCTACTGATAGAATGAAGTAACAAAGCGATCGATATTTATAGCATACACAAAGAATCAAGGCCAACAGAACTTTAAGTTTAAGGGTGGCACGGTGGCATAGCAGTACAGCACCAGAGACATGGATTCTATCCTGACATTTGTTCGTAGTCTGTACGTTCTCCCTGTGACCACGTGGGTTTTGTTCGGGTGCTCTGGATTCCTCCCACACCCCAAAGCTCTTAAAAGCTGGCAGTCCTCCTCAAAACCTTGTGGCTTTTGCTGATTTAACCAACTGGAAGCTTAGAGCCCAGGAACAAAGGTGTAAAGGGCCTGTCCCACCAGCATGCAACTCCATGCGATTAGCGCGACCTAACGTGGTCGCTTGAGCCGTCCGGAGTCGCGGGGCCGGTCCCACTTCGATCGCCGGAGCCGTGCGGAATTGTGCGGAGTTCGTCCCGACATCGCGCGGGGCTCCGAAAAACTGACTATGTTCAAAAATTCTGCGCGGCAACGGCTTGTCGGCTCGCAGTCGCCTCGACGCATTACACACCGCCTTGACGTCGTGCCTCCGTGACCCTCTCTGTAGGTGCCTCCGTGACCCTCTATGTGTGTGGCTCCATGGCTCTGTGTGTGTGTGCCTCTGTGCCCCTCTCTGTGTGCCCCCCTCTGTCCTGGCGAATTTACCTTAGACTTCGCTCCAAGTTCGCCTCACTTTGCGCCGCGTTGCGCCACTCACCCGACCTCTGCGTGGCCCCTCGCTGCCGGTTTGGTTGCGCTTGCCGCATGCAGGCGCATGCTGGTGGGAACGGCCCTGTACAGGGGATCACCCGATCTCCGCATGGCCCCCCCTTCTAGTGATCGCGTTCATCGCATGGAGTTGCATGCTTGTAGGACAGGCCCTTCAATTCCATTTGCCTGACCTCTCCTCTCTCAACAACAGCCCTCTGCCAATGAATTCATCATTGACATTCCAACATTATATCAAACATTTTAGACTTGAAGCGTACCACATGGCAACTAAAACGTGTCGACTCGTGCACTTACTTTGTGTGGTCTACTATCCTACTTATACTAGGTATGATTGTGCCTAATGTATAGTAGGATTGACACATAGAAACATAGAGCAGGCCATTCGGCCCTTCGAGCCAGCACCGATGGCTGATCACCCAGAATCAGTACCCTATTCCTGCTTTCTCCCCATATCCCTCGATTCCGTTAGCCCGAAGAGCTATATCTAACTCTCTCTCAAAAACATCCAATGAATTGGCCTCCACTGCCTTCTGTGGCAGAGAATTCCACAGATTCACAACTTTCTGGGTGAAAAAGTATTTCCTCATCTCAGTCCTAAATGGCCTACACCTTATTCTTAAATTGTGACCCCTGGTTCTGGACTCCCCCAACATGAGGAATATTTTTCCTGCATCTAGCCTGTCGAATGCCTTAAGAATTTTATGTTTCTATAAGATCCCCTCTCATCGGGCTAAATTCCAATGATTACAAGCCCAGTCGATCCATTCTTTCATCATATGTCAATTCCGCCATTCCTGGAATTAACCTGGTGAACCTACTCTGCAATCCCTCAATAGCAAGAATGTCCTTCCTCAAATTAGGAGACCAAAACTGCACACAATACTCCAGGTGCGGTCTCACGAGGGCCCTGTACATCTGCAGTAGGACCTCCTTGCTCCTATACCCAAATTCTCTCGCTAAGAAAGCCAACATGCCATTTGCTTTCTTCACTGCCTGTTGTACCTCCATGTTTACTTTCAGCGACTGATGTACAAGGACACCCAGGTCTCGTTGTACCTCCCCTTTTCCTAATCTGACACCATTCAGATAATAACCTGCCCCCTTGATCTTGCCACCAAAGTGGATAATAGTAAGATTAAATGAGAATTTACCAGTTTGAAGTTTGATCTTGATTTTATGAGGAGTTACGTTGGTGATTACGTGAAGAAGGCCAGCCAGGGCACATGCGCAGCAAACTTCAAAGCAGCGGTATGAAGTCACAAGTAAACAACACCGAAATAAACAGTAAGATCAGTGACTCGAGAACTACCAGATGATGTTTTATGAGAGAGGGTTGGGCGTGGTGAGCACGTAATCACCATCATAACTCCTCATAAAATCACGATCAAACTTCAAACTGGTAAGTTCTCGTTTAATCTTACTATTTTATGTGAGTGATTCCATGAAGAGTTCAAAGCTTTGTGATTTCATGCCGCAGATTACAATCTCGGCATCCCACTGCATTTGATTGACTCAAAAGAGAAATAAATGCATTAGTAATAACATTGTATTCAATGTAATGATAGGGTTTATTTAACAATGTAAACAAACAACAGTACCCCTAAAATTTAGGTACTTAAAATGTCATTGGCAAACAGCCCTGGATTGACAATTGGCCGATGATAAATTCTGAAACATCAGCTCATTTGCCCATCCGACGGCCGCTAAAATTTGGTCGAAGGACACATCCCTTCCTTTTGGCCGCCAACATAGCTGCTGCCCTAGTATAATGAGATGTAAATACACTATCTAAATGATATACTGACGTTGATGCCGACCTGGTGGAATGAGACATACAATCATCAATGTTAATACCTGTTGCAGCCACCTTGAAATAGTCTGAACCGACCTTCTCTTGTGTAATTGTTTATTAACTAATACACAGTGCTGAATCCATACTTCTAAGGATTCTGGTGGTCTTGATAACATAAAAATGAGACCGTGGGGTATTCGAAATGATCTTAAAAATCCCTGGTCTGCTCTGATAGACCAGAATGTAAAATGTAATGGCATGAACAGCCAATTCCATCCTGTCCAGCCACAGCGTTTGAAATGTTTTGCCGTCATTATGCTGATATTAGAGTCATGACTAAGGATGTAGCTGGAACCCCTTGGTGAAGTAATGTTTACATATTTACAATAACCAACTGCACAATCTTGTGATGTGAGTACTTGTATCAAGATCTTTTTAACAACTTGATATCCGGGTTGGACCCGACAATGTAGTTCCCTTATGTTACAGCTGTAATTTCTCTATAACTGAACTATTGTCAATATCACTTAAAATGAACTGGAAATGTCAGTAAGTTGTATCTTTTCAAATATATCATTAATATTTAACAAACATTTCTGAACACCTCAAGAGAGATGTACTGCTTATTTGGATGCTATCCATGCATACTGCAGTGAACACCCTCATGGCTAAATGTGACAACCTGAGGCATAAGTTAATCCATTGAAAATGTGTAAGTCAATAATAGTTTTACTGTGCAAAGGCCAGTCTCCTGAACCACAGTTTAAAACAGCAAGTTCTTGCTTTTTGGCATAACTGTACCATTGTGCCATAATGCCTGATGAAACAGGCAACATGGACGCTTGGCCAGTCCGATAGTATGAATCCAAACAAGGTCTTGCTGACTGTTTTAAGACCCAGCTAATGAGGAAGACATAAAGTCCATTCCTCCTATTGAAGCGAGAATGTATTTCTCCACACTGTTGTGTCACATATTTTTGCAAACAGTGAAACATGCATAAACATGACAAACATTTGATGAAGTATTGAATCATGCTTTCATCATACTTTGAGATCCAAAACTTATTCTGTGTTATCATCAATCTAAACTGGACGATACACCAGTGGCAAGGAGGTTAATTACAGGATATTATTCCTAATTACCATGAGACTAACATAAGTCACCATTGTAGAGGAGCAACTTAAATTTGTGCATGAAGAATATGTATATTCACTCAAATCCTTACTCAACAGTGCATTTAGTGTATATATTTAGTTGATACTAACAACTGAAGAATTGGTAACATGCAATCTCCACTACCTTTGAGTAGGTGATGGTATTTGGAACTTCTCATCTTAGAGTTCGAAACATCTGTTCATAATAACTGAATTCAACCGACCACACTACTGTAGCAAGGTTCAAGTTCAATGAGTTATTGTCATGTTCAGCAATGCTGAATACTGTTACTTCATCATTGTGGCTGAAGTAGCCTCAGCTGACAATAGCACAAAGTTGTTAGCAATGATCTAATTGCTACTTACTCAGTTCCTTGATTTGCTCAGCTGTAACACAGCTGCTATATTGCCAATTACTCTTAATGAAAATAACTCAGTTTTGTAACAGATTGCTATAACCCCAATCTCTTGCCACAAGGCAGAGACAAGGATAATAATAATTAAAGGTAAATCCCAATGACCAACAAACAGTTTATCCCAAACTGGTAAATTCCCGTTTAATCTTACTATTTCATTTTGGAGTCGTGTGAGTGACTATGTGAAGACTTTGAAGCTCTGTGAGTTTCTGGCAAGTTCTCATTTAATCTTACTATTTTACTTTACCTCCTTTAGGGGTGCACGGTGGTGCCGCGGTAGAGTTGTTATCTTACAGCACCAGAGATCTGGATTCCATCCTCGCGACGGGTGTTGTCTGTACAGAGTTTGTACGTTCTCCCTGTGACCACATGGGTTTTCTCCGGGTGCTACGGTTTCCTCCCACACACCAAAGATGTACAAGTTTGTAGGTTAACTGGCTTTGGCAATATTGTAAATTGTTTCTAGTGTGTGTAGGATAGTGATAGTGTGTGGGGATTGCTGGTCAGTATGGACTCGGTGGGCCGAATGGTCTATTTACTCACTGCATCTCTAAACTAAACTAACTAAACAACAGTAGGCAAGTTCTATCTTCCTAGTAATAATCTGACAGCTGATTAAGTCACAACCCAGGTACACAAGCTCTCAAAAGAATGAATATTTCTGAATACTCAAGCTAAAAAAGGATGAGATGTCATACCAAGTCCCTCCAGACTACCTCTGATATGGAATGGATCCTGTAGTATTATTCAGGAGCCAAGGAATTTAAAAAAAGCGACACTTCAAAATACTTGAAAATAATTGAAAGTAAATAAACACACTTGAATCATTAATGTTAAACCTGGAAGCTCTGCATCTTCCCACAGTTACGCCTTCTCATTGAAAACAAAGACTTGGACTTAAGCATGCTTAAGCCTACACAGACTAAGGGGCAGAATTCTAGCCATTGTTCTCACTCACTTACTACACTCAATGGTTCAATGGTACTTTATTGTCATGTGTGCAGTGAAAATCTTTTTTGTTGTGCACAGTTCAATGTGGATAAATACGAGGTTTTACTTCGGAGTCACGTGAGTGATTCCGTGAAGAAGGCCCGCCAGGCCGCATTGGCGCAAGCACCAGTCTGGCAGGACAGAGCTCCTGCTGTGGTAAGTTAAACTTGAAAGGTAAGTTTGGTTTTTTACTTATCAGGGGTTTTTAGGCAGGAGCCTCTTTTTACAGAGGTCTTTCCTGCCAGTTTCGCAGCCCGACAAGTTGCCGGTTATGGACTGTGGGGAAATTCCAGTCGAACCGCAAATGCGGATAAACCGGCAAAATTGATCGGGTTGCGAGATAAGGAGCCGTTAACAGTGCAATTAGCGTCTCCCCAGCCTGCAGGAATGCCATAAAAACGGCGAGAAATTTAACCAGAGTCGCTGACAGTGAGGTCAGTGGCTCACAGACGTTGGTCCCCAGTCAAGAAATTACTGGGACTCATTCAGCCCTATTTGGACTCGGGTGAGTCGGGCTATAAAGGGTTTCTCCTTATAATAAAAAGTATGTATTTTATAGTGTTTTTCCATTAAGTAAAAGCTAAAGGCAAAATAAAAAGTTATTGTTATATGTTCTGACAATGTTATAATTGTTTAAGCACAAGTTTCTATGATTTATTTTTACCCTTCACAGGTAAAGCTGTACACTAAATGTTGATTTAGTGCGCTTACACAGCAATAGTGCAGGCCTATGGGACAGGCCGTGCCAGCAGCGCCTGACAGGGCTGCTTCATGTGTAAAATGTACGGGCTTATGGGACAGACCATGCCAGTATTCCATATATGAAAGTGCCGGCCTATGGAAGAGCCGTGCCAGCAGCACCTGATACAGGGCAGTTTAATTTGTGACATTACCGGCCTATGGGAGAGCCATGCCAGCAGCGCCTGACAGGGCTGCTTCATGTGTGAAGTGCCGGCCTACGGGAGAGCCATGCCAACAGCGCCTGATGCAGGGCTGTTCATGTCAAAAAGCGCCGGCCTTTATGAAAGGCGGTGCCAGCAACGCCTGGGTTGCTCAAATTCACACATATCTGCTCGCCCACGGAGTCGGGAGATGATTCTCCACCGGGGCTAGAGAGCAAGGCCCACGGAATTGTGGGATGAATTCCTCATCAGGGCTGGATAGTGCGTTGAAACGACTATCCTAAATACAGAAACTGTGGTATACAGTGCTGCAAAGGTCTCCCTCTCGGAGGCAGAGACCAAGATGGGTCAGTATCCTGCTGACACTGAGTCTCAGAGTATGGCCATGGGGCATACTCAAAGGGATGAAGGGCATGTGTCAGAGGTACCTTTCCTGACAATAAAGTTGCCATCCCAGTGAAATATTCTATTGCGTTAAGGCCAATGTGTTTGTATCAGTATTTGTATCCTACGGCCTGCGGCAGCGCCTGTTAGAGTTGCCTACGAATCGCCCTCTCTGAGGAGGGAAGAGCAAATGGTCAAGATGACTCCGAGCTCAAAAGATGTCATTAGAACAGACTCAAGCGCATATGTGCCAGCAGTGAACAACGCCAACAGGGGCATGTGAGAGCCAGCCACTGAATCGGTTATTCAGTTAGGTCTATTGATTTCTGTGATTTCATGCCAGATACAAGTCCAGGCGTCACACACTGCATCAATTGACCATGGATCAGTGAAAAATATTAATGCATTCGGCCATGACATCGTTTGTAAAAAATGCTGATGCTTTAATCATCAAAGGAGAATAATAGTGACCCCTCCCATCCTGGGGGAAACTATGAAACAAATCATCAATGGAATTTGGCAAATATCCCTGGTCTGGCAATGGGTTATTATAAAATGTTGGAAAGTTCATTCGTTTGACCATCCTGCAGCCGCTAGGGTGTGGTCCAGTGGAACGTACATGACCCTTGCTGCTAATGTAGTAGCAGCCCTAGTGGAGTGACATAGAAGATATAGTATCTACTTCTGCATAAGCCAAATCCCTGTTTGACCACCTAAAGATGGTCTGGATAGATACCTTTTATGAGGTTTTTAGTAACTAACAAACATTGCTAGTGCAGATCCTCTAAGGCTCTTGGTGACCTTGACATATTGTTGTAAATGACTGACTACAGCCAACTAAAGGTCCATGGGGTATGCCATGAGAAATAGTTTGGGACCTGATACCCCTGGTCTGCTCTGCTTAACTACATCATAAACATAAAATATTATTTGCAGATGTAACCATCCTGTCCAGTCGCAATATAAGTGGTGGCTGGACCAGTTGCGCTGAGACTAGCGCCATGAGCATAACCATTTTGTAAGTGAGTTTGACCAGGGATAGAGATGCAGCTGGGCCCTACTGGCGAAGCAGTTTAAGAACAATGCTAACATCCCATATCTCCGAGTACCTGGGCCTGGGAGAATTATGTTAAAGATATCCTTATAAATCTGGATATCAGAGAGTGAGACCCGACAGAGTGGGTCCTGATCGCTGCAGCAACTATGATGAGAAAGCACATTGACACTGTTACTGGTACTATAACTTAAATAATTGTGAAAGACCCATCTGAAAATGAGACGTTAGTTATCCCTGCCGTATTATATAGAACATTGGCATTAAAAACAAAATACTTCCCATCTCCTGATGAGGAAAGATGTGCTGCTTTCTTGGTGCTATCCCTGCAGTGAGCACGTACATAGATCGGTCTGGCAACCCGTGCCGCCGAATGGTCTTCTCAGAGACTCCAAGTCTATAAATTGATTTATCATGCAGAGGATGGTTCCTCAGTCACGGGGTGAACCACCAAATGTTTGTGTTTAGGATAACCATATAAAGTCCTATAATCACCCCCAACATTTAGCAGGACCATGGCTGCATAGGCCAGTCAGGCAGTACGAAATGCCTGAGGCGAGATCTTGCTGGATTTTGTGCAAGACCCAACTGATGAGGCAAAATGGAGGAAAGACATAAAGAACATTCCTCCTCTGTGTAGCGAGAATACATCTATTGCCACTGTGCCACATATTTTTGCAATGGTGATAGAGCCTGGTTGCAAACATATTGATATTCGGTGTTCCATTGGACCACAATGTCATTAAATACGGTGTGATACAACATCCATACTGTGTTGTCATAGACTTTACGTGATGATACATCAGCATCAAATGCCACCACCATAGTGTATCGACAAGGAGTTGAGCATGCAAAGCCCATCCGCCTCCGTAACTAGAGATGGTATTCGTAATTTCTCATCTTTGAGTACTAGTATCAGTTTGTTATATAACTGAAGAGTTACTGAGCAAAAGTACAGGAGCAATGTAGAATATAGTTCGTCCACCATTGTGACTTTGATAGCTTCAGCTGGTAATAGGGTAGGTCTGTTAATAACGACCTACATGGCACTGAAGAGGTTACTCCTTTGTACGTTATAAGTTCTGATAATGCAAAAGGTCCAAACGCACAGCTGAAAACACAGCCACTATATTGCCAATACTCTTGATGAATAGAGGCTGATTCATAACAACAAGGTTGTTACAGGCTTTTATAAGTGTTTCCAACTTGGAAGTGGTCCACATACCCCATGTTTCGGAAAGAACCAGACCCACCTGCCTTCATGGTTCCCGGTGGTCTTATGGTAAGCCCAAAGGCCCCTGATGCGGGTTCTATTTCCGTCCTTGATTGGAGAGTAGGACTGGTAGGGTACATGGATTCCATATTTTTCCTGAGACCGGCTTGGGCCTTGGCCTAAAGCCCTCTGCCCAGCTTGCTGGCCTCCACCAGCTTCAGTGATGGAGGCGTGGGGTGTATTGTTGCCAAAACTATGAGGCTGTACTTGTCGTTCGACAGTTTTAGCTCCCTCATGCAGGTTTCACCTGTTGAATAGGTTTACCTGAATAGCAGATATGGCGGCTGGTTTCCTGGGGTACCATGCCCCTCCAATGTCACCCCTGATAGCGCTGTTCACTGCCGGCACTTTCAGGAACTCCAGTATGTGCCATGGACATATTTCCGAGTTTGGAGTCAGTTACGCACTGACCCCGACTGCTCCCCTGCTCAGAGAGGGAGACGGTGTGCAGCCCTGTACACAGGTGCTGTTGTCGCAGGCCCCGAGGAGACCTGCGCTGATGTGGCCCCTCCACGGACCATATTCTTCGTGCCTCGTGGTATGCTCCGGCAATACCTCCGAACTTCGAGTCAGACAGACCTGACCCCGACTGCTGCCCTCCTCAGAGAGGGAGAGAGTGTGCAGCCCTGTACACAGGTACTGTTGCTGTGGGCCCCGCAGAGACCCGCGGTGATATAACTCCCTCCTTGAAGCATACCATTGTGGAGCACCTCTCCATTAGGTGCTCCATGTGGGTTTGACGTCCAAAGAACGTTACCCATTGAAGGACGAGATCCTCTCCATCACGAATCATTCTGGCCCGACTCGTTTGAGTCAACGGGCCGTGCGGACTTTCTCCGTGGCTGCAAGAAGAGATTCCTGCAATGTAAGAAGAGATTCCTGCAATGGAAACATAACCTGGAAAGTTTAAAAATTGACCTTCAGGTTTAAACTTACTGCTGGCAGGAGCAGCACGCCTGCCAGTCAGCGTTGCGCCATGCGTCAGATGTAATGACGTGCATGCATGCTGACGGCCATCTTCACGTAGTCACTTATGTGACTCCGAAATGAAATGTCTGATGAATCACTATTAAAAAAGAGGATTTGCCTTATCTGGAACATTCAATGATCTCACCACAGAAGCTAATAGATATCACATTAATCTAATCAAGAATTTCAATAAATATTGTGTAAAGCTGTAAGAAGGAAGCCAAAACAATCCTCAACGAGAAGATAATTTCCTGATATGCAAATATATTGGATTTGTGCATTTGTGATTGGATCCTTCCTTGCATTCTATTTTGTGCTGATATCCCTCATAAGAAAGAGAAGATCTTTCTGCAATTTCTGCAATGCGGGAAGACATTGCCACTCACAGGGAGGACATGCAAACTCCGTGGAGACAGCACTCGCAGTCAGGATTGAGTATGTGTATCTGGTGCTGTAATGGGCCTGTCCCACTTAGGCGACTCTTTAGGCGACTGCCAGGGACCAGTTTTAATGGAATTCACCTATGACATCTGGCGACAACCTAAGACAGTACCTACGACAACCTATGACAGCAAAAATTGGTGACATGTTGAAAATTTTGCGGCAGTCGCCTGTAGTCGCCCAAAAAATCACCAAAGTGGGACAGGCCCATAAGGCAGCAATTCTACCGCCGCACCATCGGGCCGCACAAAAGGAGGTAAAGTAAAGAGTATAAGAGACCAGACCGTTTTTGACAAGCAGGAACAGTGCAGCATAATGGCAGTGAGAGACTAGTTGCGGCTGAGAGAGACTAGTTGCCCTGCCGTGTGGACAGTGTCACGCATCATGCAGTCACCATCAATTCTGATCTGAGGATGGACACAAAATGCTGGAGTAACTCAATGGATCAGGCAGCATCTCTGGAGAGAAGGAATAGGTGATGTTTCAGGTCAAGACCCTTCTTGACGAACGTCACCTATTCCTTAGGGCCTGTCCCACTGTACAAGGCAAGTCAATAGTTCTCTCGAGTTTAAAAAAAATAAAACTCGGGGTAAGTACGTAGAATGTACATAGCGGCTGCGTATGTCTCGTAGCAGTAACGCTAATGGCAGGTACCCGTGAAACGCGGTAACGCGTGAAGTGTTTTCAGCATTGTAAAAAATGTCCACGAGAGCCCCGAGTACCTACGAACGGCTATTACCGTAATTCTCCGAGTTCGAATCAGGGGAAACTCGGGCGAATGACCTCGTACAGTGGGACAAACCCTTTAGGCACCACTCAGACAGTAAGAACTAGAGCACGGACTGGACTTGGAAAACGGTGGAAGAAAAACTGCCGCCACTTGCATGCGGTCTCAGTGGACTTTGTACACTTTCCTAGTCGGGGATTGTGCTTATGTCTGGCAATACTTTACTGAGCTGTATGTAAGAAAACCATTTCACTGTGTGTTTACATCTGTGACAGTAGAGAATCATTGAAATGTAGTCGGAATGGGCAAAGGGCCGAAGGGCCTGTTTCCGTGTTGTATGATTCCACAACACACGTTTTAAACCACCATAATGTTCTGTGTAGATGCTGTAGATTAGAGACATTTCAGGTGAATGTAGGAGGCCCTCCGGAAATTCTCTCCATCAGCTGGAAAACACAACCTGGACGCCGTGCTTAATTCTTTCCATTAGAAACATGTCAGAAATTGCTGGGAACATTTATCAGGGCAGAGAGCATCCATTGTGAAAGAGGATGAGCTAAATGTTTCAGGTCAATGAACTTTCATCAAAAATTCGTTTGTTATCAGAACTATTTCAGACTTCCAGCTCTGACAGTTTGGAATTAGTGCTGGCTGTGTGCCCCTTAATGTACTTATTAAGTACATGTTCAGCAGTGCAAAGTTAAGGGACAACACTATCTGCAGCCTGACATTCAAAAATGTCAGCAGAGAAATCTAATCACAAACGTGTTAGAGTCATAGAGTGATACGGTGTGGAAACAGGCCCTTCAGCCCAACTTGCCCACACCGGCCAACATATCCCAGATACACTAGTCCCACCTGCCTGCGTTTGGTACATATCCCTCCAAGCTTGTCCTGTCCAAATACCTGTCTAACTCTTTCTTAAACGTTGGGATAGTCCCAGCCTCAACTACCTCCTCTGGCAGCTTGTTCCATACACCCACCACCCTTTGTGTGAAATAGTTACCCCCCAGATCCCTATTAAATCTTTTCCCCTTCACCTTGAACCTACGTCCTCTGGTCCTCGATTCATCTACTCTGGGCAAGAGACTTTGTGCATCTATCCGATCTATTCCTCTCATGATTTTATACACCTCTATAAGATCACCCCTCATCCTCTTGTGCCCAGCCAACAACCTCTGCATATAGCTCAGACCATTTAGTGCTGGCAACATCCTCGTAAATCTCCTCTGTATCGTTTCCAGCTTGATAGCATCTTTCCTATTACATGGTGTATTAGTTAAGAGTCAGATATTCATTGTCATACAGCATGGAAACAGACCTTCCAGCCCAATTGTTTAGGCTTTAGACTTTAGGGGTGCAGTGCAAGAACAGGCCCTTCGGCCCAATTAGTCCGCTCCGAAAAGGTGATCACTGCATACACTACACTCTTAGGGACAATTTACTATTTTTATTGTAGGCAATAAACCTGCAAACCTGTACATCTTTGGAATGGGGGAAGAAACCGGAGCACCCGTAGAAAACTCGCGTGGTCACAGGAAAAACGTACAAACTCCGTACAGACAGTGAGGATCTGTGCTATGAGGCAGGAACTCTACCGCTGCGCCACTGCGCCACCCTATCCATGCTGTCCATGGTGAACTAAATTCTCCATCCAAGCTGCTCCCATTCAGACCATATGTGCTGTTTGGCTCGTATTCGTCCAAACCTTTTTTAACCGCCTACCTGTCTTTCAAATGCTGTTGTTGCATCTGCCTTTGACAACTCGGTCCATATATCCACCACCCTCTGAGTGAAAATGTTGCTCCTCATAATTGTATTCTTGTCCCTCTCACCTTAAACATAGGTTAAACACCTTGTTTTTTATTCCCTCCCTCCTGTCTGAATTCCCCCCTCCTGTATTCCCTTCCACCGGGTGGCGCTAGCAATGGTTGCCTCGCCAATAACCTGTCTCATTCTTTCCTTCTCTGTTGTTTTTTTAGTCTGTGTTAAATGTACGTTTTTAGTGTTCTTTAGCTTGTTTAATGTGGGGTGGGTGGGGGAAACTTTTTTTAATCTCCTACCCCGACGAAGATGTGATTGTTTTCCGCATCGTATCTCTGTCCGCACTGCGACATAACATCTCAGAGTTGTCGGCCTCTGCTGGAGAGCGACTTCGGGAGGCTCCAACAGCGGGAGCCTGTGGGACTTAACATCGCAGATCTGGCGATCCCTGTCGGGGATCGACCTCGGAGCTTCAACTGCGGGATCCTGCGGACTTTAACATCATGGAGCCTGCAGTACCTGGTTAGAGACCGACTTTCGGTGCTCCAAGCCACGGGAGCTTCGACCGCCCCGACACGGGAGCTTCGATCACCCCGACACAGGCGCTTCAAGCGCCTCAACATGGAGGCTTCGATCGCCGACTGCGTGAGCTTCGATCGCCCCGACTGCGGATGGATCGACTGCCCCGACCACGGGAGAATGAAGTGGAAGAAGATTGGACTTTACTGCCTTCCCTCACAGTGAGGAATGTGGGGAATCCACTGTGGTGGATGTTTATGTTAACTTTTATGTAGTTGTGCGTCTTGTTGCCTTTGTTTTAGTCTGACTGTATGGTAATTCGAGTTTCACTCTATCTTAAAATTGGTGCATGTGACAATAAACTGACCTTTGAACCTTTGTGCAAGAGACTCTGTGCATTCACCCTATCTATTCCCCGCACGATTCACTTCTTAATCTATCTGCTCGTGGCAACGACAGTATTACGCTGGCATCGAAAGCAGATCCCGCTGCGTAAGTGTGTCTGCACATCTACAATAGGGACCACATCACCCCGACTTTCTCCACTGGCTCCCAGTGCGGTTCAGAATCAATTTCAAGCTCCTCCTTTATGTATACAAAGCCCTTAACGGGCTTGCCCCCACCTACATCAAAAATCTGCTAACTCACCATTCCCCCTCCAGGTCCCTCAGGTCGGCCAACTTGGGGTTAGTGAACATCCCGCGGTCTAGGCATAAGCTCAGGGGTGACCGTGCTTTTGCGGTTGCAGCTCCTAGACTGTGGAACAGCATCCCTCTTCTCATCAGAACTGCCCCCTCCATCGAGTCTTTTTTAAGTCTAGACTTAAAACCTAACACTCACAAGCCTTTCTTGAGGTCCTCTGAGGGAGCGCTGTATGTATGTATTTATGTATGTATTGTTGATCTATGTACCATTGTATGTAGCACGTTAGTACCTGCACTGATGTACAGCACTTTGGTCAACGAGAGTTGTTTTTAAATGGGCTATAGAAATAAAATGGGCTTGACTTGACTTGACTAGTATTTGACCTTGAGGGGTGCTATTAATGCCGATGTGTTTGGTGCCGCAGAGCTCAATTATTCCTCCCTATAAAAAGGATGCAAAGAAACAACAACTTTAATCAACACATTTAGTGAAGAGAAACATCTCCAGGTGCTACACGTGGAGGTGATTAATCAAAGTCTGGCACCAGGACACAGCGGAGGGAGGGAGGGAGGTGAGGAGATAGATTCGTAGATTCATACAGCACAGAAACAGGCACTTCGGCCCAACCTGCCCACAACGACCAAGATGCCCCATCGACACTACTCCCACCTGCCCATGTTTGGCCCATATCCCTCTTATGGGATATGGGCCATATCTCATAACCTTTCCTGATATCCCCAACATTTCCTGTCCACGAACCTGCCCAAATGTCTTTTGAATGCTATTATAGTATCTGTCTCAACTACTTCCTCTGGCAGCTTGTTCCAAATACCCACCACCTTCTGTGGGTGAAAAATGTGCTCCTCAGATTCCAATTAAATCTTTCCCTCCTTACCTGAAACCAATGTCCTCTGGTTCTTGAATTCCTTACTCTGGTTAGTAGGACAGATAACTTGAAGTATTTTGGAATGCATCTTTAAGAGTGGAGGCTTTTTGCAGTTCACTTAAGGAGACAATTCTGGAGCTATGGGGTAGACAGCTGTAAACAAATGAGGGACAGGTTTAAGTTGAAGTGGAAAAGATTTAATGGGAATCTGAGGGGTAACATTTTCATACAAAGGGTGGTGGAGTATGGAACAAGCTGCCAGAGGAGGTAGTTGAGACTGGGACTATCCCAATGTTAGACAGGTACATGGATAGGACAGGTTTGAAGGGATATGGATCAAACGCAGGCATGTGGGACTAGTGCAGATTAGTTTAGTTTAGTTAGAGATACAGCGTGGAAACTGGCCCTTCGGCCTAACCTGTCCACAAGGACCAAGATGCCCCATCTACGCTAGTCCCACCTGCCCATGTTCCATACGAGTACGCACCGACCAGCGATCCCCGCATATTAACGCTACCCTACACACACCAGGGACAATTTACATTTATACCAAGCCAATTATCCTACAAAACTGTACGTCTTTGGATTGTGGGAGGAATCTGAAGATCTCAGTGAAAACCCATGCGGTCACGGGGAGAACATACAAACAGCACCTGTAGTTGGGGTCAAAGTTGGTTTCTAGCGCTCTGAGAGCTGTAATGGGCCTGTCCCACTTTCACGAGCTAATTCATGACCTCTGCGACTCATACTTGCAGCATGGTCGTCATGAGGTCGTAGGAGGTCGAAGGTAGGTCGTGATGCTAGTCGTAGGTATTCGTGGCATCAAGTAGGTTGGGGCGTTTTTACAACATGATGAAAAATGTCCACGAGTAAAAAAGGTCGTGAATTAGGTCGTGAAAGTGGGACAGGGTCTTTAGGCAGCAACTCTACCGCTGCACCACCGTGCCGCCATGTAACTGGAACATTCAATTATTGAATTGAATGATCCTTTATTGTCATTCAGACCTTTCGGTCTGAACGAAATTTTTGCAGTCATACATATAATAATAAATAACAAACACACACAATAAACACAATTTAACATCCACCACAGTGAGTTCACCAGGCACCTCCTCACTGTGGTGGAAGGCAAAATCTTAAAGTCTCTGTCTCTTCCCTCCTTGTTCTCCCTCTGCGCTGAGGCAATCCAGGCCTCCGGTGTTGTGACCCCGCCGGGTGATGGTACGTCCCGCTGCCGACTACGAGCTCCGCGAACAGGCCGTTTTAAACTCCGCCGCCCGGGGTGGTCGAAGCTGCCGCCCTCCAGTCCAGCGGACGAAGCTATTGCTGCAGGAGCTCCGGAAAAACAGGTCACCAACCTGTGACCTGCGAGCTCACGATGATGTTGTCCACTGGACCCGCAGCCGAGCCTCCGAGATCGGGTCGCCGCCGTCTAAATGCCGGAACGCCGCCCCAGCTCCGAAGTCGAGTCGCCGCTGCCACTGCCGCTGGCGCCGGAACGCCGCCCCAGCACCGAGGCCGAGTCGGGTCGCCACTGTTGCTGCCGCCGCTGCTGCCGCCGCTACCGCCGCTGCCACCACCATGACTCAGAGGCCGAGTCTGGTCACCGCTGCTGCTGCCACAGCTCCGAGGCCGAGTCGGGTCACCGCTGCCGCCGAAACGCTGCCACAGCTCCGAGGCCGCCAGCTCCGCCAGTTGGCCTCGGCGCAGACGGAGACGGAGACGGGGGATACGACAAGAAAGGTCACATCCCCCCCCGAAGGAAGAGACTAAAAACAGGTTTCTCCCGCCCCCACTGATACACAACCTAATAAACCAAAAGTAACTAAGACAGGACAAAAGAACAACAAAAAAAATAAAAAACAGACAGACTGCAGGCAAGCCGCAGCTGCTAAGGCAGCACCACCATCTTGATTGCCATAACATGTTGGTCAGTGTGGGCAAATTGGGCTGAAGGGCCTGTTTCCACGCTATATCACTATGGCTATGTCTCCGTGACAAATAGGAAGTCATCCAAGAAACCAACAGTTGGGATGATGGAGATTGCGGTGGGCTAGAGAAGTTTAAAGACATGGGAAGGAGCAGGGGATTGAAAACAATAATGAGAATCTGAAGAAGGGTCCCGGCCCGAAAAGTCACCCACCCTTTTTCTCCAGAGTTACTCCAGCACTTTGTGCCTATCTTCAGTATAAACCAAAACCTGTGGAAAAATGTTCCCCGATGTTGGAGGAGTCCAGAACCAGGGGTCCACAGTTTAAGAATAAGGGGTAGGCCATTTAGGACTGAGACGAGGAAAAACATTTTCACCCAGAGAGTTGTGAATCTGTGGAATTCTCTGCCACAGAAGGCAGTGGAGGCCAATTTCCCTGGATGTTTTCAAGAGAGAGTTAGATATAGCTCTTAGTGTGACCGGAATCAAGGGATATGGGGAGAAAGCGGGAATGGGGTACTGATTTTGGATGATCAGCCGTGATCATTTTGAATGGCGGTGCTGGCTCGAAGGGCCGAATGGCCTACTCCTGCACCTATTGTCTATGTTTCTATTTTTCTGAGGTTCCTTCCCACACTTGAGAATTTTGAGATCAAGGAGAAACCAGAGCAGAGCTAATGATTGTCATTCAGTTTAACTCTGTTTGAAGTCTATTTATTGTATCCAGTGATGCTTTCTAATGTTCCCAGCAATGATCAAAACATCCTATTGATCCCTTTGGCATCTGCACTTGTAAATTAGTGATGGTAAAGGAATCAATGCAACAACATTCTGGTGCATTGTGCTGTTAATTAGTCACAAACAATGCATCTTGCAAAATGACTTTCTGGTTCCAGGTCCCATTGAAAAGAATCTTTAAGGATTACATTTCCATTGTAAATACGTATTCCATCTGCTTAAAGATTTTCGTTCAGAAAGTTCTCACCTAATACACAACTAACAATGACCTAAGGTACACAAATGTGCTGGAGAAACTCAGCGGGTACGGCAGCATCTATGGGGCAAAGGAAACAGGCAAAGTTTTGGCCCAAAACGTTGCCTATTTCTCGACCCGAAACGTCGCCTATCTCCTTCGCTCCTTAGATGCTGCTGCACCCGCTGAGTTTCTCCAGCTTTTTGTGTACCCCCGAGTTTCTCCAGCACTTTTGTCTACCTTCGATTTTCCAGCATCTGCAGTTACTTCTGAAACTAACAATGGCCTGTTTCCTTTATCATCGTTACTTTTTGGTATATCTCTCATTCATTTGTTCTCTTCAAATGTATTCCTTTCTGCATCGCCATCTATGTCCCTTTCCCCTGACTCTCAGTCTGATGAGGGGTCTCCACCTGAAACGTCACCTATTCCTTTTCTTCAGAGATGCTGTCTGACCCAGTGAGTTACTCCAGCGTTTTGTGTCTATCTTCAGTATGAATATTGATTTCTCTAACTTCAAGTAACCCTTGCATCCCCTCTTCCTCCGTCCCCGCACTAGTCATCGTACTGGTTTTACTGTTGTCCTGTTGAGTTCCGCTGTTTATTCATTGTCACCCATCCCACACCAACAATGGCTTATTGTGTCCACCACATTTCCTTGATTATCGATACTTTTTGCATATCTTCCATTCATTTCTCCATGGTATCGTCTATATCTCTGGTTTCCCTTTCCCCTGACTCTTGTCTGAAGAAGGATCTCGACCTGAAACGTCACCAATTTCTTCTCTCCAGAGCTGCTGTCTGACCAGTTGAGTTACTCCAGCTTGTTGTGTCTACTTCGGTTTAAACTGGCATCTGCAGTTCCTTCCTGCACATTTCAGAAAGTATAATAAAGATCATAAGATCATGTGATAGGAGCAGAATTAGGCCATTCAGCCCATCGGGTCTACTCCACCATTCAATCATGGCTGATCTATCTCTCCCTCCTTATCCCGTTCTCCTGCCCTCCCTATAACCTCTAACACCTGTACTAATCAAGAATCTATCTATGGCTGCCATAAATATATCCACTGACTTGGCCTCCACAGCCTTCTGTGACAAAGAATTCCACAGATTCACCACCCTCTGACTAAAGAAATTCCCCCTCATCTCCTTCCTAAAGGAGCGTCCTTTAATTGTAAGGCTATGACCTTTAGTCCTAGACTCTCCCACTAGTGGAAACATCCTCTCCACATCCACTCTATCCAAGCCTTTCACTATTCTGTGCATTTCAGTGAGATCGCCCCTCATCCTACTAAACCCCAGCGAGTACATGCCCAATGCCGTCAAACGCCCATCATAGGTTAACCTACTAATTCTTGGGATCATTCTTATAAACCTTCTCTGTTCTGTCTCCAGAGCCAGAACATTCATCCAGATATGGTATACAAAATGACTCACAATATTCCAAATGTGAGAGCTCCCAACACGGGCGGCGTTGCCAACATCGCGGAGTTCTGGGACCCTTTGCCGAGGGCCACCAGCGTTGAATCTCCGCCCAGCGCGGCCTGTGGACTTCGGGAGCCGCAGAGTCTGGTAGGAAGTGGCCGATTCGGAGGTCCAAGCCGCTGAGGTGTCCTCCCGTTCCGACGACAGAGCTCCAGCTTCCCAGCGAGGGGGCCTGAATATCGGGCCACCTGTAGCGGCGACTTCGGAGGGCTCGGAAGGCCCCGACCACGAGTGAACATCAAGAACAACTGAGGAAGAGGACTGACTTTGGTGCCTTCCCTCACAATAGGAAACTTTGATTCTGCTGTGTGGGGATGTTTTATGTTGGTGTATATCGTGTGTCGTGTTCTTTATTTCATTTGTATGGCTGTATGGTGACCACACATTTCACTGTAGCAACTGGTACATGTGACAAATCATGTATCTTGGAAATGTGGCCTGACCAGCGCCTTACGGTACAATACGATACGATACGATATAACTTTATTTATCCCAGGAGGGAAATTGATCTACCAACAGACCTAAAAACACAAGATTCATGAAACATGAAATTAAAGACCTGGATGGTTTGGAGTTTGTTAAATGTGTGCAGGATAGTTTTTTGCAGCAATACATAGAGGTATCGACCAGAGAAGGGGCAGTGCTGGACCTCCTGTTGAGGCAGGTCAGGTGACGGAGGTATGCGTTGGTGAGCACTTCGGGACCAGTGATCACAATACCATTAGTTTCAATATAATTATGGAGTCAGAACTGGACCTAGGGTTGAGATTTTTGATTGGAGAAAGGCTAACTTTGAGGGAATGCGCAATGATTTAAAAGGAGTGAATTGGGGCATTTTGTTTTATGGGAAGGATGTAGAAGAGAAATGGAGGACATTTAAAGGGGAAATTGTAAGAGTACAGCATCTTTATGTTCCTGTTCGGTTGAAAGGAAATGGTAAAAATCGGAAAGAGCCATGGTTTTCAAGGGAAATTGGACACTTGGTTCGAAAAAAGAGCGATATCTACAATAATTATAGGAGGCATGGAGTAAATGAGGTGCTAGATGAGTATAAAGAATGTAAAAAGAATCTTAAGAAAGAAATAAGAAAAGCTAAAAGAAGATATGAGGTTGCTTTGGCAAGAAAGGTGAAAGTAAATCCAAAGGGTTTCTACAGCTATATTAATAGCAAAAGGATAATGAGGGATAACATTGGACCATTAGAGAACCAGAATGGACAGCTATCTGCAGAGCCAAAAGAGATGGGGGAGATATTGAACAATTTATTTTCTTCGGTATTCACCAAGGAGAAGGATATTGAACTGTGAGGTAAGGGAAAAAAGTAGAGTAGCTATGGAAACTACGAGATTCAAAGAGGAGGAAGTACTGACACTTTTGAAAATATAAAAGTGGATAAGTCTCCAGGTCCTGACAGGATATTCCCTAGAACATTGTGGGAAGTTAGTGTAGAAATAGCAGGGGCTATTACAGAAATATTTCAAATGTCATTAGAAACTGGAATAGTGCTGGAGAATTGGCGTACTGCGCATGTTGTTCCATTGTTTAAAAAGGGTTCAAAGAATAAACCTAGCAATTATAGACCTGTTAGTTTGATGTCAGTGGTGGGCAAATTAATGGAAAGGATACTTAGAGATAATATATATAAGCATCTGGATAAACAGGGTCTGATCAAGAACAGTCAACATGGATTTGTGCCTGGAAGGTCATGTTTGACAAACCTTCTTGAATGTTTTGAAGAGGTTACTAGGGAAATTGATGAGGGTAAAGCAGTGGATATTGTCTATATGTATTTCAGTAAGGCCTTTGACAAGGTTCCCCATGGAAGGTTGGTTAAGAAGGTTCAATCTTTGGGTGTTAATGACGGAGTAGCAAGATGGATTCAACAGTGGCTGAATAGGAGATGCCAGAGAGTAATGGTGGATGGCTGTTTGTCAGGTTGGAAGCCGGTGACCAGTGGGGTGCCTCAGGGATCTGTGTTTGGTCCACTGTTGTTGTCATGTACATCAATGATCTAGATGATGGGGTGGACAATTGGATAAGTAAGTATGCAGATGATACTAAGATAAGTGGTGCTGTGGATAATGAAGTAGATTTTCAAAGTCTACAGAGAGATTTGGGACATTTGGAAGAGTGGGCTGAAAGATGGCAGATGGAGTTTAATGCTGATAAGTGTGAGGTGCTACATCTTGGCAGGACAAATCAAAATAGGACGTACATGGTAAATGGTAGGGAATTGAGGAATGCTGTGGAACAGAGGGATCTAGGAATAACTGTGCATAGTTCCCTGAAGGTGGAATCGCATGTTGATAGGGTGGTAAAGAAAGCTTTTGGTGTGCTGGCCTTTATAAATCAGAGCATTGAATATAGGAGTAGGGAAGTAATGTTAAAATTGTACAAGGCATTGGTGACACCAATTCTGGAGTATGGTGTACAATTTTGGTCACCTAATTATAGGAAGGATGTCAACAAAATAGAGAGAGTACAGAGGAGATTTACTAGAATGTTGCCTGGGTTCCAGCAACTAAGTTACAGAGAAAGGTTGAACAAGTTAGGTCTTTATTCTTTGGAGCGCAGAAGGTTAAGGGGGGACTTGATTGAGGTCTTTAAAATGATGAAAGGGATAGACGGAGTTGACGTGGATAAGCTTTTCCCATTGAGGGTAGGGAAGATTCATACAAGAGGGCATCACATGAGAATTAAGGGACAGAAGTTTAGGGGTAACATGAGGGGGGACTTCTTTACTCAGAGAGTGGTGGCTGTGTGGAATGATCTTCCAGCAGAAGTGGTGGAGGCAGGATCGATTTTAACATTTAAAAGTAAAGTGGATAGGTATATGGACGGGAAGGGAATGGAGGGGTATGGTATGTGTGCAGGTAGATGGAACTAGGGGAAAATAAATGGTCGGCACGGACTGGAAGGGCCGAGAAGGCCTGTTTCTGTGCTGTAATTGTTATATGGTTATTATATGGTTAAAGTGACGAGTGGAAAGGATTGGGGATGTGCAAAGATTGGGGAGGGGGGGTGGGGAGGGGGATGGAGGGGAGTCAGTCTGCCCCAGAACAGAAGGGGAGGAGTTGTACAGTTTGATAGCCACAGGGAAGAAGGATCTCCTGTGGCGTTCTGTGCTGCATCTTGCTGGAACCAGTCTGTTGCTGAAGATGCTCCTCAGGTTGACCAGTGTGTCATGGAGGGGGTGAGCTGCATTGTCCAAGATGCTCTGCAGTTTGAGGAGCATCCTCCCCTCCAAGACCACATGCCATGAATCTAACTCCACCCCCGGGACGCAGCCAGCCTTCCTGATGAGCTTGTTGATGCTAAGATTATTATAGAGCCTAGGTAAAGTGCAAGGGGTGCCTTAATCGTCTTCTGTCATTTTATCTGTGATAAATCAAACATCTTATTTCCTTGTCACCATGCCACGAAGCACAGGTGATAGTAAGGGAAGATTAATGCGGCACAGGTGTTGATATCTTGCTGTTCGCTAAGTGTGTTTATTATCTGCAGAGGCGTCTGCAATCCAATGCCAAGCAGTTTATTCCTGCAACACACTCAATGTCTCTCAAAGATGCCGGCTAGCCTTTTAAAAACTTGCGCCTGGTTGCATGCTCACGGTATTCTCCACAAGCCTTAAATTAATCATAACATTTAGTTTGAATCCATGATGAAGAATGGTTCCCAGTAAGTGCACCATAGATTATGTCAAGCAGCATGCAACAGCAGTTGGCCCTAAATTAAGCTGCTCTAATATATCAACAGTTGATACAAATTAAAGCAGTGAGACCCATTTTGTTGGATCAGAGAGCTAATTAAGCGAATGTTAATGGAGACATGGGGAACTACAGGTGCTGGAATCTTGCATAGGACGCAAAGCGCTGGAGTAATTCCGCGGGTCAGGCAGCATCTCTAGAGGACGTGGGCTGGTTTAGTTTAGTTTAGAAACACAGCGTGCAAAGTGATACAGCGTTTGGTTCGCCGAGTCCAGTCCGACCAGCGATCACCCGTACACTAGTTCCATCCAACACACTAGGGACAATTTACTGAAGCCAATTAAGCTACAAACATGCACTTCTTTGGAGTGGTGGGGGAAACCGGAGAGAACCCATGAGGTCATAGGGAGAATGTGCAATCTCCGTACCGACGTCACCCGGTCAGGATCGAACTCGGGACCCTGGCGCCGTAAGAAGGTATCTCTGCCGCTGTGCCACTGTGCCGCCCCTAGTTTTGGGTCTGGACCTTTCTTCAGACTGGACATGGATAGTCTGACCAAGGGTCCCACCATGAAATGACACATATTCATGTCCTCCAATGATACTATCAGAGCCATTGATTTATGCCAACACTGGAATAAGTGTTCTCTGAGAATGTAAATGGTAGTTCAGTCCATGCAATGTTTTCTAAAGTGAAATTAACTTATTCTAAGGTGCATGCAAATCCTGCAATAAGGTTGTAAGGTCAATCTTGAATACATTGAGATAACTTTGTTGCAGTATTTCTGCTACATTGTTTTGGATAAAAAGTTTTGAGCGGTGTCCGGTCACACATAAAATAACTGGAGTAATAAGAATTAAGAAAGAAATGCTCATCTGTGGCTATAAAACAGACCTAGACAAACTCTTGAGATACAGCATGGAAACAGGCCCTTTGGCCCACGGAGTCTGCACACGGATCACCCCATACACTAGCGCTACCCTACACATGAGGGACAGGATACGATTTTTGGCAGCACGGTGGCGTAGCGGTAGAGTTGCTGTCTTACAACGCCAGAGACCCAGGTTCGATCCTGACAACAGATGCTGTCTGTATGAAGGTTTGTACGTTCTCCCCATGACCTACCTGGGTCAACATATTGATAGCAAACAACAAATATATTGATAGCATGGAAACTTTGTTAACACATCTGCTGTTGGAGGTAATCGTTGCCAGGTATTGTTTTCATGAATTTTACTTCCTAGTTAAGAGCCCACTCCTCCTGTCCATCTGTGAGATCAAGCGTAGACTTGATGACTGTTTCGCTGAACACATGTGCTCAGTCCTAGGCCTACTGGATGTCCTGGTTACTAACCATTTTAACTCCCGTCCCATTCCCACACTGACCTTTCAGTCCTGTGCCTCCTTTATTCCCAGAGTGAGGCCACACTCAAACTGCAAACCTCATATTCTGCTTGGGTAGCTTACACCCCAGTGCTGTGAAGAAGGGTCTCGACCTCAAACGTCACCAATTCCTTCTTTCCAGAGATGCTGCATTTCCTGCTGAGTTACCCCAGCATTTTGTGTCTATCTTCGGTTCTTAGGCCCCCCTTAGGCTGACCATGGGTGTCTCCAGGGGTGGAGGAAGCCTGTGCGTGACTTTATTAAACATGGGGAGACTGGTGCACAGACAGCCACCCCATGGTTCTTGACAGATCTGGGTCAGGATCCAGTGGCATGGAATCCAAGACAACCGGAGACCCTTTTCTACTGCAGCCTTCATCCGCCTTCCCAGCCGTTGTGATGCTCCACTAAGGTCAGCCATCATCCTCAGCCTGTTCTACCGTTGAGGTCTTGGTTGGATTGCTCTTTGTCCGAGTCCTCCCCCTCGACTTTACTGCCATGGGTGGCTCTACCAGGAGCATCGCTCTCAGGATCTCAGGATCCACACAAGCTTCTCCACCACAACAAAATGACAATCCACGGAGATATCTTTGGTATGAACATTGAATTCTCCAATTTTTAAGTAACGTCTAACTAACCCTCCACCCCCCCTCCCCCCCGACCCAGCCACATACCCCTTTTCTTCCCCACATCCTCCCTTTTCTCCCCCTTCTCACTCCCCTCCCCTGTGAACCACCTGGACAGCCACCTATTTCTCCCCCGTGCCCCCCCCCCCCTCCCTCATCCTACTTTCCTCCCTCTGGCTTCACAATTCGCAACTCCGCAATCTCGGCTCACACCTTCTGTTTACATTTCTGGCCTTTGTTCCAAAATTTACTGATGAAATCCCACTGCCTCTCCCCCCTTACCTATGTTGATCTATCACCTGCCAAGTTTTACCCGGCCTCTCCTCACTTCCATCTTTCATCTACCTCACCTGCAATCAGTCTAAAGAAGGTTCTCGAGCCGATATATGTCACCAATCGTTGTTCTCCATCACTTTGTGTCCTTTCAAGAGTCCAAGCCCACTTCTTTCCCCAGATCTTGCAAGGAATGGGCTTCCTAACCTGAAGGGCAGCACGGTGGTGCAGCGGTAGAGTTGCTGTCTTACAACGCTTACAGCGCCAGAGACCCGGGTTCGATCCTAGCTACAGGCGCTGTCTGTAAGGAGTTTGTGCGTTCTCCCCGTGAACAGCGTGGGTTTTCTCTGAGATCTTCGTTTTCCTCCCACACTCCAGACATGCAGGTTTGTATGTTAATTGCCTCGGTATGAATGTAAAAATTGTCCCTCGTGTGTAGGATGGTGTTAATGTGCGGGAATCACTGGTTGGCGCGGATCCGGTGGGCCTGTTTCCACGTTGTATCTCCAAATTAAACTAAAGTTAGTAATGAAACCAAATACTATACATAATTCAGTGAGTAACATTTTATTTCACTCTCCATATTTCCGTAAGCAAAAATAATGGATAATTTTGTTGAAGCACATAACAGATTTATTTCTTTCAAAATTACAAAATTATAACTGCATCTGATTAGCAGGATACTAATGGAAGTCTGCATATACAAAGTAACAAGTTTATCTTTTTTTAATTGACATTTAGTATTATCTTGGGAAAGTATTAACATATTGGCTGTAGGAAAAGGCATAATCTTACTAAAAACTTTTGTATGCCTTGATGTTTTTAAGTGCATTTGAGAGAGAGGGGATGGGATTAGGATGTTAAATTGGACTGGGCTGGAAACGGTGCAGTGCTCAATTAGTTTTGTTTCGGAATTTGTTTGGAGATATCGCATGGAAACAAGCCCATCGGCCCACCGAGTCCATTTCGACCATAAATCTCCCGTTCACACGGGTTTGATGTTATCCCACTATCTCATACACTCCCTACATGCTAGATACAATTTACACAGGCCAATTAATCTACAGACCCTCTTGTCTTTGGGATGTGGGAGGAAACCCACACGGTCACAGGGAGAACGTGCAAACTCTGCACTGTCAGCGCCCGAGTTCAAGATTAAATTCGGGTCTCAGGCTCTGTGAGGCAGCAGCTCCACCAGCCGAGCCATTGTGCAGCCCAATTAACCTGTGCCAGTTTTGTTCTTCAGAAGTTCTTCAGTCATAAGCCATTCGGCCCATTGAGTCCACTCTGTCATTCAATCGTCGCTGATCTATCTTTCCCTCTGAAACCACATTCTCCCGCCTTGTCCCCATAACATTTGACACCCTTACCAATCAAGTATCCACCAGCCGGCACATACAACAGACAGTCCTCAGCCAGTTTTGCCACCTCCAACGTGACCCCTCCACTCGCCACATCTTCCCATCTCTCCCCCCCCCCCCCCCCCCGTCTGCCTTCCGCAAAGACCGCTCCCTCCACAACTGCCTTGTCAATTCTTCCCTTCCCTCCCGCTCCACCCCTTCCCCGGGCACTTTCCCTTGCAACCGCAAGAGATGCTACACTTGTCCCTTCACCTCCCCCATCCACTCCTTTCAGGGACCCAAGCAGTCCTTCCAAGTCCGACAGAGGTTCACCTGCACCTCCTCCAACGTCATCCACTGCATCCGTTGCTCCAGATGCCAGCTGATCTATATCGGTGAAACCAAGCGGAGGCTTGGCGATCGTTTCGCCGAACACCTCCGCTCGGTCCGCAATAACCAACCCGACCTCCCGGTGGCTCAGCACTTCAACTCCCCCTCCCATTCCGTATCCGACCTCTCGGTCCTGGGCCTCCTCCACGGCCAGAGTGAGCAACACCGCAAGTTGGAGGAACAGCACCTCATATTCCGCTTGGGGAGTCTGCATCCTCTGGGCTTAAACATTGAATTTTCTCAATTCTGTTAACCCTGGCTGCCTCCTCCACTTCCCATCTCTCCCTCAGCCCTCGGGCCCTGGCATTCCTTCTCTCTCTATCTCTCCCACACCCAAGTCGCACTAGCTTCTCATTTTCACACTCCAAACAGCTTACAATGGCCTGTTTCCTTTATCATCAATACTTTTTTGCATATCTTTCATTCATTGTTCTTTATCTCTCCACATCACCGTCTATATCTCTCGTTTCCCTGATCCCTGACCAGTCTGAAGAAGGGTCTCGACCCGAAACGTCGCCTATCTCCTTCGCTCCTTAGATGCTGCTGCACCCGCTGAGTTTCTCCAGCTTTTTGTGTAACCCCCTAACCATCAACCTCCACTGACCTGGCCCTCACAGCCAGCTGTTGCAATGGATTTCACAGATTCACCACCCTCTGACTAAAACGGGTGGTGAATCTATTCTGGTGCATGGGAAATACAGCCTTCATGATTCCATTGCTCAGGCAGTGTTTAGCTGCTTGTTGCTTTACTGGGCAATAACTATTACTTGGGTAATAACAGATTAAAAGCATAAAGATCTTAGAATGACCCGAGGTTATGAGATGTAACATTATCCTGGAACTTCATCTATGAGTGAGTCCAGGTGAGTCAAAGAGTCAAAGTCAACAGAGTGTCCTGACAGGACAATGAAAATCTTTCTTTGCATAGCACAACAGAACATAGAAGGCATTGACTACAATTCTATACATAAATACACCCATTAATTAATAAATTAATAAAGTGCAAATAACAGATGGAGGGATGTCTGAAGAAGGGTCTCGACCCGAAACGTCGCCTATCTCCTTCGCTCCTTAGATGCTGCTGCACCCGCTGAGTTTCTCCAGCTTTTTGTGTAACCAACGAGGGATGTTAATGTTCAGAGTTCCGAGCCAGGTTTAATAGCCTGATGGCTGTGGGGAAGTAGTGGTGAATGTAAGTAGTGCTGACCAAGACCCTGGTTCAATCCTGACCTCCGGTACTGAATGTGTGGCATTTACACCTTCTCCCTGTGACTGCGTTTCCTCCAGGTGCTCTGGTTTCCTCCTTCATCCCTTTGCTCCACAATATGTGCGCTGAACATGATGTAAAGACCATCACCTGTGTATAGGCAAATAACCCATATCCCTCCATTCCCTGCATATCCATATGCCTATCCAAAATGTTTTAAATGCCACTAACTTATCTACTTCAACCATCACCCCTGTCAGTGTCTTCCAAGCTCTCACCATGCTCTGTGTAAAAAAAAACTTGCCTGCCCATCTCCTTTAAACTTTGCCCCTCTCACCTTAAAGCGATGCCCTTTGGTATTTGATTTTTCAATCCCGGGGAAACGATTCGGACTGTGTATCCTATCTGTGCCTCTCATAATCTCATACACTTCCATCAGGTCTTGTATCTTGTAACTTTATATACCTGGACCAGGTCAACGTAAGGAGTGCTGACCAAGACATGCCCACTCCTCTTCACAGGCGATGCTTGAGAACTGCAACGACAAGGGCGGCTCAGTGGCACAGTTGGTTGAGCTGCTTCCTTGCAGCAGCGAGACCCTGGTTCAATCCTGAACTCAGGTAGTGTCTGTGTGGCGTTTACATGTTCTCCCTGTGACCATGTGGGTTTCCTCCGGGCGCTCCGGTTTCAGAATCAGAATCAGAATCACACTTTATTTGTCAAGTATGTTTAGCAACATATGAGGGATTTCATTGGCCAGGTCAGTCATACAATTAAAAGCAACAGGTCACTCAAAAACATATTTTAACATGAACATCCACCACAGTGACTCCTACACATTCCTCACTGTGATGGAAGGTGAAATAAAGTTCAAGTCTCTTCCCTTAGTTCTTCCTCGGTCGGGGGCCTCGAGCTTCCGTTGACGGGACAATCTTGACTCACGTAGCCGGCGGCGTTCGGGCCCTCTGCGTTGAGGTGATCCGCTCCCGCATCGGCTCTCCTGCGCTAGACAATCGAACCTCGCTTCGGGGCTGGTCAACCCTTCTGCGATGTTGGAGCTCACGACTAGCCTTTCCCGACTGCGAGCTCTTGATGGTAAAGTCCGCGGTGGTCGCGGTGAGAGCGATCGCAGGCAAGTGATCAGCTCCGATGTTAAATCTGCACCCCGCGGTGGGGCTCACAATAGTTTGAGGAGGCTTTCAGCTCCAGCAATGGAATGCCGCAGAGCGCACCGGAGAATGTCCCCCGAACAATAATCACATCTCCGGTAAGGTAAGACCTTAAAAAATAGTTTCCATTGATCCCATCCCCCCTCCCCCACATTAAACAAACAGAAGAACATTCAAACAAACTTTTAACACACTAAAAAATATCAAAAATAATGGAAAAACAAACAGACTGCCGGCAGGGCAGCCATCGCCCAGCGCCCCAAAGACGTGCGCACCGCTAGGTTAATTGGCCTCTGTAAATTGCCCCCAGTGTGTAGACAGTGGTATAATGTAGAACTAGTGCGAATCTGTGATCAATGGTCAGCGTGGACTCGGTGGACCGAAGGGCCTGGTATCCAAGTTGTATCCCAATAATGGATGTACTGGATTGGAGGTCACTCCACATATTTGAATTTTGCAGGTATCCATGGATGTGCAGGGATTAGTAGATGCTCCACAACTTTTCCATGTTCCTGACCAGGTAGGAGATAGGAGAAAGTTCTTTGACCGTGCAGGTAAGGGATGTCTTCCAAAAGAATGTAGCAACAAGGAACAGCAATGTTTATTAACTCAGCAGTTCAGGCTCTCTGAGGAAAATGGATGTGACTTTACTGGTAGGGAGCCTTCTTCAGTTCTAAGGCTGCACGTGGAGCAGCAGTCGAGTTGCTGCCTTACATTGCCAGAGAGCCGGGTTCGATCCTGATAACGGGTGCTCTCTGTACAGAGTCTGTACGTTCTCCTTGCGAGTGCATGGGTTTTCTCCGGGTGCTCCCACACTCCAAAGGCTTACGGGTTTGCATTTTAATTGGCTTTGATGAAATTATACATTGTCCTGGGTGTGTAGGATAGTTCTGGTGTACGAGTTGAGCGCTGGTCAGAGCGGAGGCAGTGGGCCAAAGAGCCCATCCCCTCGCTGTATCTCCAAAGTCTAAAGTAAGTGGTCTGAAGAAAGTTTTCTATCCGAAACATCGCCTATCCATGTTCTCCGCAGATGCTGCCTGACCTGCTGAGTTACTCCAGCACTTTATACCGTTCTTCCAAATGAATATTCAGGTGGGATTTGAAAAAGGGCTGTAAATAAGGACATCTTGTGAATAAAGCTCCAAGGATACAAGGCTGTGCCAGAACAGGTATCAGTATTTGCCGCTTGTCTTCATTTATTCTGCCAGATGACCATCATCAGATTCATAAGCCAAGGATGGCTGGTTTTCTGAGGTGTTGTGGAGTGGTTTTACTGCAATTGTGACACTCGTATCCCAGTGTAAGTAAATGCCTTGAGATGTCAAGAGGGGTGCTAAGGAAAATATCTCAAAGGAAATAATGGGAATATATTCAGCATTCATTTATGGCATAAAAGCAAATATGTATTACTAGGAAATACCGAAGAGTTAAAGCCCTGTCCCACGGTACGAGTTCATTCCAAGAGCTCTCCCGAGTTTGCCCTGATTCGAACTTGGAGATTTACGGTAATGGCCACTTGTCAGTACTCGGGGCTCTCGTGGACATTTTCCAACATTGTTGAAAAATCTTCACGAGTCTTCCCGTGCTTACCTGCCGTTAGCGAGTCTTCCCGAGTACCTGCCGTTAGCGCCACGAGCCGCTAAGAGACGTCCCCGAGCTCCGACGTATCCGCTACGTTCATTCTCCGTGCTAACCATGAGTTTGATTTTTTTTAAACTTGGGAGAGCTCTTGGAATGAATTCGTACCACGGGACAGGGCTATTAATTGGACTCCAATCTTTAAGTAAACAGTCCAGGTAAATTAGAATGAACACGTTTGATCAATTCATTTAATGTGTTCTTTACGTGAATGAAGTTACAAGATAAATATATATTCCATAACCTAAGGTCCTTCTTTGATCCTTATGGTCAATTAAATGCTGTTAATCGCTAATTACCCAAATAATGCAAGAATTATAGCAATTAGTCTGTGCACAAGAGTGCCAGGCTAATTTGTTCCAGTGATATAATTTGGTAGATAAATAGATAAATAGTAGAGTCGGAGCCATGGTCCACGCAGAAACAGGTCCTTTGGCCCACCATGTCCATGCCAATCATATGCCAACCGTGATGTATCATTAAGTATCATTAAGTGCCTGCTACCAGCATTTTGGCCAGAGTCTGCAATGCCTTGGCAACTCAAGACCTCATGCGTTCTTAACAGATCAGATGTTCTTAAAATATCATTGGGGTAGCACTGTGACGCAGTGGTAGAGTTGCTGCCTTACAGCGCTTACAGCGTCGGAGACCCGGATTCGATTCTGACTATGGGTGCTGTCTGTACCCAGTTTGTACATTCTCCCCGTGACCGCGTGGGTTTCTCCAAGATCTTCGGTTTCCTCCCAACTCCAAAGACGTACAGGTTTGTAGGTTACTTGGCTTGGTATAAGTGTAAATTGTCCCCAGTGTGTGCACGGTAGTGTAATTGTGTGGGGATCGCTGGTCGGTGTGGACTCAGTGGGCCAAAGGGCCTGTTTCTGCGCTGTATCTCTAAACTAAACTAAACTAAACTAATTACTGCAAAAGAACTGGCCTTATGACCCCCAAAATGTGAGCTGAACATGATATAAAGACCATCCACCTGTCTGCAGGCACCTAACCCATATCCCTCCATTCCCTACATATCCATACGCATACACAAAAGATTTTAAATACCACTAATGTATCTACTTCAACCATTACCCTTGGTAACGTGTTCCAAGCACTCGCCATGCTCTGTGTAAAAAAAAAATTGCCTCCTTTAACCTTTACCCCTTTCACCTTAAAGCGATGCCCTCTAGTACTTGATTTTTCGATCCCTGGGAAAAGATTCCGACTGTCAATCCATTTCAAATCAAGTCAAGTCAATTAATTCCAAGTCAAGTCAAGTCAAGTCAAGCCATTTGAAGCCGTCAATCAATTTCAAGTGGTCAATCCATATCAAGTCAATTCAAGTCAAGCCATTTCAATTCAAGACATTCCATTTCAAGTCAAGTTAAGGCAAACCAAGTCAATACGTTTCAAGTGAAGTCCATCCATTTCAAGTCAAGTCAAGTCAAGTCAATCCATTTCAAGTTAAGTCAAGTCAATCCATTCCAAGTTAATCCATTTCAAGCACAGGGCAGGCCAAACAACTCATTGCATTGTCATTTAATTTTCAATTTTGCATTGCAGATTCAAACATGGGCAGGGCAGGCCAAATAACTCATTGCATTGTCATTTCATTTTCAATTTTGCATTGCGGTTTCAAGCACGGGCAGGGCAGGCCAAACAACTCATTGCATTATCATTATGGGCTAACAAATCATTTATTGCAACAAACATTGCAGGCTCACAGTTCAGTTAATTCACAGCTTAGGATCACAGTTATGGATTCTCCCTTGTGATCTTCCAGAGTGACTGACTGATGTCCAGGCATCCGGGCTTTTATACACCCGCCCCCCAGAAGGGGCGTTACCTTCATCGTGGTGATTGACAGACGCGAGGACCAATCAGCTGATCTCAAGATTTTTTAAACATTCATAACTTTTTTTATTTTTCATCGATCGGAAAAATCCTCGGAATTCCGCAGCGGAGGAGGACTGTTAGTAAGATGGCCAAAAATCAGAGCGATATAGCGTAGCTTTTTTTTTCAAAAATCAATATACAGCACAGACTGGAAGTTGTCAAGATGAGACTTTTAGTTATATAGATGTTGGAATACACACAGTGAACATTTTTTTTTAGTTTTGTACTACGTTTACATATTCTGTTGTGCTGCAGCAAGTAAACATTTCATTGTCCTATCTGGGACTTATGACAATAAAACATTCTTCACTCTTGACTGTTGCTAATTTCAAAATCTGAGAAATTCTCCCTCAGATCCCTAAGGTCATAAGTGGTAGGAGCAGAATTAGGTCATTCGGCCCATCAAGTCTACTCTGCCATTCAATCATGGCTGATCTATCTCTTCCTCCTAACCCCATTCTCCTGCCCTTTCCGCATAACCCCTGACACCCGTACTAATCAAGAAACGGAGGCGGAGAGGAGAGCTCTTCAGCGCGTTGTCCACAGAGCGCAACAGATTATTGGGACACGGCTACCAGCCTTGGAGGGCATCTACCACACACGGTGCCTCAGGAAGGCCGTCAGCATACATAAAGACTCCTCTCACCCTTGTAATGGACTGTTCGAACTACTCCCTTCCGGCAGACGTTACAAGACCTTCTACGCCCGCAATACCAGACACAGGAACAGCTTCATTCCCAGCGCTATAGCGGCTCTGAACCGGCCCTGCTGAGTACCCCCCCCCACCCCCATGGACTGTCTCCCCCGGCCTCGCACTTTAGTCTGTGTTGATGTTACTGGTCAAATGTTCGTTTTTACAAACCTTGATCTCGGGGTTGCAAACCGAAATCTCGAAGTTGCAAACCAAATCTCGTTGCACTTATGTGTAATGACAATAATAGATATTATTATTATTATTATTATTATTATTATTATTATCATTATTATCTATCTCTGCCTTAAAAATATCCATTGACTTGGCCTTCATAACCTTCTGTGGCAAAAACCCCCCACAAATTCACCACCCTCTGACTAAAGAAATCCCTCCTCGTCTCCTTCCAAAAGGAATGTTCTTTAATTCTGAGGCTATGATCTGTGGTCCTAGACTCATAGAAGCATCCTCTCCACATTCACTCTATCCAAGCCTTGCATTATCTGGTAAATTTCAATAAGATTCCCCCCCCGCAATCCCTCTAAATTATTTGCTCCTCTTCTGAATCTATGCCCTTTTGGCATCATGACCAGTCTACTTTAGAATTCTTCCACTACAATAAAAAGATGTTATACATGCACCTGGAGACTGATCTCTGTTTAGGAATTCATCCACTCAGTAACACTGCAGTGCTACAGTGTCAGTTTAGATTTTTGCTCAAATTTCTAGATTCAAACCTAAAGTAACAACTTTCTTAGAGTTCATGGTGTTGCCTCCAACACAGGTATCAAATCAAGTACACTTATCAAGTGTATCTGAAGAAGGGTCTTGACCTGAAACCTCACCCATTCCTACGCTCCAGAGATATAGCCTGTCCCGCTGAGTCACTCCAGCTTGTTGTGTCTGTTTCCAGTTTAAACCAGCATCTGCAGTTCCTTGTTTAAGAAAACATAGAAAATAGGTGCAGGAGTAGGCCATTCGGCCCTTCAAGCCTGCACCGCCATTCAATATGATCATGGCTGATCATCCAACTCAGTATCCTGTGCCCTCCTTCTCTCCATACCCCCTGATCCATTTAGCCACAATGGCCACATCTAACTACCTCTTAAATATAGCCAATGAACTGGCCTCAACTACCTTCTGTGGCAGAGAATTCCACAGATTCACCACTCTCTGTGTGAAAAATGATTTTCTCATCTCGGTCCTAAAAGACTTCCCTCTTATCCTTACACTGTGAATCCTTGTTCTGGACTTCCCCAACATCGCGAACAATCTTCCTGCATCTAACCTGTCCAACCCCTTAAGAATTTTGTAAGTCTCTATAAGATCCCCTCTCAATCTTCTAAATTCCAGTGAGTACAAGCCGAGTCTATCCAGTTTTTCTTCATATGGAAGTCCTGCCATCCCAGGAATCAGTCTGGTGAACCTTCTCTGTACTCCCTCTATGGCAAGAATGTCTTTCCTCAGATTAGGAGACCAAAACTGTACGCAATACTCCAGGTGTGTCCTCACCAAGACCCTGTACAACTGCAGTAGAACCTCCCTGCTCTTGTACTCAAATCATTTTGCTATAAATGCCAACATACCATTCACTTTCTTCACTGCCTGCTGCACCTGCATGCCTACTTTCAATGACTGGTGTACCATGACACCCTGGTCTCGTTGCATCTCCCCTTTTCCTAATCGGCCACCATTCAGATAATAGTCTACTTTGCTGTTTTTGCCACCAAAGTGGATAAATTCACATATATCCACATTATACTGCATCTGCCATGCATTTGCCCACTCACGCAACCTATCCGTCACCTTTCAGCCTCCTAGCGCCGTCCTCACAGCTAACACTGCCCCCCAACTTCGTGTCATCCGCAAACTTGGAGATGTCGCATTCAATTTCCTCAACCAGATCATTAATATAAAACTGCAAGGTGCTATTAATAAAGAAATAACTGCAGATGCTGGGAAAATCGAAGATAAACACAAAATGCTGAAGAAACTCAGCGGGTGAGGCAGCATCTAAGGAGAGAAGGAATTGGCAATGTTTCCGGTTGAGACCCTTCTTCAGATACACTTGATAAGTGTACTTGATTTGATACCTGTGTCAGTCTGAAGAAGGGTCTTGACCCAAAACGTCGCCAATTTCTTCTCTCCACTGAGTTTCTCCAGCATTTGTGTCTATCTGCAGTTCCTTCCTACACTTATCACCTCAACGGTTCAATTCCACGGTTTTTCATTGTCACGTATGCACAGCACAGTGAAATTCTTTTGCACAATCTACAAATGCACAGTCACCGTATTTTGCTGCCATTTTCAAAGAAAAAGTCCAAAGTCCAAAGACCAGTCCACGTGTAGGAAGTACTGGTGCACCCCCGATCATGAGCAGAATAGATCGGGTGGACACACAGAGTCTCTTGTCCAGAGTTGGGGAACCGAGGACCAGGGAACACAGGTTCGAAGTGAAGCGAAAAAGATGTAATAGGAACCTGAGGGGTAACCTTTTCATTCAAAGGGTGGTGGGTGTATGGAACGAGCTGCCAGAGGAGGTTGTTGAGGAAGAGATTATACCAATGTTTAAGAAACAGGCGGGTACATGGATAGGACTGGTTTGGAAGGATATGGGCAACACATGAGGAGGTGGGATTATATAGATGGGACATGTTGGCCGGTGTGGGCAAGTTGGGCTGAAGGGCCTGGATCACCTTATGACTAAAGGACCTGGTCTCATACCTACCAGTCCTCATGTTCTTGGGAGGGAGCTATTGAACTAATGATAATGAACATAATCTTGAATTCGGAGTGTGATGCAACAGAGTAGATCTGCTCCCTGTTCGGAAGGATATGAGCCAAATGCACATCAATGGGACTATCTTAGATGTAGCATGTGGGTAGGCTTGGACAAGTTGGGCTGAAGGGCCAGTTTCCATGCCATGTGACTCTAATGGGCCTGTCCCACTTTGGCTGTTTTTGCCGGCGACTGTCATAGACCCCCCTTCTACATAAAATTTGAAATGGAATCATTACTTTAACAACAAAAAAGAAACAAAGTCAGCTCCGGCGACAACCTACATCATCTTGGCAACAACTACGACAGCACCTACCTCAGGAGAAGTCCAGCTACACTCATTGGTGTCAAACCCACTGTTGCCAACCGTCTCTGAAACTTTTTCAACATTTTGAAAATCCAGCGGCGACCAGAAAAACGCTACGACTCTTTGGGCGATAGAGGAGACTACTCACAACCATACGGGCGACACCCCAGCGCCCATTTGGCGACAGCTTAGTCGCCGGTAGTTGCCTAAAAAATAGCCTAACTGGGACAGGCCGTTAAGTGAATTATGCCCAGAGAATTAAACGTGTGAAAAGCTATTACTCTGGAGCTTTCTATTTCCAATTGTTATCTGCTCCTATCTTCTCCGTAGTGTCCTATTTTTTGGGGGTTTCCAGTCATTTTTCTCTGCAAAAGCAACAGCATTAGTATTCTGCCAACTCTCTCTGAGGCATTTGTAAATCACCTCTTCTAAGGTTTATAATTGGAACCATGGTGTGAGCACAGCAAATAATTGCTTGAAGATGTTCCTGTCTCTCAAATGTGCATCGCTGCATGTTGAGTGATTGGCAGTGGGGACAGAACGAGAATCGCAAAGTGATTACATGAGCTGACTTCCCAATACAGTCTGGAGAAAATTCAAGCGGAAAAAGTAAGAAATTCCCTTATGATATGGATGTCCATGCCATGAAATTAAATATTTAGAAGGCAAGCATACAAACCATCACATTTTGTTTATCACTGTTGCTCAACAAGTTTCATATTTATGTTAGGAAGAAGTCAAGGCCGTTTTTGGGATTTAGTGGACAATATCTAGCAGACAATTGGCGGCGCGGTGGTGTAGCTGTGGAGTTCTGCCGTACAGCTCTGTGCCGAACCACCGGCACCAGTTTATACAGACATTTTCAATCGGTCCCTGCAAACCTGCACTGTCCCTGCCTGCTTCAAAGTCTATTGTTCTCGTACCCAGAAAGATGGTCTTAAGGGCCTGTCCTACAAGCATGCAACTCTATGCGATGAACGCGATCAAACTAGAAGCGGGGGCCGCGCGGAGGTCGGGTGATCCCCGTACAGGGCCGTTCCCACCAGCATGCGCCTGCATGAGGCAAGCGCAACCAAACCGGCAGCAGGGGCCGCGTGGAGGTCGGGTGAGTGGCGCAACGCGGCGCAAAGTGAGGCGAACTTGGAGCGAAGTCTAAGGTAAGTTCACCAGGACAGAGAGGGGCACACAGAGAGGGGCGCAGAGGCACACACACACACACACAGGGCCATGGAGCCACACACATAGAGGGTCACGGAGGCACCTACAGATAGGTTGATGGAGGCATGATGTCGGGGCGGTGTGTAATGCGTCGAGGCAACCGCGAGCCGACAAGCCGTTGCCGCGCGGAATTTTTGAACATAGTCAGTTTTTCGGAGCCCCGCGCGATGTCGGGACGAACTCTGCACAACTCCGCACGGCTCCGGCGATCGAAGTGGGACCGGCCCCGCGACGCTGGACGGCTCAAGCGACCACGTTAGGTTGCGCTAATCGCATTAGAGTTGCATGCTTGTAGGACAGGCCCTTAAATGATTCCAGGCCTGTCGCACTGACCTCTGTTATCATGAAGACCCTTGAAAGATGGGCTGGCCCACCTGAAAAATATTACAAACTCCCTGCTGGACCCTCTGCAGTTTGCATACCGGGCCAACGCTGTCAACCTGGGCCTGCACTTCATCCTCCAGCACCTAGACCGGCAGGGGACCTTTGCAAGGATTTTGTTTGTGTATTTTAGCTCTGCATTCAACACCATTGTGCCAGAGCTACTACACCAAACACTCCAAACTGTGCCTGAGCCCCCCTGTCAGTGGACCGTTAACTTCCTGACAGATAGGAAGCAGCATGTGAGGCTCGGAAAGCACATCATGGACCCGCAGACCCTCAGCATGGGAGCACCGCAAGGCTGCGTTAACTCTCCCTAAACCAACGACTGCACCTCCACTGACTCCTCTGTCAAGCTTCTCGAGTTTGCAGATGACACAACCTTGATTGGACTGATCCAGGATGGGGAGGAATCTTCCTACAGACAGGAAGTGTCACAGCTGGCGTCCTGGTGCCATTGCAACAACCTGGAGCTCAATGCTCTTAAATGGTGGAATTAATTGTACACTTTAGGAGAGCTCCCCCTCCCTTCCCCTCACCCCACTCACCATCAACAACATCACAGGCACATCTGTGGAGTCATTTAAGTTATTTGGAACCATCATCTCCAGGGACCTTAAATGGGAGTCAAAAAGGCACAACAGAGGATGTACTTCCTGCGGCATCTGAGAAAACACAATCTGCCACAGGCAATGATGGTCCAGTTTTATACTGCCATCATAGAGCCTGTCCTCACCTTTTCCATCATGGTCTGGTTTGGCTCAGCCTCCAAGCACGACATCTGGAGGCTACAGGGCATCGTTCGATCAGCCGAGAAGGTTATTGGCTGCGACCTTCACCCCATTGATGAACTGTATGCAGCAAAGGCCAGGAAGCGAGCGTGTAAGATCATCTCTGACCCCTCTCACCCTAACCACAAACTCTTTGAAGCACTTCCCTCTGGAAGGCGACTCCGGACTTTCAAAGCTGCCACAGCCAGACATAAAAAAAGCTTTTTTTCCACAAGCAGTAGCTCTACTCAATAGCCTAACATCTATAGCATCCTCATGCTCTGGTATTTTATTTCATTTTTCACACGTTTAAATTATAATGTTTTATTTTTAATTGTCTACTGTACATCGTGTTGTTACTTACGAGCAAAGCACCAAGGCAAATTCCTTGTATGTATACATACTTGGCTAATAAAATATATTCAATTCAAAATGTATTCCATTACAGCACCAGGTTCGATCCGGACTACGGGTGCTGTCTGGATGGAGTTTCTACGTTCTTCCCATGACCTGCATGGGTTTTTTTCAGGTGCTCCGGTTTCATCCCACACCCCAAAGACATACATGTTTGTAGGGGAATTGGCTTCAGTAAAATTGTAAGTTGTACATAGACTCGTTTATACTCTCTAGAATTTAGGAGATTGAGAGGGGATCTTATAGAAACTTACAAAAGTCTTAAGGGGTTGGACAGGCTAGATGCAGGAAGATTGTTCCCGATGTTGGGGAGGTCCAGGACAAGGGGTCACAGCTTAAGGATAAGGGGGAAATCCTTTAGGACCGAGATGGGAAGGACTTTTTTCACACAGAGAGTGGTGGGTCTCTGGAACTCTCTGCCACAGAGGGTAGTTGAGGCCATTTGATTGGCTATATTTAAGAGGGAGTTAGATGTGGCCCTTGTGGCTAAGGGGATCAGAGGGTATGGAGAGAAGGCAGGTACGGGATACTGAGTTGGATGATCAGCCATGATCATATTGAATGGCGGTGCAGGCTCGAAGGGCCGAATGGCTTACTCCTGCACCTAATTTCTATGTTTCTATGTTTCTATGTTTCTACCCAATGTGTAGGATAGTGTTAGTGTGCGGGAATCACTGGTCGGTGCAGACTCGGTGGGCCGAAGGACCTGTTTTCGCGCTGTGTCTCGAAACGAAACTAAACTAAACGTTTATCATGGGCAAATATGTGACCATGCTCTGTTAACTCTGATGTTAATCCTGAGTGTGTGCTCAGATCCACAGAACTCGGTCACAACCCCACTTAAATCTTTTTCTTGACAATTTAAAGTCCTGTCCCACTGTACGAGTTAATCCAAGAGTTCTCCCCGAGTTTGCCCTGATTCGAACTCGGAGATTTACGGTAATGGCCGCTCGTAAGTACTCAGGGCTCTCGTGGACATTTTGAAAAATCTTCCCGAGTCTTCCCGAGATGACCTGCCGTTAGCGAGTCTTCCCGAGAACCAGCCGTTAGCGTTACGAGCCAATAAGAGACGTCCCCGTGCTCCGACATACCCGCTACGTTCATTCTACGTGCTTACCACGAGTTTAATTTTTTTTTAACTCGGGAGAGCTCTTGAATGAACTTGTACAGTGGGACGGGGCCATAAATCTGAAGTAACCATTGTTAGTGGCTATGAATGAAAAAAGTATCGTCAACATTGCAACAAAGTTAAAAAGTTGATGAAAGGGATACTTCAAGTGAGATTAGGTTTCAATATACTCTTTGAATAAACCTCACAAGAACTGCTCTCAATATAGGGCTCTTAAAAATAGCGGAGTCAGGGGATATGGGGAGAAGGCAGGAACGGGGTTACTGATTGGGGATGATCAGCCATGATCACATTGAATGGCGGTGCTGGCTCGAAGGGCCGAATGGCCTACTCCTGCACCTATTGTCTATTGTCGATTGTCGATTGTCTATTGCTCTGCAGAACTGAAAGGCCCATTCATAAAAACTCATTTCACAATCAGATACTTTACAACGTTCATTTATTGCATTATTTAGCAAGTTCTGAGCTCTACAAGAAAGTGTAAGTGGAAATGCTCCTCTAGTTTTACTCTTAGAGGTAAAGCACACAAACAAGCCCTTCGGCCCATCGAGTCCATGCCGACCATTGATGACCAGTTCACACCAGTTATATTTTATCCCAGTTTCTCATCCACACTCTTCACACCAGGGGTAATTTACAGAGGGCAATCAACCTGCAAGCTCGCACGTCTTTGGGACGTGGGAGGAAACCGGAGGAATGATATCCCACGCGGTCACAGGGAGAACACGCGAGATGCAGGAAAAATGCTCTCGATGTTGGGGGAGTCCAGATCAGGGGCACATTTTAAGAATAAGGGGTAGGCCATTTAGAACTGACATGAGGAAACACTTTTTCACACAGGGAGGTGTGAATTTGTGGAATTCTCTGTCTCAGAAAGCAGTGGAGGCCGATTCACTGGATGTATTCAAAAGTGAGTTAATGGGCTGTCCCACTGTCTGAGCTAATTCAAGAGCTCTCCCGAGTTTAAAAAAAAAATCAAAATCGTGGTAAGCATGTAGAATGTATGTAGCGGCTACGTCGGAGCTCGGGACGTCTCTTAGCGGCTCGTAACGCTAACGGCAGGTACTCGGGAAACGTGGTAAGCTCGTGAAGAGTCGTGAAGATTTTTCAAGATGTTGAAAAATGTCCACGAGAGCCCCGAGTAGCTACGACCGGTTATTACCGTAATAGAGAACTCTTGAATTAGCTCGTACAGTGGGACAGCCCCATAAGATAGAGCTCTTAGGGCTGGTGGAATCAAGGGGTATGGGGAGAAGGCAGGAATGGGAAACTGATTGGGGATGATCAGCCATGATCACATTGAATGGCGGTGCTGGCTCGAATGTATCAATGTATCTACGTATCAATGTAGAACGTGCAAACTTCGAGCAGGCAGTACCTGTAGATGAAATGTGTGTACACCTTTAAATATAGTGATGTAACCATTTATAACCACTCCCCTTTTCATTCAGTATAATTGTGACCTTCCCAACCATAGCTCTCTCTCTAGTATCCGTGACAGACCACGTACAGCTAGGGCAGTGATGTGTGTGTTTAATTAATAAAGTAGTAGTAATGATTCGCTGTGTGAGTGCCAATTCTTTACAGTACCCAAGGTCAGGATCGGGTCTCTGGCATCGTGAGGCAGCGGTTCTCCCCGCTGCGCTAATGTGACACCCAATCCAATCAAGCTTCACTGTCTCACAGGTAAATGTCATCTCTACATACCAAGCTTCTCTCTTTGGCAACATATAACAGGGGCTGCCTGATTATATACGGTGGCCACTCTCACCTGTATCCACCTATCACTTAAGGTGGACATAAAATGCTGGAGAGAAGGAATGGGTGACATTTCAAGTTGAAACCCTTCTTCAGAGTGAGAGTCAAGGGAGAGAGAGTCTAAAGATGTGGAGGGTCACCCTCTCCACAGACTCTCAGTCGGAAGGAGGGTTTCGACCCGAAACGTCAGCCATTCCGTTTCTCCAGAGATGCTGCCTGTCCTGCTGAGTTACTCCAGCTTTTTGTGATTATCTTCGGTGTAAACCAGCATCTGCAGTTCTTTCCTACTCCACCTATCACTTGCCAGGCTTTGTCCTGCCCTCAACTTCATTTTCCAACTTTCACCCGCTGTTCTATTCAGCCCGAAGAAATGTTGTCTGTTCATTCCCTTCCCAGATGCTGCCCGACGTCGTGAGTTCCTGCAGCACATTGCGTTTACTTTGGTATTCTAATTAGAAGGGTGTCACGGTGGTGCAGCGGTAGAGCTGCTGCTTACAACGCTTGTAGCGCCGGAGACCCGGGTTCGATCCTGACTAAAGGTGCTGTTTGTACAAATTTTGTACGTTCTCCCCGTGACCTCGTTGGTTTACTCCGAGATCTTTGGTTTCCTCCCACGCTAAAAAGATGTACAGGTTTGTGGGTAAATTGGCTTGGTATAAGTGTAAATTGTCCCTAGCGTGTGTGGGATGGTGTTAGTGTGCGGGGGTTGCCGGTTGGTGCTCACTTGGTGGGCAGAGGACCTGTTTCCGCACTGTATCTCTAAACTAAACTAAGCTAAGCTAAAAAGAATAGCAGTTAGCATTTGGTTTGGGCCAATATTTTACTGTCAAGATGGATATTGTTTTTTTTGTCACACCTTCCCCCCTCTCCCCTCCCCCGCCACCCCCCACCATACACTACGCCCCCCCCCCCCCCCCCCCCCCCACCTCTACTCACACACGCAGAGCTAGGAAGAACACTTGTGTTAAAGAAGGAAGAAGGGTCTCGACCCGAAACGTCGCCTATCTCCTTCGCTCCTTAGATGCTGCTGCACCCGCTGAGTTTCTCCAGCTTTTTGTGTAACCCTAGGAAGAGCACTTGGTTGATTGATACAGAATTAGGCACTGCGTGTAAACTGATACTGTAGTTAATTAAGGAGCCACAAATTAAGTTTGGAAAGAAAACGTGTCCTTGAAAAGTTTTCCTGCACAACTGCTCATTGAGTAATTAAATTTGGTTTGCAGTCAGTATTTAATTACAGGCTGTTTGCCAAAATTATATTCTGGAAGCCCGAAAGCTTATTTAACAGACACAGTTAGCATGTTAAGCAGTTTTCCAGATGAGATTAGATGAAGAATCATCCATGGAAAGGGGTCTTGTGGTGGGGATGCTTGAATCGCTGTCACAGCAGTGCCCTGACTTTCCATTGCTGCTTTCTAAGCTTTGAAAGTAACTTACATATTTCTCAGACGATAGACAAAAAAAGCTGGAGTAAATTAATGGGATAGACAGCCTCCCTGGAGAGAAGGAATGGGTGGCGTTTCGGGTCGAGACAGGAAGAAGAAGGGTCTCGACCTGAAACATCACCTGTTCCTTCTCTCTAGAGAGGTTGCCTGTCCTGCTGTGTTACTCCAGCTGTTTGTGTCTATTTTCAGTTTAAACCAGCATCTGCAGTTCACCCAAAATATTACCTATTCAGTGAAAAGCTTCTTTGGTGCATGCTATCCAGTCAGCTGAAAGACTATACATGATTCAAGGACAGTGTTCCACAGTGTACAGATAAAGGATGAAGGGAATAACATTTAGTGCAAGATATGGTCCCATAAAGTTCAATTCATGGTTGGCTGAGGGTCTCCAATGAGGTAGATGGCAGGTCAGGACTGCTCTCTAGTTGGTGGTGGGATGGTTCAGTTGCCTGATAACAGCTGGGAAGAAACTGGAGGTGTGCATTTTCACACTTCTGTACCTCATGCCTGACGGGAGAGCGGAGAAGAGGGATACCTTGTGCAATCCTTGTTCATATAATATATGGGCTGGTTGGAGAAGGGAAAGGAAGTTCCGCAGTCTTCATTCTTGAAGATCAAAACGTTCTTGAGACCTCAAGAAGGCAACGTCTATCATCAAGGATGCCCAACATCCATGCCAGGCTCAACTCTCGCTGCCACAGTCAGGCAGGAGATACAGAAGACTGACGTTCCACACTACCAGGTTGAGAAAAAGCTGGTTTCCTACAACTATCAGGCTCATGTACATACCTGCACAGCCCCATTCCTAACACTGAGGACCACCTCTTGCAACATCATGGACTTGATTTCTAATTGTGTATTTTTCACTAGTGCCTTGCTTTTTGTAAACTTTTTTTTTTTTCGATACGATATGATAGAACTTTATATATCCCAGGAGGGTAATTTTCACTGTCTTGTAGAACTTGTGTGTAATATATATATATGAATATGTGTTGTCTGAGTTCATGTCCTTGTGTAGTTTAGTTTAGTTTAGTTTAGTTTAGTTTAGTTTAGTGTAGTTTAGCTTAGAGATACATTGCAAAAGTTCAGTTCAATTTATTGTCATGTGTACCGAGGTGCAGTGAAAAGCTTTTGTTGCATGCTAAATAGGCCCTTCAGCCCACCGAGTCCATGCTGACCAGCGATCCCCATACACTAGCACTATCCTGCACACGGGGGGCAATTTACAATTTTTACCAAAGCCAATGAACCTACAAAGCTGTACGTCTTTGTAGTGTGGGAGGAAACCAGAGCACCTGGCGAAAACCCACTCGGTCACGGGGAAAGTGTACAAATTCCAAACAACAGTGTTATGCTGCTGAAAGCAATGTTTCCATTGTACCTGTACCTCACCTATGTACCTGTACTTAGGCACATGGCAATAAATATGATTTGAGTTGGTTCTTACAGCGCTAGCATGACATTTTGCATTGCATCATAATCCTTACAAATTTTGTGACCATTCTAAATTAGCACAAACCAGGGGGCATCACAGTGGCATATTACTTTACCAGCGGTAAAGTTGCTGCCTTAAAGCACTTAGAGCACCAGAGACCCTTCATCAGAACAGAGCCTGTTTTTGGATTTAAAGTAATTATATGAATCATACCGACAAATATGGGGAAATGAAACAGGCTTATCTATAATGGGAAGAAAGTCTACAACGTATACGCCGTTGTTCATTAAATACCTTGATATAATTCAAAGTATTACATAGATTACATTATTCAAAAACGAAATTAAATAGAATTTTTCCTAACATCTCCTCTATTTGTGATAAATTCAGAATTCAGAAGCTAATTTAACGCATAGTTTTGTAACATGTATAAACCTTAATAGTTATTGGACTGATATTTTTAAAATCATTTCCATAGTTCTTAAAATTAAATTGGATCCTGACCCAAAGCTAATAATATTAGGAGTTTCTGATTCAAACCTAATATTAACAGTAAATCAAAGACATTTTCTTGATTACTGTTTGGTAATTGGAAAAAAATTAATATTAAAATTCTGGAAGGGAACATTATCCCCCACAATTAAAATGTGGACAGTGGAAATGTCGGAGACGCTGCATTTGGAGAGAATCAGGTTTGTCCTAATGGACAAATATGAACTTTTTGAACAAATATGGTCTCCATTCACTGACTCTATGAAGGGGTAGCTGAGCTCAGCATTGTAACTCAATAAATACCCGGTTGTAGGATTAGATGAAAAGATGTATTCTGAGATTTGTATGCACGTCTCTATAGATATTGTTATGTAAAATTGTTCCATTCATTGTTAAGATGTGTACTTCAATTTGTTTTTTAAGTATAATAATTGTTTGCTTGTATTATTTTTTATTTTTATTGTTTTTTTTCTTATATAATCATAATCAATATTATTTAATCACCATCTCCATTGATTATAGACCTATTTTTTCACGTCTTTACTTTCTAAAAAAAAATAGAAGCTTATATAAATCATTTCGTAATATTTGTATAACTTTTGAAACAAGTTAAATGTGTATTTGAAAAACTGTTATATCATTGGCAACATGCATTGCTTCTAATAAAAATATTCAAAAAATATATAAAGTAATGATATGAATCTTAAAAAGCTTAAAATCGCTTTCAAATACATATAAACATGATTATGCCACAATTAAAGTAATAATTGGCTATCAAAGAGCAAACTTGTCACTCACTAATAACGTGCCACTCCTTTTTATTCTGCTACATCATTCAATTTTCTTACATTTATTTGCAATTGATTTTAAGTGCTTTCATGAGGCAGATTAGTCCAATAAAAATTGTTTCCTAAGGTGCTGCTAAGAAGATTTGAAATATTCCACGTTGCAAAAGCAAAAGCTATTTGCTGTGAAAAAAGGGTAAGTATCAAATGTTTTATTGTCGTTTGGCCACAAACAGAACAACACATTTTAATTTTTATTATATACTTACAACAGCACAACAGAATGTGTAAACATAGTACTCTGTAAATGGAGAGAGAGAGAGAGAGAGAGAGAGAGAGAGAGAGAGAGAGAGAGAGAGAGAGAGAGAGAGAGAGAGAGAGAGATTTTATTGTCACGTGTACCATGAAGGTACAGTTAACTTCTTTGTTTTTCCACACACAGTTCCACAAAAGAGTCACCACAAGTTGCGGAGAAAGATAGATATGTAAAGATAGGTCGTTGTCTGTGCAAAATATCAATTGTCAACTTACTCGGTAAATCTGGATCCCAATGGGACTCATCAAGAGTCCAAGCTTCCTGCTTATCCGTCCGTAATTCTGGATTAAACAGATTAAAATAGAGAAAAAAAAAGAGGGAGAGAGAGAGAGAGAGGGGGGGAGAGAGGGGGAGGGGGGAGAGGGCAGGAGGGAGGGGGGGAGGGAGGGTGGGAAAGGGAGAAAAAGGAAGAGAGATAGATGGTGCAATGTGTAAGAGTACTGCCTCTTTATCTAATTCCATGATTGCATTTGTAAAATAGTGCTCTAAGTGTTAAGGGCCTTTCCCACGATGCGAGTTTACCCAAGAGCTCCCCCGAGTTTTAAAAAAAAATCAGACGAGTGGTAAGTACGTAGAATGTACGTAGCGGGTACGTCGGAGCTTGTAGACGTCTCGTAGCGGCTCGTAATGCTAACGGCAGGTACTCTGGAAACGCGGTAACTCGTGAAGTTTTTTCAACAGTGTGAAAAATTTCCAAGAGTAAAATAATACTCGTGATGAAGTACCACGAGTTTGATTTTTTTTTTTTAACTCGAGAGAGCTCTTGGGTAAACTTGCACCGTGGGACAGGGGCTTTAGAATGCTTACCTTGAAAGGTCTAATTAGAAGAAGGAATTCCTGCTTCTGTGTTTCCAATTAAATGGTGGATCTTTGAAGGATCTTACCTCTGTTACAACTTCTTGTCTTTTCCACTTTATTTCTGCTTTGGATATATTCCTAGTGTTGAGGACATGACTTCTCCAGAACGTCTCATCCACACGAACATCAGATGATCAGATGGGCGATCATGTACTTTCCCCTCTCTCGTGGACATTACTATAGACAGGAACAACCATCGTAACCTGACTGTCTGATACCTGAGTGTCATAGAGTCACACAGCGTGGAAACAGGCCCTTCGGCCCACAAATCTATGTCGACCATTTATCACCCGTTCACACTAGTTCTATGTTATCCCACAATCGCATTCTACACACTAGGGGCAATTTTTACAGAAGTCAATTAACCAACAAACCCACATGTCATTTGCATGTGGGAGGAAACCAGAGCTCCTGGAGGAAGAACGTGCAAACACTCTCCAGAGGGAGAACGTGCAAACTCTACACAAACAGCACTCTACCAGCTGCGCCTCTGTGTCACCTTACATCTTTTGAGTGCAGGGCAGTTAGTAAAGTGTCAAACTGCATCAGTAAGTGCGGCCCGCACTTACAATGCAGAGTTGCTCCAGTGCCCTTGTTCAAGAGAGATCCTATAGTCAACATAACAATTTCCGTGGCTCTCTGATCGTAGTTATTCAAACAGTAAAAGCTCTGCTGGTGGACTGTTTAAATGATAACAGATGGTGTGGCTGTCTGACTCTGGCAAACTCTAACCCCTCATTTGTTCTCTGTTTTGGAAATGAAAAATCTAAATGAGTTACACATTATCATTTCCAAAAGGGCTTAGTGGAAGAAGCATTGTATGAGGTTGCTGCTGCCACTGGGAAACACCGCTGCAATGTAATGGAGAGGCTGTCCGTGCAAGCTGCTGAAACGATGAACCATGGCATTCAGTTCACGTTGCTAGGGAACTATTGAGGATGCATTGATGATCCTCCAGACAAAATCCCACTGCAATGATTTTTAACAACCCCCCCCCCCCCCCCCCCCCCCCCCGGTCCATTCTGTGATTCCAGCAAATAAAATGAAATAGTGCAGGAGGATGAAGCAGAGAAACCATTCGGCGGCATGGTGGCGCTGCAGTAGAGTTGCTGTTTTACTGCGCATGCAGCGCCGGAGACCCGGGTTCCAGCCCAACTACGGGTGCTGTCTGTACGGAGTCTGTATGTTCTCCCCGTGACCTGCATGGGTTTTCTCCGAGATCTTCAGTTTCCACCCACACTCCAAAGACGCACAGGTTTGTAGGCTAATTGACTTGCTGTATGTGTAAATGGTCACTAGGGTTAATGTGCGTGGATTCGCTGGTCAAGGCAGATTCGGTGGGCCGAAGGGCCTGTTTCCGTGCGGTATGTCAAAATCTGAACGAGAAAAAAATTACATTGCAGCCTGGGGCTGGATAGGATGGGACGCGGCCTGCAGAGGCATGGAGCGGTGGAGCAGCGGTGGAGGACACCAACAACTTCACTTGGTCAGGCTGAGCCTACAACGCTGCCAGGACAATGGGCCTTTATGGCCAGGTTAAGCATTCTACATTTGCAACAACTTTACTTGAGTCATGGACAATGGTGTCAAAACATGACGACTTGTCTACTATCTCAGTGTACTATTCTCGGTCACTTGTCACAAACAAGAGGAATCGAATATAGGAGCAAAGTGGTCCATCTGCAGTTGTACAGAGCCCCAGTGAGACCACACCTGGAGTATTGTGTGCAGTTTTGGTCCCCTTATTTGAGGAAGGACATTCTTGCTATTGAGGGAGTGCAGCATAAGATCACAAGGTTAATTCCCGGGATGACAGGACTGTCATATGCTGAGAGAATGGAGCCGCTGGGCTTGTACACTCTGGAGTTTAGAAGGATGAGAGGGGATCTCATTGAAACATATAAGATTGTTAAGGGCTTGGACATGCTAGAGGCAGGAAACATGTTCCCCATGTTGAGGGAGTCCAGAACCAGGGGCCACAGTTTAAGAATAAGGAGTAAGCCATTTAGAACGGAGATGAGGAAACAGTTTTTCCGCACAGAGAGTTGTGAGTCTGTGGAATTCTCTGCCTCGGAGGGTGGTGGAGGCAGGTTCTCTGGATGCTTTCAAGAGAGAGCTAGAGAGAAAATAGCGGAGTCAGGGGATATGGGGAGAAGGCAGGAACGGGGTACTGATTGGGGATGATCAGCCATGATCACATTGAATGGCCCAAATGGCCTACTCCTGCACCTATTGTCTACTGTCTATTGTCTATTGTATTTAAGCATGATTGTACATATATTGTAATATTTTTACTGAACTGTAGGTAAACAAAACAATTTTACTGCACCTCGGTACATGTGACAATAAAACATCATTGCACCATTGACAATATCCAGGCCACTGGGTTTGAGCTGTGTAGGAAGGAACAGCAGATGCGTAAGAAAGAACTGCAGATGCTGGTTTAAATCGAAGGTAGACACAAAATGCTGGAGTAACTCAGCGGGTGAGGCAGCATCTCTGGAGAGAAGGAATGGGTCGAAACCCTTCTTTAGACTGATGTCAAGGGAGGGGGCGTGACAAAGATAGAATGTAAGCGGAGACAGTAGGACTGGTGGGAGAACTGGGAAGGAGGAGGGGATGGAGAGAGAGGGAAAGCAAGGGCTATCTGAAGTTAGAGAAGTCAATGTTCACACTGCTGGAGTGTAAGCTACCCAAGCGAAATATGAGGTGCTGTCCCTCCAATTTGCACTGGACCTCAGTCTGGCAATTAAGGAGGCCCAGGACAGAAAGGTCAGATTGGGAATGGGAGGGGGAGTTGAAGTGCTGAGCCACCGGGAGATCAGGTAGGTTAAGGGACTAAGTGGAGGTGTTCAGTGGAACGATCGCCGAGCCCGCGCTTGGTCTTGCCGATGTAGATCTACATCTGTGTAGGAAGGAACTGCAGATGTTGGTTTATACCAAAGGTGGACACAAAGTGCTGGAGTAGCTCGGCGGGTCAAGCAGCATCTCTGGAGAAAACGGATGGGTAATATTTCAGGTCGAAGCCATACCTCAGTCAAGGTGGGGGGGTGGGGGGGAGAACTGGAGGTAGGTAAAGACAAGAAGAAATGAGGGCGGCAACAGATGACCAAGGAGGGATGGAACTCCTAATGGCCCACTGTTGGCTGGTGAAGGGGTGATAACAAGAGGTATATAGGGATGTGAACTGGTTTTGACCTTACGTTTCCCTTGTTCACTCGTGCGATGTGGACATCAGTGACCAAAAACAGCACTTTTGTTTATCCATCATTGTCCCCAAGTTGTGGAGGCAGCTCAGAGTGAAATTCTTGGTTGCGTTTGCAGAAACACTGAGCACTGGGTGACCACAACATATGTTACAGTATTTAGATGTTAGAGATAGAGTGTAGAAAAAGGCGCTTCAGCCCACCAAGTCTGAGTGATGTCCGTTCGGAGGTCGTACGCTCTCCCCGTGACCGCGTGGGTTTTATCCGGGTGCTCCAGTTTCCTCCCACGCTCCAAAGACATGCAGGTTTGTAGGTGAATCGGCTTCTCTAAATTGTAAATTGTCCCCAATTGTGTGTAGGATAGTGCTAGTGTACGGGATGGTCGCTGGTCGGCACGGACTCAGTGGGCCGAAGGGCCTGTTTCCATGTTGTCTAAACTCTAGAGTCCAAACACTCTTGACTCGATTCATGAATGGCATCTTGAAAGGCATTGACAATGATATTTCACGAATCACTGGAGTGAGGAATGGTTCCAGATGATTGGAAAATTGCCAATATTACGCCGCTGCACAAGAAGGGAGCAAAGCAGAATAGTGGGAACTATAGGCCGGTTAGTCTGACTTTGGTGGTTGGTAAGATTTTAGAGTCCATTATAAAGAATGAGGTTACGCAGTACTTAGAAGTTCACAATAAAATAGGCTGAAGTCACCATGGTTAAGTGAAGGGGAGGTCTTGCTTGACAAATTTGCTGGAATTCTTTGTGGAAGTAAATAGCAGGACAGACAAAGGAGAGTCAGTAGATGTTGTATACCTAGATTTTCAGAAATCCTTTGATAAGGTGCCACATAGGAGGCTGCTAAGGAAGATGGGAGCCCATGGTATCAAAGGGCAGATACTAGCACGTATATCATGTTGGCTCGATGGCAGTAGGCAAAGAGTGGCAATAAAGGAAGCATTTTTTGGTAGGCTGCCAGTGACTATGGGAGTTCCACGGAGCTCAGTACTGGGGCCACTACTCTTCACGTTGCATATTAATGATGTAGACGAGGGTAATGAAGGCTTTTTGGCAAGGTTTGCAGATGATACGAAAATAGGTAGAGGGGGCAGGTAGTGTAGAGAGAGGAGGGATTCTGCAGAAGGACTTGGACAGGTTGGGAGAGTGGGCAGAGAAGTGGCAGATGCAATATGGTGTAAGGAAAGTGTGGAGTCATGCATTTTGGTCGTAGGAATAAAAATATTGACTATTTTCTAAATGGGGCAAGAATCCTGAGATCGGAGGTGCAAATGGACTTGGGTGTTCTCATGCAGGATTCCCAAAAAGTTAATCTGCAAGTCGAATCAGTAGTAAAGAAAGCAAACACAAAGCCAGCATTTATTTCAAGAGGGCTTCTATACAAAAACCGGTGGTTCTATAAGGTGCTGGTCAGGCCGCATTTGGAATATCGTGAGTAATTTTGGGCACCATATCTGAGGAAGGATGTGCTGGCTCTGGAAAGAATCTTGAGGAGGTTTACAAGAATGATCCCGGGAATTAGTAGGTTAAACTATGATGAGTGTCTGAAGAAACTGGGCCTGTAATCGCTGGAGTTTAGAAGAGTCAGGGGGGACCTTATTAAAATGTACAGATTAGTGGCAGGCTTGAATAGAGTTGATGTGGAGAGGATGTTTCCACTAGTAGGAGAGTCTAGGACTGGAGGTCATAGCCTCAGAATTAAAGGATATTCATTTAGGAAGTTGAGGAGAAATTTCTTTAGTCAGAGGGTGGTGAATCTGTGGAATTCTTTGCCACAGAAGGCTGTGGAGGCTGTGGAGGCAAAGTCAGTGGATATATTTAAGGCAGAGATAGATTCCTGATTAGTACAGGTTTTAGGCGTTATGGGGAGAAAGCAGGAGAATGGGGTGAGGAGGGAGAGATAGATCAGCCATGATTGAATGGCGGAGTGGACTTGATGGGCCGAATGGCCTAATTCTGCTCCTATCACTTATGAACGTGACTTACTTCAGTCATGTGAATTCAATAACTCGATGGTGTCAACTGGGCTGACTTGTAATTATAAAGTCAGTAACAGTGAGTTTAACATTTATTGAATCTGCCTGCGCACAGCTGGTGTTTATCGGAATACAAAAAACAGATTTCTGCCAGGGACCTAGAGCTCTCTAGTCTATGGGATCCCAGATGGTTTGAGTGGTAATCAATTCTGTGGTGCTGTCATAAAGCAGGTTTGTTCAGAGTGTAAGCGGAATTCACTATGTAAGCCAGGCTAAGCCATCCTGGTTACAATGAATCGCTGCATCCCAGTGGAGACAGAACAGAAGCAAATCGGCCAGTGATCCTGGCTTTACCCGATGCCCACTGGCTATTGATCTTGGTGGAACTAGTGGGAGAGTCTAGGACAAGAGGTCATAGTCTAAAAATTAAAGGACGTTCCTTTAGGACAGGTGTCGGCAAACTTGTTCTGCATAGGGGCCAGGACGCAAATCTGTGAGTGGATGGCGGGCCAAATCTATCACGTGTACACATGGAATCCGTCCCCATCCAGACCGGGATGGCAGGTATCAAATCACGTGTTCACATAGATCCCGCCCCTTCATGGACGCCACCTGGGGCACTGGCCCCTAGTTACGGGCGCTCACCAACATGGCGCACCTACGGACCATTGCCTTGGCTCTGTCCTGAAAGCGGTGGCTGAAATACTCACACTCACTCATCCCCGGCTTATTGACAACCCCGATCCCGACAGTGAAGCCCAGACACAGAAGATGCGCGGCCGTGCCGGTGGATTTGCGCAGGATGCAGTACAGGCAGAGCTCGGCGCTCGATCGCGCTCGACGGCTCCGCCATTGCAGCCACCAGCGCGGGCTTCCTTGCTTTGTTGCATCACCGTGCCTTGGTGCCGTGGCCTTGGGCCCGGGAGGTGGAGCCCGGTCTAATGCAGGGCGATGGCAGCAGGATTAAATGCATCTTTGCCGCAGTGTTTCACCGACCCTCAGTCCGAAAATCACCTTCGTAGCATTCGACGCCTACGGGCCGACCCCTGCTTTAGGAAGATGAGGAGGAATTTCTTTAGTCAGAGGGTGGTGAATCTGTGGAATTCTTTGCCACAGACAGCTGTGGTGGTCGTCATTTAATATTTTTAAGGCAGAGATTGATAGATTTTTGATCCTGTGTGTGTCCGGGTCAGGAGGGAGAGATAGATTTGCCATGATTGAATGGCAGAGATGACTTGATGGGCCGAATGGCCTAATTCCGCTCTGATCTCTTATGACCTTATGAAACAATTGATTGAAAGGATTAGTAACGGGTCAGGGGCTGATCAGGCTGTGCATCAGTGTTTGAAAGTAGATGAAACAGTGGACCTTGCACTGACCATCAGCAAGATAAAAGTCCTCTGCCAACGTGCTTCTGCTGCATGAAGCAACCCTCCAATGATACAGATCCAGGATGACCACTTTCTCTCTATAGGTCAGCATTATGTGATGAAATGCATCATAGTCGTCAATGCCGTTGGACATCTGAGAAATAGTCATAGTCATAGAGTGATAGTATGGAAAAAGGCCCTTCGGCCCAACTTGCCCACACCGGCCAACAATGTCCCAGATACACCTGCCCACGTTTGGTCCATATCCCTCCAAACCTATACTAATCCCTGTCTAACTGTTTCTTAAATGTTGGGATTGTCCCAGCCTCAGCTACCTCCTCTGGCAACTTGTTCCGTACACCCACCACCCTTTGTGTGAAAAAGTTACCCCTCAGATCATTTCCCCTTCACCTTAAACCTATGTCCTCTGGTCCTGGAATCAACTGCTCTAGGTAAGAGACCCTGTGTATCTACCCAATCTATTCCTCTCGTGATTTTATACATCTTTATAAGATCACCCCTCATTCTCCTGTGCTCCAAGGAATAGAGTCCCAGCCTACTCAAGCTCTCCCTACAGCTCAGTTCCTCTAATCCTGGCAACATCCTCATGAATCTCTGTATCCTTTCCAGCTTGACAACACCTATATAATTAAAAGTCTCATATTGACCACTTCCTGTCTGCGCTGTATATTGATTTTAGAAAAAACGCTACCCTATATCACTATGATTTTTGGCTACCCTACTCACAGTCCTCCTCCGCTGAACAGGCGCCGATGATTTTTTCCATCGATGAAAAAAAAAAGTTATGAGTGTTTAAAAAACCTTGAGATCCTCTCGCCTGTCAATCACTGCGATGAATGTAATGCCTCTTCCTTGGGGGAGGGGGGGGGGGGGTGGGGGGGTCAGAACTATAAAACCCTGGATGCATGGACATGACTGAGTCACTCTGCAAGATCGCGAGGGAGAGCCCTCTCATTCTAAGCTGTGAATCAACTGAACTGTGAGCCGGCAATGTACTTGCAGTAAATGATTTGTTAGCCCTAAATGGTAATGCCACGAGTTGTTTGGCCTGCTGCCCTGCCTGTGCTTGAAACTGCAATGCTTTATTATGTCCGACTGTGTTTGGAAGGAAAAATGCTTTGTTAGGTCCGACTGTGTTTGGTTCCAAAGTCCCGCTCATTTCGTGACTTCCGCTTAGTGGACAGGTCGCTCTGATTGTGTAATTACCGGTAAGTGCAGAGGTCTCGCTGATTGCAGAAGTGCCATTGACTGCGGAAGCCCCAAAGTGGAGAGGCCGTGCTCAGCCATGTGAGTATTCAAGAAAGTTTACTGCCATATATATGATGTGTGAGTCAGTGAGTGTGTGTGTATGTGATTGTGAGTGTATGTGCGTGCGAGTGAGTGTGAGTGAGTGTGAGTGAGTGAGTGTGAGTGAGTGTGAGTGTGTGCATGTGTGCGTGTGTGCGTGTGTGTTTGTGAGTGTATGTGTGTGTGTATGTGCGTGTCAGTGTATGTGTTTGGGAGTGTATGTGTGCGTGTGAGTGTGTGTGGAGATGTTAGGGGGCGCCGTCCTGTACGGGTATGGCTGCCCAGCCTGCAGCTGTCCGTTTTTTTCTCTCTTTTTTTTATTTTTAGTTAGTTGAGTTTTTCTGTTTTTCGGAGTTCTAGCCTTTTTTATGTGGGAGTGGGGGGAGGAGAAGGGGGAAACTGCTTTCTAGGGTCCCTACCTGGTCGGAGAGGCAGCTTTCTCTGGGCTGCACCGTCGACCCGTCCTCGCGGCCTACCAGCGGGCCTGGAGTGGCTTTTCCTAGTGGGACCGCCCAGAACCACGGCTTCGGCAGCGGCGCAGCACTGGAGCGCCCATCGCAGAGCGGGCGATGCCTTGCCTGGGTCGCCGCGCAGGAGCTCTGGTGAACTGAAGACCGCAGGTGAACATCGCGGAGCTGCAGGACTGTGGGGCGGCCAGCCGCGGGCGGCGGTGCTGAACTTTAACATCGGGAGCCTGGAATCTCTCGACGAGATCGCCAGTTGTGGAGCTCCATCCAGCGCGGCCTGTTGACGTCTGAAGCCGCGGTCTCCTGCAAGGAAGCGGCCATTACAGGCACCCCGAGCCGCTGAGAGGATTCTCCCATCGCCGGAGCACCATCACCCGGCGACGAAGGGCCTGGAACATCGGCCCCCATAGAGGCAACTGTGGAGGCCTCAATAGGTCCGACTATGGGTGAACTGGGGATGGGGTCTGGACTTTGTGCCTTCCCCCATAATGGGAACCATTGTGGAGGGATGTTTTTTATGTTTTATGTTAAATTCTTTAATGGTATGTCTTATCTTTATCTATGTGCTGCATGGCAAGACAAATTTCACTACACCAATTGGTGTATGTGACAATAAATGTCCTTTGTCCTTTGTGCTTGTGAGTGTGTGTGTGTGTGTGTGTGTGTGTGTGTGTGTGTGTGTGTGTGTGTGTGTGTGTGTGTGTGTGTGTGTGTGTGTGTGTGGTCTCAGTGACTGAGCTGCCAGCCCAAGAATCCATTTGGCCCACAATGTACATACTAGCCCTCTGGAAACCAGTCCCTTCGGCCCACAATACCATGCTAGCACTCCAGAAAGCCCCCCCCCCCAACTGGCCAGCAATATTGGAATTGGTGGAGAAGTGGAATATTGCGTAGGGGGACCAGCCCTCCCATGTGAAGCTGGTACCCAACGGGTCGCACTTGGTCTAGTCTTTCCTCTAATATGGTGCCCAGAACTGAACACAATACTCTAAATGCGGGCTCACCAACGTCTTATACAACTGTAATATGACCTCCCAACATCTGTACTTAATACTCTGACTGATGATGGCCAATGTGCCAAAAGCCTTTTTGACCACTCAATCTACCTGTGACTCCACCTCCAAGCAACCATGCACCTGCGCTCCTAGATCCCTCTTTGAAATGGTGTTCAAAGATCAAGGCTTCAAACCTCCCACCAAGCAAGCATGTGTGTTGCTCTGGTCAGCAGTGCAAAGTCCCTTCTTTGTGTAGGGGTCTGTGGCCCTGTTAGCTCAAGCACCATCGTGGCGACAACAACTCATGAGAGGGAGAGCACACTTGTGCGTTCAAAAGGACTATACACAAGGGAATACCCAGGTGGGCAGCGTCTATCTTAATAATTTGGACGAGGGAATTCAATGCAACATCTCCAAGTTTGCAGATGACACGAAGCTGGGGGACAGTGTTAGCTATGAGGAGGATGCTAGGAGGCTGCAAGGTGACTTGGATAAGTTGGGTGAGTAGGCAAATGCATGGCAGATGCAGTATAATGTGGATAAATGTGAAGTTATCCACTTTGGTGGCAACAACGGGAAAGTAGACTATTATCTGAATGGTGGCCGATTAGGAAAAGGAGAGATGCAACGAGACCTGGGTGTCATGGTACACCAATCATTGAAAGTAGGCATGCAGGTGCAGCAGGCTGTGAAGAAAGCGAATGGTATGTTAGCATTCATAGCAAAAGGATTTGAGTATAGGAGCAGGGGGGTTCTACTGCAGTTGTACAGGGTCTTGGTGAGACCACACCTGGAGTATTATGTACAGTTTTGGGCTCCTAATCTGAGGAAAGACATTCTTTCATCAGAGGGAGTACAGAGAAGGTTCACCAGACTGATTCCTGGGATGTCAGGACTTTCATATGAAGAAAGACTGGATAGACTCGGCTGGTACTCGCTAGAATTTAGAAGATTGAGGGGGGATCTTATAGAAACTTACAAAATTCTTAAGGGGTTGGACAGGCTAGCTGCAGGAAGATTGTTCCCGATGTTGTGGAAGTCCAGAACAAGGGGTCACAGTCTAAGGATAAGGGGAAGTCTTTTAGATGAGAAAATCATTTTTCACACAGAAACATAGAAACATAGAAACATAGAAACATAGAAACATAGAAATTAGGTGCAGGAGTAGGCCATTCGGCCCTTCGAGCCTGCACCGCCATTCAATATGATCATGGCTAATAATCCAACTCAATATCCCATACCTGCCTTCTCTCCATACCCTCTGATCCCCTTAGCCACAAGGGCCACATCTAACTCCCTCTTAAATATAGCCAATGAACTGGCCTCAACTACCCTCTGTGGCAGAGAGTTCCAGAGACTCACCACTCTCTGTTGGAAAAAAGTCCTTCTCATCTCGGTCCTAAAGGATTTCCCCCTTATCCTTAAGCTGTGACCCCTTGTCCTGGACCTCTCCAACATCGGGAACAATCTTCCTGCATCTAGCCTGTCCAACCCCTTAAGAATTTTGTAAGTTTCTATAAGATCCCCTCTCAATCTCCTAAATTCTACAGAGTATAAACCGAGTCTATGCAGTCTTTGTTCATAAGACAGTCCTGACATCCCAGGAATCAGTCTGGTGAACCTTCTCTGCACTCCCTCTATGGCAATAATGTCCTTCCTCAGATTTGGAGACCAGAACTGTACGCAATACTCCAGGTGTGGTCTCACCAAGACCCTATACAACTGAAGTAGAACCTCCCTGCTCCTATACTCAAATCCTTTTGCTATGAAGGTGGTGAATCTCTGGAATTCTCTGCCACAGAAGGTAGTTGAGGCCAGTTCATTGGCTATATTTAAGAGGGAGTCAGATGCGGCCCTTGTGGCTAAGGGGATCAGGGGGTATGGAGAGAAGGCAGGTACGGGATACTGAGTTGGATGATCAGCCATGATCTTATTGAATGACGGTGCAGGGCCAAATGGCCTACTCCTGCACCTATTTTCTATGTTTCTATGTCTATCTAAAACAATGTGGGCATCTGGTGGACTATGATGCTAGACCTCCCTGTATTTTTTGTTTTTTCGAGCCTCTTTTCCGACGACCCTCAAGAGTTCATGGAAATGAATAACATTTGTCATTCTTATACAACTCCTTCTACAGAAGTTATTCTTATTAACCATTCCTCTTTAGGATTGTTCATTGTAATTAAGCCTCAACAGCAATCTGTTGGTGCTATTATTCTGAGGTATCTCTCTCTCCGAGACGGTGTTTGTTGCCTGCAGCCTGTCAGAGCTGCAGAAGCTGCCGTTGATGGCAAGCAGAGTGTTGCACGACAGGGGTTTGACAGGAATTGTCAGGCAGTGACTGCAGGGGGTCGCCTTCTCATTCAAATCACACACTCCCGAGTATCTCTCGTGCTTTCATGTCCCGGTGATTTGTTTCTATTTAAAGTGCAGCAGTGCTTCCAAAGGGACATCGTTCCTCCTTTCGCAAGCTCCCAAACGAGCAACAGAATGAATTAAGCGAACCCTAAAGGTAACCAAGGTTTGAAGTCTTTCCTATGACGTGTGCTGTCTCCTTGGTCAATTTTTGAAGGTCGGTTAACGTTAGGTATCATTCAAAATGTGGAAACTAAAATGAGATCAGGCAGCAACATTCAAAGTTAATACCTTGAGCAACAAGGGGAGGTTGGTTAGACACAACAAGGTGCCACAGTGGCACAGTAGTAGAGTTGCTGCCTTACAGAGCCAGAGACCCGGGTTCGATCCCAACTACAGGTGCTGTCTGCATGGAGTTTGTACATTCTTCCCATGATCGCATGGGTTTTCTCTGGGATTTTCGGTTTCCTCCCGCACTTCAAAGACATACAGGTTTGTAGGTTAATTGGCAGTGCAGATATTCAATTGTCCCTAGTGTGTGTAGGGCAGTGTTAGTGTGGGGGGATCGTGGTCAGTGCGGGCTCGGTGGACGTAAGGGCCTGCTCCCGCAATGTATCTCTAAAGTAAAGTAAACTAAACATGGATTGTTTTCTCTGAAGTGTCAGAGGTCGAGGGGAGAACTGATAGAAGATTATAAAATTATGAGAGACAGAGTCGACATTCAGAGCCTTTGTAGGTTAATTTTATTTCATTCACATGTTTAAACTATAATGGTTTATGCTTAATGTTTTAATGTTTTATGTATCATTCTTAATTGTTACTGTATGTCATGTTATTACTTGCGAGCGGAGCACCAAGGCAAATTCCTTGTATGTGTACATACTTGGCCAATAAACTTATTTATTCATTCATTCATTCTTTTTCCACAGATGAAAATAGCAAATACTACAGAGCGTAGCTTTCAATTGAAAGGGGCTATATTTGAAAGATGTGCATGTTTATTACACAGAGGGTGGTAATGGACTGGGAGATGATGCTGTGGATGGTGGTGGAGGCAGATGCAATAGTGGCAATTTAAGATGGGCGCATAGATATGCAGGGAAAGGAGGGATATGGGTTATGTGCGGTTTAAGAGGAAAGGAAAACTTTACTGTCACAAATAGACACAAAATGCTGGAGTAACTCAGCGGGGCAGGCAGCATCTCTGGAGAGAAGGACTGTACCTTCTTGTCACAGACGCCATGAAGTTCTTTGTTTGCATACCCAATGTATACAAATAGCGGCCATCTAAGGCATTGACAGCATTACAAAGTATGCCGGCTCTTCCATGGTTCTTCCTCCCCACTCTCCCCCACAGCGATTCCCCCCACGCCGGGTCCCCATTGTCCACTGCTCTTCCCCCCCCTTCTCTCGCTCATGGTGGTCCCCCAACACTTTCATCGACTGCTGACCGTGGTTTGACTGGGGAGGAATCACCACCGATGAGGCCCCACCGCCGCCGAGGCCCCACCGCTGCCGAGGCTCCACCACCGTTGCCGAGGCTCCACCACTACCGCCGAGGCTCCACCACCGCCGATGAGGCTTCACCACCACTACCGAGGCCTTGGCATCATGTCCGGTACAGACATTGTGGGCCGAAGGGCCTGTTCGTGTGCTGTACTGTTCTATGTTCTACGTTCAGAAATTGTGATACCAATGAGACATGTCTCATCACTCTATTGATGTTGTGGTAATTCACTCTATTTACTTTGCTATGGACAGGACCAACATGGCCGTTTTCCAGGTTGGTGGGCAAATGCTAATGTTGTGGCTGCCTGTCCATCTAACACTTGGGCAGAGACACAGCTGGTTGTAAGCACAAATATTCATAACTGCTGCCTGGTAGGTGACTGGCCCGGCACTGAATTTGCTGCTTCAGTGCTTCCAGCCACGTCGTGAATTATTAAGTGAATTAAATTAATTGGAAATCCAAAACAAAGCAAAAAACAAGCATTGCAAATACTGGAGAGTATTTACACAAAGTCGAGTTTGTCACACTGTGGGTGATGCCTTGATGAACGGACTGACAGAGGAGGCAATTGAGGCAAGGAGAGTAACGACATTTAAAATACATTTATACAGGTATATGATATGACATGTTTAGAAGGATATGGGCCAAACACAGGCAAATGGGACCGTCTTAGATGGGGTATCTTGGTCGTTTCGGACAAGAGAGGCTGAAGGACCTGTTTCCATGCCGTATAACACGATTGGCAGCCCCGCCAACAGACTGTTTGTTTTTTTGTCTTTTTTCAAATTTTTGGTGTGTGTTAAAAGTTTGTGTTAATGTTCTCCAGTTTGTTTTATGTGGGGGGAGGGGCGGGATCGGGGTTGGGATCGGGGTCGGGGAAAACTTTTTTTTCAGGTTCTTACCTTGCCGGAGATGCGATTAATTTTCGGATTGCTTTCTCCGGTCGCTCTGCGGCCTACCATCGATGGAGCTGGAGGCCTCCTCGGACTGATCTTGGGCCCCACCATGGAGCGTGGAGTAAATCACTTGCCTGGGATCGCTCCAACCGCGATCTGCGGTATTTGCATCAAGAGCTCGCAGTCTCGGGTGAGGCCGTGGATGTCGGGAGCTCCAACGTTGCGGAAGTTTTCAACCAGCCCCGATACAGGGTTCAATCATCCAGTGCGGGGGAGCTGACATCCTCCCATCGCAGGAGCTGATTGCCTCGACGTGAAGAGCCCACCCCCTCTACCGGGATCAAGATCATCCCGTCAACGGAGGGCTCGTGTCCCACGACCGCGGGAGAACTAAGGGAAGAGATTGAACTTATTTTCACCTTTCATCACAGTGAGGAATGTGGAGGAGTCACTGTGGTGGATGTTTATGTTAAAATGTATTTTGTGTGTTCCGTTGCTTTTTAATTTGTATGACTGACTTGGCAAATAAAATTCCTCATATGTTGCAAAAACATACTTGGCTAATAAAGTATTATTGTGATTGTGATTGTGACAAGTTTGTAATGCATCTTCAATGTTTCCTTTGGTCCCCATATCTCTGCTCATCCACATGCCCCCTTCTCTCTCATCCTTAGTATGATGAAATTAGTCTATATTGAGCTGCGAGCATTTGCTATTCTCTTCCCAGAGAGGTTTTTTCAGACTCTGCGCAAATACGAGCCTGAGCACTGCTACGTTTCTGGGAAAAAGCAGTGATGGTTACCCGGGATTGTGGACATGGCTCAGGATCATGTGCAGGAAGGGAACTGCAGACGCTGGTTTATTCCAAAGATAGATCCAAAATGCTGGAACAAATCAGTGGTTCAGGCTGTGGAGAAAAGGAATAGGTTACGTTTCGGGTCGGAACCCTACTTCAGACATGCAGTCTGAAGTCTCAAGATGGGTTCCAAACCGAAACGTCACCTGTTCCTTTTCTCCACGGACACTGCCTGACCCACTGGGTTGTTCGAGCATTTTGTGGCTCAGGATCTTGTTGGTAAACTAAACGGCAGATCTTATCATTACTTCTTCCCTTTTCACTGTCTGCAAAAGCAACCTAGAAGCAATTATGATGGAGAGGTGCCTGAACACTGACCTCTGCTCCTGTGGGAGGGACGTGATATTAGGGGTTACACATGCACAGAAATGTAGCAACAGGGAATGGCAGATGCTGGTTAATACACTGAAGGGGAAGTGTCCCGACCCAAAACGTCACCTGGCTATGTTCTCCACAGATGCTGCCTGACCTACTGAGTTTCCTTACATGCGCAGAAATGTCTGAAAAGAGGTCAGGCAACATATGTGAAGAGGGGAACAAAATTAATGTCCCCGGCCAAACGTCATGGTCCTGAAACTGCAACGCTATTGAAGTCTCAGCTATGTTATTGCCTGAACAGTGGGGCAGCACAGTGGGGCAGCAGTAGAGTTGCTGCCTTACAGCGCCAGAGACAGGTCAGCTAGACATAGATCACAAGACCTACACCAACCCCAAACCAATTAGGAGCAGACGAGGGCATTCGATCCAATTTGTGGTCCCAGCCACAAAGACAGATGTGTACACAGAGAGTGGTGAGTCTCTGCCACAGAAGGTAGTTGAGGCCAGTTCAATGGCTTTATTTAAGAGGGCGTTAGATGTGGCCCTTGTGGCTAAAGGGATCAGGGGGTATGGAGAGAAGGCAGGTACGGGATACAGAGTTGGATGATCAGCCATGATCACATTGAATGGTGGTGCAGGCTCGAAGGGCAGAATGGCCTACTCCTGCACCTATTTTTCTATGTTTCTATGTTTCTATGTACAGCAATTTGTTCTTTCCACGCACTATTAAAGCATGGAATAATCTCCACCAAGCCACGGTTGCCCAGCCAGATGCAACTAAATTTAAAGTGGCACTTTCTTCCCAATAACCCTCTCTGGCTAAACCCCTCCCTTCACCACCTCCAGTTTAAATTCCAGTTGGAATATTTTGGAGGACCAGGTAACCAAGAACCAAGAGACCTGGGTTCAAGAGTCAAGGGTCAAGAGAATTTTATTGTCATGTATCCCAGATAGATCAATGAAATTCTTACTTGCTGCAGCACAACAGAATATATAAACATAATGCAGAACGGGAGATAAAGTTCAGTGTGTCTATAGACCATAGACCATATATACACAATAAATAAACAGATAAAGTACAATAGTAATTCTAGACTGTTATTGGTCAGAGCTTATTTCTTAAACCTTCTTCTTAAAGTTATTGGATAATTGAAAGAGAAGTGAACTGTACCAGCAAGTTGACACAGTGGTAGAGTTGCTGTCTTACAGTGCTCACAGTGCCAGAGACCGGATTCGATCCTGGCTAAGGGTGCTTGTCTGCACAGAGTTTGTACGTTCTCCCTGTAACTGTGTGGGCTTCCTCCTCAACTCCAGTGCAGGTTTGTAGGTTAATTGGCTTGGTATCTACGCAAATTGTCCCTGGTGTAGGTACGATGGTGTTAATGTGCGGGGATCGCTGGTCGGTACGGACTCGGTGGGCCAAAGGGCCTGTTTCCCCCTGGATCTCTAAAACTAAAAAAACTAAAAAGAAATGACAAGAAAAGATCTGAGTAATCCTAAACTGTCTTCCTAAATAACCACCTGCTGAGCTGTCATGCTTCGGTGATTATCAAAGACAATTTCACAAAGTTGAGGATGGGGGAGTGTTGAATGATTAATAACTGTTGGTTGTCCCTCCAAATATTTCACAAACTCTGCAATTCACTGCTTGTATTCAAGGGAGAGAGTTAGATTTAGCTCTGAGGGCTAACGGAATCAAAGGATACGGGGAGAAAGCAGGAACGCGGTACTGATTTTGTATGATCGGCCCTGATCACATTGAATGGTGGTGCTGGCCCGAAGGGCCGAATGGCCTACTCCCGTACCTATTTTCCATGTCTCTATGTTTCTATGTAATCCGTTAACCCACCTCCTTTTGAAGTGCAAAGAATTAGAGTCCATGAGGTTATGGAGTGGCAGATTTAGAACTGCAACTTATGCCAGTGAGATTCATAAAGAACGGAGCAGTAAGAATGAGGAGTTATCAAACTCAAAAGTTTCACAGAGGATGGCCATTGGCAAGATCTATCAGAGAAAGAAATATGATGTGCTACATGCCCAATAAGTTTGTTAGACTGTCTTTGGACTGTATAATCTAATATAATGTTCAATATTTCCAATACATAGAAACTTGATTTTCTTTTCACTGATGTAATTTTGTTTGATATTTCTGTCATTATTAAGGCTAGATTGAAAGATTGGCCCTGTCTTTAGACTTTAGAGATACAGCGTGAAAACAGGCCTTTTAGCCCATCCAGTCCACGCCGACCAGCGATCTCCTCATTGACCAACACTATGCTACACACTAGGGACAATTTACAATTTTGTAAAATGAGCCTAATGCGTAGGATAGTACCAATGTACGGTGATCACTGGTTGGTGCGGATTCAGTGGGCTGAAGGGCTTGCTTCCGCGCTATATCTCAAAACCAACCTAAAAAGTTATATGAGGTACCACCATTGAGATTACCATGTCCCCACATCTCACACTTTGATGGAAAGCACAACGTGCTTGAGGAACTCAGTCGGTCTTGGAGCACCTGAGGAAGGGATGGACCGTAGAAATTCTAGTTCGGGATCTCCTTCATCAGGCTGTAGAAGGGCCCCAAACCGAAACGTTGCCTGTCCAGTCCACCCCCAGATGTTGCCGGGCGCACTGAGTTCCTCCAGCACTTTGTGTTTTTGCTCTTTTGCTCTTTTGCTCAAGATTCCAGCATCTGCAGTCTCTTGTGTCACCTGGCCTTGATTGATCTGATGCCTTCGGCCAGACCCCTCACGCGCACGCACGCAAAAACTGAGGCCATCACTGCCATGAGTTAGAAAGTCCTTGTATTCTTGAAATATCTGTAAAGCATTTAGATAGTTTGCCCAGCTCTATTAGTATGTGCGACGACAACTGCTTATTCATGAATTAAACACAATGGATTTTGATGCACACATTTTCATATTCTGTTTCCAATTTGCTTTGTCATTTTTTTTCCTCACTAAAACTAAATGGCGCTGGAAACCAACTCACTTCACAAGGCATTAGAGATAAGTCAAGAAACTGGAAGCAAAAAGTTTGAAACCTGGCCAGAAAAATATTCCAGTGTGCTGATTTGAAGGCTTTGGATTAAAATTAATGTTTTGCTGCAGTGACATATCTGCTGGCCTCCCTGGCCGTTTTCCAATCGCGCGAATCAGCACTTAATCTTTTATCTGTTGGTGTTCTACATGGTAAAGGCCACAGAGATAGTTAGGTTCAAAGGATCATGGAGTAATATAGAGCTGGACGCGACCAATCACCCCCTGGTATTTGTGCCAACTCTTTGAGTTATCCAATTAGTTTCACTCCACTGCTCTTACCCTGGCAAATGTTTTATTCATGTCAAGCAATGATTCAATTCCCTTTTGAGGTTCTTATTGCTTCTGCCTCCACCATCTCCTTCAGCCAAGGCACTCACAATTTCAACTACTGGCGGCTGAAGATAATTCCCCCAAGTTCTCTTTGGTACCTTTGGCCAACAACTTCAGCCTTTGACTGCTGGTGCCAAGGACTGATTACATATAATCAATCATAGACTTCGTGGCTTTGTGGCCAGGCAAGGATAAAGGCAGGAGCATCTGCTGTTTGGCTAATGTTTCATGGTGCGGTGATTTAGCTTTGTTTAGAGATACAGCATGGAAACAGGCCCGCACCGACCAGCGATCCCCGTACAATAGCACTATCCTACACACACTAGGGACAATTTACAAACTTTACTGAAGCCAATTAACATACGAACCTGTAAGTCTTTGAAGTGTGGGAGGAAATCGGAGAACCCGGGGAAAACCAACGAGGGCACAGGTTGAACGAAAAAACTCCATACAGACAGCACTCATAGTCAGGATCGAACTCGGGTCTCTGGCGCTATAAGTCCGCAAATCTACCAATGTGGTACCATTCCTCCCTAAATGTAACTGCCCTGATGTGAAATGCCTCATTTCTACTCCCTCGACCTGGAATAACTAATCATAAAATGTTGTCCCTTTTATTCACCAAGGGAATTCACCTCTACTATCTGGTCAACAGTCTATGCAGCAGCCAAGCCAACATCAAGGTGGCATTGGATGAATTATACGCAGTCGTCAACTCTCTTGAAGCAGCCAGCCCTTATGTCCTGTTCATCATTGCAGGTGCTTTTGATCAACCTAACTTCAGGACCATCCTCCCCAAATGCCATCATCATATCTCTTGCCACACATAGGGTGTAAACATTCTTGACCATTGCTACATCACCACTAAGTACACCTATCAGCCTTGATGCCTGCTTGTGCCGTGAATAGGCTATCGAGGCATGAGCGACAATAGACAATAGACAATAGGTGCAGGAGTAGGCCATTCGGCCCTTCGAGCCAGCACCGTCATTCAATGTGATCATGGCGGATCATCCCCAATCAGTACCCTGTTCCTGCCTTCTCCCCATATCCCCCTGACTCCACAATTTTTAAGAGCCCTATCTAGCTCTCTCATGAAAGCATCCAGAGAACCTTCCTCGATCGCCCTCTGAGGCAGAGGATTCCACAGACTCACAACTCTCTGTTAGAAAAAGTGTTTCCTCATCTCCGTTCTAAATGGCTTACTCCTTATTCTTAAACCTTAGACACTGGTTCTGGACTCCCCCAACATCGGGAACATGTTTCCTGCCTCTAGCGGGTCCAAGCCCTTAACAATCTTATATGTTTTAATGAGATCCCCTCTCATCCTTCTAAACTCCAGAGTGTACAAGCCCAGCTGCTCCATTCTCTCAGCATATGACAGTCCCTCCATCCTGGGAATTAACCTTGTGAACCTACGCTGCACTCCCTCAATAGCAAGAATGTCCTTCCTCAAATTAGGGGACCAAAACTGCACACAATACTCCAGGTGTTTACTTGCTAGGGCTCTGTACAACTGCAGAAGGACCTCTTTGCTCCTATATTCGATTCCTCTTGTTATAAAGACCACCAAGTTCATAGGTTCTATGAGCAGATTTTGGCCATTCGGCCCATCAAGTCTACTCTACTCCAGCTGATCTATCTTTCCCTCTCAAACCCATTACTTGTGTGTGCGTACTTGGCCAATAAACTTTGTGCTTCTTTGAGAAACAAGGAACAGCAGATGCTGGCTTACAAAGAAACACACAAAGTGCTGCGGTAACTCAGCGGGCAGACATGGTCCGGTGATGTTTCGGATCGGGAACCTTAATTCTGAGAGACGCTGAGATCTCTCGTCCGTAGATGCTATCTGACCCGTTGAATTACTCCAGCAGTTTGGTTTAGTTCAGCTTAGTTTCGAGTTAGAGCGTGAAAGTAGGCCGTTCGGCCCTCCGACCAACAATCACTCGTACACTGGTTCTAGTCCCGCACAATTTACAGAAGTCAATTAACCTACAAACCCGCACGTCTTTGAAATGTGGGAGGAAACCGGAGCATCTGAAGAAAGCCTGCCTGGTTGCAGGGAGAACGTACAAACTGCTGGATCAATCCCAGATCACTAGCGCTGTAAGGCAGCAACTCTACCGTTGCACCACCATGGCGCCCACCACTTTGAAAGATACCCGTGTCTTTCTAGCGAGAGTCACTTTGTGCCTTTCTTTGTAACTTCTTGTTCATCGTTCCTTTCAGTTTCTCTCCAGCTCTTGACACAGCTGTCATGCAATTCCTGCAGTCGTTGAAAGTGGTGCGTAACCATTTTAACTGATGCGATATGATCCTCGTATTCCATCAATGTTCTGCTCAAAGAGCAGTCAGTGCGATTTGTGGCACACTTAGGGAACAGCACCGCGCTGAAACATTTTGCATTCATTAACAACCTTGTCAGCCTCTGGCATGTTTTTCAATCCCTCATGCGATGTTTACTCAATCACACTGCAGGTGTGAGGAATCATTTTCCGAGTTTGGCGTTTTCTCCATTGTATGCCAGAGTTGAAATTATCCCTAATTATTCCACGGAAAACGAGTCCAGACTATAACGTGTTGAATGAATCAGGTAAATAAGCAACAGGATTACAATTATACAGCTCATCATGCCGGATGTGTGAAATGTGAAGTCATTGAAGAGACACGGCATGAATACATTATGGAAATGTATGTATAATTTCACACACCCTTGGAATAATACAATTATAACTTGCCTTGCTGGGGAATTGCATTTCATCGAGTCTCACCAAAATGCAAAGTAATATTGTGTAGGCAGGAACTGCAGACGTGCTGGTTTAAACCAAAGATAGATGCAAAAGGTTGGAGTAAAGGGCCTGTCCCACTTAGGTGATTTTTTTCGGCGACTTGCCGGCACCCGTCATAGTCGCAGCAGGTCTCCGAAAACTGGTGCATGTGACAAATAAACTTGAACTTGAACTTGAAAACCCAGTGGCGAGCAAGGTATGACTCTTCGGACGACTACTCACGACCGTACTGGTGTCACCCCCCTTTTGGCTCCCCCCCCCCCCCCGACACCAGGCACTCCCCCCCCCCCCCCAGCCCCCAGCCCCCACCTCAAACCCTACCCCACCCCCACCTCAGGTCCAAATCCATCGCGGCCCTGCTGGAGAAAACAGGGCAATGGTGATTTACTGAGCATTTTTGAAGACCTGCTAGAAACATAGAAAATAGGTGCAGGAGTAGGTCATTCGGCCCTTCGAGCCTGCACCGCCATTCAATGTGATCATGGCTGATCATCCAACTCAGTATCCTGTACCTGCCTTCTCTCCATACCCCCTGATCCCCTTAGCCACAAGGGCCACATCTAACTCCCTCTTAAGTATAGCCAATGAACTGGCCTCAACTGCCTTCTGTGGCAGAGAATTCCACAGATTCACCACTCTCTGTGTGAAAAATATTTTTCTCATCTCGGTCCCAAAAGATTTCCCCTTCCCTTTGGACCGTGACCCCTTGTTCTGGACTTCCCCAACATCGGGAATAATCTTCCTGCATCCAGCGTGTCCAACCCCTTAATAATTTTGTAAGTTTCAATAAGATCCCCCCTCAATCTTTTACATTCTAGCGTGTACAAGCCGAGTCTATCCAGTCTTTCTTCATATGAAAGTCCTGACATCCCAGGAATCAGTCTGGTGAATCTTCTCTGTACTCCCTGCGACTATGATTGGTGCCGGCAAGTCAATGAGAAAATCGCGTAAGTGGGACAGGCCCTTTACTCAGCGGGTCGGCCAGCATCTCTGGAGAAAAGGAATAGGTGACGTTTCGGGTCGAGACCCTTCTCTCAGACGACAGTAATATTTTGCTGTTGTTTTCGTATTACTCGTGAAAATAAACTGATTCGAAATTGCCACCCCCCAGTCATTGTAGGTCACCATAACAGCCTTTGCTATAGAATAATTACATGACATGGCATAACCCTTAAGGATACAAAGTCCTGGAATGATCCAGAGGGTCAGGCAACAACTCTGGCGAACAGATCCATTCGAGGAAGAGTACATCATCACTTCACCTGCTTGTGGCACATTCATGTCTGGTGACTAAGCTCTAACACTGTAACACCATATGCAGAGGCTTGGACAGAGTGGATGTGGAGAGGATGTTTCTCAGTGGGAGAGTCAAGGACTAGAGGTCATAGTCTCAAAATTACAGGGCGTCCCTTTAAGAAGGAGATGAGGAGGAATTTCTTTAGTCAGAGGGTGGTGAATCTGTGGAATTTTTTGTCACAGAAGGCTGTGGAGGCCATCAGTGGATAATTTTACTTCGGAGTCACGCGAGTGACTACGTGAAGAACCCCACACAGTCGTTTGTGTATCATGACGTCAGACGCATTGGTGCAGTCGGCCGGTTGGAGCAGCAGCGCTCCTCCAAGCGGTAAGTTTAAAAACTCGAGGTAAGTTTTAAACTTTTTTCAGAGTTCATTTTCTGTGACGGTTGGAGAGGTCCTTTTGGAAATGTTGCAGAAAGTGAAAAAGGTGGTGGCGAGGTGCTCCGGAGGGAGGAAGGTTGATGACCAGGAGAGTGTTGTTGGTGGAGGCCCGTCTTGTGCACCTGGTCCGATGCCGGCTATACAGCCAGCGATTGCGGACCCACTGCCTGTGAGCAGTGTAGGCTTGCCAGTAGGGTGGAAGGCCACTGGCAAGTCAGATCGGCCCGTTGACCCAGAGTCGGGCCTGGAGGTTGTACCCTCTACAGGAGAGTCCGTTTGCTCACGGCTCTCCCAGGTCGAGATTCTATTGCAAAGAATGCTCCACAGGGACCAGCTCTGTGAGGAGGAGTGGTGCCCAAGCCAGGCTATGGGAGAGCCTGTGCTAGCAGCACCTTTTACAGGGCTGCAGGAATATTCTGCCTGTGAGGAGGATGTTCCAACGGTGCAGTTCGCTGACACCGAATCAATGGTGGGGGACAGCAGTAAGTTCAGTTGGAGGTCATTCCTAATATTGCTGAAAAATTTGCTATGCCTAGAGAGGCAGGATAGCCGATTGGTGAAGAATTGGCTATAGCAATTCAGTATATGCTCTCCCACCAATTACAGGAGTTGGCCATGGATGAGGCGGCTAAGCAGGCTGCCACCAGTGTGAAGGGCAAGGTGCCTTCCTCTACAAGGGGCCGCGGACAACAAGGTCTGCAAGGACATATGCAGGTAAGGAATATGCCTTTGAGAGAGAATGAATTAAGTAATGTTGCTGTTGAAATTGGGGGGAGGTTAAAATTGTTTCTCAAACAATGGCAGGAGTTAACATCAGATTTGTTTATACTTAACAATATTGAAGGGGTGAAAATTGAATTTTACTCTAATGAGAGTCCACCTAATCAACATATTCCAAGTCGGAAACTTATATTTTCAGATGAAGAAAATGTGCTCATACAAGCAGAAATTAATTCATTACACAAGAAAGGGGTAATTGAGACTTCAGTATCAAAGTTGTCAATTTGTGTCAAGTATTTTTCCAAGGTCTAAAAAGACTGGGGGATATAGAATTATCCTGGATTTAACAAGTTTGAACAAATTTGTTTGTTATAGGCATTTCAAAATGGAAACTTTTCCACGGACAAACATCTAGTTTCCAAAGGGTGTTATATGGCAAGCATTAATTTAAAAGATGCATATTACTCAGTGTCTATTCATAGTGATGATAGAAGATATTTGAAATTTATCTGGATGTCTCAGTTGTGGCAATTTAAGGCACTGCCTAATGGATTAACTTCAGCTCCTAGACTATTTACTAAATTGGTAAAACCTGTGTTAGCATTACTCAGCGCTCAGGGGCATGTGGTAATGGCCTATTTAGATGATATTCTGATTGTTGGAAAGACTCATGCTAAAGCTCAGTTGTCAGTTTCAGTTGTTAAATTCACTTTTGAACAATTAAGGTTTGTCATTCATCCAGATAAATCCAAATTATCACCAGTTCAAATCATTGATTATTTGGGATTTACCATTAATTCAAATCACATGATGGTAACTTTGCCTAGGGATAAATTTCAACAGTAAATTGAGGACTGTGTTAATCTTCTTGGAGAACAACGGCCTTCAATTAGACAAGTAGCCAGGTTGATTGGTAAATTGGTGGCTGCTTTTCCAGCTGTGCAGTATGGTCCTCTGCATTATCAACAATTACAATGATCAAAGGAACAGGCACTGAGAATACAAATGGGCCATTTTGACAGGCCTATGCAGTTGTCAGTTGGGGCAATTTCTGACATACAATTGTGTATAGTAAATGCTTCAAGAAGTTTTAGGAAGGTTTTGGTGGAACCACCTTCAATTATATTACAGACTGATGTAAGTGCACTAGGTTGGGGTGCAACAGATATGTCTTCCAGCTGTGGAGGCAGATGGAATGCTGATGAGACATCCCTTCTTCAATTAAGAGGGATAAATTATTTAGAGTTGTTGGGAACCTGGTATGGGCCTAAAGCTTATTATTCTACCAGAAGGGACTTGCATGTGCAGGTTCAGATTGACAACACCACAGCAGTGTCATATGTAAACCACATGGGAGGAGTCAAGTCACAGTCTTGTGATAGACTGGCTAACCAGATTTGGAGCTGGTGCATTGACCAAAATATCTGGCTTTCAGCAATATATTTGCCAGGTAGATTCAACACTGTAGCTGACACTAGGTCATGTTAGTTCAATGATAACATAGAATGGATGTTAAATCAGGGCATATTTTATCAAGTGATTGCTCAGTATGGAATGCCAGACATTGACTTGTTTGCATCTAGACTAAACCATCAGTTGCCCAGATATGTGTCATGGGAACCAGATCCTGGTGCAGCAGTGGTGGATGCTATCTTGCTGCATTGGGGTGGAATGTTTGTTTATGCATTTCCTCCATTCTGTCTCATCAGTAGATGCTTGCAAAAATCCAAGCAGGACTCCCCTTCAGGAGTATTGGTAGTGCCAGATTGGCCTGCACAACCATGGTTTCCTCTTGTATTACAAATGGCTAGTCAGCCTCACATGATTATTCCCAAGCATAAAAAGCTACTGGTAAATCCAGTAACTGGGGATCAACATCCTTTACATGATCGTATTGATCTGTTGATTTGCAGATTTTAAGGAGGCCATACCTGGGGAGAGGACTGTCTGATCGTACTGTGGATGTGCTAACGTCGGCCTGCAGGGATAGTACACAGAAGCAGTACATCACCTCGATAAGGAAGTGGGAGCAATTATGTCTACAGCAGAATATCTCACATCAAACTGCAAGGATTACAGACGTATTGGATTTTTGTCCACTCTTTATTTTGATCAAAAATTAAGTTATAGTGCGATCAATACAGCCAGGAGTGCTCTGTCTTATTTACCGATGAATTCAGAATTGCATTCAGTAGGGACACATCTGTTAGTTTCAAGATTTATGAAGGGAGTTTTCAATTCTAATCCTCCTAAACCCAGGTATGTCGGTATTTGGAATGTGAGTAAAGTTCTTATGCTTCTTCGCCAATGGGCTCATGTTGCAAGCCTATCTCTAGCAAAATTAACCATGAAGGTGGTCATGTTTATGGCGTTGGTTTCAGCCCAATGTGTACAAGCATTGCGAAAGCTTCGGCTAGACAGAATGCATGTGTCGGCAGATTCCATTATATTTTATGTCTATGATTTGCTTAAACATAGTAGAATAGGCATGACAGGATGTAAGATTGTGTTTTCAGCATACCCCACAGTTGATCGCTTGTGTGTAGTCTCACATTTATCTCGTTACATTGAGGTCACTAGAGCCCTACGAGGAACAGAGTCTGCATTATTTATTAGCCACAAAAAAAACACACAGTAAGGTGTTGGTGCAAACAATTTACAGGTGGCTAAAGCAGGTTCTGGGAAGTGCTGGAATTGATACTGATAAATTCAAATCTCATTCCACCAGGGGGGCATCAACTTCTGCGGCAAAGGCGATGGACGTGCCAATAGATCATATACTCATGGCCGCAGGATGGTCTAGTGAGCTGACTTTTCAAAGGTTTTATCACAAGCAGATTTCAAGGCTGGGGGTGTTTGCTGATTCTGTTTTGAGTTCTGTTATAGTTTCCCTCTGAGATGGAGGTTTGTTATGGTTTTGTTTGTAAATAAACTGTTATTCATTTAAGAAATGTTATTATTGATGCATTATTGATTGTTAACGACTTTTGAGTCAATCGATGTAGTGTGAACACCGGATTTGGGTCTGCGCCATGAAATCACAGTGCTTTGAAGTCTTCACATAGTCACTCACGTGACTCAAAAGTAAAATAGTAAGATTAAATGAGAACGTACCAGTTTCAAGTTTGATCGTTATTTTATGAGGAGTTGAGGGACTACGTGCCCTCCGCTCCCAGCCCTCATACCAGCGCTTTTCCACACCAGGAGTTTAAAACGATGAGAGGAATAAATCGGGTAGATGCACAGAATCTCTTGCCCAGAGTAGGGGAATCGAGGACCAGAGGACATAGGTTCAATGTGAAGGGGAAAAGATTTAACAGGAATCTGAGGGGTAACTTTTTCACACAAAGGGTGGTGGGTGTATGGAACAGGCTGCAGAGGAGGTAGTTGAGGCTGGGACTATCCCAACATTTAAGAAATAACTAGACATGGATAGGACAGGTTTGGAGGGATATGGACCAAACGCAGGCAGGTGGGACTAGTGTAGCTGGGACATGTTGGCCGGTGTGGGCAGGTTGGGCCGAAGGGCCTGTTTCCACACTGGATCACTCCATGAGCACTTTGTTTTTTGCTCTAGATTCCAGCATCTGCATAGTTCAGAGATGCAGCACGGAAACCGGCCCTTTGGCTCACCGACCAGCGATGCCCGCAGACTCACACTATATTACGCACACAAGGGACATTTTCCTATTTTCCTATTTTTACCAAGCCAATTAACCTACAAACCTATATGTCTTTGGAATATGGGGGGAAATTGGAGATCCCGGAGAAAACACACGCAGGTCACGGGGAGAACGTACAACCTCCATATGCACAGCACTGTAGTTGGGATGGAACTCGTGTCTCTGGCGCTGTAAGACGGGAACTCTACCGCTGCGCCACCGTGCCGCCCAGCATCGGCAGTTGTTCTGTCTCCTTGAACTACGAGGTGATGGGATCAAACTGAAACATGTTGTAGTTTGTGCCTCTGTTCAACATTTGGTGTCAATTATTGCAACTTTACCAATAAGATCAACGTCTTAGTGCAGTGTGCAAGGTGACAAATGTTAAAAGCTTGTGGATCTTAAACGTTCTAATCATAATCTTTAATGTTCGGCCAGTCCTGCCTGCAGGTCTAATCAGTTACATTTCAAAGCTGTGTAGCACATTCTTTTAAACGAATCCCCTCAGAGAATATAAAATGGCTTGACTTTTAAAGCTTTGTTTAAAAAGAGTAATTGCTTAAAATGGCCTGATGCTCGCAATACAAATGGAAGGATATGCTGCCATGATTAATTGTGATAATATGTAAGTGGAACACGGAGCAAAATGTGCATTAAAATAAGCGCTTAGTCCAAGGAGATAGAAAAGTACTTCAGCTGAAAGTGCAGTGAGCAAGAATCAGTCAAAACATGAGCTAGTTATGAGTGGAGTAAACAATGATTTATGCAAATAATCAGTTTCGACGGAATTTGGGTAAAATACATCCCTGAAATAGATTTTAACGTTCAGCTTTACTAAATTAGCTACTGCATATATTTGACAATAGGTTTACAGCAATTATTTAAATGTTAAAATGGTAATAGGATTATTTTCAACCAGAATTAATACAACTTGGATTTTATAGAATCATTTAATTTTTTTTAATATTTGTTTTTGGAAGCATTCATAAAATAGCATTTATTCTCCATATCTCCATGGGTATCTATCTCTCAGGCTTTAGGAACTAAACATGTATCACATTATGGCCACATGGTAGCAGAGACCTGGGTTTGATCCCGACTACGGGCGCTGTCTCTACAGAGTTTGCACGTTCTCCCAGTGATCACGTGGGTTTTCTCCGGGAGCTCCAGTTTCCTCCCGCATTTCAAAGATGTAAAAGTCTGTAGGTTAATTGGCTTCAGTAAAATTTGTAAATTGTCCCTAGTATGTAGGATAGTGCTAGTGTACGGGGTGATCACAGGTCGACATGGACTCGCTCGGCAGAAAGGCCTGTTTCCGCGCTGTATCTTTAAAGTCCAAAGACTGAAGTCCCAAGAAAGATGAAGTGGTTAGGAGCTGATGGTTCCGTTGCCAAAGCATGTTAGTAAGCTGGAAGTGGATTCTATCAAAATTGGCAGCTTCCCAGGACAACTCTTAAACTACAAACTCAGTTCAGTTTCACAACTTGCTCTGACTGGATTGAAACTCAGGGCTCTTGGGTTATTCCCATAAGAACAGGGTTGTCATAACCCACATGGGCGTCACAGTGATGTACCTGGTCGAGCAGTTGCCTCACAGCGCCACAGACTAGGGAATCCCAACCTCAGGTGCTGCCTGTTTGGAGTTTGCACGTTCATCCTGTGACCACGTGGGTTTCCTCCAGGTACTCCGGTTTCCTCCAGGTACTCCAGTTTCCCCCCCACATCCCAAAGACTGTGTGGGGTTTGTAGGTCAACTGACCACTGTAAATAGCTCCCTGTGTGCATTGAGTGGATGAGAAAGAGGGATAACATGGAACTTGAGTGAACTAGTGATCGATGGTTGCTGTGGACTCCGTGGGATGAATTACTTATTCCACCCCTCATCGAATCATTGGGTCGTTGACTAATGTACCATGTTTCTATGCTATACTCAATGACTCAATGATTCAGTGAGATATGGAATCAAACAAAAAAGAGAATTGTGGTGTGAAAGGGAAGGGTGGTGATGGATGGAGAGAGGGTTGAGGGCAGGGAGAAGAGTGTAGGTCTTCAGGTCAGGTGGGGGAAGAGCCCCCCGCCACGGATACCATGTAATCCGGTGCTACGTACTCCATAGTCGGATAGTCGGTGACTAAACCTCTCCCCCACCTGGTTTGCCAGGTGAGGATGGGGCTGAGGACCCCCAGCAGGACCAAAAACAAGACCTGTCAAAGGGCGGATGAGATTATAGCGAGCCAACGGCCATCCACACTTCAGCAGAAGTCGAGATCACTGTCGTACATAGCATTGTAATGCCCCTGCCCCACTTAGGAAACCTGAACGGAAACCTCTGGAGACCTTGCGCCCCACCCAAGGTTTCCGTGAGATTCCCGGAGGTTCCCGGAGGTCTTGGTCACTCTCCGTAATGGTGGAAAGTGGTTTCCACGTAGTCGAGTCTTCTATGTTCCTGTGATTATTTAAAAAAAAAAAAAACTGGCCTGACTAAAAATAGGTTAAAAATAAGTGGAGTGGGGTCGCTATTTACTTACAGGCAGTCAAAGGCAATCTCCTTCTCTGACCGGCCATTTTGATTGGCTCATTGGAGTTTTCAGCAAAGATCCTGTAGGATCTTAGGTTTTCAGGACCTAGAAGATTCGCTGGAAGGTAAAATGCCCGCTAACTTTATTAAACTTCTTAAAACTGTCTCCACTTCTTCTCTCTCCCCCCTTCTCCCCCCTTCTCCCCCCTTCTCCCCCCTTCTCCCCCCGCGCTCTCTAAAGGACTTACTGTGCTCTGTGGCAGCGGTTTACATTCCTCTTCATCCCACAGACAGCGCTCCTCCGCTGTCCCTGGCCCCCACCTTCGCGATGTGTTTGTGTGGTCGGTAGCAAAGATCCTGTAGGATCTTTGGTCAGTTGTTGCAGCTCGCGCTTCGGTCGAGGCTTTCCAGGCAAGTGACCAAAACCTCTGGTGACTCATGGAAACCTTGGGTGGGGCGCAAGGTCACCAGAGGTTTCCGTTCAGGTTTCCTAAGTGGGACAGGGGCATAAGGAATTATGATAAAGCACACACACCAAAATCCTATACTTCCAGCTGCGGAAGTACGTTGGAAATGGAGGACAGATGTGTGTGGTGCGTCCGTCACCATTCCCGTTGGAAACCAGCGCCACTGCATCGCTAATATTTTCAACGATAATGAATGAATGAAAGAAGAGTGTAGGAGTGACAATGGGTAGGAAATAGGAAGGGAGGGAGAAAGGGCAGAGGAGAACAGACACAAGGAGAGAAAGGTAGGGAAAGTATATATCAATATATTTCCATTCATTTCAATTGTGTTAGTTAACTTTAGTTCATTTTAGAGATACAGCATATGTATTAGGATTGTAGGAGGAAACCGGAGCATGGGAGGAAACGCACGCTGGTCACAGGGAGAACGTACAAACTGTGCATACAGCGCCCATAGTCAGGATGGAACCCGGGTCTCTGGCGCCTTAAAGGGGCTGTCTGACTGCAACGACCCAATTGGCAAGTTTAGAAGAGTTTAGGAGAGTTTGAAAAAATGTCATGTTAAAGACCTCCTTCGACCTCCTTCAACTATGATGAAGACCAGCTACAACTAACTTCGGGAAAATTGGACACCGAATAGTGGAGAGTGAAGACAACCTCCTTCGATCTCCTTCAACCTCCCTTCGACTATGATGAAAACTATCTATGACTACCCTCGATTACCTACAACTAACATGCCGACCTACTACGACTGAACCTATGTGTAAAAAAAGTATCGATTTTTTTCCATGGCGACCTTTTTTTACTCGCGGGCATTTTTTAACATATTGTAAAATACGCCGCGGCCTAACTGAGGCCTCGAGTACACGGGGACTACTCTCGGGCATGAAGGAGAGTTACAAAGACCTCCTACGATCTTGTGTCGACCATGCTGTGAGTATGAGTCGAGGGAACACTCGCCAGAACTCGCGGATTAGGTCGCCCATGTGGGACAGGCCCTTAAGGCAACAACTCTACCATTGTGCCACTGCGCAAAAAAAATATGCTTCTGAAAGGATTTTTCTCCATGAATAAAAGAAAATCACTCTGAACTGCAACCTTATATGAATACTTTATAGTGGCATCTTCCTTGTTAAATTTTGAATCAATAGCAATCAACAATGAAGTTTGCAAGGCTGGAGATATTACATTAGAAAATTAAATTCTGGAGAGGCTGTGCCTGCCCTTTCAAAGAAGATAGAGGAGGTTTTGAAAAATGTGCAACAGAATGGAAGAATGGAGATAAGTAAGCAGTGGGGAATGAGCTCCAGAGCAGCAGTAGGCTACAACCATCCCTTCCACATTCCGCCCCACACTGCCGCCCATTGAGGTCTTCCACACTTTAGGTGGCACAGGTGGCCACGGTGGTGCAGCGGTAGAGTTGCTGCCTTACAACACTTGCAACGCCGGAGACCCGGGTTCGATCCCGAGTACGGGTGCTGCCCGCATGGAGTTTCTACGTTCTCCCCATGACCGCGTGGGTTTTCTCCGGGATCTTCGGTTTCCTTCCACACCCCAAAGACGTACAGGTTTGTAGGTTAATTGGCTTGGTGCAAGTGTGAATTGCCCCTAGTGTGTGTAGGATAGTGTTTATGTGTGGGGGTCACTGGTCGGTGCAGATTCGGTGGGCCGAAGGCCCTGTTTCCGCGCTGCATCTCTAAACTAAAACTGAACAAGCCTTTCCTCAGCTGTGGGGATATTGGGAAACTTGAAGTTAGGGAAAACTGCAGAACCGGAGACTGTGAAGGACGGATGTGAATGGCCTTGGGAGTCGTAATGTAGAATAAGTGGCACGCTGGAGGACCAAGCCTTTAAGTGGCCGGCAGTTGGAAGGACAAGCAAGTGGGACACCATCAGTCAGGAGTAATGGGAAGATGGGCTTGGCTGTAAGATGTTGGAACCCACAGCAGCAGACCAGGCAGTGTTGGTCCCTTAACTCCCAATAAACCAGTGTTCGGTCTTTCCATTCATGGTTGCTTTGCAGTGAATACCTACTATTTATGCTTCCAGTCCTCAAATGCCTCAAAGTTATAGCCCCCTAAAGGTGGCAATACAAATAGACTGGGGGTAAAGACGGCTTATGGTATGCTTGCCTTCATTGTTTTTTAAAAAAAAATTATTTATTAGAGGTAAATACATCAATGTACACATATATACTGTTACAATCATTGTACCCCATAATTTTATTGCTTTTAAAGAAAAAGACTAGAGAGAAAGAGAGTGAAATGGAAAAGAGTTGTGATAGTGAAAGAGCGTGCCAAAGGGGAGAAGAAACTCTTGGTCAAAGGATTAGAAAAGGGGGTTAAAAGATAGACCCCAAAAAAAGAAAAGGAAAAAGAAAAAAAGCCAGTTATTATGTTATATATATCACGCAAAAGGAATCCACCAACTCGATAGTTTTTCATCCCCCCCCTACCAAGTGCCTTCATTGCTAGGGGCGTTGAGTACAAGACTCAGGAAGTCTTGATGCAGCTCTATAGGATTCAGGGTCTGAAGAAGGATCTTGATCTGAAACATCACCCATTCTTTCTCTCCAGAGATGCTGCCTGTCCAGCTGAGTTATTCCAGCATTCTGTGTCTATCTTCAGTGTAAACAGCATCTGCAGTTCCTTCCTGCATATTTTGTCTATAGGACTTGGGTTAGGCCATATTTGGAATATTGCACGCAGGTCTGGTCGCACCATTACAAAAAAGATGTGAATGCTTCAGAGAGGATGCAGAGGTTTTCCAGAATGCTACTTGGATTAGAGGGTTTCAACTACAGGGAGATGCTGGGTAGATTTTTGGATGGTTTTCACTGGAGTGTTGCAGCTTGAGGGAAGAATTGATAGAAATATATAAAATTATGAGGGGGGTAGATAGGGTGGACAGTCAAAGCCTTTTTCTCAGGGTGGAAATATCCAACTCTAGAAGGCAAAGCAATAAGGCTAGAGAGGGAACATTTAATGAAGATGCGCAGGGCAAGTTTTTTGCGGTTTAAGAATAAGGGGTAGGTCATTTAGCACTGAGATGAGGAAAATCGTTTTCACCCAGAGAGTTGTAAATCTGTAGAATTCTCTGCCACAGAAGGCAGGGGAGGCTAATTTTACTTCGGAGTCAAGTGAATGATTCTGTGAAAAAGACCCGCCAGTCCGCAGGCGCGTCATTACATCAGACACATGGCGCAACGACGGGCTGGCAGGACGCAGCTCCACCAGCAGTAAGTTTAAAAACTAGCGGGTAAGTTTTAAAAAACTTACTGCGCTCGGTTTTTGGAGGTGTGTAAGGCTGATTTACAGGAGCCAGCAGGACCATGGAAAAGTCACTGAAACGGTTGAAACGGGCCGCCGGGAAATCAGCTGAAAAAGACCGCGGGAGTGCGGTCAGCGGGCGGGCGCCCATTTCACCTTCGGAGCCGCGGGCAGTTCAGCCAGCGGCAGCTATTCCGGTGCCGATTCTAAGCACCATGGCTACTCCTGTAGGGAGAAAAGCCATTAAAATTTCAGTAAGGCCCGTGGACTCTGGTGAGTCATGACAGGAGGATTCTCCTCCCACTATGAGGGACGTCTGGGGACGTCTAGATAAGATGGAGCACCTAATTGCATACAGTTCTGGTCTCCAAATCTGAGGAAGGACATTATTGCCATAGAGGGAGTGCAGCGAAGGTTCACCAGACTGATTCCTGGGATGTCAGGACTGTCTTATGAACAAAGACTGCATAGACTCGGTTTATACTCTCTAGAATTTAGGAGATTGAGAGGGGATCTTATAGAAACTTACAAGATTCTTAAGGGGTTGGACAGGCTAGATGCAGGAAGATTGTTCCCGATGTTGGGGAGGTCCAGGACAAGGGGTCACAGCTTATGGATAAGGGGGAAATCCTTTAGGATCGAGATGAGAAGGAATTTTTTCACACAGAGAGTGGTGGGTCTCTGGAACTCTCTGCCACAGAGGGTAGTTGAGGCCAGTTCATTGGCTATATTTAAGAGGGAGTTCGATGTGGCCCTTGTGGCTAAGGGGATCAGAGGGTATGGAGAGAAGGCAGGTACGGGATACTGAGTTGGATGATCAGCCATGATCATATTGAATGGCGGTGCAGGCTCGAAGGGCCGAATGGCCCACTCCTGCACCTAATTTCTATGTTTCTATGTTTCTAATAGAAAGGATGCTCCATCGTGACATATACTAGGAAGAATTATATATCCGTAGGTCACCCCATGGGCCCATGGCAGCAGCCTATACTAGAGGACTGTATAGGGAAGATTTGCTCCGTGAAGAGGACCCTTATATCTATGGGCCCATGGCAGCAGCACCTTTAGAAATTCTGCATGATGTCTCCCTCATGGAGCAGGTGATCGTACCAGGGCAGTTTTGTTCTGACCCTGGGGTTGGAGGTATTGCGGAGCAGCATACCCCAAGGCACGAGAGTGAAGCTCTAGACGAGCCGGATGTGGCATGTAAATTTGCCATACCCACTGGAACTGATGAGCCAATGGAAGACAACCTGGCTAGAAACATCAATTATATGGGTTCCCAACAGTTACAGGAGTTAACGATGGCAGAGACGGCAAAAAGTTATGAGACACCTGTCAACTGTGCCTCAATCAAAGTGCCCACTGTTAAACAGGCCATCTGGGGGCAAATGGGTACAAGCATGAGAACACAAGAATTAAAGCTGCAAAATGCCTTAAAACTGATTGTGTCAGGCATTACGGCCTTTGGAAGATCAGTCGAAGGGGCACCCCTGTCTAATACCCAGCAGGATGCTTTGGCACTGTTGTGCAATGCGCACTTTCAAATAAATTGCATTCGTAAAAATGCAATAAGGCCGACTTTAATTCCAAAGTTTGCAGGGTTGTGCAGAACAACTAAGGTGCAGCCGCCGAACCTATTGTTTGGGGAGGATCTGTCAAAACAGGTCAAAGAACTGAATGACGAGGGGAAGACGGTCGGCCTTATTAAAGTACAAACGACCGGTAGAATTCTGTTTCGTCGACCACACCCCTATAGACGGTTCACTGAGGCTGGTTCGGGTCAAGGACCAAGCCGGGTTCTGCCATCATTACGCAATTGGCGTACCCCAACATTTACTCCCTCCAGAACTCGGAGGCTTAAGTATCTACCTGCAACTATGGAGGTACGTGCATTCGGTTCTGTTCAGGACATGTCATATATGGATCAGTCACGAGTTGGGGGTAGCTTGCAATTGTTCTTTAATGAATGGTGCTCCTTAACATCAGACCCGTTTATACTGGACACCATTCAGGGGTTTCGAATTTTGAATTCAGGGGTTTTAAATTGTGACCACCCACGCAACATACACTGAGTCGGACATTGGTGTTTTCAAAACCAGAAACTTTTCAGGTAAATGCTGAAATTGAAACGTTATTTACAAAAGGTGTAATTGAAAAGTTGGTTCATCAACCTCACCAGTTTGTGTCCAATATATTTCCTAGACAAAAGAAGGATGGTGGGTGTTGAGTCATTCTTGATGTAACTCGACTGAATTCCTATGTCCAGTATAAACATTTCAAATTTGAAACTTTTGTTACTGCTAAACAACTGATTTCCAAAGGATGTTATATGGCAAGTATAGATCTGAAAGATGCATATTATTCAATACCGATTCATGACGATTATCGGAGATATTTGAATTTTAGTTGGATGAGACAACTATGGCAGTTTAAAGCATTACCTAATGGGTAAACATCAGCTCCTAGATTATTTACAAAGTTGTTGAAACCAGTGTTGGGTTTACTCCGGGCTCACCATCATATTGTGATGGCCTATTTGGATGATATTCTAATCATAGGCAGGAAGCAGCTGAATTAGCTGTTTCAGTTACTAAACAGATGTTTGAAAGGTTGGGGTTTTCTCATTCATCCAGCTAAATCCAAATTGATACCATCAAGGATCATTGATTAATTGGGGTTCACCATTGATTCAACTAACATGTTAGTAACTCTGCCTAGAGGCAAGAGATTAGAATTAATGGAAGCTTGCAGCAATCTCGATGAGCAGCAATCCTCCATACGACGAGTGGCTCATGTAATTGGCAAATTAGTGGCTGCTTTTCCTGGAGTGCAAATTGGGCCTATACATTATCAGAATTTGCAACGAGCTAAGGAACAAGCACTCAAAACACATGCAGGTCATTTCAATAGACTCATGCAGTTGCCAGTCGAAGCTATCACTGAGTTACAGTGGTGGATAACTAATGTTTCACATTGCTCTAGTAAAATTTGGGTTAATCAACCTTCAGTTGTTTTACAAACTGATGTAAGTGCCTTGGGATGGGGAGCCACTGATACCATTTCTATCTGCGGCGGCAGATGGAATGTGCATGAGGCGTTCATTCTTCTGATGCATGGTATTAACTATTTAGAATTAACTATTTAGAATTGCAAATGCTGATATTACTAAAATACAGAAGACATAAGTTTAAGGAATCTGAAGGCCAACCTGTTTATGCAAAGGGTGTTGGGTGCATGGATAGTTGAGGCAGATACTATCACACCATTCAAGAGACATTCAAACAGATACATGGATAGGACAGGTTTAGAGGGATATGGGTCAAACGTGGCCATGTGGGATTAATGTAGATGGGCATGTGGTTGGTGTAAGCAAGTTGGGCAAAAGGACCTGTTTGCATGCTGTATGACATTATGACTATGATTTGGACAGGTGCATGGATAGGACAGGTTTATAGGGACATGGGCCAAACGCTGGCAGGTGGGACTAGTGCAGATGGGGCATGTTGGTCGGCGTGGGCAAGTTGGGCTGGGAGGGCCTGTTTCCACACCGTATGACTCTACGACTGATTACGCCTCTAACTGTGAGGATCGCAATGCCACTGACACATGTAAAATGGTTCTCTCCTTTGACTGCAGCCCTAGTGATGGCATAATCCAAGGCAGGTTTGGCTCTGATCGGCATCCGTTTATTGTTGTGGGGATGCTAGTGGATCATTTGCGACACCCACCGAGATAAACTGAGGAGATTATAGAGCTGATGGCAGCGCGGAGCAAGAAGTGGAACAGTAATAACAGTGATAATGTTGTAGTCACTGCAGGAATCCAGCTCAGCATCTATTTAATAACTGCATGAGAAGGCCTCACAGCTCATGGCTCACAAGCAATTGGATTAGCCCTGCCTTTGTGCCAGTTGCTATGGGAATCTTCCCAGGCAAATTCCTTCATGGCCTGCTACCTTTCTCGATACCACATTAATTGCACTGCCACACTTAGATGGACCAAGCAGAATTCATTAAAAGCCAGGAGCTCGTTGGCAGAAGGCAAGACTCTGCTGGCATCTAACCACAAGTCAGATTTAAGAAAACGAGCCTCTTTCTGCACAGTTTCCTCCACACGTTATGGGGACTTATGGCAAATCATTCCACAGCCACACAAGATTATAGCCTGACCTGCTGAGTTTCTCCAACATTCTCTGCATTTATTTCATCCAATTTCTTTGAGATTTAAGATTCAATCCAAAGATCACCATCATATCTTTCATCAGGACGGCGCGGTGGCGCAGCGGTAGGGTTGCTGCCTCAGAGTGCCCGAGTCCCGGGTTCAATCCTGACTACAGGTGCTGTACCTTCTCCCTGTGACCACGTGGGCTTTCTCTGGTTTTCTCCGACACTCCAAAGACGTGCACATTTGTGGGTTAATTGGTGTCTGTAAATTGCAAATTGGCTCTAGTGTATGTAGTGTAGTGCTAATGTATGGGGAATGCTGGTTGGAGCAGACTCGGTGGACCGAAGGGCCTGTTTCCACGCTGTATCTCCAAAGTGTAAAGGGTCATGATCTCAACAGCAGGCCTACTGTAATTTTCCAAGTAATTTCTCATTAGCAATTAGTTTATTTTTGCCCCCAGTATTACCGTTGTCACGGCAACAATAATATACCCTTGAGCGTCCTGTCGCATACATTTCTGTTATTATCTGTGATTGTAATTGAATTATTAAATAATGGTGATTTTACTCAACATCGACCTATGCACAAACCTTCCTAATGATAAATTTGGACCTTGTTTGCCCAGACAGAACACATAGTTAGGACCGAACCTGGGTCTCTGGTGCTGTAAGGCAGCAACTCTACCGCTGCGCCACCGTGCTGCCCTCACATCTGATTCTGACTGACGATACTGATGTGTGGGAAGGAACTGCAGATGCTGGTAAAAACCGAGGAGAGATACAAAATGCTGGAGTAACTCAGCGGGACAGGCAGCATCTGTGGAGAGAAGGAATGGGTGACGCTTCGGGGCGAGACCTTTCTTCATACTCTCAGAAACGTCACCCATTCCTTCTCTCCCAAGATGCTGCTTGTCCCACTGACAATACTGATGGTCAGCTTTGGACTCATTGGTCCATTCACTGAAGGTGAAAGAACCACTCTATGTGAGTAAGATGCCGCACACACTCAGCTGGCCTGAGTTCCAGGCTGTGAATCTGTGATCAGCATCCACTTTAACAGGAGCAGTGAATGTATCCATCCAGGATGAGCAGGTTAATGGAAGATTTTGAATTGATTGAAAGATACAGTATGGGAACAGGCCCATCAGCCTACAGAATCCATGCTGACCATACCATCCCCTTTCACATTACTTTCCAGGTAACTACATGCATGCTAGCCATAGAAGCAGATGTACTATCCCATGTTACAATCACTCCGCACTCTTCAATCTCTATTCCTTCAGCAGACTTTGCTGGCTTTACCTTGCACCAAACGTTATTCCTTTACCATATCTCTACCTATACACTGTAAATGGATCGATTGTAATCATGTATTGTCTTTCCGCTGACTGGAAAGCCCGCAACAAAAGCTTTTCACTGTAGACATGGCAATAAAATAACCTAAACTAAACTAACTAAAGATTAATTCTATGTTATCGCGCTCTGACATCCCCTTTGCCGTCCTTAGCAGTTCAATGTTGGAGCAGAGAAACAGGAGAAGCAGCATGGAGGAAGTAAAGTTTGGAGCGTGTTTTAGTTTAGTTCCGAAATACAGCATGGAAATAGACCCTGCGGCCCACCGAGTCCACACCGACCATCGATCACCCGTTCACACTGGTTCTATGTTATCCCACTTTCCAATCCACTCCCGACACACTAGGGGGCAATCTCACAGAGGCAAATTAATCTAAATTAAGGGTTACACAAAAAGCTGGAGAAACTCAGCGGGTGCAGCAGCATCTAAGGAGCGAAGGAGATAGGCGACGTTTCGGGTCGAGACCCTTCTTTTTGGGAGGAGCCGTTTGCTGGCAGAGAGATGACTGATAATGGGAGGCTGTTAAATGTGAGTTTACGGTCAGCATGTCCCTAGTAGAGTGTAGAGCTAGGCTGATTGAACCTCAGGAACCCTGCATGACAAGGGATATCGAGACTCTGGTCAAGAACAAGGAGGCGGTATGTGTAATGTGAACATTTGTGATAACTGCCCAGGCCATCACGGACTCTGACCTCCCCACCATCGAAGGGATTTACCGGAGTTGCTGCCTCAAAAAGGCAGGCAGCCAGCATCATCAGAGACCCGCACCACCCTGGGGACGCACTCATCTCACCACTGCCATCGGGAAGAAGGTACACGAGCCTGAAAACTGTAACGTCCAGGTTCAGAAATAGCTTCTTCCCTACAGTAAGCAGGCTAGTAAACATTCCAACCTCAAATAGGCTCTGAACGACATATTATTGTTATTATTGCACTATTATTGTTTGTTTTTTGAGTGTACGTATGTATGTACATGTGTATTTGTGAGTATGTGTGTGTGTATATATACACACCCTGAACTTTTATTTACTCTCTTGTTTATTATCTTATCATACAGTGTACTATGTACGTACCTCAGGTGGCTCAGTGGCCTAACATCGATGGAGCTGGAGGCCTCCTCGAACTGACTTTGTGCACCACCGCGGGGCTTGAACTTGACATCGGAGCTGATCCCTTGCCTGGGATTGCTCCAACCGCGGCCTGCGGACTTTACCATCGCGAGCTCGCAGTCTCGGGAGAGGCCGAGTTGGAAAGCTCCAAAGACGTGACTTGACCACGCAACGTGGGGTATGATTGTCGGGCGTGGGGGAGCTTTCATCGCCCCCGATGTAAGAGCTGATCGCCTCAATGCGCAGGGCCCAAACATCGCCGGCTACGGGACTCAAGATCGTCCCGGCAACGGAGGGCTCGAGGCCCTCGACTGCGGGAGATCTAAGGGAAGAGATTGGACTTTTTCTCACTTCCATTACAGTGGGGAATGCGGAGGTGTCACTGTGGTGGATGTTTATGTTAAAATGTATTTTGTGTGTTCTGTTGCTTTTTATTTGTATGACTGACTTGGCAAATGAAACGAAATGCGGAGTTGAAGGGGTATGTGTGTACACTCGAGAAAAATCAGGAGGACAAAAACAGGGCATGGAATATAGACAATAGGAGCAGGAGTAGGCCATTTGGCCCTTCGAGCCAGCTCCGCCATTCAGTGTAATCATTGCTGATCATCCAAAATCAGTACCCCGTTCCTGCCTTCTCCCCATATTCCCTGACCACTATTTTTAAGAGCCCTATCTAGCTCTCTCTTGAAAGCATCCAGAGAACCTGCCTCCACCGCCCACTGAGGCAGAGAATAGCTTTGGCAGGTAAGGTAAAGAAGAATCCCAAGAGATTGGTCAAGTATATTAAGGGAAAAAGAAAAACAAGGGAGAGAATAGGCCAATTCGTTCATCGGGTGAAAAAATTTGCAAGATCAATCTACATGTGTGAAGCCAGAGGGGATGGGTGAATTGTTGAATGGATATTTCTCATCTGTATTCTTGCACAGAGGATGATGGGTTTATGGAACGGGCTGCCAGAGGAGGTGGTTGAGGCGGAAACTATCACACCATTTCGAAGAAATTTGGACAGATAGGAAAGGTTTCGAGGGATATGGGCCAAACACGGGCAGGTGGGACTAGTGTAGATGTGCCATCTTGGTCAGCATGGGTACGATGGGCTGAAGGGCCTCTTCCCGTGCTGTCTGACTGTATGACTCCATTAACCGCAGAGAAAAAAAGTGAACTTGGGGAGGTTAATGATGATTTCACGTTCCTGTGACTTTCAGTCCGAATAAGGGTATCGACCCGAAAAGTCACCCATTCCTTCTCTCCAGAGATGCTGCCTGTCCCGCTGACTTATTCCAGCGTTTTGTGTCTGTCTTCAATTATGATGAGAGTCTCCATTGAGCCAGAGAAGGTGCTGGAGGTCTTAAAGTGCATTAAGATAAATTAAACCCGGGACCTGATACAGTTTATCCTATGATACTGTGAAGAGCAAGGGAAGAGATTGCAGAGCTACTGGCAGAGATATTTGTATCCTCCGTAATCAGGAGTGTTGTGCTGGAAGACTGGATAATGGCGAATGTTGTAGGTATGTTACAAAACTTACCTTGAGCAGTGCAGCTGTCCTGCCGCTCCCTGTGTGCGTGACTTTGGCGCCTTTCAGAGGGGGGCGGGCTTAAAGTGACGTTTTTCTGCAGACTGGGAAAATCGATCCATGTCGGGCGATTTCGTTGCGGAAGAAAAATCGCTCCGACATTTCATTCATGAAGGTATTTTTAAATTACGCTAGATTATTTATTATCTAGAGTAATTTAAAAATCACCTTCAAAAGCCATGAGCGCCGACAACGGGAAGGATTTTGCGTAGGGGAGAAAAAAAGGTACACAGTTTATTTTTATATTAAAAGTTGTTTTTTAGAGAGGCTTTAATAATATTTTCATGTTGCGAAATGGGGTCCAAAAAAATGTATGAACCAACAGTATTTTTCCTCCCGACTTCACCGCAAACCGCAACGTTCCAATCCACCGCATTCCACTAAAACCCACTCGCTAGTTGATTTAAATGGCCATTAATTTACAGGCATTAACCACTAAATTCCTTCTATTTGGCCTAGAAATTCATGAAAATGAGATTTAAAAATTATGTTTTATTGTGGATTATTGTGTGAATGTTATTTGGACACTTAGGCAATTTAAAAAAAGTTTATCTTTTCTTAAGAAATGGATAGATGTTTAGATCTACTCATTGAATTTTGTAATTAGCTACAATTAGATAACTAACTAATTATATGCTTTAATTTCAGGTCATCCAAGAGATTGTTTCATATTTGTTTCAGAATGCTTCAATCTATAATAACTGAAAATTTCATTGAGTTCTCTTAATTTTTAAGAAAGTTATGGGTTTTTAACAGTTCTAGATCACAGCTTTTGAGTTAAGTCAATTGAAAGGCAATGGGGAACAAGATGCTAATTTCCGAGTATGAAAATGGTCATAACTTTCTTAATACTGAAGATATGAAAGTGAATTAGGTGTCAAATTAAACTTCTTTTCATGCTTTATCTGATGGGATAAATTGCAGACTTGATTTTTAAAATCTCAAAATTTTGTAACATTACTAAATGTTGTACCTCTATTTAAGAAAGACTGCATGGGAAAGCCTGGGAACAACAAACAAGTGCCATATTACACTTTTTAGGTTATAGACAATAGAAATACACTGCGCCATGCCACCAAGAGAAATGCTCCTCAAGTTCTCCATTTGGTGGGAGTAGCGAAAGAAGCGGGATTGTGGAGCATGTTCATTGAAGGTGGTGTCACAGGTGGGTAGGGTGGTGTTCAGTTTGGCTCTGACCCCTTCATACTTTCCTATCCGTGCACCTGAAATAGTACCTGCCTCAACCACGTACTCTAGCAGCTTGTTCCAAGCATCCACCACCCTCTGAGTGAAAAACTAGTCCCTCGAGTTCCAATTAAATCTTAGATAGACGCAAAATGCTGGAGTAACTCAGCGGGACAGGCAGCATCTCTGGAGAGAAGGATGGGTGACGTTTCCAGTCGAGACCCTTCTTCAGACTGATGTCAGGGGAGTGGGTGGTACAGAGATAAAATGTAGTTGGAGACAGTAAGACTGGTGGGAGAACTGGAAAGGGGGAGCGGAGGGGATGTCACATTATCCAATTATATCTTGCTCCTTAATGTCCTCTGGTTAATGATCCCCCCTAGCCTGGGTAAGAGACTGGGTGCATTCACCCTATCTAATCCCCTCATGATTTTATACATCCGTTCAGTTCAGTTCAGTTTAGTTTATTGCCACGTGTACTGAGGTACAGTGAAAAGCTTTTGTTGCGTGCTAACCAGTCAGCAGAAAGACAATATATGATTACAATCAGTCCGCTTACAGTGTATAGATACATGATAAGGAAATAACATTTAGTGCAAGGTAAAGCCAGCAAAGTCCGGTCAAGGATGGTCCGACGGACATCAAAGAGGTAGATAGTAGTTCAACACTGCTCTCTGGTTGTAGTAGGATGGTTCAGTTGCCTGATAACAGCTGGGAAGAAACTGTCCCTGAATCTGGAGGGGTGCGTTTTCACACTTCTATACCTTTTGCCTGATGGGACTGGGGAGAAGAGGGAGTAGACAGGGTGCGACTCATCCTTGATTATACTGCTGGTCTTGCCGAGGCAGCGTGAGGTATAAATGGAATCAATAGAAGGGAGGTTAGTTTGTGCGATGGCCTGGGCTGCGTCCACAATTCGCTACAATTTCTGTCGGTACTTGGATGGAGCTGTTCCCAGATCAAGCTGTGATGCATCCTGATAAAATGCTTTCTATCGTGCATATGTAAAAGTTGGCGAGACTTGTAGGGGACATGCCGAACTTCTCGAAAAGATCATCCCTCAGCCTCTGGCATTGCGAAGAATAAAGTCCTAACAATATCCAGTGGGGGAACCCTGTTGTATGTTTACAATATTTGGGCAATTCATAATGCAGCAGAGTCCAAATGCCTGTAATAGTTGTACAGCTCTGTGCAAGAGGGTGTATGTGAATAATATATAGCTGGCCTTGCAATTTGCTATAACAATAACTTGCGATGTGTGATGCGATAACATTCACACCATTCCGTACAACTATCTTCTACAAGGTCACCTCCACGTAGGGTTGCCAACAGTCCCATATTAGCCGGGACATCCCGTATATTGGTTTGTCCCGTACGGGAACGCCCTTTTCCTGTATTTCACTGCGACTACTCGGGTCAAGGGGACTGTCGGGTCGGAGCGTCGCGTCCGGCCCCTCCTCACCCGTCCCGACGTAGTGCAGCCCATGGAGTGCAGCAGCGCCTCGCCCGTGGCCCCGTCAGTCGGCAGCCTGGCCAGCTGTCCGTCCTTCGGACCTTCGCTTACCGCCGACACCACCACCCCTCCTTCCCATGGCCGATCATCGGTTCACGAGTTGGATGGGGTTGCGGGGCCAAAACCCCTCAGCTGGCCCGCCGGCTGGGCTTTGTGTGCAGTCCAGCACCCGGACCAACTCACCATTCACCCAGCCACGGTCGAGTCGGTCAATGAAATGCCGTCGGGAATTTGTCCCTTATTTTGACTGTTTGTCCCTTATTTGGGAGTGAGAATGTTGGCAACCCTACCTCCACGGTGTCTCTTGACTCCTTTCCATCCAGATTATTTAAAAATGAAAAAACTATATTCAGAATAAAATATATACAAAACGAGAACTGTGCAAAAATTTGTCTGATATTCTCTGCGGCTATACATACATTCATTTTCAATCGCGTTTTCGATAGCGTTTACAGAAATATCCTTATACCTGGCATCCTTGCCACTCATGTGGTCCCCTGGGATGATATCGCTTCCCTTATTTAAGGGTTCTCTCCACCACTCCCTGCCCCCCCAATGTCCAGCAGCTGTAGGAGCCTAGCCTGTGGTCCTCCTTCACAGAGCTTAGGTTTCAGTGCGCCCCTCAGCATGTGCTCCTGCAGCCTGGAGCAGCAGCAACAGTTGCAGACTTGGCTCTTGCAATAAATCTCCCATGTCAAAGTAACAGCTGCAATCTGGGCATCGTAAGCAGCGATGGATCAAACTAAACAAATGAGTCTGCACTCCATGTAAATAATAAAAAACAGCAATATGAGTCTGAAGAAAGATTCCAATCTGAAACGATGACTGTCCATGCCCGCTGGAGATGCTGCCTGATCTGTTGCATTTACTCCAGCACTCTGTGTTCCATGCAGGATTCCAGCAGCTGCTGATGCTTGGCTCGCCAGAAAGGAATGGGGCTCCCTTTGAGATCACAGGTACCACTGACAAGTAGCTCAGATGGAGTTGGTTCCTCTAATTTATGCTGGATCAAGGTTTGCCCCCTAGTGAAACCCTAGACTTGCTCTCAAGAACATCCAGTATAACATAGACAAGGACTACAGGAACAAGACCTTTGGCCCACAGTGTCTGTGCCGAACATGATCCGAAGATAAACTGATCTCATCTACCTGCACAAGAACCATATCCCTAACCTCTATATATATCCATGTGCCTATCTCAAACCTCATTAATGCTACAACCATATCTCCGTACATCACCATCACTGGCAGTGGATTCTAGGCACCAACCATCCTCACTTTACCATTACATTTTGCCCCTTTTCACTTTTAAGCTGTGCCCTCTAGTCTTTGACATTTTCACTCTGGGAAAAAAAAGGTTCTGACTGTCCACATGTCTGACAATGTCTCTTATAATGTTATATACTTTGATCAGATGGTACAGCGGTGCAGCAGTAGAGTTGCTGCCTTACAGCGCCAGAGACCCGGGTTTGTTCCTGCCTACGGGTGCTGTCTGTATGGGGTTTTCTCATTCTTCCCGTTCCCACCCACATTCCAAAGATCTGCAGGTTTGTAGGTTAATTGGATTCTGTAAAATATCCCCAGTGTGTCGGAAAGGACTAGTACACGGGCAATCATTAGTCAGAGTGGACCTGATGGGCTGCAGGGCTTGTTTCCATGCTGTATCTCCAAACTAGAGGTCTCCCCTCAACAACTGGCATTCCAGAGAATACAACCCAATTTTGTCCATCCTCTCCTGGTAGCTAATACCCAGTAGTCCAAGCTGCATTCTGATCATTCTCCAATTGCCTCTGCCATTCTTTTAAGCATTTCTTTAGAAGGGGGGTATTTTGGGCAGGTACACAGTGATGAAGCCAGAGCTCTGCCTGGTGCGAAGGTAGGAACTACAGATGCTGGTTTAAACTGAAGATAGACACAAAAAGCTGGAGTAACTCAGCCGGGACAGGCAGCATCTCTGGCGAGAAGGAATGGGTGATGTTTCGAGTCGAGACCCTTCTTCATTGCTCTGCGTGGTGTGGTGGGTGAGTGAACAGCCTGATGTAAGGAGCAAGTTCCCACCTTATAAATAAAGCCTCATCCACCACTCTAAGGAGGGTTGGGTAAATTGCGCATTATCAGCCCTCTTCATGGCTGGAAGGCAGCCGCAGGCTCACTGGCATCTAAGTGGGGTTGTTTATCATGTATCAGTGGGCGGCTCGATTGTAATCATGTATCGTACTTCCACTGACTGTTTAGCACGCAACAAAAGCTTTTCACTGTACCTCGGTACACATGATAATAAACTAAACCCAAACTCTTAGAGTCACACGCCGTGGAAACAGGCTCCTGGATTCCATTTATCCATGCCGACCAATATGCCTCATCTAAGTCAATCCCTCATTTGACCCATATCCCTCTAAACCTTTCCTATCTGTGTACCTGTCCCATGCTGTTCTAGTCCCTGCCTCAACTACCTCCTCTGGCAGCTCGTTCCATACACACCCACCACCCTCTGTATTAAAAGGTGCCCCTCGGGTTCCTGTTAAATCTTTCCCTTCACATGGGTTGTTATAGGCCTGGCCAAGCTGGCCATCCGTGGAAGAGGGCTTTGCCCGAGTCAGATGCTAGTCCCTTTAGTGGGGTTACGTCTGCGCCCAGGTGGTGTTACAGAGGGACATAGTTGTATAGCAGTTATTTAGTATATTTCTAAAGATTATATTGGGCCTGTCCCACTTAGGTGACTCTTTAGGCAACTGCCAGGGACTAGCTTTCATGGAATTCACCTACGTCAACCTATGACAACACCTACGACAGCAAAAATAGTCGCCACTGTCGCCGAATGTTTTTCAACATGTTAAAAATTTTGCGGCAGTCGCCTGTAGTCGCCCAAAAAATCGCATAAGATAGTTGTTTGAAAATGTATTGTCTGGAAAAATTGATTATTTTGTATTATGGTGCTTGGTGTGTTACCATGGTTTTGTTTTGAATCGTGATCATAATCGAATAAATTATTTTTGATACGAAAAAAAAGGGTTGATCCCAGCGAGGGTAGACTATGCCAACATGGTGTACGAATCACTGTCGGCCAACAGTTACACGAACATTGCAACTCGGGACCAGCATGTACACTGAGTGTGTTGGGCAGGCAGATGGCACACAGCCACAGACATGAGCAAGCAGACAAGAATGTGCGGGGCTCCTCGCGACATATTTCAGTGCTGTTTTCAATGAGCTTTGATGCCTGAAATAAAAGTGTACAGAGCACTCGTGGTACAAGTGTATAGTGTCCCGTGGAATTTTTCTGCACGTGTTATCAAATCCTCTCTCCACTCTGGGACACGTGTCCACCTCAAGCAACACTGGGGATGAACCATTACAGTGGTGGACTGCTGTCATCCTTTAGTTCAGAGATATAGCGTTCAAACCGGCCTTTCAGCCCACCGAGTCCACGCCGACCATCGATGACCCTGGTGCACACGTTCTATGTTTCGCCACTTTCTATTCGACACACCAGGGGCAATTTACAGAGGCCAATGGACCTACAAACCTGCACATCTTTGGAATGTGGGAGAAAACCCACCCGGTCACGGGGAGATCGGACAAACGCTGGACAGACAGCAGCCGAAGGCAGGATGGAACCCGGGTCTCCGGCGCTGTGGGGCAGCAACTCTACCGCAGTGCCACCATGCAGTCCTGAAGTTGCCTTGATGCCTCCACATATGTTGGAAAGAGCTGGACATATAAATGCTGGGGAATTTGGAAATTTCCTTCCAACGGCAAGGCAAGAGCTCTTCCCAGAGGAGGCCGGACGCGTCGGTGAAATCATACTTTGACAATTGGAAACATAGAAACAAAGAAAATAGGTGCAGGAGTAGGCCATTCGGCCCTTCGAGCCTGCACCGCCATTCAATGTGATCATGGCTGATCATCCAACTCAGTATCCTGTACCTGCCTTCTCTCCATACCCCCCGATCCCTTTAGCCACAAAGGCCACATCAAACTCCCACTTAAATATAGCCATTGAACTGGCCTCAACTATCTTCTGTGGCAGAGAATTCCAGAAACTCACCACTCCCTATGTGAAAAATGTTTTCCTCATCTCGGTCCTAAAGGATTTCCCCCTTATCCTTAAACTGTGAACCCTTGTTCTAGACTTCCCCAGCATCGGGAACAATCTTCCTGCATCTAGCCTGTCCAACCCCTTAAGAATGGTGTAAGTTTCTATAAGATCCCCCCTCAATCTTCTAAACTCTAGCGAGTACAAGCCGATTCTATCCAGTCTTTCCTCATATGAAAGTCCTGACATCCCAGGAATCAGTCTGGTGAACCTTCTCTGTACCCCCTCTATAGCAAGAATGTCCTTCCTCAGATTTGGAGACCAAAACTGTATGCAATATTCCAGGTGTGGTCTCACCAAAACCCTGTACAACTGCAGTAGAACCTCCCTGCTCCTATACTCAAATCCCGTCAGCATCTGCCACCTCATGGGGTCGTGGAACTCTACAGTGCAGAATGAGACCCTTCAGCCCACCTAGCCCATACCGACTTAGTTGCTTAACGGAGCTAATCCCACTTGCCTGCACCTGGTCTACTACACCTTCAAAACTGTTCCCATCCATGTACCCCTCCAAGTGTCATTTAAATGCTGTAATTGTACCAGAATTGTAACAGAATGGCGAAAGCTTGCTGCCCAATGCACTCAACAGTGTGGGAGGAACTAAGTCTAAGTAAGTAATTGTACCTGCCTCTACCACATCCTCTGCCAGTTCACTCCATTTATGTATAGCCCTCTGTGTGAAAATGTTGTCCCTCGAGTCTTAGAGTCACACAGCATGGACACAGGCTCTTCGGCCTAACTTGGGCCTACTATAGATAAGCCTGCCTGCTTTTGGCCAATATTCTCCAAACCTGTCCTATCTATGTACATGTCTACGATTTTTTAAACATTGCGATCGTCCCTGCCTCAACTACCTCCTCTGGCAGGGTTACACAAAAAGCTGGAGAAACTCAGCGGGTGCAGCAGCATCTAAGGAGCGAAGGAGATAGGCGACGTTTCAGGTCGAGACCCTTCTCCAGCATCTGCAGTTCCATCTTTAATACCTTCTCTGGCAGCTTGTTCCAACCATCCACCACCCTATGTGTAGAAAAATTTCCCCTCTCGTTCCCATTAAATCTTTCGCCCTTCACCTTAAACCTATGATTCTTGTGCCCCCTACTCTTGGAAAAAGACTCTTGTGTGTTTTGCCGATATATTCCTCTCAAGATTCCCGTTTAAGTTTTCAGCTCACACCTCCAACCTAACCCCGCTGAGTTACTCCAGCATTTTGTGTCTATCTTTGGTATAAACCAGCATCTACAGTTCCTTTACATTAAATCAAACCTATGCCCTTTCATTTTATTAGATTCCCCTACTCTGGGGAAGAGACTGTGGCTTTTCATTTTGTCCATGCCCCTCATGATTTCATATAAATATATAAAGATCACCCTTTAGCCTGCCCTGCTCCTGGGGAGAACACTCCCTCTCCTTATGTCAAAATATCCACACCTGTGAACATCTTTGCGAACCTTTTTTTTTGCACTATTTCTAGTTTAGACATCCTGTCTGAAGCACGGCAACCAGAATTGCACATAATACTGCAAATATGGCTTTACCAATGTCTTGTACAGCCTTGGGCGGCATGGTAGCGCAGCGGTAGAGCAGCTGCCTCATAGCGCCAGGGACCTGGGCTGGATCCTGACCACGGGTGCTGTACGTATGCAGGTTTCACGTTCTCCCCGTGACCTGCGTGGGTTTTCTCCAGGAGCTCTGGTTTCCTCCCACACTCCAAAGACGTACAGGTTTGGAGGCTGATTGGCCTGTTAAAATTGTAAAATTGTCCATAGTGTGTATGGGATGGTGTTAGTGTGCTGGGATCGCTGGTAGGCTTGGGCTTGACGGGCCGAAGGGCCTGTTTCCGCGCTGTATCTATAAACCAAGTTGAACTAAACATTGCACATCATCCGCATCAGAATGTCACGTGTTGCCAAAACGCCTCCAGGTTTCCAAACCGTGTACCTTAGGCATACGTGTAGGAAGGAACTGCAGCTGCTGGTTTGCACGAAGGATAGACACAGAATGCTGGAGTAACTCAGCGGGACAGGCAGCATCTCCGGAGAGAAGGCATTGGGTGACTGAAACTTGAAGAAGGGCCCTGACCTGAAACGTCATCCATTCCATCTCTCCAGAGATGCTGCATGACCTACTGAGTTACTCCTGCATTTTGATTTGATTTAATTTATTGTCATTGTCTTCAATGAAGAGACAACACAATTATTTTTCCCTTACAGTCATACAGTACAGTACATGTGTCTACAGTACCTTAAACATATGTCATTTAAAGTGCCAAAGAGCATCTCGGCTCTTATTCCCAAAATTTCTAAGCAGTTGAGATACCTTCACATGGTATAATCTAACTCTGACATCGATTGTCGACTAATGTACCAGTTTTTCATCAATAAAACAAAAAGTGTAGAAGTATGTAGGTATGTTGCAAAACCTACCTTTAGCGGCGCTGCAGTTCTGCCGCTCCCCGTGTGCGCGACTTTGGCGCCTTTCAGAGGGGGGCGGGCTTAAAGTGCCGTTTTTCGACAGACTGGGATAATCGATGAATGTCGGGCGATTTCGTTGCGGGAGAAAAATCGCTCCGACATTTCATCAATGAAGGTATTTTAAAATTACTCTAAATTATTTGTTAACTAGAGTAATTTAAAAATCACCTTCAAAAGCCGTGAGCGCCGACAACCAGAAGGATTTTCCGTAGGGGAGAAAAAAAGGTAAATAGTTTTAATAATATTTTTATGTTGCGAAATGGGGTCCCAAAAAATGTATGAACAAACAGTATTTTTTCTCCCGACTTCACCGCTAACCGCAACGTTCCAATCCACCGCATTCAACTAAAACCCACTCGCTAGTTGATTTAAATGGCCATTAAGTTACAGGAATCAAACACTAAATTCCTTCCATTTGGCCCAGAAATTCATGAAAATAAGATTTAAAAATTATGTTATATTGTGGATTATTGTGTGAATGTTATTTGGACACTTAGGCAATTTAAAAAAAGTTTAGCTTTTCTTAAGAAATGGATAGATGTCTAGATCTAATCATTGAATTTTGTAATTAGCTACAATTAGATAACTAACTAATTATATGCTTTAATTTCAGGCCATCCAAGTAAGATTGTTTAATATTTGTTTCAGAATGCTTCAATCTATAATAACTGAAAATTTCATTGAGTTCTCTTAATTTTTAAGAAAGTTATGGGCTTTTAACTTTTCCAGATCACAGCTTTTGAGTTAAGTCAATTGAAAGGCAATGGGGAGCAAGATGCTAATTTCCGAGTGTGAAAATGGCCATAACTTTCTTAATACTGAAGATATGAAAGTAAATTATGTGTCAAATTAAACTTCTTTTTATGCTTTATCTGATGGGATAAATTGCAGACTTGATTTTTAAAATCTCAAAATGTTGTAACATTGCTAAAGTATGTATTAGACCATCAGTTCCATCAGAGAACAACAGGGTTGTGAATCTGTGGAATTCTCTGCTTCAGGGGGCAGTGGAGGCTAATTCTCTGGATGCTTTCAAGAGAGAGTTTGATAGAGCTCTTAAAGATAGCGCAGTCAGGAGATATGGGGAGAAGGCAGGAACGGGGTACAGATTGTGGATGCTCAGCCATGGTCATATTGAACGGCGGTGCTGGTTCATAGGGCCGATTGGCCTACCCCTGCACCTATTGTCTATCATCTATCAACAATGCTTCCAGATGAGTCTTCAGCTGTATATGGCCCCTTTCCATCAGCGGAAAAATAGCCCATCTCGTGATTGCAGGCTGCTCTCTCACGCTGAGGAACAGGAGGGACAAACCTCCCGGGTTTAATTTAAATCACATTCCCGTGTACAGAGGAGTTTTTGAAAACTGCATGTGACAACTGTCAGCTCATATCTATAGCACGAGCTTGCACTTAAACTGAAAATAGTTAGGCGCAAGATGAAAGTTCTTTAAATAATAAAATAGCATGAGGCACAGAATTCAGCACAAATATCTGAGAAGGGAAATGTCCCTTGGGACAAAGACAAAGAGGAACCAGGGCTGCTAAACTGAGGCTCATTATTCAGAATATCATTTGAAGTTTTGACAGCCAGCCAGTGTTAACTGCTATTTCTATAATCCTGAATTAGGGCAAATAAAGTCTGTGAAGATGCAGCAAGTAAGAATGTGTTTGTTCTGATTCATATCAGGTACATATTACAAATGAATACTCTTGACTCTCGATGAATGTACCTCAGTCTTACCAATCTGGCTTCAACAGTTCAACTGCCTTTTGAAGGCTCGTGTGCAGTAAGTGGCGACACAGTGATGCAGCACTAGAGTTGCTGCCTCATGGTGCCAGAGATCTCGGTTCGATCCTGATCGCGGGTGCTGTCAGTACGGTTTGTACTTTTTCCCCATGACCGCGTTGGTTTTCTTCGGGCGCTGCGGTTCCTCCCACATTCCAAAGATGTGCAGGATTGTTGGCCAATTGGCTTCTGTAAATGTTCCCTTGTGTGTGTAGGACAAAGCTAGTGTATGGTGATCATTGGTCTGCATGGACTTGGTGGTTCGAAGTTGCTCCGGACCCGCGAGCTCCCGTTATCCCGACAGTCCACCGGTCTGCAGCTGCAGCTGGAGCCAGAGCTGGAGCTCCGGAATCGGGCCGCAGCTGCAGCCGGAGCTGGAGCTCCTGAGTCGGGCCGCAGCGGCGAGCCACCACCGCTCCCCACGCTCCGAGGCCGGCCAGCCCCACGACGGTGAGTCCGCAGCTCCACAGGCTCAGTGACTGGAGCCCCCAGGTCGTTCCGGTTGGAGGCCGCTCCACGGTGCTGGGCCCCAACGCCAACTGAGACCCGACAGGGAAAAAGTCGGGTCTCCCTTGCAGGGAAGAGCTTGTAAAAGTTTCCCCCTCCCTCCCCCACCCCCACATATACACAATTAGAAACATACACGAACAACTACATTTAACAAGACAAAAAATAAAAAAAGACAGACAGGCTGTAGGGGCCGCTGCACCGCGAGTCGCGCCCGCCCAGTTGATGGGATGTCAACTGGGCGGGCACTGCTGCACACCATTCAGGAATAGATGCAAGGCCGTTTCTCCCACTCCTTTGGAAAATCTGACCACGCTGCCATTTTCCTCCTGCCGGATTATAAACAACGGATAGTACGGGAAGTGGCAGTGACGAGGGACGTAAAGCAGTTGCCTGACCATTCATAGGGCATGCTACAGGACGCACTGGAATATGTTTCAATCAAGTTCCAGAGACATCAGTGAGTTTGCGGAAGCTGTCACAGACTTCATTGCAAGAATAGCCAACATCATTGCCCCCCACGGTAAGGGTTAGCCTCTTTCCTAACAAAAAACCCTGGGTGGACAGGTCCATTCACGTTGCTTTGAATGCTCGCACCGCTGCTTACAACTCCGGACTGGCATCCGGCAACATGAATGACTACAAGGCAGAGTCCTAAAGATTTCGAAGGGCAGTGAAGGATGCAAAAAGAGGTACAGGGACAGGGTAGGGTCACAGATGGAGCACCTATGGCAGGGACTATGGACCATAGCTAATTACAAGCAACCCCCCCCTCACCGAGATTGCCGGAACCTCTGTCCTACAAGCATGCAACTCCATGTGATTAGCGCGACCTAACGTGGTTGCTTGAGCCGTCCGGCGTCACGGGGCCGGTCCCACTTCGATCGCCGGAGCCATGCGGAATTGTGCGGAGTTCGTCCCGACATCGCGCGGGGCTCCGAAAAACTGACCATGTTCAAAAATTCCGCGCGGCAACGGTTTGGCGGCTCGCAGTCGCTTCGACGCATTACACACCGCCCCGACATCGTGCCTCCATGAACCTATCTGTAGGTGCCTCCGTGACCCTCTATGTGTGTGGCTCTGTGGCCCTGTGTGTGTGTGTGCCTCTGTGCCCCTCCCTGTGTGCCCCTCTCTGTCCTGGTGAACTTACCTTAGACTTCGCTCCAAGTTCGCCTCACTTTGCGCCACGTTGCGCCACTCACCCGACCTCCGCGCCGCCCCTGCTGCCGGTTTGGTCGCGCTTGCCGCATGCAGGCGCATGCTGGTGGGAACGGCCCTGTACAGGGATCACCCGACCTCCGCACGGCCCCTGCTTCTAGTTTGATCGCGTTCATCGCATAGAGTTGCATGTTTGTAGGACAGGCCCTTTAGCTGATGACCTGAACTCTTTTTATGCACAATTTGAGGCACAAAATTCTGGAGGAACCCAGCAGGACAGGCAGCATCTCTGGAGGGAAGGAATGGATGACGCTCGGGTCGAGACCCTTCTTCAGACAAGTCAGGGGAAAGGGAAATGAGAGATATAGACAGCGATGCAGAAAGATATAGAACATTTGTTTCATTCCTTCTCTCTAGAGATGCTGCATGTCCTGCTGAGTTACTCCTGCATTTTGTGTCTTTAAACGTTGGTCAGTGTAGGCAAGTTGGGCCAAAGGGCCTGTTTCCATGGTGCATGACTCCATGACTGTACATAGAAGATCCCAAGGCACAATTTAAAATAAAGCTGGATAAGTATATGTAGGTCTCAACCCGAAACGTCACCCATTCCTTCTATCCAGAGAAGCTGCCTGTCCCGCTGAGTTACTCCAGCAATTTGTGTCTATCTTTTTTAAAAGACATCAACGTTGACTGTTTTGGCCAACCAATACATTATCCAATTGATTTTGAAAATGAACCTTTGCTGTGAGATGTCCTGGGTTTTGGGAAAGTGATTGTGGATTTTCCTGTTCCCACTGTGAGTAACAGTGGGAGCCCCCTCAGCAAGAGCATCCTGTATTAGATCGGCCGTGAGTCATACTGTTTCCATTGGCTGTCAAAGCCAGAGCTCCCAGCATTGGGTTCAGTGTCATTATCCACACACTCTCAGCTGTGTTCACCGTCTCCTCCTCCTTCTTCTTCTCCTTCTTCATCTTCTTCCGCTTCTTCCATTTCACGCCCCCAGAGCCAATAGTTCTTGGCCTCCCTCCCGCGGGACAGGACGGGGCAACTCGGGATTTTAGTTTTAGTTGAAGTTTTAGAGATACTGGACGGAAACAGGCCCTTCGTCCCACCGGGTCCGCACCGACTGGTGATCCCCGTGCTTTAACATTAACCCACACTCACTGGGGACTATTTAATGATAAGGGGGAATTCCTTTAGGACCGAGATGAGGAAAACATTCTTTACACAGAGAGTGGTGAGTTTCTTGAATTCTCTGCCACAGAAGGTAGTTGAGGCCAGTTTATTGGCTATATTTAAGAGGGCGTTAGATGTGGCACTTGTGGCTAAAGGGATCAGGGGGTATGGAGAGAAGGCAGGTGCGGGATACTGAGTTGGATGATCAGCCATGATCACATTGAATGGAGGTGCAGGCTCGAAGGGCCAAATGGCCTACTCCTGCACCTATTTTTCTATGTTTCTATGTTTCTACACTTACACCTTAGCCAATTAACCTACAAACCTGTGGGAAGCGGGCGATTTGGAGGGCCAAGCCGCTGAGGTTGGCCTCCCGTTTGCGACGTCAGAGTGCCAACATCTCGGCGACTGGGCTTGATCGGCAGGCTGCCCGTAGCGGCGACTGCGGAGGGCTCCGGAGGCCCAGAACACGGGTGAACATCAGAGGCAGATGACTGACTTTGGTGCCTTCCCTCACAGAGAAACATAGAAACATAGAAATTAGGTGCAGGAGTAGGCCATTCGGCCCTTCGAGCCTGCACTGCCATTCAATATGATCATGGCTGATCATCCAACTCAGTATCCCGTACCTGCCTTCTCTCCATACCCTCTGATCCCCTTAGCCACAAGGGCCACATCTAAATCCCTCTTAAATATAGCCAATGAAATGGCCTCAGCTACCGTCTGTGGCAGAGAGTTCCAGAGACCCACCACTCTCTGTGTGAAAAAAGTCCTTCTCATCTCGGTCCTGAAGGATTTCCCCCTTATCCTTAAGCTGTGACCCCTTGTCCTGGACCTCCCCAACATCGGGAACAATCTACCTGCATCTAGCCTGTCCAACCCCTTAAGAATTTTGTAAGATTCTATAAGATCCCTCTCAATCTCCTAAATTCTAGAGAGTATAAACCGAGTCTATGCAGTCTTTGTTCAAAAGACAGTCCTGACATCCCAGGAATCAGTCTGGTGAACCTTCTCTGCACTCCCTCTATGGCAATAATGTCCTTCCTCAGATTTGGAGACCAGAACTGTACGCAATATTCCAGGTGTGGTCTCACCAAGACCCTATACAACTGAAGTTGAACCTCCCTGCTCCTATACTCAAACCCTTTTGCCTTAAATCCACAGCCCCTCGACAGTGGGAAACTTTTGATTCTGCTGTGTGGGGATGTTTTATGTTGAACTCTATCGTGTGTTGTGTTCTTTATTCTATTGTATGGCTGTATGGTGATCACATTTCACTGTGCCAACCGGCACATGTGACAAATAAATGTATCTTGTATCTTGTACGTCTTTGGAGTGAGGTAGGAGACCGCGGTTCTCAGAGAACAACCACGTGGTCACGGGGAGAACATACAAACTCCGTACAGACAGCACCCGTAGTCAGGATCGAAGCCGGGTCTCCGGCACTGTAAGGCAGCAACTCTACCGCTACGCCACCATGCCGCCCTATTCTCTGCTGTTTCTGTCAGTCGCTGGTGTGAGGCGCCCACAGGAGACAGATTCACAGCCCCTCTCAGCGGACAAGGGCAACCTTTCACCTCTCTGAGAGGAAGCTGCCCCCTCCATCCGGATCTGAATTGATTGCTTTCAACAGAGCAAGGGAGGGGACGTGTGCAGTGTAATCTATTATTATATTATTCTGCGCCTTCTCTGCAGTGTTTCAGGCTGTGTCGCACAGCACACAGATTATAAGGCCCAATGCCCAGCTATGTCAATTAACATCAGTTTTGATCCAGCTTTGAATTGCTACCCTCTTGACAATCTTTGATTGGACTTCACTGGGCTTAATCTTGCACTAAACGTTATTCACAGTATTCCCTTTATCGTGCGTCTGCACACTGTGGACGGCTCGTTTGTAATCTTGTACCGTCTTTCCGCTTACAAGTTAGCAGGCCACAAAAGCTTTTCACTGTTCCTCAGTACACGTGACAATAAACTAAACTAAACTGAACTGAGACTGAAAAAGGCGGGCATGTGGGACTAGTGTTGCATGTGCAAGTTGGGGCGAAGGAGTTGGGGTGAATAGAGTCAAACAGCACAGAAACAGGCCCTTCACCCCAGCTTGCCCATGCTGACCAAGATGCCCCATCTACACTAGACCCACCTGCCCGCATTTTTAATTTTACTTCAGTTCAGTTTTGTTTATTGTCACGGGTTCCGAGGTACGGTGAAAAGCTTTCTGCTGCGTGCTAACCAGTCAGCAGAAAGACAGTACAGGATTACAATGGAGCCGTCCACAGTGTACAGATATACTATAATAATGTGAATAATGTTTAGTGTGAGATAAAGTCCAGTAAATTCTAATCAAAGATAGTCCAAGTGTCCCCACTGAGGTGGATAATACCTCAGGACTGCTCTCTAGTGCAAAGCTGGATGGATATAGTTTACTCATATCCCTCCTATCCTATCCAAATGTCTTCTGAATCTTGTTATAGAATTGATTGGAAGAAACAGCATGGGAATGGGCCCTTCAGCCCATTGAGTTCATGCTGACCCCCATCACCCATTCATTCTCCTTCCACGTTATTCCACTCTCGTATCCACTCCCTACGCACTAGGGGAAATGTACAGAAGCCAATTTTCCTATGAATTTACATGTCTTTGTGACGTGGGAGGAAACGAGAGCACCCAACGAAACCCATGCGGTAAGATAGACACAAAATGCTGGAGTTACTCAGCAGGACAGGCAGCATACATAGAGGGAAGGAATGGGAGATGTTTCGGGTCGTGACCTTTCTTCTGTCACAGGGAGGATGTGTAAACTCCACACAGACCGCACTCGAGACCAGGATCAAACCCGGGTTTCCAAGGTTTAGCAATGTTACAATATTTTGAGATTTTAAAAATCAAGTCTGCAATTTATTCCATCAGATAAAGCATAAAAATAAGTTTAATTTGACACCTAATTCACTTTCATATCTTCAGTATTAAAAAAGTTAGGGGCATTTTCATACTCGGAAATTAGCAACTTGCTTCCTATTGCTTTTCTATTGACTTAACACAAAAGTTGTGATCGAGGACGTTCAAAAGCCCATAACTTCCTTAAAATTTAAGAGAACTGAAATAAATTTTCAGTTATTATAGATTGAAGTATTCTGAAACAAATATGAAACAATCTTACTTGGATGACCTGAAATGAAAGCATATAATTAGTTAGTTACCCAATTGTAGCCAATTATAAAATTCAATTACTAGATCTAAACATTTATCAATTTCGTAAGAAAATTTTAAAAAAAAATTTAAAGCTTAAATGTCCAATTAACAGTCACACAATAATTCACAATATAACATGATTTTTAAATCTAATTGTCATTAATTTATAGGCCATATTCAAGGATTTCAGTGTTTAATGCCTGTAAATTAATGGGCATTTTAAACAGCTTGCGAGTGGGATTTTCTGGAACGCGTTGGATTAGAACGTTGCGGTTGCGGTGAATTTAAACCCAATATTGGCAGGAAATTTTCTGCCAGTTCATATTTGGGCGAAATCACCATTTCGCAACATGAAATATTGATTAAAGTCCCCAAAAAAAGCAAGTTTATATGTAAAAATAAACAGCTTTCACTTACCTGTCCCCTACGTAAAATCTGTCCCCGTTGTCGGCGTTCACGGCATTAGGAGCTAATTTTTATTTTACTGCGGCGATGAAATAGTCGGGCTATTTATTTTTAAAAACGGACTTACCGGCAGTCGGAACGAATCTCCAGAAATCGCTCGCACTCCGAGAAAACAAAGCTCCGGATCGGCAAGGGGAAAAAACGCATATTAACCCCGCCCCTCCCCCCTTAAAGGCGCCAAAGTCGCGCACACGGCCAGCAGCAGAACTGCAGCACCGCTAAAGGTAAGTTTTGTAACATACCTACAAGGTTGTGAGGCAGCAGCTCAACCACTTGCGCCACTGTGCTTCTTTACATTTTAAAACTGCTCACTCCAAATTTCTTCAAACGTGCACTTTAATAGAATCACTAATATTATTCAGTTTCTTAAGTAATCATCACACCCTGTCACATTTTTAATAATTTACATTTGCTCATGCATAAATGGATCATCCAGGAATTCTGCCAGAGGGGACTGGAGATGTCCGATCAAATCATAAGCAGTATGTTAGCAAACAAATTAAAGCTCTGACAGCAACTTGTAACAAACTGGACATGAAAGAAGAGTTCATACCTGTAGCATATGATGAGCATTTGTCGGCTCTGGGCTTGTACTCACTCGAGTTTAGAAGGATGAGGGGGATCTCATTGAAAAGTATGGAAAAGTGAAAGGCCTGGATAGAGTGGATGTGGAGAGGATGTTTCCACCAGTGTGAGAGTCTAGAACTAGAGGTCATGGCCTCTGAATTAAAGGACGTTCATTTAGCAAATAGATGAGGAGGAATTTCTTTAGTCAGAGGGTGGTGAGAAATCTGAGGAACTCTTTGCCACAGAAGGCTGTAGAGGCCAAGTCAATGGATATTGTTTAAGGCAGCGATAGATAGATTTCATTTCGGAGTCACGTGAGTGACTTCGTGAAGAGCCCGCCGGCGCGCATGCTCGACATATCGTCGTAACGCGTTGCTGCAACGGCTGGCGGTGGAGCGCGCTCCTTGCCAGCCCTTCATAAGGGGCCACGGAGGTGAGTATTCCACCTTTAGTTGGTGGTCCTTGTTGTCTGATTATGTCTTGCAGCAAGGACATGGATGGGAGTTCGAAGGGCCGGAGGACGTCAGGACGAGTTCGCCGGTCAACAGTTCCGGGGCCTTTACCATCGGCAGTACCTGCAGCGCAGGCCGGGACTCAGGCGGAGATGTGGGTAAGCCCTGTGTTCACAGGTCCAGATCCGCCAGCACACCACAGCTCGGAGGAGTTCGTTGAGGAGGAGTGTGGTATGCCGCCAGAGCAGGGGGACCCTGCCATGGCAGTCAGGTTGTCAGCGGGCTCGCTGGCGACCTCGAGCAGGGCACGTGCCGTTGCACGGCCTGTTCCACTCAGCCCTCCGAGAAGGGGGAGGGGAGGAGCCCAGAAGCCTAACCCTGTTAGGGCTAAGGCATTGCCTGTCGCGGAGGAGCGGTCAGGTTCCAGGGCGAGACCCGGGGCGGCTGTGAGGTCCAGCCGGCACACCCCGACTCTCGACGCCGGGACGGGTCGGTCGAGTCGGGTCTCGTCACGGTCGCCGAGCCCCCCATGGATGGGTGGGCGAGACCATGCGTCGGCAACGTCCACGATGTGGGCAGCCGGCAAGACTGCGCGGGCCCCAGGCAGCCATGCTTCGGCTGGTGCCGACACCTCGCCGCGAGTGCCCTTAGTGGCAGCGGCTTCAGCTCTCGCTAAACGGAGGCGATTGAACACGCCCGCGCAGGAATCGCGCAGTTTCGCCTCGGCGGCTGTTAGCGACAACTACCGGCACCGGCAGGGCCTCGACGAGGTGCGGGCCGATGACAGGAGCCCGGTTTTCTTTTCAGAGCCGGAGGACTCCGACCACCTGAGTGTTCAGGGTGAAGGGCGTATTGACCGTATGGAGCGGCTGCTGGAGCTCCTGCTTCAACGTCAACAACAGCAGGGCAGCAACAGGCACAGGGCGTCTTCACCAACATCTACTATCAGCCTGGAGCAGCAGGAGGAGGAGGTTCTGGAGGATCCCGTACCACCTCCGGTGGAGGTGCCAGCGGAGGAACTCTTGGATGTGGCGACCAAATTCGCGGCCCCACATACGGCTGGTCTTCCTCTAAATACAAAGCTGGCAGCCACAGTGGACTTTCTCAATAATCAGGTGCTGCAGGAAGAAGTCCTCATCCAGGCTATGACCCGTCACAAGGCTCCATCAAACTGCAACTCCCTCAACGTGCCTGTGGTCAATACGCCAATATGGGGCAACATCAGTGCGGCTATCCGTCAACAAGAGCTAAAATTGCAGCGGATCCTGAAACTCCTCACGGCCGGTATTACCGCCTTTGCGCGGTCGGTGGACGGGGACGAACTGAATTTGGACCAGGAAGATGCTCTGGCCTTATTGTGCGCGACCCAGCACGAAATCAACGGGTTTCGCAAAAACAGCATCCGCCCAGCACTCAACCCGAAGTTTGCAGGATTGTGCAAACCACCGCCGCCGCCCCGTCAGCTCTTTGGTGAGGACCTCTTGAAGAGAGTCAAAGAGCTTGACGAACAAGCCAAAACGGTGGGGATCATGCGCTCTAAGAGTGCCCCCACACCGTCCGGCTCAAAAGCTCCATACATTCGCTCACGAGGGTCGGCCAGTGCCTCGACGAGGACTCACCCTCTAGCTCCACATCGACAACAGCACCAGAACCAGCACCAAGGGTCTTTTTTAGGACAGGGTCGGCAGAGACCTTTGTGGAAATCGAAGACGCCGCGCCCTCAAGCCAACCCAGCACCTCCACGGCCACCCACACGTGTCAAGGACCGCCGGTAACCACGGAGGTGAGGGGGTCTGGTTCTCTTTTTTCTCTCTGTTTAACTTCCCATGTTGGTGGTCGTTTACGGTTGTTTTTGGATGCATGGGGTAATTTTACTGGTGATGAGTATGTGTTGCGGAATATTCAGGGGCATAAAATTGAGTTTATTAATGGCGACATTCCTCCATCCCAGCACATGCCTGGTCGTACGTTCAAATTGTCTGCTGCAGAACAGGCAGCAGGTTATAAGGAAATTTTAAGTCTGGAACAGAAGGGTGTGATTGAGAAAACGGTGCATGAACCAATTGAATTTGTTTCGAACATATTTACTAGACCTAAGAAGGATGGAGGCTGTCGTGTCATTATTGATCTAACCCGTTTGAATACGTTTATAACATATACTCATTTTAAAATGGATACGTTTGAAACAGCCAAATCATTGATTTCTCATGGCTGCTTTATGGCATGCATTGATTTAAGGGATGCATATTATTCAGTATCCATCCAGAAATATGATAGAAGGTTTTTGAAATTTATCTGGATAGGGCAACTTTGGCAGTACAAGGCTTTGCCTAATGGGCTCACTACAGCCCCTAGATTGTTCACTAAATTGGTGAAGCCAATCATGGCTTATTTGAGACAACGACATCATATAGTTATGGCCTATTTAGATGATGTCTTTATTGTGGGCCACACCCTGCAATTGGCTGAACAGGGTGTTGCAGCTGCTGTCAATATATTTCAACAATTAGGATTCATTGTCCATCCAGAGAAATCGAAGTTCTGCCCTGCCCAGGTAATTAATTACCTAGGGTTCACGGTGAACTCAATGAGCATGAGGATAACTATACCAATTAACAAAATTGAGGAAGTCACTCAGGTGTGCAGAGATTTAATTGGCACCAATATACCATCGATTCGGTATACAGCCACAGTAATTGGCAAGCTAGTGGCTTTGTTTCCGGCAGCACGATATGGGCCTTTGCATTATCAGAATTTGCAAAGAGCTAAAATTATTGCGTTAAAACGGAACGCTGGTCATTACGATCGATCAATGCAGCTGCCGTCCGAAGCGATAACTGAGTTGCAATGGTGGGTGTGTCACATTAGCAACTCATTTAAGCCTGTTAGGGAGGCTAATCCGGTGGTATATTTACAGACTGATGCAAGCTCCAATGGCTGGGGAGCTACTGATAATTGCTCTAGTTGCGGGGGCAGATGGGACACCCTTGAGGCATCGATGTTGTTGACTCAAGGGATTAACTATTTGGAGTTGCTGGCAGCATTCCACGGACTTCGTGCATATTGTTCCAAGCTTGTTGGAGCACACGTCCGTCTCCAAATAGACAACACCACAGCTGTGGCATATTTAAGCCATATGGGTGGTACCAGGTCAGTTTCGTGTGACAAATTGGCTAACTCAATTTGGCTCTGGTGTGTTCAAAGAGACATTTGGATTTCAGCTACCTATTTGCCAGGTGAGCTTAATACTGTGGCGGACACCAGGTCACGCAAATTTAATGACAACATTGAATGGATGTTGCATCCTGAGATTTTTTCCAAAGTCACAGCCAAATTTGGTAAACCGGATATTGACCTTTTTGCGTCACGGTTAAACCATCAGGTACCAGCCTACGTTTCATGGGAACCAGATCCTGGGGCAATAGCGCTAGATGCATTCTCGCTGGACTGGGGGAATTGGTTTTTCTATGCCTTCGTTTTGCCTCATCAGTCGGGTATTGCGAAAGATTCAGGCAGATGCTGCCAAGGGCATCCTTATTATACCCGACTGGCCCACACAGCCTTGGTATCCGGTGGTCTTTGACATGCTCAACGAACCTTGGGTCCTTTTGAAGGGTTGCCCACAATTGGTTTCCTCACCCTGTCTCAGGGGAGCCACATCCCTGCCATGGCTATTTAAATTTGTTGGCTTGCAGGTTCTGAACAGGCCGTTAGTCCAATACGGCCTCTCGGCTCGGACCATGGATACCATCGGGGTGTCGTGTCGAGAGTCCACAAGGCGAAAATACCGCTCGCATATTAAGAAGTGGGAAGCCTACTGCAGCCGCTCGCGCATCACGTATGATGACGTGACAATAACCGACGTCCTGGAATTCCTCGCGGGGTTGCACCATGATGAACACTTAAGTTACAGTGCCATCAACAGCGCCAGAAGTGCGCTATCATTCTACCTCAAGATTGGGGTAGGATCCAACAGGCTAGTGTCCAGACTCATGCGGGGTATATTCAATATGAATCCGCCTACACCACGCTATAATATCACCTGGGATGTCAGGGACGTATTAACCCTGCTCAGGACGTGGTCTCCCATGGAAGGGCTCCAACTGGACCAACTCACCATGAAGCTGGTGATGTTACTAGCGCTGACTTCAGCTCAGAGGGTACAGACACTACACAAACTTCGTGTCGACAGAATGACATCTACCCCTACAGAAGTAGTCTTTTTCATTGACGAGCTACTAAAGCAGCATAGACCTGGGTGCACAGGGCTGCAGCTGAAGTTCCCGGCATACCCCGCAGATGCTAGGCTATGTTTAGCCTCACATATCCGCCACTATGTCAAGGTGACGGCACGCATCAGAGGAATGGAGAGGTACCTGCTTGTCACTCATAAGAGACCTCATCATCGAGTGACAGTCCAGACGATATCCAGGTGGCTTCGAGTCGTCTTGGGTAAGTCAGGTATCGACACTAATGTGTTCAAGTCTCATTCCACCAGGGCTGCATCGACGTCAGCGGCGAGGGTCATGGAGGTGCCCATGGACCAAATTCTCGCCACAGCAGGATGGGCGAATGAAGCTGTGTTCCAGCGTTTCTATAACAAGCCTGTTGCTGCTCCTCTACAGTTCGCAGAAGCCGTGCTGAATGCAGGTCAAGAACGTGGAGATGTCCCCGCATGAGGGGTTTTTGATGTGTTATTAATAAATATGCTCTTGTTTTGCAGTATGAACTATTGAGCCAGTTTGTTCCTCCCATCCATCCCTGGTAGTGGTGTGTCAGCATGGACGTGGTCCAGGGCGTGTAATCACAGAAGCTTTGAAGTCTTCACGAAGTCACTCACGTGACTCCGAAATGAAATAGTAAGATTGAACGAGAACTTACCAGTTCGAAGGTTGATCTTTATTTCATGAGGAGTCGAAGTGAGGGATTTCGTGCCCTCCTCGCCCAACCCTCAATCACCTTCATCTGGTAATCTTAGTCAATTCAATCATACTATGCGAAGTCATTTCTATTGTTGGTTCTGTGATTCCACGCCGCTACTTTGAAGTATGTCGAGCATGCGCGCCGGCGGGCTCTTCACGAAATCCCTCACTTCGACTCCTCATGAAATAAAGATCAACCTTCGAACTGGTAAGTTCTCGTTCAATCTTACTATTCTTGATTATTGTTGGTTTTAGGGGTTATGGGGAGAAGGGGTTAGGAGGGAGAGATAAATCAGCTGTGATTGAATGGCAGAGTAGTCTTGATGGGCCGAATAGCCTAATTCTGCTCCTATCACTTCTGACCTTATGTGCATCCCAGGTTACAGAGCAAGTATAGTACGTCCGTACAATGTTCTTCTGTGAGCCCTCTTCTCACAGACTTCAATGTACCACTCTGACTACCAATGTACAAACATGCTCTAAAAACAAAGCAACATCTTTCCTTGCAGTCTGATGTTGGCGGTTGTCATGGTAGCGTCTTCCCGAAATAATCCATCTAATATCCATTTAAAAACATAAAACAATGGAGTTAATCGGAAGGGCAGTCAGCACCTGTGGAGTGAGGTTTCAGCTGTCTGTCTCGACCCGAAACTTCACCCCTTTCGTCTCTCCAGAGATGCTGCCTGTCCCACAGAGTTACTACAGCATTTTGTGTCTATCTTCGTTTTAAAGCAGCATCTGCAGTTCCTTCCTCCTACACAGTTACATCCAGGTTGTTTCTGCGAAAACGATCCTCGGCTGAGCTGGTTAGATCATGCGGCTTGTTGCAATAATGTGTTCAGTGTCAGGTGGAGAGGGGCATCTTGGTTAGCACAGACGAGTCGGTCCGAAGAGTCCGTTTCCGTACCTTGAGGCCTGTCAAGGAAAGCTGTCGGGCCCTGACCCTCCTCGTCCCCCAACGACCGGAGAACCGAGGATGAGGAAGCCATCGCAGACTGTTAAATAAAACTTTAAAACACACCATAATGATCAGGCAAGGTAATCAAGACTTTATTAAGAGTGTCAAATACAGCGATCAATGGGAAGCAATCTTGGAGATTGCTCAACGAACAAAGATTCATCGACTCCTTATATGCAGAATTTCCCTTTGATGGGTGCTTACTGCAGCAGGCACTTTAGCAGTTTTCCTTTTTCCGACTGACGTTTCGGGTCGAGTCCCTTCTTCAGACTGAGAGTCAGGGGAAAGGGAAACGAGAGATCTAGACGATGATGTAGAGAGATATAGAGGAAATGAATGAAAGACATGCAAGAAAGTAACAATAATATAGGAAAAAGGCCGCTGTTAGATGTGGGCTAGGTGAAAATGAGTCACAGACAATGAAGCTCAACAAGACAACCTTGAAACTAGTGCAACGGCTTGGGTCGGAGAGGGACGAGGAGAGACGGGGTACAAGGGATTCTTGGAGTCAGAGAAATCATGAGGGGAACATACAGGGTGAATGTGCAGGTCTTTTAATCTCAGACTAGGGGAATCAAGAACTCAAGGATCTAGGTTTAAAGTGAGAGAGGAAAGATTAGTAGAAATCTGGGGTCAAAGAAAGAGCGTTCACGTCGCGGCCCTGTTTCCACCAATCTTTCCACCACCATGCACAGGAAGCGCAAGAATCGACAAGACAGACACCATTGGATGCAGATGCCGAGAAGTGTGTTCAGCTCTGGCTGAACAACTCCTAATAATCTTGTGTGTGGACTCGTTAAGAAGAAATAGGAATCTGAAGGGAAAAGCTTTCACACTGAACAGGTGGAAACATGGAACAAGCTGACAGGAGGCAGGTATAATTGCCATAACATTTAAAATGCATTTTGAATGGTCACATGGAAAGGAATGGCTTGGAGGAATATGGGTCGAATGCAGGTAAGTGGGACTTGCAATGATGGGTATCATCGGAGCGGGACCGGTGTGGGGGAGTTGGGGGGGCACTTGAGTTTAGAAACCTCTGCCCAGGGGATAAGTGTGTATGTTTGTTCATTCGTTCGTTCCAGTGAAGGTGCTGTGCACAAGGCAGCCAGAGAACAGTCGCTTGTCTTTTTCTTGGGTAGATAAAAATACTGGAGAAACTCAGCGGGTGAGGCAGCATCTACCGCCTCAACTTCTCCACTCCCCTGTCTCACTCTAACCTCTTCCCCCCCTGAACGTACAGCCCTCCACTCGCTCTGCAACAACCCAATAAAAGCCTTCCATCCTGTCTTTTTCCTTTTGGTTTTCACTTTTAATTTCAACTTTATGTGCACCTTATGTGTGGTGACTGTCGGCAGACCAAAATCCCTCCGGCGATGAATAAGGTTTTATCGTATCAATAGACAATAGACAATAGGTGCAGGAGTAGGCCATTCGGCTCTTTGAGCCAGCACCGCCATTCATTGTGATCATGGCTGATCATCCACAATCAGTACCCCGTTCCTGCCTTCTCCCCATATCCCTTGACTCCGCTATCTTTAAGAGCCCTATCTAAAGAATCTAAGAGTATCGTATCTTGGTGAGAACAGAGGAGATGGGGCGAAGAGTCTGTTTCCGTACCATGCATCTCATCGACTCTGTAAACCACCCCAACAAAGACATAATGAGAAGCATATAATTTCTAATGAAGGTGTTCAATGTACCTATGCACATACTGTTGGCACAGATTTTGAGATCCTCTCACTCTGACTTGCTATTTACTTAACGGATTTAAAGCTGGGGAGATAAATGCTGTTGCATTAGTGTGTGCAAACTGCTCTGTTCTTGATCACTGCCGTGCTCTTTATGGATCATCTGCTCCATCAAGTGGTAGGCAGATAAATTGCAACTGTCGGGATTTTGTCAGAAGACAGGACTCAAATTGCTGGAACAACTCGGCGGGACAGGCAGCATCTCTGGAGAGAAGGAAATGGGTGACTTTTCGGGTCGAGACTCTTCTTCAGACTGAGGGTCAGTGCTTATATATGGAGTCACACATGGAGATGTGGAAGGGCATGGTGTGAAAACGAGAGATCAAAGTCCATTAATCAATGGATCATTGTTCGCTAGTAATAGGAGTAGAATTAGGCCATTCGGCCCATCGCGTCTACTCCGCCATTTAATCATGGCTGATCTCTGCCACCTAATCCCATTTTCCTGCCTTCTCCCCATAACCCTTGACAACTGTTCTAATCAAACAACTTGTCTATCTCTGCCTCAAAGATATCCACTGGCGTGGCCTCCACAGCCCTCTGAGGCAATGAGTTGCACAGATTAACTACCCTCTGACTAAAGAAGGGTTTTAGCAGAGGGGAAGGTGCCAATGAGGCATACAATCAGTACAATTTAATCAGGAAATTTGTTTGGGCAGTGAAACTAGTCAGAGATCTAGGGTGGGGAGGGATGGCGAGAGAGGGAAAGCAAGAGTTACTTGAAGTTAGAGAAATCAATATTCATACAGCTGATTTTTAAGAAGGGTCTCGACGCAAAATGTCACCCATTCCTTTTCTCCAGAGATGCTGCCTGTCCCGGTGAGTTACTCCAGCTTTTTGCCCCTACCTTCGATTTCAACCAGCATCTGCGGTTCTTTCCTATGCCGCTGGGGTGTAAGCTGCCCAAGCGAAATATGAGGTGCTGCTCCTCCAATTTGCATGTGGCCTCACCCAGACAATGGAGGAGGCCCAGGACAGAAAGGTCAGTGTGGGAATGGGAAGGGGATACAACCAGGAGATCACGTTGGCCTAGGCGGACTGTGCAGAGGTGTTCAGCGAACCGATCGGCGAGCCTGCGTTTTGTCTCGCCGATATACAGAGTCCACACCTGGAACAACGGATGCAGTAGATGAGGTTGGAGGAGGTGCAGGTGAACCACAGCATTTGTGTGACCTGCTCAGGGTAATACTGGAGTGAACAACCTCTCTTTACTCAAACATGTTTAGCGAGCGGCATCTCAAATTTCTGGTTTACAAATGATTACTCTGATAATGAACAAGTTCATTTATTCCTAGGTATGTGGACACCACATTCCTTCCACTGTTACCCGGAAATTGGACGGTGACCTTTCTTCTTTTAAACCTTTAGCGGGGGCAGCCAAGACTCCTCAGAGGGATGTTGCAATTGATAAGGGACACCTGTGTCTGTGCGGAGTTTGAACGTTCACCCCGTGACCGTGTGGCTTTTCTCCAGGTGCTCCAGGTTCCACCCACATTCCAAAGACATGCAGGTTTGCAGGTTAATTGTCATCTGTAAATTTCCCCTAGTGTGCAGGATAGACCTAGGGTGTGGGACCCTTCTTCAAACTCACTGACGACCGTTCAGGTCAGGACCCTTCTTCAGAACCGGAAAAATCAGTTTTAGTGGAATGTTTTCATTTTCAAGGTTTGAACTAAATTCAAATTGCTAATCTGTTGTGGAATTGGAACTCCCATTCACATGGATTATTGGTGACATAACTACAATAATAATTACATAATATCGTAATATAACGGATCACACGTACATGGAACAACAGAGTGCTAAACGGTCATGTCGTAAGTGTTAGGACCAGAATTAGGCCATGCGGAGCTTCAACCATGGCTGATCTATCTCCCCCCTAACCACATTCTCCTGCCTTCTCCCCATAATCGCTGACACCCGCTCTTCATATACCACGTCATTTACTACAAAATGCTTCATATAACGTTCAGAATGAACGTCCCATATTCCAATATTAGAAGTATAGACAATAGGTGCAGGAGTAGGCCATTTGGCCCTTCGAGCCAGCACCGCCATTCATTGTGATCATGGCTGATCATCCACAATCAGTAACCTGTGCCTGCCTTCTCCCCACATCCCTTGATTCCGCTAGCTCCTAGAGCTCTATCTAAATCTTTTAAATTTATCCAGTGAATTGGCATCTACTGCCTTCTGTGGCAGAGAAATCCACAAATTCTCAACACACTGCGTGAAAAAGTTTGTTCTCATTGCAGTTTTAAATGACCTCCCCTTTATTCTTAGACTGTGACCCCTGGTTCTGGACTCCCCCAACATTGGGAACATTTTTCCTGCATCGAGCTTGTCCAGTCCTTTTATAATTTTATATGTTTCTATAAGAATCCTTCTCATCCTTCTAAATTCCAGTGAATACAAGCCCAGTCTTTCTATTCTTTCCTCCTTTGACAGTCTCGCCATCCAGGGGATTAACCTCATGAATCCACGCTGCACTCCCTCAATAGCAAGGATGTCCGTCTTCAAATTAGGAGACCTAGCTGCATACAAAACTTCAGATGTGGTCTCACCAGGGCCCTGTACAACTGCAGAAGAACCTCTTTACTCCTCTACTCAAATCCTGTTGTTATGAAGGCCAACATGTCATTAGTTTTATTCACTACCTGCTATACCTGCATGCTTACTTTCAGTGACTGGTGTACAAGGACACCCAGGTTTCGTTGTACTTCCTTTTTTCCTAATCTGACATCATTGCGATAATAATCTGCCTCCTTGTTCTTGCCACCAAAGTGGATAACCTCACATTTATCTACATTATACTGCATCTGCTATGCATCTGCCCACTCACTCAACTTATCCAAGTCACCCTGCAACCTCCTAGCATCCACTTTGCATGTTCACACTGCCACCCTGCTTTGTGTCATCTGCAAATTTTGTAGTGTTACTTTTAATTCCATCATCTAAATCATTAATATATATTGTAAATAGTTGTGGCCCCAACATCGAGCCTTGCGGCACTCTAGTCGCCACTGCCTGCCATTCTGGCAGGGACCCGTTTATTCCTACTCTTTGTTTCCAGTCTGCCAACTAATTCTCTATCCATGTCAATATCCTACCCCCAATACTATGTGCTCTAATTTTGTCCACTAATCTCCTGTGTGGGATCTTATCAAAGGCTTTCTCAAAGTCCAGATACACTACATCCACTGGCTCTCCTTCATCTATTTTACTTGTCACATCCTCAAAAAATTGCAGAAGATTAGACAAATAGGATTTCCCCTTCTTAAATCCATGCTGACTTGGACTAATCCTTTTACTACTATCCACATGCGCCACTATTACATCTTTAATAATTGACTCCAGCATCTTTCCCACCACCGATGTAAGGCTAACTGGTTTCTAATTCCTTGCTTTCTCTCTCGCTCCTTTCTTGAAAAGTGGGATAACATTAGCTACCCTCCAATCCCCAGGAACTGATCCTGAATCTATAGAACATTGGTAAATGATCACCAAGGTGTCCACGATTTCTAGAACCACCTCCTTGAGTACCCTGGGATGCAGACCATCAGGCCCTGGGGATTTATCATCCTTCAGTCCCATCATTCTACCCAATATTATTTCTCGCCTAATGCAAATTTATTTCAGTTCCCCTGTCTTCCTAGATCCTCTGTCCTCTAGTGCATCTGGGAGATTGTTTGTGTCTTCCTTAGTGAAGGCAGAACCAAAGTACCTGTTCAACTCTTCTGCCGTTTCCTGTTCCCCATAATAATTTCACCTGTTTCTGCCTTCAAGGGACCCACATTTGTCTTTACTAATCTTCTTAACATACCTAAAGAAGCTTTTACTATCCTTGTGTGCTTCCTGGTTAGTATAGTGGTTAGCATCCCTGCCCATCACACTGGGAGACCGGGGTTCAATTCCCCGGCAGGGAGATGGTTTTGCTATATTTAAGAGGGCGTTAGATGTGGCACTTGTGGCTAAAGGGATCAGGGGGCATGGAGAGAAGGCAGGTACGGGATACTGAGTTGGATGATCAGCCATGATCACATTGAATGGCGGTGCAGGCTCGAAGGGCCGAATGGCCTACTCCTGCACCTATTTTCTATGTTCTATGTTTCTATGTTTCTTTATATTCTTGGCCAGCTTACCCTCGTACTTCATCTTTTCACCCCGTATTGCCCTTTTTGTTACCGTCTGATGACCTTTGAAAGTTTCCCAATCCTCTAGCTTCCTGCTACTCTTTGCTATGTTATACATCTTTTCTTTTAGTTTTATACCGTCCCTAACCTGCCTTGTCAGCCACGGTTGCCTCTTACTCCCCTTAGAATCTTACTTCCTCTTTGGAATGAAATATCGTGGCGGCTTGCTTAATGTGATGTTTCATTCAGATCTGTACGGCTTTGACAGGTGGAGTTAGTGATGAACCTTGTCCTCGAATTGTTTCTTTAGAATCAATGAATGAACTCAAGATGAATGTGACACCCAGTGTTTGTTCCAGACAGGAGTGAGACATGATGTATGATTTGAGAGAGAAGCCATTCAAATAGCTTATTACCTGTGGGGATATTCATCATGCCACATACGTAAGCTTTGACAGCTTTTGTTCAAGGTTTCAAGGTCTCAAGTTCAGTTTATTGTCACATGCACCAATTAAGTTTCAGTGACATTTTGAGTTACCACACAGCCATAATAAGTGAAAAGCAACAAGACACACAACCACATAAAAGTTAACATAAACATCCACCACAGTGGATCCCACGTTCCTCACTGTGATGGAAGGCATTCATTAAAAGCTTTACCTTTCACAAAAACATCTGCTCACTCCCAAAGTAATGACTTTGCAGACGGGGTTATTTATTGACAAGGTGCAGCGGCTCCTTGTAGCCGCTGGAAGGATATTTTTGTGATACAGCTTTCACTGTTTATATTATACGTGCATTTCCCAGACAGCTACCAAATTAGGGAAATGGAGCTGACCGAACCACTCAATTATAGACGTGCTGCTTCTGGAAAGCTATAAAGCAGCCAAACTGTGTTCTTCAGCACTTAAGGGGTTGTCCCACTGTAGCGCCCTAATTGGCGCATTTTGAAGAGTTTAGGAGAGTTTGAAAAAATGTCATGTTGAAGACCTCCTTCGACAATGTAAAAGACCTCCTTTCACTATGTTGAAGACCAACATCGACTAGCTACGGGAAAATTGGATACCGAATAGTGCAGAGTGAAGACGACCTCCTTTGATCTCCTTCGCCCTCCCTTCGACCTCCCTTCGACTATGATGAAGACTATCTTCGACTACCTTCCATTACTTTTGAATACCCTCGATTACCTACGAATAATGTGCCGACCTACTACGACCTACTCCGACTAAACCTACGAGTAAAAAAAGTATTGATTTTTTCCATGGCAACCTTTATTTACTCGCGGGCATTTTTCAACATGTTGAAAAATACGCCGTGACCTATCTGAGGCCTCGAGTACTACTCTCGAGCATGAAGGAGAGTTACAAAGACCTCTTAGGACCTGGTGTCAACCATGCTGTGAGTATGGGTCGAGGGCAAGCTCGCCAGAGCTCGCGGATTAGGTCACCGCAGTGGGACTGCCCCTTTACTGATTAGGAGATCTCTGAATTCAAACAATCTCTGGTCGTTAAGAAGCTACAGATCGCTGTTCACAACTTTCAGGGTGGCAAGGTGGCGCCACGATAGAGTTCGCCACCGTACAGCGCCAGAGACCCGGGTAGGGTCATATCCCTAAATCTCCAAGTATGTTGCCTGACCAGCTAAGTTACTCTTGCACTTTGTGTCTTTTTAAAAAGAGATGAGCAGCACAGGTGAAAAAGCACACCTCCAGATTCAGGGACAATATCTTCTCAGCTGTTACTAGGCAACTGAACGATCCTATTAACAGTCCTGAGTTACCATCTACCTCATTGGAGACGCTCAGTTAATCGGACTTTACTAAACGTTATTCCTTGTATCCAGTATCTGTACACTGTGGACGACTTGATTGCAATCATGTATAATCCTTCCATCTACTGGATAGCACGCAACAAAAAGGCTTCTCACTGTACCTCGGTACATGTGTCAATAAACTAAATTAAGCTGAACTAAACTAAACTAAATCCTCGGCATCTACAGGGGCTCCTCGACCTATGATGGGGTTACGTTCTGATAAACAGAACCATAAACCGAAAATATCGCAAGTCAAAAACGCATTTAACACATTGCAATCACGTGACCGGTAGTGTCGTGAGGCTCGCTGCTGTTGCCCAGCGTTTGCCGATCGTAAGGTCGAGATAGCGCAGGTCGAAGCAGTAAATTGGCGACCACCTGTACTAAAATAATGTGCAAAATATATGTTTTTAAATATCTGGTTTTGAGATGCAAGAAAAAAACTGTTCAGATATACCAAACAGGATATAAGTTCTGAATACGTCGAATAGATTGTTCTTATATTTTGTGCGGCACGGTGGTGCAACAGTAGAGTTGCTGCCTTACATTGCTAGTAGACCCAGGTTTGATCCTGACTACGGGTGCTGTCAGTACAGAGTTTTACATTCTCCCCATGACCGCGTTGGTTTTCTCCTAGATCTTCGGTTTCCTCCCACACTCCAAAGCCGCACTGGTTTGTAGGTTGATTGGCTTGGTATAAGTGTCAATTGGGGTGGAAGACTGCAACCTTCACGTGGTCCGCCCTGTTTCGACTAATGCAATCAACTCGACGTGCACAAACGGAAGATCAAATAGAACAAGTTGTCCAACAACTTTAGGCTGTGCACGCCACACGAAAGAAGAAGTGTAAATTGCCCCTAGGGTGCGTAGGATGGTGTTAATGTGCGTGGATTGCTGATCAGTGCGGAGTCGGTGGGCCGGGGGGGTCAGTTTCCACGCTGTATCTCCAAACAAATGCCAAATACGACTTATTTTCTTGTAAGAATTGTCATGATTTTCTTGCTCTTGTGTTCCCTGGCTCTGTTATAAAGCCCAGAATCGGTGTGCTTTTTTAGATTGGCTTATTTCTCAAATCACTCTGCTACCCTTAATAAATGGTGCACTACTGGAAAAGTGTGTTTTGCTTTGGGTAACACAAATGCCATACTTGTCATGTAACTAAAACAGGGATTTATCTTCCTGCGAATTATTTAACTAAAATAACCATAACAACGCTTTGTTTCCACTTTACAAGCTGATTGAAGACTCCAAAATGCTCTTTTATTTCTCTCTGTCAACTGACACTTTAAGGGAACAGGATGTCTTTTATGGCAGCATCTCATTATGTCTTGTCTCTTTTGATGTGTTGGTACAAACATAGCCTAATGAGTCTCAGGGATAGATCCCATAGAAGCAAACACTGCAATCAGGAAAACAAGTTTACGGGCCTTTCCTCTGAACTGAACAACTTAGAATTACCAATTGCAATGGTAACAGAAGGAGTGGAGCTAATGGGCCTGTCCCACTTTGGCAATGTTTTCAGCTACTGCCGATGACTGTCATATTCGTAGCAGGTCGCCGAAAAACTGGCGACTGGACTAATGGGCCGGTCCCACTTAGGCGATTTTTAGGCGACTGCCGGCGACTACGTCAATGGAATTCACCGAAGTCTGCACAGGCGACAACCTACATCACCCGGCAACAACCTACGTCACCTGTCGCCAACATACGACATCCTGGCGACACCCGACAACATCCTAGCGACTGCCTACATTAACCCAACGACAACCTACGACAGCACCTACGTCAAGCTACCCTCATTTGGCATCAAACCCAAGGTCGCCACAGTTGCCGAAAATTTTTCAACATGTTGAAACATTTTCGGCTACCAGAAAGTCGCTACGACTCTTTGGGTGACTGAGGAGACTAATCACGACCCTACTGGCGACCATGTGGCGACCGCATAGTCTCCTGTAGTCGCCTAATATGTCGCCTAAGTGGGACAGGCCAATAAGAGTGAAAGGGAAGATTGGTAATGGGGGCTGGCAGGAGGGATCAAATGAAGAAAAGCAAGGCAGGCCCCTCAGTCTAACATTCAGAGACAATGTGAGTCTACACACATGTCCCATCCTCCACTCACTGCCCCATCCCACACACACCTGCTCCCACTGTCCAGTCATAAACCCAACCTGCTCTCTCTCCCCACACACTGCCCAATGCTAAACACAGCCTGTTCCCACTGTCCCATTCCACACCCCACCTTCTCCCACTTCCCACTCACTGTCCAGATTACACCCACTACACCTACACCACTAGTCCCTCCTACACCCAACCCATTGCACCCACTGTGCCCACTATATCGACACCCATCCTGTACTTTAACTGTTGGAAGCTTTTGTCCAATCTTTCCTAAACAAGCTCACCACCCACTGTCTGGTTCTAGGAATATAATAACAGTAGGTTTAGAGTAGTTTAGTTTAGTTTAATTTAGTTTAGTCAAGTTTAGGTGAGTTTAGGTGAGCCTAGTTGAGTTGAGTTGAGTCGAGTTGAGTTTTGACATACAGCATGGAAAAAGGCACTTCAGTCCACATCAACCAGCGATCACCTGTTCACAAACGTTTCAGCTTATCCCACTTACCCACGCCCTACTCACTAGGGGACATATTAGAGGCCAATTAACCAACACACCCGCACGCCTTTGGGATGTAGGAGGAAATTGGAGCACCCGGAGGAAATTGGAGCACACAGAGAACGTGCAAACTCTGCACAGACAGCAGCCGAGGTCAGGATTGAACCCGGGCCTGTGGTGCTGTGAGTCAGCAACTCTACCAGCTGCGCCACTCTGCCGCAGTTTCCAAAACATTAGTGGATAATTTTTTTGTCGTTGACAGTTTAATTCACATGTCAGTCTGCTTTAAGCTGTTGTTCCATGCAGGATGATGTTGCCTTTATACTGAAGTAAGTCTTTTCTCTGGGATTGAAAAGATCAGCCAATAATAAATATGTTTCTGTTAGCATTGCTTTGTACTGCCTCTCACTCACATCATTCGCCAAGTGATCACGAGACTCACAATTCCTTGCAGAGAGCAATGCATATTCCTTATTCTCAAACTGTGCAGGCGTGAAAAATGTCACAACAAAATTCTTAAGTCGTTTACTATTGTGTCTGCCTGATAGACCTGACAGGTAAACAAAATGGGGACATCAGGGTTAATAATGATGGATCGCAGATCCCATTTCTTCACTTGACTCCCAATTATCATCACGGATCACTCTAGGAATAACGTGGCAATCATTTTGTTTTGCTTTGGGAACAGTTTATCAGCTTGACGAAACACAAATGAAGAGATGCGTATGAAATTAACTGCAGATGCTGGTTTACACCGAAGATAGACACAAAATGAATCAGAAGATTTTATTCACCAAGTATGTTTTTGCAACATACGAGGAATTTCACTGGCCAGGTCAGTCATACAATTAAAAGCAACAGATCACTCAAAAACACATTTTAACATCAACATCCACCACAGTGACTGCTACATATACCTCATTGTGATGGAAGGCGAAATAAAGTTCCTCGGTCGTGGGCCTCGAGCCCTCCGTTGACGGGATGACCTTGACTCCCGTATCTGGCGGCATTTGGGCCCTCCGCGTCGAGGCGATCAGCTCCCGCATCGGGGGAATGTCAGCTCCCCCGCGCCGGGCGTTCAAACCTTGCGTCAGGGCTGGTCGAACCTTCTGCAGTGTTGGAGCTCCTGTCTCGGCCTCTCCCGAGACTGCAAGCCCTTGATGGTGAGTCCATGGTGGTCGCGGTGGGAGCGATCCCAGGCAAGGGATCCACTCCGATGCTAAGTCCGCGCCCCGCGGTGGGGCTCACGACAGTGCGAGGCGGGTTCCAGCTCCAGCGACGGTGGTCCGAAAATTGATCACATCTCCGGGAAGGTAGGAACTTGAAAAAAAAATTCCCCCCAATCCCCTTCCCCCTCCCCCCACATAAAACAAACCAAAGTACATTAAATCAAACTTTTAACAAATACTAAAAATAACAAAAAGTTAAATAAATGGACATACTGCCGGCAGGGCTGGCCATCTCCTCCGGCACCCCTGGTGGTCTGGAAGTAGTCTGGAAGTAGTCTGGAAATGCTGGAGTAACTCAGCGGAACAGGCAGCATCTCTGGAGGGAAGGAACGTGTGACGTTTCGAGTCGAGACCCTTCTTCAGACCCAGAGATCTTCTCACAGATACCCTACGTCTAGCCAGATGAATGAATGAATGGGTGAATACTTTATTGTCACATGTGACAAGTCACAGTGAAATTCTTTGATTTGCATACCAAAGGTATGCAAATAGCACCACATAAAGGGCGACTCTTTAGCTGCTAACAAAGATCCACAACATTCCAGCCTAGAATGTCACCTGCAACAATTTTTTGGCATTGCCCTCTTATTGCATCCTCCTGTCTTGTGTTGCTTACAAGGCAACATAATCCGGCACCTTGATGCTACACTATCTTGTTTCGGAAACAATGAGCTGGACTAAAAAGCTCTGGTCAAATTTCTTACAGCTGAGATAAAAACTTTCCAACTGTTAGTGACGCCTTCTCATGTTGTGCGATATTGGCCAGTTAGGACGATGGCCCATAACGTACATTTGTCCAGGGTTTGCCCTACGGCCAATATCCGACAATGTGAGAAAGCTTCAACTGTTTAGACTTTTACTGATACAGCATGGAAACAGACCCTTCGGCCCACCAAGTCCCTGCCGACCAGCAGTCATCCCGTACACTAGCACTATCCTACATGCTAGGGAGAATTTACAATTTTACTGAAGCCAATTAACCTGCAAACCTGCATGTGTTTGGAATGTGGAAGGAAACCGGAGACTTGGAGAAAACAAGCGCTGTCACTGGGAGAACGTACTAACTCCATACAGACAGGAATGGAACGCGGGTCTCTGGCACTGTTAAGGGCCTGTCCCACTTCCCAAGTGATTCACAAATTCTCCTGAGTTATTCATGAATTCTGCTGAGCCGTATGGGTCCATGGATATATCATAGCGGCTCGTTATGCCAACCGTAGGTACTCAGGGGTATTTCTTTTACTCGTGGATATTTTTCATCAGGTTGGAAAAAACGTCCCGACTTACTTGATGCCCCGAGTACCTATGGGTAGCATAATGAGCCACTACCATATATCCACAGACCCCTACGGGCTCCTACGGACTCGTTACGAACATTCTGCGAGTTTGAAAACTCGGGAGAGTTTGTGAATAACTCAGGAGAATTTGCGAATAACTCGGGAAAGTGGGACAGACCCTTAAGGCAGCAACACTACCACCACACCACTGTGCCGCCCTGTTGTGGAAGTGCTCTTGGATAAGCAGATATCGATTCAGTGGAATGGTTATGCAGCACTGCACTGCATCTGTGCATCTTTCACATTCCAGCACCCTCCATGGAAAGGACAGCGTCACACTCTCGGGTCTTACTTCACTGCATCCTCACCTGCATATAATCCAAGACTAATATGCTTAATAACAACAAAAAGTCATCACTGCATATGTACTTGCACACTGTTGTCTAAACTCATTCCCGTGGATCAAAATACTCCAGTATTGTGAGAATTATTGCAATGACTAATTCAGACTTGTGATAAACCATAACATAATGGAACTGATGGCTGCAATTATCAGTGGGAGAGCTGTATTTCCCTTTCAAAGGCTTTGTGCAGGCAGTAAGATTGAGGTTGTGAAATGATGAAGTTAGGTCAGAGATTGCATGGACTGATTTGCAGAATTGTCTGCAATGGTAAGCATCATTTCCGGTGAAATCCTGATGTTCCTAAAAGTATGTCTCCTCTGCTTCAAAGAGAACAACAATAACTTCCCGAATCTGTGAACACCCCTGGAGTCATTTACCTAAAAGCATTCCAAGGCCCTGACAACTATCCTAAAATGGAGCACCCAGACTGCACCCAGGGGCGGCAAGGTAGTGCAGCTAGAGTCCCAGGTTCCCGACTACGGGTGCTGTCTGTACGGAGTTTGGACATTTTCCCCGTGACCTGCATGGGTTTCATCTGAGATTTTCGGTTTACTCCCACACTCCAAAGACGTACAGATTTTTAGGTTAATTGGCTTGGTGTATGTGTAAATTGTCCATACTGTGTGTAGAAGCCATTTACAGTATGTTTAGGCCAGCTACTGTTGGCATATTATATTATTTTGTCTAGATATTTCGAACAGTATTATGTTGAACACTTGGGGCGGGCATTTGATGCATACTGGGGCGTTACATATAGCATGGTGGCGAGGGAGTGACCAGATCGGACCTGGGGCAAGAGGTGGGGAATACACAGTTCCCACCAGAGCGAGGGAACAGACAGCTACAACTTGTATGAGCATGAGGAGAACCTGGAATGTTCATCTCTTTGTTTGTCCAACTACTTCAATAAAAAAAAAACAATTAAACTGGAAATAGCGACTGGAAGATCCGTTATTTTTCGGTCTGAATAAGATCACTCCTACTTACCTGTGTAGTGATGGCAACGGAAACTTGGACATTGGAAACGTTAGAAATTGCCATTACAGTGTGTGTAGGAGAGTGTTAATGAAGCGGGGATCGCTGGTTGGTGCGGACTCACTGGGTCGAAGGGCCAGTTTCCGCTCTATCTCTAAACAAACGGCAACTATGATTTATTTTCTCATAAGATTTGTCATTAATTTCTTGCTCTTGTATTCCCTGCTTCTGTTATAGGGGGGTTAGCACATAAGGTCACTGGGTGATAGGACTTGACTCAAGGAGCCGCTCAATCCATCTGGAGGACATCCGTAACTTCAGGTATATGTTACTAATGCAAGAAAATGTTGGATTTTTGCGCTGTAAAAAATTGTGGAAGTCGGGGTAAGCGTGAGAGACATGTACCCAACTTCAGAATTCCAAAAGTGAAGCGAAATGAAGGTAAAGAGAAGCAAGAGCTGAAGGGACAACAGCAGCTAAATGCTTGGCGAATATTGGCCATGCAGATATCGGAATTGAAAATGCAGTTTGCTCACTGCATTTCATCAACAGCAAGGCATTATTTGTGTTTTTTCTTGATTCCTTTGGTATCTAAAAAGTCTCAGAGGTGATAAATCTGGCTGTAAAGTTTGCTTCAGAGGCATTTTCTTTTTGTATGTAAAAACCCACTTGAGAACCATGGGCGATTTTAAAATTTTACAGCCAGATTTATCAGTTCTGAAAGTTTTTAGATGCCAAAGGACTCAAGAAAAAACACAACTAATGCCTTAGTTGATGAAATGCAGTGCGCAAACGGCCAATGTTCGCCCAGCACTCGGATGGTTGTTGTCCCTTCAGCTTTCGCTTCTATCTACCGTCATTTCTCCTCACTTTTGGAATTCTGATGTTGGCTAAATGTCTCTCACGCTTATATAACCATATAACATATAACAATTACAGCACGGAAACAGGCCTTCTCGGCCCTTCCAGTCCGTGCCGACCATTTATTTTCCCCGAGTCCCATCTACCTGCACTCAGACCATACCCCTCCATTCCCTTCCATATACCTCCCGTCCATATACCTATCCGTATGCCGATTTCCATTATTATTTACAGCGCAGAAATTGACAATTTCGGCGGGTTTTAACGGACCCGCTACGCTGGAAACAATGGTAAGTGCTTACCTGCAGTACATCGCGTGTAATACACTTGGCGTAGCGTAGCAACAGTACGGGTCATAGGTTGTGACCCGACTGCCGTGAAACCTCCCTATAAAACCGGATGCTTTTATCAGTTTCTTTCTCAAAAAGCTCTGCCACCCTAAATAAATGGTACACAAATATCAAAGCAGTTGTGACCGATTAAATGACTATTGTAGACTTGTAGATACAGTGCGGAAACAGGCCCTTCAGATTATCGAGTCCGTGCCAACCAGCGATCACCCCGAACACTAACCTATACACATGAGGGACACATTTACTACTTACCAAGGCCAATTAACCTGCAGGCCTGTACATCTTTGGAGTGTGGGAGGAGAGCGGAGCACATGGGGCAAGCTCACGTGGTCAAGGGGAGAATGTAAACTTTCGTACATACAGCACCCGTAGTCAGGATCGAAACCAGATCTTGGCGCTGTAAGGCAGCAACTCAACCGCTACGCCACCGTGCCACCCAAGAAACCCCAGTATTTGGGGTCCTGGGCCTCCTCCACGGCCAGAGTGAGCAACACCGCAAGTTGGAGGAACAGCACCTCATATTCCGCTTGGGGAGTCTGCACCCTCTGGGCTTAAACATTGAATGTTCTCAATTCTGTGAACCCAGGCAGCCTCCTCCCCTTCCCACCTTTTCCTCAGCCCTCGGGCCCTGGCATTCCTTCTCTCTCTCTATCTCTCCCCCAACCAAGTCGCACTAGCTTCTCATTTTCACACTACAAACAGCTTACAATGGCCTGTTTCCTTTATCATCAATACTTTTTTGCATATCGTTCATTCATTGTTCTTTATCTCTCCACATCACTGTCTATATCTCTCGTTTCCCTGATTCCTGACCAGTCTGAAGAAGGGTCTCGACCCGAAACGTCGCCTATCTCCTTCGCTCCTTAGATGCTGCTGCACCCGCTGAGTTTCTCCAGCATTTTGTGTACCCCCAGTATTTCTTCTTCACTGGTAACTGAGAGAATCTCTGGTTACTCCGACCTAACAGGGAGAGCGTTATCCTGATGAGGTGCATGTATGAGGACAACACTGTCCCAAAGGGGTGGGGGCACAAAACTTCAGCTTGTCAAGAAACTGCCTCCAATCCTGTACCACAGTGCCACCCTTCAAGGTGAATGGATTAATTTTGCCCACTTCCACCAACCATGGAAATGAGGTTTATAAATGCTGTCTGGTCATCTATCACCAACTAGAACTGGGGAGAATATGCTCCCTAGCATTAAAGAATATTTATACATCAGTGCAATGAGTGCCTGCATGGTGGGGTACTTACATTGAAACAAGTTTGCATGGCCCATCGATACAATGCCACAGCTGGTAGAACTACTGTCTCACAGCACCGGAAACCCAGGTTCGACCCTGACTTTAGGTGCTGTCTGCATGGAGTTTGCATGTTCTCCCTGTGACCACGTGGGTTTACTCAGAGTGCTCTGGTTTCCTCCACATCCCAGAGATGTGCAGGTTTATAGGTTAATTGGCCCCTTTGTAAATTGTCCTTAATTTGCAGGGAGTGAGATGGCACAGCATTGGTGTCTACGGGAGATTGGTGGCCGAGGTGGACATGGTGGGCCGAATGGCCTGCTCCCATGCAGTATCCCTAAACTATAATATATGTCTGCACCAATGGACTGATGGTGGAGATGGCTTTACGAAGCAGAGTATTGAAGGCGTCCAAAATCCAGCAACTTATGATTTGTGATATACCTTGGCAGCTGTAGCCTAGACTAGTCCTGAGGTGACAAAATTAAGAATGAAATATATCTTAGCTTTTACAGCGAGACCAGAGCAGGCATTTGCGTGAAGACCTATTTGTGGTTTTGTGAGGTCGCAGAAGTCAATGAGAAAACTTTGCAAAGGATCTTCCTTGTGGATATTGTTTGTCCAAGATGCATGGATAAGACTCCCCATGAAGCCAGTGTGCATAAACTGAGCAATTGGGTGGGACAGAAGTGTGAAAAAGCACACTTGATTCAGGGACAGTTTCTTCCCTGGAGAGAAGTGGTGGGTGACGTTTCCAGTCGAGACCCTTCTTCAGACCCGAAGAAGGGTCTCGACACGAAACGTCACCCAGTCTGAAGAAGGGTCTTGACCTGAAACATCACACATTGCTTCTCCCCAGACATGCTGCCTGTCCCGCTGAGTTACTCCAGCATTCTGTGTCCATCTTTCACGTAACCCAGCATTTGCAGTTCCTTCCTACACAGTTTCTTCCCAGCTCTTATCAGGTAACGGAACTATCCTACCAACAACTAAAGAGCAATCCCGAGCTTCTATCTACCTCACTGGAGACCCATTAGACTATCTTTAATCGGACTTCATCTTGCACTAAACGGTATCCATATTATTCCCTTTATCATGTATCTGTACACTGTGGATGGCTCGAATGCAATCATGCATTGTCTTTCTGCTGACTAGTTAGCATGCACATCAGAGTGGAGTTGGGGGAAGTGGGATTGGATCTTACAGAAAAAGAAGACACAAAATGAAGTTATTGACTGAAGTACAAAAATTATACACATTTTTTACCCAGCTCACAGTTAGGGCCTGGAGTGCACTGTCGGCGGTAGTACGGAAACTGATTTAATTGTAACGTTCAAAAGGACTTCAAAGGGTGAGAGAGTCAAGATTCAAGTCAGGCGTGTTTGTTTGTCATGTGCACTGGGTATGAACTGAAACAATGAGATGACTTACTTACTGCAACTTCAAAGGTACATGAGATGCCACAATAACACAACGAACGAGCAGTAAATGATCAGTTCTTGCAGGTCGACAAGAAATCGCAGGAGCCCGGGCTGGGGTAGATGACTCATTGTTTGACCCTGGTGAGATGCTGATAGGGGGAGGGTGGGTTAATGTTGAGCCTCTATTCAAGGAGGACTGCAAGGCTTAACCTGGGAACTGTATATCAGTAAGCCTAGCATTTGTGGCAGGAATGTTACTCATAAGGTCATAAGTGATAGGAGTATAAATTGGCCATTCAGCCCATCAAGTCTGCTCTGCCATTCAATCATGGCTGATCTATCTCTCCCTCCTAACCCCATTCTCCTGCCTTGTCCCCATAACTTCTGACACCTACTTGAGAGATTCCTCTTCTTCTTCTTCTTTCGTGTGGCGTGCACAGCCTAAAGTTGTCGGACAACTTGTTCCACTTGATCTTCCGTTTGTGCACGTCGAGTTAATTGCATTAGTCGAAGCAGGGCGGACCACATGAAGGTTGCAATCTTCCACCCCGAGAGATTCTGAGGGAAAGGATACACATTTATTTGGAAGGACAAGGGTGGATTTGGATTAGTCAGCATGGTTTTATGCACGGGAGGTCATGTCTTGTGATTTTGATTGAGTTTTTAGTCTGCATGGACTTTGGCAAGGCATTTGATAAAGTTTCACATGGAACGCTGCTCTGGAAGGTTAGATCGCATGGGATCCAGGTAGAGTTAGCTAACTGGATACAGAACTGGCTTCATAGTAGGAAGCATAGTCATGGTGGAATTTTATTATCCAAACTGGAGGCCAGTGAGAGGTGTCAGTGGTTGATGCTGGGCGCATTGCAGTCTATCATCTATATCAATGATTTGGATGAGAATGTACAAACTAATGTACAAAGAATGTATAAGCATTTACATGATAAATAAGTTTGAAGAAGACACTTAAATAGGTGGCATCAAAGACAGTGAAAAGGGAACTGCAGATGCTGATTTAAACCAGAGATAAGTACAAAAAGCTGGAGTAACTCAGCGGGACAAGCAGCATTTCTGGAGAGAAGGAATGGGTGACGTTTCGGGTCGAGACCCTTCTTCAGACTGATTAAGGATAAGGGAAATGAAATATATTGATGGTGATGTGGATAGATAAAGAATGAAAGATATGCAAAAAGGTTGCGATGATAAAAGAAACAGGCTGTTTGTAGGGTGGAAATGAGAAGCTAGTATGACTTGGGTGGGGGAGGGATAGAGTGGGAGAGAATGCCGGGGCTTGCTGAAGTGAGAGAAATCAATGTTCATACCACTGGGCTGTAAGCTGCCCAAGCGAAATAGGAGATGCTGTTCCTCCAATTTGCGTTTAGCCTCACTCTGACAATGGAGGAGACCGAGGACAGAAAGGTCCGTGTAGGAATGGGAAGGAGAATTAAGGTGTCCAGCAACCGGGAGACCAGGTTGGTTCAGGCGGGCTGAGTGTTCCGTGAAGCGATGGCCCAGTCTGCGTTTGGTCTCGCCGATGTATAAGAGTCTACATCTTGAACAACGGATACAGTAGATGAGGATGGAGGAGGTGCAAGTGAACCTCTGCGAAACCTGAAAGGACTGTCGGGGTCCCTGGACATAGTCGCGGGGAGGAGGTATAGCGTCTTCTGTGGTTGCAGGGGAAGGTACCTGGGGAGTAGGTGGTTTGGGTGAGAAGGGATGAATTAACCAGGGAGTTGTGGAGGGAACGGTCTCTGCAGAAGGTGGAAAGAGGTGGAGATGGGAAAATGTGGCTAGTGGTGGGATCCCGTTGGAGGTTGCGGAAATTCTGGAGGATTATATGTTGTTTGCGACGGCTGATGGGGTGGAAGGCAAGGACTAGGGGGACCCCGTCTCTGTTGCTACTAGGGGGAGGAGGAGCAAGGGCAGAGCTGTGGGGTACCGAGGAGACACGAGTGAGGACCTCATCTATGATGGGAGAGGGGAACCCCCATTCCTTAAAGAATGAGGACATCTCCAATGTCCTGGCATGGAACATCTCATCTTGGGTGCAGATGTGGCGTAGACAGAGGAATTGAGAGTAGGGGATGGAGTCTTTGCAGGAAGCAGGGTGGGAAGAAGTGTAGTCAAGATAGTTGTGGGAGTCAGTGGGTTTGTAATATACATCAGTCAATAGTCTATTTCCTGTGATGGAGACAGTGAGATCAAGAAAGGGGAGGGAGCTGTCGGAGATGGTCCATGTAAATTTGAGTGCAGGATAAAAATGAGTGAAGTTGAAGTCCATGAGTTCTGCATGGGTGCAGGAGGCAGCACCGATGCAGTCATCAATGTAACTGAGATAGAGTTTGGGATTAGGGCCAGTGTACGCCTGGAACAGGGATTGTTCAACATACCCACAAAGAGGCAAGCATAGCTGGAGCCCATGCGCGTGCCCATAGCTACTCCTTGGACTTGGAGAAAGTGGGAGAAGTTAAAGGAGAAGATGTTGAGGGTGAGGACCAGCTCCGCTAGGTGGGGTAGAGTGTTAGTAGATGGAAATTGGATGGTTCTGCAGTCGAGGAAGAAACGGAGGGGTTTAAGGCCTTCCTGGTGGGGGATGGAGGTGTAGAGTGACTGAACATCCGTAGTAAAGATGAGGGGGTGGGGGCTCGGAAAGCGGAAGTCATTAAAGAGATAAAGGTGTCTTGGACATAGGTCAGGAGAGATTGGACCAGGAGGGATAGGATGGAGTCGAGGTACGTGCAAATCATTTGCGTGGGACAGGAGCAGGCAGAAATAATGGGTCTGCCAGGGCAGTTGGGTTTGTGTTTGTGGATTTTGGGGAGAAGGTAAAACCGGGCTGTGCGGGGCTGGGAAACGATAAGGTTAGAGTCTGTGGAGGGCAGACATTGTGAAATCAGAAATGGTGTTTAAGATTAAGACCTAGTGCTCGTCTGTGTGATCAAGGTCCAAGGATAAGTATGAGGAGGTGTCTGAGAGTTGTCGCCTGGCCTCAGTCTGATAGAGGTCAGCTCGCCAGACTACCACAGCACCTCCCTTGTCGGCGGGTTTGCTTATCATGTCGGGGTTGCTGCAGAGTGAGCAGAGGGCTGTACGGTCAGGAGGGGAGAGATATTAGAGTAGGTGAGGGGAGCGGAGTGGAAAAGTTAAGGCGGTTGGTGTCACATCGGCAGTTGGAAATGAAGAGGTCTAGAGAGGGTCGAGAGTCATCCGGAGGAATCCAGGAGGAGGGGGACTGATGGAGACGGGAAAAGTGGTCATCGCTGGGTGGTGAGGGCTCCTTCTCATAGAAAAAGGCACGGAGGCGGAGGCGACGGAAGAAGACCTCTAAATCATGGCGGAATCGGAACTCTTTGAGGCGGGAGGGAGGGGAACGAAGGCGAGGCCTCTGCTGAGGACAGACCATTCCATATCAGACAGGGGGAGGTCAGGGAGGATGGCGGTGGGGTGGATAGAGGCCGAAGTGAGGTCTGGTGGGGGGGGGGATGGCAGGTGTTCAGGGAGGAGTGGGGCGTGAGGACTATTGTATGGGTGGGGTGTGTTCGGAGTAACCTAGTTAAATGAAGGGGTAGGGGAAGACCCATTACTACTGAGGTTCCCTATAGGAAGGGGGGGGGGAGCAGTAGGACCCAGCAGAGTCAGACCACGTGGTGGTGGGAGTCTACATCAAGGTTCAAGGTTAGTTTATTTGTCACATACACCAATTGGTGTAGTGAAATGCTTCTTGCCATGCAGCACATAAAATAAAGAATACAGACATAACACTAATAAAGAGATTTAAACATTTAAAAAAAAACATCCCCCCACAATGGTTCCCACTATGAGGGAAGGCACAAAGTCCAGTCCCCAACCCATCTCCTCCCATAGTCAGGCCTATTGAGGCCTCCGCAGTCGCCTTCACGGAGGCCCGATGTTCCAGACCGTTCTCCCCGGGTGATGGTGTTCCGGCGTCGGGAGAATCCTCTCAGCGGCTAGGGACACCTAGAACGGCCGCTTCCTTACCGGAGTCCGCGGCTTCCAAAGCTGACAAGGCCGCACTGAATGGAGCTCCCCCACTGGCTCCCGATGTTGAAGTTCAGCGCCGCAGCCCGCAGCTCCACAGACCCGCGGCTCCGCGATGTTCACCTGCGGTCTCAGCTCACAGGGAGTTCCAGCGCGGCGACCCAGGCAAGGTATCGCCCGCTCCGCCCCGCGATGGCGCGCCAGCGCTGAGCCGCTGCCGAAGCCAAGGTTCTGGCAGTCGACGTCTGCGGCAGTTTTGGTGAGATCAGCCGGGAAGGCGGTGACGATCGGGGAGGGGGCGAGTGTTGGTGCTGCTCCTTGTGGTGTCGATGGCATCGCGGGTCGTGGCCTCGTGGTCAGGCAGGCGGCCCAGCGGTGGAACTCCGGGCCTGCGGGCGGGAGGTCGAGTCCAGGAGTATCGGTGGATGGAGCAGTCTAGAGGCGGGCAAGCTTGTGATCCTTAGTGGAGTCCAGGTAGGAAAGGAAGAGTTTGTTGAGGGCGTGGATCTGGTATTGAATGAAGTACAGTTGGGGTCCATTCCAGGTCTGGTGGGGGGGGGGGGGGGGGGGGGAAGCTGCGGGAGAGTCAGAGCGAGGACCTGCAGGTGCTGGCACATCGCAGCCAGTGTAGAACGTCGGGCACGGAATGCGAACTGTTGTGAAAAATGGCAGATCTGTCAGAAGCTGGAGTCCGGGTTGGCTCCAAAATGGGAGGTCTGGAATCCACGAGGTGACAGATGGAGGCGCAGGCAAGCACCGAGAAAACACACGTGGCTATGATAATGGGTCTGGGTTAAAATGTGGTCATTGAGCAAGAGAGCTGGTGGAATCACAGTGGGGGAGCAGCGAGAGAGGAAGTTGCAGCACTCTCGTCGGAGAGAGGAGGAGAACTTCTTCAAAGTAGACATACCCTGAGGAGATCTCGCAGTGGAGCGGGCAAAATGTGTAGGAAGGAACTGCAGATGCTGGTTTAAACTGAAGATGGACACAAAAAGCTGGAGTAACTCAGCGGGACAGGCAGCATCTCTGGAGAGAAGGAATAGGTGATGTTGGAGTTGATCTTTGGAGTGCAGGACGATGGGGAGTGATATTATAGAGTATAAAATCATATGATGAATAGAACAGGTAAATGCAGTCTTTTGCCCAGAGTCGGGGAATCGAGAACCAGAGGACTTTGGTTTAAGATGAGGGGGGGGAAGGTTTAATAGGAACTTGAGGGGTAACCTTTTAGTCTAAGTGTGGGGGTGTATGGAACAAGCTTCCAAAGGAGGTAGTCGAGCACTATCACAATGTTTAAAAGACATTTAGACAGGTACCTGGATAGGACAGGTTTAGAGGGTTGTGGGCCAAACGCTGGCAGTTGGGTCTAGTGTAGATGGGCATGTTGGTCGGCATGGGTAAGTTGGATGGATGGGCCTGTTTGCAGGATAAACAACTGTATGACTACATCCATTTTCATAACTGCCTATATGCATGGGACTGTCAGCTTCTCCGCCATGATCTATTAGACAATAGACAATAGGTGCAGGAGTAGGCCATTTGGCCCTTTGAGCCAGCTCCGCCATTCAATGTGATCATGGCTGATCACCCCCAATCAGTACCCCGTTCCTGCCTTCTCCCCATATCCCCCGACTCCGCTATTTTTAAGAGCCCTATCTAGCTCTCTCTTGAAAGCATCCAGAGAATCCGCCCCCACCGCCCTCTGAGGCAGAGAATTCCAGAGACTCACCACTCTCTGTGAGAAAAAGTGTTTCCTCGTCTCTGTTCTAAATGGCTTACCCCTTATTCGTAAACTGTGGCCCCTGGTTCTGGACTCCCCCAAGATCGGGAACATGTTTCCTGTCTCTTGTGTGTCCAAGCCCTTAACAATCTTCTATGTTTCAATGAGATTCCCTCTCATCCTTCTAAACTCCAGAGTGTACAAGCCCAGCTGCCCCATTCTCTCAGGATATGACAGTCCCGCCATCCCGGGAATTAACCTTGTAAACCTACGCTGCACTCCCTCAATAGGAAGAATGTCTTTCCTCAAATTAGGGGACCAAAACTGCACACAATACTCCAGGTGTGGTCTCACTAGGGGCCCTGTACAATTGCAGAAGGACCTATTTGCTCCTATATTTGATTCCTCTTGTTATAATGGCCAACATGCCATTCGCTTTCTTTACTGCCTGCTGTACCTGCATGCTTAATTCCCAGCGAGTGCCCATCTAGTTGTGAATGCTTCTCCACCCACAGTCTGTGATCAACTTCATCCCCCCTCTCAAGACAATTATCTACAGCCCACTCATCACTTTATCAAACCTCTTACCAGCTTCACACCCGAGCTATCCTCTGTGATCACACACACTTTCCACCGTCACCCTAAGAATCAAGACAGGATGCACGGTGTGCGTCACGGTGGTGCAGCGGTAGAGCTACTGCCTTACAGCGCCAGAGACCCGGGTTCCATCCTGACTACAGGTGCTGTCTGTGCGGAGTTTGCACGTTCTCCCCATGACCTGCATGGATTTTCTCGGAGATCTTCCGTTTCCTCACACACTCCAAAGACGTACAGGTTTATAGAACAATTGGGTTGGTATCAATGCACAAACAATTATCTCTAGTGTGCGTATGGTAGTGTTAATGTGCAGGGATCGCTAGTCGGCCCGGACTCGATGGGCTTGTTTCCGTGCTATATCTCTAAACTAAATTATATTTGATGAACTAAAATCATTAAATTATTCCTGAAAACATTTGCAGTATTTCATACTCATCTAAAATCACGCCGTTTATCAAATTTGGAATTGTTTCAATAATTTATCCAATAAAACTAGTTATCTACCAATATAATTGCAGAGAGTAAATTAACATGTCAGTACACGTCTTGGTATCTGTAAATTAAAAGCTGTGATATTGCCATTATAAACAGGTAAACTAATCTGGAACTATGACTTCATCATAATAATTTAATTTTGTTTTACTTCATTTAACACAGGTTTTGAGATAATTCACAGCGAATAAATCCATTTTTGCAGACTTCCCATATAATGAGCCTTGTCCAGGATTCAGCATAAGCAAAATGCCTCTGAATGTAATCATATAACTCTTCAAACCAAAACGTTCTTTTAAACCAGTACTGATTATGGCTTCTTGAGTCGCTTTCCGATTATAAGATCGGTCTATAAATGGTTAAAGGGCCTGTCCCACTTAGGCGATTTTTCTGGCAACTGCCGGCAACTGTCATAGTCGTAGCAGGTTGCCGAAAAAACGGAGACTGGACCCCCCCTACGACAAAGTCTACGACAATGTCTACAACAACCCATCACCTAATCGACGTCAAGCTACAACAAGCTACGACCCTGTCGGCGACAAGTGAAGGCAACTGAAGACATGTCACGTCATTATGGCCTCTAAAACAATGGAATTACCCAATTTTCCTATAAAACGGGTTGCAGGGTGCAGTTTCAAATCATTCTGCATCATGACTACCATGGAGCAACATCAGAGGGCATTGCTCTTATTACAAGAAGAGGAAGTCCCACTGCTTGCAGCAGCTCTCTTGCTTAAAGATCTGCAAGAGAGAAGGACAAGAAGAATGGTGAAGATTGTGTGGTTGAAGGCCTTGAACCTGAAGAGACACGGGTTGGGCCAATATGAACACCTGATGACTGTGCTCCAGCAAAAAGATCAGACTGCCTTCAGAAACTTCACTAGGCTCCCTCTTGAGCTGTTTCAGGAGCCGAAGACACTGGTGGGCCCTCTCCTGGAGAAAAAGGAGACCTCCATGAGGAAGCCACTGGAACCAGGTCTGCGCCTAGCCATCACCCTACCTGGCATCAGGAGACTCCTACAAGAGCTTCTCCTACAACTTTCTTGTGGCCCACAACACCATCAGCAAGGTTGTCCGTGAGACCTGTGAGGCCATCATCAATGCCTATGAAGATGAAGTCATGGACTGCCCTAGTACACCAGATGAGTGGAAGAGTGTAACGCAGGGCTTTGATACAAGATGGAACTTTCAGCACACATGTGGGGCAGTGGACGGCAAGCATGTGGACATCAGGTGTCCACCAAAGGGAGGTTCTATGTACTTTAACCACAGGAAGCTCCATTCCCTCGTACTCCTAGCTGTGGTGGAAGCAAACTACAACTTCCAGTTTGTGGATGTGGGCACACCTGGCAGTGCTGCAGATGGAGCGATCTGGAAAGAGACCTCCCTTGGGCAAGCACTGGAAGAAGGAAGAGCAGACTTCACTGATCCAGATCCTCTCCACTCATCCTATGTGTGATTAGATAAAGCCCCATTTGTCCATGATCCACTGCTGCCTCGCGGTAAAGATCATGCCACCAGACTGACTTGGTCCCACTCTGAGACAGCTTGCCATACCCGGTTCTCTGGCTCTTGAACCACTGCCAGGGTTGTGCATCTGTAAAAAGTGAAACAATTTTTTATTTTCATTATATTAACATGACATTTCAGGTCAAGACCCTTCTTCAGACTGAAGAAGAGTCTTGACCCAAAACATCATCCATTCCTTCTCTCCAGAGATGCTGCCTGCCCCACCGAGTTACTCCTGCATTTTGCATCTATCTTCAATTTAAACCAGCATCTGCAGATCCTTCCTACAGATTAATTTGGGCTGCAGCTTGCTAATTTTCATTCACCTCTTTTTTTCAATAGGGGCATTACATCTGCAGTTTTCCAATTGCTAGCACCACTCAAGGAACTGGAACACTGTAGAAAATCACCATAAATATCATAAACTGGGTAAATATCATAGACTGGGTATTCAAATGACGTCACGCGCTCCAGACGGCTGTGCTGACGCATGAAGACACGTGATGACGTGCGCGACAGTCGTGTAAATGACGGGCTAGTGGGACAGGCCCTTAACTGGAACGGCTTCAAAGATGAGATTTGTCACAGTAACTACCTCAGTTTGGGAGGCACGGTGGTGCAGCGGTAGGGTTGCTGCCTTCCAGCGAATGCAGTATCAGAGACCCGGGTTCGATCCCGACTACAGGTGCTGTCTGTACGGAGTTTGTACGTTCTCCCCGTGACCTGCGAGGGTTTTCTCCGAGATCTTCGGTTTCCTCCCACATTCCAAAGACGAACAGGTTTGTAGGTTAATTGGCTTGGTAAATGTAAAATTTGTCCCTAATGTTAGTGTGCGGGGATCGCTGGTCGGCGCAGACCCGGTGAGCCAAAAGGGCCTGTTTCCGCGCTGTATCTCTAAAGCAACCTAAACTACACCACCAACTACACCATCCAAACATGTTAGAAGAGGTTTATCATAAAACACTGCAATTAATCTCCAACACAATCCCAGTGTTAGCAATGTTTTTTTTAATTACCAGAGACAATAACTCAGAATCCATCCAATTCTTCCAGTTCCTCACAAGGAAGCTAAGGAACGGAACAAGAGGGTAGACACAGAGGGGAAGGAATATGTTTTGGAAGAGGTAAATTTAATTCAGGAAGAAGTCTCCAGCGTGGGGAGAAATAATGTTCTTAATATGGAGTCATAGAGACAAAGACTCACACTGCATGGAAACAGGCCCTTCAGCCCAAATTGACCACATCGACCAACATACCCTATCTACCCCAGTTCCAACTGCCTGTGTCTGGCCTATATCCCTCGAAACAATATTCTCCCCGTGTACCTATCTAAATATTTCTTAAACAATAGACAATAGGTGCAGGAGTAGGCCATTCGGCCCTTCGAACCAGCACCGCCATTCACCGTGATCATGGATGATCATCCCCAATCAGTACCCCATTCCTGCCTTCTCCCCATAGCCTCTGACTCCACTATCTTTAAGAGTTCTATCTAACTCTCTCTTGAAAGCTTCCAGAGAATTGGCCTCCACTGACTTCTGAGGCAGAGAATTCTACAGATTCACAACTCTGGGTGAGAAAGTTATTTCTCATCTCCGTTCTAAATGGCCTACCCCTTATTCTTAAACTGTGGCCCCTGGTTCTGGACTCACCCGTCATTGAGAACATGTTTCCTGCCTCTATCGTGTCCAGTAACTTAATAATTTTACATGTTTCAATAAGGTCCCCTCTCATCCTTCTAAATTCCAGTGTATACAAGCCCAGCTGCTACATTCTATCAACATATGACACTCCTGCCACCCCAGGAATTAACCTTGTTGCAATAGCACCTGATGTCGCAAAGACTGCGGAGCTTTGGATAGAAGCCCGACATTTCACACGTCAGTCCAGTGCAAATTGGAGCCATCTCCACTGATGTACAATCCTCACAATACTCACTGCATTGAGCAGGTTGAGTAGGCTAGGACTATTTTTTGGAGTGCAGGAGGATGAGAGGTGATCTCCTCGTTCTAAATCACGAGAAGGATAGATCGGGTAAATGCTCTAAGTCTTTTGCCCAGAGATGGGTAATCGAGAACCAGAGGACATAGGTTTAAGGTGAGTGGAAAAAAAAATTAATTGGACCCCGAGGGGTATTTTTTTCACGCAAAGGGTGGTGGGTGTGTGGAACGAGCTGCTGGAGGAGATCATTGAGGCAGGGACTATTGCAAGATACATTTAAGAAACATTTAGACAGGTACATGGATAGGGTAGGATTAGAGAAATAGGAACCATGCTAAAGTTTTTCACTGTACCTCGGTACACGTGACAATAAACTAAACTGATACTGAAACTGAATGCACCATCAAGTGGGACTAGTGTAGATGGGACATGTTGGCCGGTGTGGGCAAGTTGGGCTGAAGGGCTGGTTTCCACATTGTATTGCTCTATAACTCTGTGATGTTTATTACTTGCTCCAAGTAGAGGATGTCGTTCTAATTCAGTACAAGGTTCTCAGCAAAATAATACGCAGAAAAGCAAAACCACAAACTGAAAGGCGTGCACCAATATTTAACTAGCTCACACTAAACATGTGCCACATTCATCCAGGTGTTTACACTTTAAATAATAGGTTGTGCCAGAAAAACTGTCAAGTTAAAAATAGCACAGCCGCTCGTTGTTAATAAGAGTTAACACAATTCTTCTGCTGACAAATACATGGCATATCTTTGTTTTACTGGAAACGTTAAAGTCTAATTAGTTGATAACTGAAAAGACCATTCACTGATTTTGTGAAATAATAGTAAGATTAAATGAGAACTTACCAGTTTGAAATTTGATCTTTATTTTATGAGGAGTCGAGGGACTACATGAAGAACCCCGTACAGCCGTTCGTGCGTCAATCTTCAAAGCAACGGTGTGAAATCACAGCAAATAGTAACTGAAGTATTATGGTAAGATAACAAAGACTAGAACTACCAGATGAAATGTATGAGGGCTGGGAGCGGAGGGCACATAGTCCTTCAACTCGACTCCTCATAAAATAAAGATCAAACTTCAAACTGGTAAGTTCTCGTTTAATCTTACTATTTTACTTCGGAGTCACGCGAGTGACTACGTGAAGACTTCAAAGCTCTGTGATTTCATGCCGTGTGAAACGAATATACACAACCACAGCTGCTTCATTGACAAATGAAGGGAAAACATTCATAATGCATACAGTCATAACATAGATGCAAAACATGCTGATGCTGTTTAAATGAAACAATAATATTTCCATCTCTCACCCAGATGGAACATATAACCAGAACATAAATAGAGTTAACAAATACTCCTGGTTCACCAATGGGTCATTACAGATGTTTGGAGATTTATTCGATGGACCATGCTCCAGCCGCAACAATGCGACACAGCGGAACATAAATACCCTTGCTGCTGATGTTGTAGCAGCCCTGGTGGAATTAGATCTGGAAACAGAATCCATTAGTACATAACACAACTCAGTTTTCCTCATCTGGAATGCCCTGAACAATACGTTCTCCCAAATTCTTTGTGACTAACAACATTGCTAGTCCAGAACTCCAAGGCTCGTGATGACCTTGACATATTGTTGCATACATGTGTGCTTACCTTTCAATGGTCCCCGGTATGCCTGCGACTATTTTGAGACCTGACCACCTTCTGGTCTGCTCAAGTATTTATAACATAATATTATACTTTACAGATGTTATCATCCTGTACCATCACAATTATTTAGCGACTGAACCAGTGCCAGAAGGATAACTATCTAATAAACTCCAGCCAAATTTAAGGATATAGTTGCTGCCTCCTGGCGAAATAGTGTTCACAAATATCAACATTGCATATGGCATTATACTGGTCCTGGGACCCATGTTGAAGATATCCTACCCCTTGATAACCGGTGTGGACCCGACAGAGCGAGTCTTGTTTGCTACAGCCAATTCAATGAGGAATGAGCCAATTAATGGCCGTATAACTCCATAATTAACAGACAATCATTTAGCATGAACTCGAAACATTAGCAATCAATACCATTTTCCATGGAACATAAGCATAACAAACTATTTCATCTCCTGGAAAAGAAAATTCAGAATAGTTTGGTGCTATGCAAACACTTTGAACACATAGAAGGATAGATGTAACAACCCAAATCTTAGGGCAGTTTGTTAAACCTGCAGAACATAAATTTGAGTTTATCATGCAACATCTGATTTCCGAAGCCTCAGGGTGAACAAGCAAATTCAAGTTTAAAATAACCAATAAGGTTATATAATTATTCGCAACAAATCGGGAATCAATTTGCATAATCACACAATAGGAACTTAAAGCCTCTTAATGACTTTATTTGGAGCCTCGATTGATGAGACAAAATGGAGGTAGCCATAAAAGACCCACCTGCTCCTTTTGGCGAGAATGTATCTTTCACCACTGCTATGCCAAATATTTTGCAACCAGTGAAATAAACATGAAACCAACATACATATATTTATATTAGGTGTTCCATTGAACCAGAATTTCATAATACAGTGCGATTCAACTCTGTGTTGCCATTACCCACACTTGATGATTCTCCTGTGGCAACAAAATTATGTAACCATTCCAGTGGTTCTTTAACCGATTGCACCCTCGTGACTAACATATGCCATCATCACAATGCATCAACCCGAACATGAGCATGACAATATGCTTATTTGTCCAATCACTCTATAACCCATACAATGCCCGTAGATTCTATAGATAGTCGATACTAATAACAGAAATGTTTTGGCAAGTCATGCAAATCTGTTCCATCTCCAAACTCTAGATGATATTTGAGCTACTTGGTAACTACCTTAAACAGCAACTGTGGCCCGATTTCCGACCCAGTCTAGCAAGACAATCTTGGTCCTTATACTGAACCTGCCCAATTCTAACCTGCTTGAAAACTAATATTGTACATTTTACATTTACCGTTCAAAGTAGTACAAACTGCAAGTGGTCCCTTAATTGTAGAGTAGCACAGGTCCAGTGCGTGGAACCTCTGGCCGGCTTTCATGCTGCCAGCAACTTCAGTGAACCGCTACTGCCAATAAAGACATGGGATGCATTGTCGCCGAAACCATGAAACATTGCTCATTCCAATAGCTTGTGCTTCGCCTTCCAGGTTACACCTACGGAAAAGTCTTACCTGAAAAGAAGACTCGGCAGCCAACTGTAATGCTCCCCTGAGAGCGATGTTCACTGCATATGTGTTTAGGATGGTAACTTTCTTGCCAGGCACAGACCTCTGGCGCATGCCCTGATCTCTTGGGCATGCTCTATGGCTATACCCTCAGACTCGGCATTAAACTATACCAATCCCACATGCTCTCCTCTTACACAAGGGAGCCATAAAGCAGGCCTGCTACAAAGCCCTGCTGACACAATTTCCCATTTAGGGCCATTAGCACCAATTTACAATATAATGAAAGATTTACCCAACAACTAATGGAGCAGTAATGAACACTGTTTGTCCATCATCGTGACTTTATTAATTTCAGCTGGTGTTAACAATGACCTAGATGCACCTTAATAATTAACCATTTAACAAAATAACTGTTGCTCTACTTACAAACCTGAATTGCATCTATCCAATTAACAATTAGTCCAACGACTAGAACTGTTTTATACCAACAACTGTTACCAAAGTCTTATTGACTGCAATCTGTTGCCCAGGCCGGCATCATGCTCAATTGAATACCTAAAAGTAAATCCCAACATCCTCAAATCTATTTGATAGGAACTTAATCTAACTGGAGAGAGGAGCCCAATTTCTCAAATATAGTTTGAGACTAAACAATGGATTTTAGCACATATATAACCAGCGCTTTTTAAAACTGTGTATAGTTTTCTTTGAATACTTTTTTGTCATCATTCTGTTATATTGCCTTATCCTAACAATGCCTCCTCATCCCCCATGATCACTGTAAATGGGAAAATGGGGATACCCTACTAAACTGCTATTCCCATAAAGCAGCCCTAACAAGGTACCGCTGGTGCCCATGAAGCAACCCTGAACAAAGGTGCTGCTGGCACAGACTTTCCCATAGGCCAGTATTTGCCATAGATTTGGCATTCTCATCAAGCAGCCCTGAGCAAAGGTGCTGCTGGCATAACCTCTCCAATAGGCTAGCCTACCATAACTTGGCATTCTCATCAAACAGTCCTGAGCAAAGGTACTGCTGGCACCGCCTCTGCAATAGGCTAGCCTGCCATAGTTTGGTATCCCCATGAGCAGCCCTGAGCAAAGGTGCTGCTGGCACAGCCTCTCCAATAGGCTAGCCTGCCATAGCTTGGCATTCCCGTGAAGCAGCCCTACCCAAAGGTGCTGCTCTCTAAATTAATTCCCAGAGGTGAAATCTCCCAACTTTCCCAATTGTACTGACTATTTGTGTCAGTTGTCCCCATATCCTGGGGATTATTGTAGTTTGGGAACCCCATAGGTGAATTTCCCCTCCCCAGGAATCCATATAAATATACCCTCCTGGCACGCAGGCTAATCATTTATGTGAATTAACCCCATTACCTGGGGACTACTGTGGTCTGGGAACCACATATACTTGGGTTTCCCCTGCACCGGGAACCCAGCCTAACCGTTTAGGTTAGTTTTAACCCCATGTCCCGGGGACTACTGCGGTCTAGAACCGCATATACTTGAGTTTCCCCTCCCCAGGAACCCAGGCTGACCGTTCAGGTCCGTTAAGCCCCATCCACTAGGGACTACTGCGGTCTAAAATCATGATCTCCAGAGATGCTGCCTGATTTGAAATTATACACATCTCACTGATGCTGATAGATTAAATGCATAAATAGGGATTCAAAGCAGTCCCTGGTCTCCGATCTTTTCTCTTTCACTTTTGTCTTGTTCCCATAGTCCCATCAATGGTTTAATGGTTCTTGACTGTCACATCAGCACTGCATGATGAAATTCTTTTTGCACACCATATTTTGGTACCACTTCCCAAAAGAAAATACCCAAGTCCGGTTGACATGCTGGATGTACTGGAGTGACCTTGATCCAGGTAAGCCCTTGGCTGCTGCAGGGCCTCCTCCATCACTCTCGACTGGCTCGGCACGTGGACCAACGTCCCTTTCCTTGCCCGCCCCCGGGGGGCTCCTCCTGCAGCTGACCTTGCAGGTGCTGGAGGCAATACCCCGGTCGCTCTCCTACCAGCCCACCCCTCGAGTCCACCGTTGCCACCGGTCGTTGGGGCCAAGCTCGGCAGCTTCCGACCTTCCCCTGCTTCACCTCTCACTTTTTTTAACACTCTCCACAACATCTCCTTCACTTCGTTCCTCCAGGCCTGACAACTCAGGGTGTAGAAGATGCAGCAGAATGATGCATCCGCTCAAAAGACAAAGAGTTTGAGTAGCTCAGCAGGTTTCGTTTTTAGTTTAGAGTTACAGCGTGGAAACAGGCCCTTCGGCCCACCGAGTCCGCACTGCCCAGCGCTCCCCGTTCACTAACTCTATCCTACACACATTAGGGACAATTCACATTTATACCAAGCCAATTAGTGTACAAACCTGCACATCTTTGGCGTGTGGGAGGAAACCGGGGAAAACCCACGCAGGTCACGGCGAGAAATTACAAACTCCGTACGCACAAGCATCTGTAGTCAGGATCGAACCCAGGTCTCAGGGACTGTACGGCAGTAGCTCTACCACTATGCCACTGTGCAGTCAGGCAGCATCTCTGGAGGGAATGGACAGGTGATGTTTTGGATCGGGACCTTTCTTGAGATGGATAGTAGTGGGAGGAGCAAGTTGGAAAAGAGGTGTGAGCAGGACAAAGTCTGGCAAGTGATAGGTGGAGACACAAGGAACTGTAAATACTAATATACAAAAAAAAGACACAAAGTGCTGGAGTAACTCAGCAAATCAGGCAGCATTTCTGGAGATCATGGATAGGTATCATTTTGATTGTGGATTCTTTACAGGTGAGGTTTTTGTTAACATAGGAAGATGGGTAGATAAGATTCTAGCATCTGCAGTTCCTTGCATCTCCAAGCTCTGAATGCTCATTCAGTTCCAAAGAGCTTGCAGGATTGAAGTTTAAAAATAACTTTGCATTCAATTGCTTAAGACCCAGAAGAAAATGAAAGCGCCTCTTGGCTCTTTGATGTTGCAACACCATTTTAACTCCAGATGGAAATAATATAGGCAGCAGATGGAGGTGTGTGTTTATTGCTTTGCATTCAATCTGACGATTCCACAGTCTACCTGATCGCTCCTCTGCAAATTTCAGTCAAGAGCAGAACTGTGCTTTCCTTTGCCAGAGCAAATAAAATGACGAAACAAAATATAATTACAAATGAAAACTGTGGTAACACACTCAGCTCCTTAATACAAAATCACCAAATTATCTAAGACACTATATTTTCAAATAACTATAACACCATCCCCTTATTGAGGATACACTTCACCCCCCCGCGGTCCCGGAAATCCTCCAGCGCACATGTGGGCACCGCGTAGTGCCTCTCTAGTACACCCGGGCACGGACGTAACCCCGGAAACTTAGGGGCCTGTCCCACTTGGGTGTCATTTGTGTGTCACGCAGGTGGCGCGTGAAGAATTTGTGAATCCTAAAATCCTGAGGCGGCGGCGTGCGACTGCGCGTCACTGCCTGCGCCACCACGTCTCACCACGCGCCATGCGCGCATAATGCACGCCACGCGCACGTGACACGTAAATTATGTACCGTCGTGAGTTGAGACACATAAATGATGTCGCGTGAATGACGCCCAAGTGGGACAGGCCCTTTATCTTCGTCAGATGCAGCAAACGTTCAGTGCCCGTGGAGAAACAAAGACTTTACATCAGCTCAAGGTTGAACATAAGTGAAGCTGTTTCCGCCGGGGGAGTCTTTAAGTTTACACAAGATAATCAGGAATAGGTAATGCAATATTTCCATAATTATGGCTAATGAAACAAGACAAATCTGTAAAATGAATCTGCAGTCCCACTGTGACTGTCCTTCCAGCCAACTCATTAAGGATTGACAGTTCGTTGTGTTTTCTTTACCAATAACCAGCAAGTACCCGAGGTAACATGAACTCATGGGCATTTCTCCGTTTATTGCAGCTTCGCAAAGCAAATAATATAACTAGAACATAAAAGCATTTAACTCGTCAGAGATTGTTTTAATGAATGAAACACAGTCAACACTGAATTAATTCCATTACAGTTGTTTAAATTGAAAAAAATATAACGATGTGATTTCAAAATTCAATCCTTGTCTTGAACAAGTTATAAGACAATGGTAAGATCGCTGTGCATTAACAGGTGCTACTTTATAGAAAAGATTATGTACGGAGCAGCATGTGGTGGTTAATATGAACCCACCGGGCCAATAGAAACATAGAAACATAGAAAATAGGTGCAGGAGTGGGCCATTCGGCCCTTCGAGCCTGCACTGCCATTCAATATGATCATAGCTGATCATCCAACTCCGTATTCCATACCTGCCTTCTCTCCATACCCCCTGATCCCTTTAGCCACAAGGGCCACATCTAACTCCCTCTTAAATATAGCCAATGAACTTGCCTCAACTATCTTCTGTGGCAGAGAATTCCACAGTTCACAACTCACTGTGTGAAAAATGATTTTCTCATCTCGGTCCTAAAAGACTTCCCCCTTATCCTTAAACTGTGACCCCTTGTCCTGGAGTTCCCCAACATCGGGAACAATCTTCCTGCATCTAGCCTGTCCAACCCCTTACGAATTTTGTAAGTCTCTATAAGATCCCCCCTCAATCTTCTAAATTCCAGCGAGTACAAGCCGAGTCTATCCAGTCTTTCTTCATATGGAAGTCCTGCCATCCCAGGAATCAGTCTGGTGAACCTTCTCTGTACTCCCTCTGTGGCAAGAACGTCTTTCCTCAGATTAGGAGACCAAAACTGTACGCAATGGTTTGTTTCTGTGCCCCATCACTCTATGACTCTCTGACCGCGTGTGGTCGATTAACCAAGAGGATTCCTGCAATATTAAACATCAGAATCCATTTTCACTTTGGGGCGGCATGGTGGCGAAGTGTTAGAGTTGCTGCCTTAGCGCGTCAGAGACCCAGGTTCGATCCTGACTGCGGGTGCTGTCTGTACTGAGTTTGTACTCTCTCCCAAAGACCACGTGGGTTTCCTCCGGGTGCTCAGGTTTACTCCCACACTACAAAGATGTGCAGGTTTGTACTTTCAATTGGCTTCGGCAACAATGTAAATTATCCCCAGTGCGAAGGATACCGCTTGTACCCGGGGTGGTTGCTGTTCGACGTGGACTCGGTGGGCCAAAGGGTCTATTTCCACGCTGTACCCCCAATGTCAAAAAGTCTAAAAAATCTAGTCACTGAAGTGGAAATAACCAACAGGAGATTTAGTGGAAGTTATTGGAGTAGAATTAGGCCATTCAATCCATCGAGTCTACTGCGCCATTCAATCATAGCTGATCTCTGCCTTGTAATCCCATTTTCCTGCCTTCTCCCCATCACCCTTGACAAGATTCAAGAGAGTTTATTGTCATGTGTCCCAGATAGGACAATTAAATTCTTGCTTTGTTTCAACACAACAGAATATAGTAGGCATGAATAAATACAGAACAGAACAGAACAGATCAGTGTGACCATCTACCAATGAATATATATATACACACACACCTAAATAAACAGATAAAGTGCAATGGGCTATTAATGATCAGAGATTTGTTTGAGTTGAGTTTAATAACATATAACCATATAACAATTACAGCACGGAAACAGGCCCTCTCAGCCTTTCCAGTCCGTGCCGACCATTTATTTTCCCCTAGTCCCATCTACCTGCACTCAGACCATACCCCTCCATTCCCTTCTCGTCCATATACCTATCCACTTTACTTTTAAATGTTAAAATCGATCCTGCCTCCACCACTTCTGCTGGAAGATCATTCCACGCAGCCACCAATCTCTGAGTAAAGAAGTTCCCCCTCATGTTACCCCTAAACTTCTGTCCCTTAATTCTCATGTCATGCCCTCTTGTTTGAATCTTCCCTACCCTCAATGGGAAAAGCTTATCCACGTCAACTCTGTCTATCCCTTTCATCATTTTAAAGACCTCAATCAAGTCCCCCCTTAACCTTCTGCGCTCCAAAGAATAAAGACCTAACTTGTTCAACCTTTCTCTGTAACTTAGTTGCTGGAACCCAGGCAACATTCTAGTAAATCTCCTCTGTACTCTCTCTATTTTGTTGACATCCTTCTTATAATTAGGCGACCAAAATTGTACACCATACTCCAGAATTGGTCTCACCAATGCCTTGTACAATTTTAACATTACTACCCTACTCCTATATTCAATGCTCTGATTTATAAAGGCCAGCACACCAAAAGCTTTCTTTACCACCCTATCTCCATGCGATTCCACCTTCAGGGAACTATGGCTGATGGCTGTGGGGAAGTAGCTATTTCTGAACCTGGATGTTGCAGATTTCAGGCTTCTACCTGATGGCAGCAGAGGGTTGAGTGTGTGGCCAGGATGGTGTGGATACTAGATGATGCTGGCAGGTTTTATGAGGCAGCGACTGCGATAGATCCCCTCGATGGTAGGGAGGTCAGAGCCGCTCAAGTTTCCAAACCAAGCCATGATGCAACTGGTCAGCATGCTATCTACTGTGCACCTGTAGAAGTTCGAGAGAGTCCTCCTTGATATACCGACTCTCCGTAATCTTCCCAGGAAGTAGAGGCGCTGATGTCCTGGGACCAGGAGAGATCTTCAGAGATATGAACGCCCAGGAATTTGAAGCTCTTGACCCGCTCCACCATTAACCTGTTGATATAAACGGGATTATGGGTCCCCATCCTACCCTTTCCAAAGTCCACAATCAGTTCCTTGGTTTTTGCTGGTGTTGAGAGCCAGGTTATTGTGCTGGCACCATTTGGTCAAACGGTCGATCTCACTTCTATACTCTGACTCATCTCTATCAGTGATACGTCCCACAACAGTGGTGTCATCAGCGAACTTGATGATGGAGTTTGCACAATGACCGGCTACGCAGTCATGAGTATAGAGTGAGTACAGCAGGGGCTGAGCACGCAGCCTTGAAGTGCTCCCGTGCTGATTGTTATCGAGGCTGACACATTTCCACCGATACTGTGGTCTGTGAATGAGGAAGTCGAGGATCCAATTGCAGAGGGATGCGCAGAGACCCAGGTCTGAGAGTTTGGTAACCAGCTTGGAGGGGATGATTGTGTTAAATGCCGAGCTGTAGTCAATGAATTACAGTCTGGCATATGCATTTTTATTGTCCAGAGCGGAGTGGAGAGCCAATGAGGTCGCATCCACCATTGATCTGTTGTGGCGGTAAGCGAACTGCAGTGGGTACAGGTTTTTGTTGAGGTAGGAGTTGATTTGCGCCATGATCAACCTCTCAACGCACTTCATCACCACTGACGTTAGTGCCACTGGTTGATAGTCATTGAGGCACGTCACCTTGCTCTTCGTGGGCACCGGTATAATTGATGCCCCTTTAAAGCAGGTGGGAAGCTCAGACCTCAGAAGTGAGAGGTTGAAAATGTCCGTAAAAACTCCAGCCAGTTGGTCCACACAGGTTTTTAGAACATGACCGGGTATGCCATCACGACCAGGCGCTTTCCGAGGGTTCACCCCTCTGAAGGGTTTTCTGACGTCGACCTCTGTAGCCATGACCGAAATACCAACATAGTGAATGGGGGCTCGAGGTGGCACATCAGTGTTCACCCTGTCAAAGCATGCATAAAACGCATTGAGCTCATTGGGGAGTGATGTTTCGCTGACATGTGTGCTGCCTCCTGATTTAGCCTTGTAGGAGGTGATTGCATTCAGGCCCCGCCACAGCTGCCGAACATCCATCTCATCCTCCAGCTTAGAGCAGAAGCCCCTTTTGGTCTTTTTGATGGCCTTACTAAGGTCGTATCTGGTCTTCTTGGAGTCTTCAGTATCTTCAGACATGAATGCCCGGTGTCTGGACTTCAGAAGAGTGCGGATCTCATCGTTCATCCAAGGTTTCTGATGGGAAATGCTTGGAAGGTTTTTGTTGGGATGCAGTGCTCCACACATTTCTTTATGAAGTCTGTAACGACTGTGGTGTATTCGTTCAGGTCTGTTGCCATGTCCCTGAACATTGCCCAGTCTACAGACTCCAAAGAGTCCTGGAGTTGTTCCTCTGCCTCCCCCCCCTCCCCCCTCCCGCCCCTCCCCCCCCAGCTCTGTACAGTCATCTCCTCACACCTGTTCTAATCAATAATTTGTCTATCTGTGTCTTAAAAATATCCACTGACCTGGCCTCCACAGCCCTCTGTGACAATGAGTTCCACAGATTAACTACCTTCTGATTAATGAAGATCCTCCTCACTTCCTTTCTAAAAGAGCGCCCTTTAATTCTGAGGCTATGACCTCTGTTCCTGGACTCTCCGACCAATGGAAATATCTTTCCCACATCCACTCTATCTATGCCTTTCATTATTCTGTAAGTTTCAATGAGACCCCCCTCCTCAACCTTCTAAACTCCAGCAAGTACAGGCCCAGTGCCGTCAACTGCTCTGGGTTTCTCCAAGCAAAAAGAGTTATGACTTTGGGAAATGGAGAACGTCCTTGTTCTTTATCTGTTGAATTTCATCTTCATCATTGAGAGGAATAAGGGAGGTGAGGAGAACTTTCTTTGTGAAGATCGTTTGAAGGGTGAGACCTCCAGTATAGAATGAAGCAAATAAACAGGAAGGTATGGGGATTATGTGTCAGAGGTTATGTACCCATGTCAGAGGTTATGTATGGGTGTCAGGGGTTATGTATGGGTGTCAAGGGTTACGGAGAGAAAGCAGGAGAATGGGGTTACGAGGGAGAGGTACATCAGCCATGAGTGATTGGCGGAGTAGACTTGATGGGCCGAATGTCCTAATTCTACTATTCCTTTTGGCCTTATGTCAACAACAGCTTCTACTCATGCAGAGCCACCAACAAAATACTTGTATAATCAGATGGGAACAATTAACACTGACTCAGAGAAGGTTATGTGTAGAAAGGAACTGCAGATGCTGGTTTAAACTGAAGATAGGCACAAAATGCTGGAGTAACTCAGCGGGACAGGCAGCATCTCTGAAGAGAAGGATTGGGTGACGTTTCAGGTCGAGACTGAAGAAGGGTCTCAGAGATGGTAATGTTGAAGGAAGTATAAAATAGACTTAGAGGACATAGATGGAAAGGTTGATTGAGGCAAATCCCAGAACTTAAAATCTCAGAATATAAAGAGTCAACAGGGCTATTGGTAGATTTAGGCCATTCGGCCCATCAAGTCTACTCCACCATGGTTGATCTACCTCTAACTTCTTACCCCATTCTCCTGACCTCTCCGTAACCTCTGACACCGTACTAATCACAAATCTATGTATCTCTGCCTTAAACATACCAACTGACCTGGCCTCCACAGCCTTCTGTGGCAGATTCACCACCCTCTGGCTAAAGAAATTTCTCCTCATCACCTTCCTAAAAAAATGTCCTTTAATTCTGAAGCTATCACCTCTAGTCCTGGACTCGCCCTCTAGTGGAAACATCCTCTCCACATCCAGCCTTTCACTGAGAGAAAAGGTGGATCAATGGAGGGCGGCACGGTGGCGCAGCAGTAGAGTTGCTGCCTTACAGCGCTTGCAGCACTGGAGACCCGGGTTCGATCCTGACTACCTGTAGGAGTTTGTACATTCTCCCCATGACTGAGTTGGTTTTGGTCGAGATCTTCGGTTTCCTCCCAGACTCTAAAAACGTAGAGCTTTGTAGGTTAATTGGCTTGGTATAAGTGTGTAAATTGTATCTTGTGTGTGTAGGGTAATGTTAATGTGTTGGGATCGCTGGTCAGTGCTGACTCGGCGGGCCATAGGGTCCGTTTCCACGCTGCATCTCTAAACTAAACTAAATGTCCTGCGAATAATATTCTATTGATATTGTAAGAATATTCTATTGATATTTAAGACTTGGACAAAGAAAGATGTGACCTATTGCCTCACTTGAAATATTCATTCACATTGTAAAGAAGGTTTGTGTAGGAAGGAACTGCAGATGCTGGTTTACACCAAAGTTAGACACAAAATGCTGGAGTAACTCAGCGGGGCAGGCAGCATCTCTGGAGAGAAGGAATGGGTGACATTTTGGATCGAGACTAACAGTCAGGGGAGAAGAAGACATAGAGAGATGGGAGGGTACAAAGAGCATGTAAGGTGTGAAAAGCACAGATCAAAGCAGATGATGAGCAAGGAAAGAAGGTGCCAACTTTCACCACCAACATCATCACCGAATGACTGTGGACGATCCTAAAGGATGCTTTTGGGCTGTGAACCCATCTACAGAATTTGTTTTCAGCACCTTATAAGAACATAAAGACAACATCGCTATTGTACTCGCTAGAATTTAGAAGATTGAGGGGGGATCTTATAGAAACTTACAAAATTCTTAAGGGGTTGGACAAGCTAGATGCAGGAAGATTGTTCCCGATGTTGGGGAGGTCTAGAACAAGGGGTCACAGTCTAAGGATAAGGGGGAATTCCTTTAGGACCGAGATGAGGAAAACATTTTTCACACAGAGAGTGGTGAGTCTCTGGAATTCTCTGCCACAGAAGGTAGTTGAGGCCAGTTGATTGGCTATATTTAAGAGGGAGTTAGATGTGGCCCTTGGGGCTAAAGGGATCAGGGGGTATGGAGAGAAGACAGGTACAGGATACTGAGTTGGATGATCAGTCATGATCATATTGAATGGCGGTGCAGGCTCGAAGGGCCGAATGGCCTACTCCTGCACCTATTTTCTATGTTTCTATGTTTCTATGTTTCTAACATAAAGGGCACCCCAGTGGCACAACTGGTAGAGGTGCTGCCTCACAGCACCAGAGACCTGGGTTTGATCCTGACCTCTGGTGCTATCTTGTTTTTTACAGATACAGCACGGAAGCAGGCCCTTTGGCCCACCGAGTCCATGCCAATCAGCGATCTATGCACACTATCCTACACACTAAGGAAAACTTACAATTTTGTCCAAAGCCAATTAACCTCCAAACTTGTACGTCTTTAGCATGTTGGAGGAGACTGGAGCGCCTGGAGAAAGCCCACGCGGTCATGGGGAGAACATACAAACTCTGTACAGACAGCAGCCACAGTGAGGATCGAACCCGGTTCTCTGACGCTGTAAGGCGGCAACTCTACCGCTGCGCCACCGTTCCACCCCTGTGTGGAGCTTGAACGTTCTCCCTGTGACCCCGTGGGATTCCTCTGGGTGCTCCAATTTCTCCCTGCATCCCTGGGACATGCGGGTTTGTTTATTAATTGGCCTCTGTAAATTGGCCCTAGTGTGATGGGAGTTGATCTGAAAGTGGGATAACATAGAACTAGTGCGAACGGGTGATCGATGGTCGGTGTGGACTGGGTGGGCTGAGCGTGCTGTTTCCACGTTGTGTCTCTCGCAACTAAACACAGCAGCACAATTGTCACTGGCAATGTAAAGCAATATGAGAGTGGTGATAAGAAGTGAATTGAAGACGGACGCTTTTTGTGTCTATGTTGCGTTCAGACTGAAGAAGGGTCTCGACCCGAAACATCACCCACTTCTTCTCTGCAGAGATGCTGTCTGTCCCGCTGAGCTACTCGAGCTTTTTGTGTCTATCTTCGGTTTAAACCAGCTCTACAATTCCTTCCTGCACATGGAAAAGAGTTACCTGGGACATTGTGCAGGTGGGCTGCAGTTCGTGACTTCACCTGCGGATGGCGATGTTGCTTTACGTCTACACATCAACTTGAGCATGATGGGTTAACTGAGAACCCGTCAATGAGCCAGTTTGGAGAAACAGGAGACACAAAGATGAAAAGATTCTCTGCATGTGAATTGAGTTCAGCGCAAACCTGTTAATGCCGTTGGTATCATCTTCCCCAAACCTTTCCGTGAGGAACAGCTGGTACAGAACGGTTGAACGGAATTTGAGTTCCATGGCAACATGACCAACAGCATCCATCACAACACTGGGGGATGGAGAGATTCAGTGCTTGGTGGTCCTTGGACCTTATCTACCCAGAGTCCACGGGCAGGTTGATGTTGCCACATGCAGGTGTAGTGACCAGAATAAAGAGCACTTCCCCCCTCCCACCTCTTTCACTGGTAACCTGTGCATTGCATTAAAAAAAAAGGGTTTTTTTTAAACAGACCCCTCGGCCCACCGAGTCCATGATCAGCGATCACCTGAACACTAGTTCTATCCAACACAGCAGGGACCATTCACGGAAGACAATTAACCTACAAACCTGAACGTCTTCGGGATGTGGGAGGAAACCGGAGCACCTGAAGAAAACCCACGCGGTCACGGTGCGAATGTGTAATCTCCACACATACAGCATCGAACCTGGGTCTCTGGCGCTGTAAGGCAGCAGATCTACCCGCCGCATCACTGTGCAACAATTGAGAAGTTAATTGTCTTTGCTCAGTTTAATTTCGAGATACAGCCTGAAATCAGGCCCTTCGGCCCACCGAGTCCCCGACGACCAGCAATCCTATCACTATCACTATCCACACACACTAGGGCCAATTTACATTTATACCAAGCCAGTTAACCTACAAACCTGTCTTTAGAGTGTGGGAAGAAACCGGAGATCCCAGAGAAAACCCACGCAGGTCGGGGGGAGAACGTACAAACTCTGTACAGAGAGCACCCATTGTTAGGATCGAACCTGGGACTCTGGCGCTGTAAGGCAGCAACTCTACCGCTGCACCCGCTTGCTGCCCCTAACTGATGGAGAAGCTTTTTATTTCCCCCCTTGTCTATTAGGATTATGTAAATAATGACTTTTTGGAGCATCCATATACAATTGTGGAACCTCTCCCCACACCCCATTGAGAAGAATGGACCCTTCATAGTAATGTGTGGTATCCTGTTTGTTCGCTCGAGTGTCAGATGACGTATGGCTCGCTGCTGGCTTCTGTCGTCGTCCAACATGTTGACAGAATTGGTCGCCCGACGGGTCACTGAGTGTATCGTATCGTTGTTTCCGGGGATCGCCACGAGGAGGCTTCTGTCATGATACCTGGTGTCCTGTTAAACGTTGACTTGTGGTCCAGGATAATTGTGTAAGTGTCCCCACCCTGAACCACTTTGAAGCAGTGGTCATAAAGATATAGAGGTTTTGCACTAAGGACCTTGGGATTTTTCTTTGCACTAGTATTGGAGTTATTGATTTATTCTTTTTTTTTGTTATTATATATTATGATTATTATATATTATATATTAGGTTATTAGGGTGTTGCAATGGCTCCAGTGGTAGAGTTGCTACCTTACAATGCCAGACACCTGCGTAAGATCTTGACAATGGGTGCTATCTGCACGGAGTTTGTACGTACTCCTCGTGACCTGCGTGGGTTTCCCCGGGTGCTCCGGTTTCCTCCCACACTCCAAAGACGTGCAGGTTTTTAGGTCAATTGGCTTTGGTAAAAATTGTAAACTGCCACTAATGTATAGGATAATGCTGGTGGATGGGTATCGCTGGTTGGCACAGACTCGGTGGGTCAAAGGGCCTGTTTCTACGCTGTATCTTTCAACTAAACTAAACTCACAATTTTTCCAATTAATTGGCTTCCACCTGAGGGGAATAGATCAGGTACTGTGTCCCTCGATGACTTTCTGCACAAGGAAATTAATGGAATAGAAGGTAACTTGAGAAAGCAGGAGAAACAAACTTGCATTAGTTTGCACAGAACATACAAACTCCGTACCCGTAGTTGGGATTTGCTGTAAAGGGCCTGTCCTATCAGCATCCGACTCCATGCGATGAGCGCGATCAAACTAGAAGCGGGGGCCGCGCGGAGCTCGGGTGATCCCTGTACAGGGCCGTTCGCACCAGCATGCACCTGCATGCGGCAAGCGCGACCAAACCGGTAGTGAGGGCCGCACGGAGGTCGGGTGAGTGGCGCAACGCGGCGCAAAGTGAGGCGAACTTGGAGCAAAGTCTTAAAGGTAAGTTCGCAGGGCAGAGAGGGGCACACAGAGAGGGGCACAGAGGCACACATAGAGAGGGCCACGGAGCCACACACAGAGAGGGTCACGGAGGCACCTACAGAGAGGGTCATGGAGGCACGACGTCGAGACGGTGTGTAATGCGTCGAGGCGACTGGGAGCCGCGCGGCATTTTTGAACAGTCAGTTTTTCGGAGCCCCGCACGCTGTCGGGACGAACTCCGCACAATTCCGCACGGCTCCGGCGATCGAAGTGGGACTGGCCCCGCGATGCCGGAAGGCTCAAGCGACCACGTTAGGTCGCGCTCATCGCATAGAGTTGCATGCTGGTGGGACAGGCCCTTAAGGCAGCAACTCCACTGCTGCACCACCCGTGACTGCCCTGTTATATGTCATTCTCTGACAAATGGATAGGTACATGGACAGGACAGGTTTAGAAGTATATGAGTCACATGCAGGCAGGTGGGACTAGTATAGATGGGACATCTTGGTCGACATGGGCAAGTAGGGCCAAAGTTCCCATTTCCATGCTGTATGACTCCATGACTAAATCAAGGCAAACATATTCATTCAACCAAATTCAAACCTATTCATAGGTATGTTACAAAACTTACCTTTACCGGCGTTGCACTTCTGCCGCTCCCCGTGTGCGCGACTTTCGCGCCTTGCAGAGGGGGGCGGGCTTAATGTGCCGTTTTTCCACAGGCCTGGATAATCGATGAATGTCGGGCGATTTGGTTGCTGAAGAAAAATCGCTCCGACATTTCATCAATGGTGGTATTTTTAAATTACTCTAAATTATTTATTAACTAGAGTAATTTAAAAATCACCTTCAAAAGCCGTGACCGCAGACAACCGGAAGCATTTTGCGTAGGGGAGAAAAAAAGGTAAATACTTTATTTTTATATTAAAAGTTGGTTTTTCGGGAGGCTTTAATAATATTTTTATGTTGCGAAATGGGGTCCCCAAAAAATGTATGAACCCCCAGTATTTTTCCCCCCGACTTCACTGCTAACCGCAACGTTCTAATCCACCGCATTCCGCTAAAACCCACTCGCTAGTTGATTTAAATGGCCATTAATTTACAGGCATTAAACACTAAATTCCTTCCATTTGGCCCAGAAATTAATGAAAATGAGATTTAAAAATTATGTTATATTGTGGATTATTGTGTGAATGTTATTTGGACACTTAGGCAATTTTAAAAAAGTTTATCTTTTCTTAAGAAATTGATAGATGTTTAGATCTACTCATTGAATTTTGTAATTAGCTACAATTAGATAACTAACTAATTATATGCTTTAATTTCAGGTAATCCAAGTAAAATTGTTTCATATTTGTTTCAGAATGCTTCAATCTATAATAACTGAAAATTTCATTGAGTTCTCTTAATTTTTAAGAATGTTATGGACTTTTAACTTTTCCAGATCACAGCTTTTGAGTTAAGTCAATTGAAAGGCAATGGGAAGCAAGATGCTCATTTCCGAGTATGAAAATGGCCATAACTTTCTTAATACTGATGATATGAAAGTAAATTAGGTGTCAAATTAAACTTCTTTTTATGCTTTATCTGATGGGATAAATTGCAGACTTGATTTTTTAAATCTCAAAATTTTGTAACATTGCTACTATTCATTCTAATGACAAATATCAAATCATCTCTCAGATTTATCTTTTGCGGATGTTTATACACTACACACTATCCTACACACACTAGGGACAATTTACATTTATAGTAAGCCAATTAACCTACAAACCTGCACGTCTTTGGAGTGTGGGAGGAAACAGAGGATCTCGGAGAAAACCCGCGCGGACACGGGAAGAAAGGTACAAACTCTGCAGCTGTAGTCAGGATCGAACCCGGGTCTCCAGCGCTGAAAGCGCTGGGAGACAGCAATTCTACCGCTGTGCCTCCGTGCCACCATCGTTTAGTTTAGTTTAGTTTAGTTTATTGTCATATGTACCGAGGTACACTGTAAAGCTTTTGTTGCATTTGCTTTGTAACGATTAAACTTCCCTGAGAATTAAATGTCCCCAGACCTGGTAATATCCTGATGAACCGTTCTACACTTTTTTTTTTTTTTTTTTTTTGGCTTGTGTCGATCAAGGCATAGAAAATCTATCGTGCAGCAGAATGTTTTTTAAAACTAAGTTGCTACTTAGTTCTGAAGTGTCTGAAATGATTTATTTCTGTGCCAGTAGCATGTGCCCAGAGATTCGGTCCCTGTCCATGTGCATGTAAGTGGAGAGAGTGGACATGTAGCGAAACTGCAAATGGCAAGAGACACGTGTTTGCTTACTTACAGGGAGATGTGCTACACCTTGGACACCAGGACCTCCATTCTCTTTCGGCTAACCTTGATAACTTTTGATAAATGAGGAACATAAGAAAGAGAAGCGGGAGTGAGCCATTCTGCTTTTTATGCCAGGGTTACAATTCAATATATCCTGCCTGATCTTTGTCCTCAGAACCACCTTCCTGTATTAATCCTCCATATCCCTTGATTCTCCTAACACCTATAACGTCATCAATCTCTATCTCGAAGGTACAAACTGACTGAGTCTCCACAACCTTCTTGGATCAAGACTTCCAAACTCGATGAAGACATTTCCCCTCATCTCTGACCTGAATGACCAGAATCTTATTTTGAAACGGTGACTCGTTATTTCAAATAAGTCAGCCGGAGAAATGCCTCCTCTGTGTTTATGCTGTCAAGGCCCATCAGAATGTTATACATATTAGCAAGGTTTCTTCTCATTCTCTGAACATCCAGAGTATGGAATTCCTGCCCTGAAGCACAATCACCTCGACAACTGTTCCCCAGTGAATCATAGTCATAGAGTGATACAATTTGGAAACAGGCCCTTTGGACAACTTACCCACACCGGCCAACATGTCCCAGCCACATTAGTCCCACCTACTTGCGTTTGGTCCATATTCCTCCAAACCTGTCCTATCGATGTACCTATCTAACTGCTTCTTAAATGTTGGGATAGTCCTAGCCTCAACCTACCTCCTCTGGCAGCTTGTTCCATACACCCACTACCCAATGTGTGAAATACTTACCCCTCAGACTCCTATTAAATCTTTGCCCCTTCACCTTAAACCTATGTCCTCTGGTCTTCAATTCACCTAGTCTGGGCAAGAGACTTTGTGCATCTACCCAATCTATTCCTCTCATGATTTTATACAGCTCCATAAGATCACCGTTCATCCTCCTGCGCTCCAAGGAATATAATCCCAGCCTACTCAACCTGCGCCTATAGCTCAGACCCTCTAGTCCTGGCAACATCCTCGTAAATCTTCTCTGCACACTTTCCAGCTTTTATGTGGCCTTTTAGAGTAGGGCGCGTAAAATCCCCTGCTCCATCAAACTGCTCATCTCCGTACATGAAAAGATATATAACACAGCAAAGAGTAGCCAGAAGCCAGAAGATTGGGAAACTTTCATAGGACAACAGAAGGAAACAAAATGGGCAATACGGGCTGAAAAGATGAAGTACGAAGGGAAGCTGGCCAGGAATATAAAGAAGGACAGTAAAAGCTTCTTTGGATATGTTAAGGGAAAATGAGTAGCAAAGTCAAATGTGGGTCCCTTGAAGGCAGACACGGGTAAAATTATTATGGGCAACAATGAAATGGCAGAAGAGTTGAATAGGTACTTCGGATCTGTCTTCACTAAGGAGGACACAAACAATCTCCCAGATGCACTGGAGGACAGAGGATCTAAGGGGGTAGAGAAACTGAGAGAAATGTTCATAAGGCGAGAAATAGTATTAGGTAGGCTAATGGGACTGAAGGATGATAAATCCCCTGGGCTTGATGGTCCGCATCCCAGGGTCCTCAGGGAGGTGGCTTTAGAAACAGTGGACGCATTGGTGATCATTTTCCAATGTTCAATGGATTCAAGATCAGTTCCTGTGGATTGGAGGATAGCTAATGTTATCCCACTTTTCAAGAAAGGAGCGAGAGAGAAAACTGGGAATTACAGACCAGTTAGCCTGACTTCGGTGGTGGGAAAGATGCTGGAGTCAATTATTAAAGAGGTAATAATGGGGCATTTGGATAGCAGTAAAAGGATTAGTCCAAGTCAACATGGATTTATGAAAGGGAAATCATGCTTGACTAATCTTCTGGAATTTTGTAAGGATGTGACAAGTAAAATGGATGAAGGGGTGCCAGTGGATGTAGTGTATCTGGACTTTCAGAAAGCCTTTGATAAGGTCCCGCACAGGAGACCGGTGACTAAAATTAGAGCACATGGTATTGGGGGTTGGGTGTTGACATGGATAGAAAATTGGTTGGCAGACCGGAAGCAAAGAGTAGAAGTGAACGGGTCCTTTTCAGAATGGCAGGCAGTCGTGAGTGGAGTGCCGCAAGGTTCGGTGTTGGGGCCGCAACTGTTTACCATATATATTAATGATTTGGAAGAGGGAATTAGGAGCAACACTAGCAAGTTTGCGGATGTCACAAAGCTGGGTGGCAGTGTGAAGTGTGAAGAGGATGTTAGGAGGTTGCAGGGTGACCTGGACAGGTTGAGTGAGTGGGCAGATGCGTGGCAGATGCAGTATAATATAGATAAATGTGAGGTTATCCACTTTGGTGGCAAAAACAAGGGGGCAGATTATTATCTCAATGGGGTTAGGTTAGGTAAGGGGGAAGTACAGTGAGACCTGGGCGTCCTTGTACACCGGTCACTGAAAGTTGGCATGCAGGTACAGCAGGCAGTGAAGAAAGCTAATGGAATGTTGGCCTTCATAACAAGAGGATTTCAGTACAGGAGTAAAGAGGTTCTTCTGCAGTTGTATAGGGCTCTGGTGAGACCACATCTGGAGTATTGTGTATAGTTTTGGTCTCCTAATTTGAGGAAGGACATCCTTGTGATTGAGGCAGTACAGCGTAGGTTCACGAGATTGATCCCTGGGATGGCGGGACTGTCATATGAGGAAAGATTGAAATGACTAGGCTTGTATTTACTGGAGTTTAGAAGGATGAGGGGGGATCTTATAGAAACATATAAAATTATAAAAGGACTGAACAAGTTAGATGCAGGAAAAATATTCCCAATGTTGGGCGAGTCCAGAATCAGGGGTCACAGTCTTAGAATAAAGGGGAGGTCATTTAAGACTGAGGTGAGAAAAAACTCTTTCACCCAGAGAGTTGTGAATTTATGGAATTCCCTGCCACAGAGGGCAGTGGAGGCCAAGTCACTGGATGGATTTATGAGAGAGTTAGATAGAGCGCTATGGGCTAGTGGAGTCAAGGGATATGTGGAGAAGGCAGGCACGGGTTATTGTTAGGGGACGATCAGCCATGATCACAATGAATGCGGTGCTGGCTCGAAGGGCCGAACGGCTTCCTCCTGCACCTATTTTCTATGTTTCCGTTTCTATGTTTCTATGAAACTACTCATCTCCGTACACCTACTCTTGAGGTAGTGAGATGATCCGAGACGCTAGCCCACGTCCACACGAGCTTCACTATCTGCATCGGCAGGAGGTCATGGACAAATACCATGGGCGGCGCGATGGCGCAGCGGTAGAGTTGTTGCCTTACAGTGCTTGCAGCGCCAGATACTGGGGTTGCTCCCGACTACGGGTGCTGTCTGCACGGAGTTTGTACGTTCGCCCCGTGACCTGCGTGGGTTTTCTCCGAGTGCTTCGGTTTCCTCCCACACTCCAAAGACATACAGGTTTGTAGGGTAATTAGCTTGGTGTAAATGTAAAATTGTGTGTGTAGAATGGTTTTGATGTGCAGGGATCGCTGGTCGGTGTGGACTTGGTGGGCCGAAGGACCTGTTTCCGTGCCGTATCTCTAAACTACACTAGTATTTGAATGTGAATTTGGGGGAATTGAAGCAATGGGATATCTGTCCAACCCTAACAACCTGATGCTTAAAAAATGCAGTTTAGAAATATAATATTGCCACTAATAATTTGTAATCTCTTTCTTGGATCATTAATGTATTATTAAATGCTTTAATCAATTTACATTATGCATTTCAGTGATTTATTGATCTATAGTTGCAGATAGTTTTACTGACTTATCCCATTATTTTTTTTATTATTATAGTAAGAAAATGTACCTTTCTTCTCAGCCAGAGCAAAATAAACCATCACTCTTTATTATTAATTCATTCTATTATCTGATGTTTAAAAATATTCATTCTAGAGAGAAATTAATTCACATTAAATAAATTATGCTGATGTTACACTGTACTGCATGCCAAATTCTTCCAGGTCTGTTGGAGGAAGATTTTCATTGGTGCATTTTGTGCAAGTCTTCTTGCCATTTGTGATCCTTCTAACTGTTCTGAAGGTTAATTGCATGTAAGCTTGGAGTCGCGCGTAAACGATGAGCGGACCTTTTCTTGCAGGTTGTGCAGGGTGGACCTATATTCATTTGAGTTCAGAAGAAGAAAAGATGACCTTGTTGAAAACATATAAGATTATGAGTGGGCCTCACAGGATAAATAGATGTTGAAGGAATGAATCCTCTCTGAGAATCTAAAACCAGGGCAGCACGGTGGTGCAGCGGTAGTGTTGCTGCCTTACAGCGCCAGCGTCCCAAATTCGATCCTGACCATGGGTGCTGTCTATACAGAGTTTGTACGTTATCCCTGTGACTTGCGTGGGTTTTCTCCGGGTGCTCCAGTTTCCTGCCACATGCCAAGAGAGACAAACGTGTGTAGGTTCATTGGCTTCAGTAACATCGTAAAATTGTCCCGCGTGTGTAGGGCAGTGTAGTGCTAGCGTACGGGGATCGCTGGTTGGCGCGGACTGGGTGGGCCGAAGGGCCTGTTTCCGTGCTGTATCTTTAAACTTAACTAAACTAAATGTTCTCTGTCACAAACAGATGGTCATAGTTTCGTGGACTAGAGGACATAGGTTAAAGGTGAAGGGGAAAATATTTAATAGAAATCTGATGGTGGGTATATGGAACAAGCTGCCAGAGGAGCTATGTGTAGGAAGGAACTGCAGATGCTGCTTTACACGGAAGATAGACACAAAATGCAGGAGTAACCGAATGGGACAGGCGGCATCTCTCGAGAGAAGCAATGGGGCTGTCTCGCTGAGTTGCTCCAGGATTTTGTGTCTATCTTTCATGTAAACAAGCATCTGCAGTTCCTTCCTACACGTTTTGTCTGCTCCACTACGATATCTCCTCATGGTGTGTCTACTTGCCTTCTCCTCTCTCCGATGAGAGATCTGCAACATCCTTTCTCACTGCTCCCCCTCTGTGATTCCTCCTGCCCTCCTGCTCTACGACCACGTTTTAGCCCAGACTCGTTACATGGTATCTCTGATTTGTTATCACCTTCCAGCTGAACAATGACCTATTCTACGTTGTTAAAGAAGGAACTGCAGATGCTGGAGAATCGAGGGTTACACAAAAGGCTGGAGAAACTCAGCGGGTGCAGCAGCATCTAAGGAGTGAAGGAGATAGTCTGAAGAAGGGTCTCGACCCGAAACGTCGCCTATCTCCTTCACTCCTTAGATGCTGCTGCACCCGCTGAGTTTCTCCAGCTTTTTGTGTAACCCACGACCTATTCTACATGTTCCTTGGTCACCGTCTCTTTTGATCTCAAGATTCAAGATTCAAGAGAGTTTATTGTCATGTGTCCCTGATAGGACAATGAAATTCTTGCTTTGCTTCAGCACAACAGAACATAATAGGCACGAATACAGAACAGATCAGTGTGTCCATATATCATTATATAAATATATACACACATGAATAAATAAACTGACAAAGTGCAAATAACAGATAATTGGCTATTAATGTTCAAAGTTTTGTCCGACCCTGGTTTAATAGCCTGATGGCTGTGGGGAAGTAGCTATTCCTGAACCTGGTCATTGCAGTCTTCAGGCTCCTGTACCTTCTACCTGAAGGTAGCAGAGCAAGATGTCCGTCGGGGAATGTTGCCGACTGGCCCACTGCAGACTGCAGGAGTACGTGCTGAGGGACGCACTGAAGCTCGGTGCAGCCAACGCCAAGGCTCGGTGGGGGAGGGCCACAGTCTAAGGTCCTTCCGCTGCTGGACATGGGGGGGCACGGTATGGTGGAGATGCCCCTCAAAATAAGGGAAGGTATCCCATGCCGGGGGGCCACATGAGTGGCACAGGTGGGGTATCGATTCGCGAAATCTGAGAAATGTATATAGACTGTATGGAACAATTTGTATAGCCTCCGAAAATGTCGGATGGATTTTTCGCACGGTTGATGTGTTGTATATATTTATTACCCGAATAAAGTCTATTTTGAAATATAAAAAAGGTAGCGGGGAGGTGAGTGTGTGGCCAGGGTGGTGTGGGTCCTTGATGGTACTGCCAGCCTTTTTGAGGCAGCGACTGTGATAGATCCCCTCGATGGAAGGTAGGTCAGAGCCGATGATGGACTGGGCAGTGTTTACTACTTTTTGTAGTCTTTTCCTCTCCAGGGTGCTCAAGTTGCCGAACCAAGCCACAATGCAACCGGTCAGCATGCTCTCTACTGTACACCTGTAGAAGTCACAGAGAGTCCTCCTTGACAAACCGACTCTCCGTAATCTTCTCAGGAAGTAGAGGTGCTGATGTGCTTTCTTAATAATTGCATCAGTGTTCTCTTACACACCCTTATCTCTGTAACTCCCACTCTCCTGACGTTCAGTCTGAAGAAGGGTCTCAACCATCCCGTCAATTGAGTATTGGCAGATTAGGTAGATGAGGTTGGGACCATTCCAACGTTTAAGAAACAGTTAGACAGGTACATGGATAGGACAGGTTTGGAGGGATATGGACCAAACGCGGGCAGGTAGCACTAGTGTAGCTGGGACATGCTGGCCGGTGTGGGCAAGTGGGGCCGAAGGGCCTGTTTCCATGATGTATCACTCTATGACTCTATGACTCTGTGACTCTATGACTGTGACTATGAGAGAGTGGCTCTCCATTTATGAAGATGATTATTTTTTTCTTTGTTGTGAATCTCTGGGATTCTCCACTACAGAGAGCTGATGAGCTTGCAACATATTCAAGGCACAGAGACAGGCAATCACTTGGTCTATGGGGAGCTAAGAATTAGAGGAAACAGGCAGGAAAGTAGAAATTCAGCTATGATCTTAGAGAATGGCAGCGTGAACTCTAGGGCCACACAATCTTTTCCTACTCCTACTTTAGTTTAGTTTATTATTGTCAGGTACAGTAAATATCATTTAGATGTGCGCTAGTCAAAGAAAAAAACATGTTTAAGAAGGAACTGCAGATGCTGGAAAATCGAATGTAGACAAAAATGGATGCTGTCTCACCCGCTGAGTTTCTCCAGCATTTTTGTCTACCAAAGAAAAAAACGTGTGATTACAATCAAGCCATTCACAGTATAAAGATAAAGGATAAAAGGTACATCATTTAGTGCAAGATAAAGTCTGGTTAAAGATAGCTCAAGGTCTCCAAAGAGGTAGATAGTAGCTCAGGACAGCTCTCTGGTTGTGATAGGATGATTCAGTTGCCTGATAACAGCGAGGGAAAAAACTGCCCCTGAATCTGGAGGTGTGAATTTTCACGCTTCTGCACCTCTTGCCTGATGGGCGAGGGGAGAAGAGGGAGTGACCGGGATGAGACTGGTCCTTGATTATGCTGCTGGCTATGCCGAGGCAGCGTGAAGTACAGATGGAAGCGGTGTGAAGTGTAGACATCTTATACTTTTACTAAATGGCGTTGGAGAGTGTCGCGATGGCTGGCGATAAGATGCCAGTGATCAACTGTGGTTGGAAGTTGTAGGACACTGCCAACAATTTGCTTGGGGGGCATGCTGTCCACTACCTGATCAGCTGTTGACAAATGCATTGTGTCCTCTAAAGGGTACTGATCACATTGAACTGTTAATTTTAAAATCATTCTTAAAATTCAACCCCGAAGAATTTAGAAAGCTACCCAACTGAATCTCTAGACCTTTCATATTTTCATGCGCTCAGTTGATTAGTAAGGGTATCAGGGGTGATGGGGAGAAGACAGGAGAATGGGGTTGAGAGGGAAAGAAAGATCAGCCATGATTGAATGGCAAAATAAACTAGATGGGCCGAACGACCTAATTCTGCTTATAACGTGACATGAACATTAACTTATCAGAAGGGTCTTGACCCGGATCATCAACAATCAAAGTATTAAGTTTAGTTTAGTTTAGAGATATAGTGCAGAAATAGGACTTTCGGCCCACCGAATCTGCACCGACCAGCGATCCCCGCACATTAACATTATCCTACACGCACTATGAACAGTTTACACTTATACCAAGCCAATTAATCTACAACCTGTATGTCTTTGAAGTGTGGAAGGAAACAGAAGATCTCGGAGAAAACCCACGCAGGTCATGGGGAGAACATACAAACTCCGTACAGACAGCACCCGCAACCAGGATCGAACCGGGGTCTCCTGCGCTGCAAACACTGTAAGGCAGCAACTCTGCGGCTGCGCCACCGTGCCGCACAGTCTTTGGAAGTGAAATGGTCTTTGTTGGGGTTGCTCTCCCAATATTAACTGGCCCGGCTAAGGTCGAACTCAGTCAACATCCATTAAAGGTTATAATTCCGTCACGACCCACGGATCCTGAGAGTCCACGGTCCTCAGCTTCACTGCTGAAAGTTAGACAGCCCGGCAAGAATCACTGGCGGTGATTAGAACACATCATGCTCTCCCACCGTTACCATCTGTCCGTAGACAGCAAATGCTGACAACGCAAGAAGAGGCCATCTCTCCACCTGGACTTGGAATCACTTCAGTCAGAAAGCAAGGAGGAAGCCCAAAGGAACAGGTTCTACCACAGTTGGTGCTAAATCAACTTCCACTACATCTTAATTCTCACAGATGGATGAGGGAAATTGGGTCCAGTAGAGGTGCATGGGCATGAGGAATTTTAGGAACTTTATCTGCTTTAGCTTGTGGCATTTGCAAAGCACTTCTCAAGAGCAGATCTTATCTTCCACAGTACGAAAAAGGACTCTGCGCATTCAAGGTCTTGCCAAGGAGAATTCCTTTCTAGGCATCTAGATCAGTCAAGTCAAGAGGGTTTATTGTCATGTCATGTCATGGCTTGACTGCAATCACACATGTTTGTTTCTTTGGTAGACAAAAATCAACCCCTTGATACCGGGTGGCCACGGTGGCGCAGTGGAGGAGTTGCTGCCTCACAGCGATTGCAGTGCCGGAGACCCGGGTTCAATCCCGACTACAGCTGCTGCCTGTATGGAATTTGTACATTCTCCCCATGACCGTGTGGGTTTTGACTGAGATCTTCGGTTTCCTCTCACACACCAAAGACGTACGGGTATGTAGGTTAATTGGCTTGGTGTATGTGTAAAAATGTCCCTAGTGTGTGTAGGGTAGTGTTAATGTGCGGGGATTGCTGGTTGGTGGGGATTCAGTGAAGGGCCTGTTCCCATCTCTAACACTAAAACCCACACTAATCAACAATCTATCCATCTCTGCCTTAAACATATCCATTCACGGCCTCCACAGCCTTCTATGGCAAAGAAATCAGATAAACTGAAAGTGCTTTGTTTCATTTAGTTGAGAAACACTGACCATTGATCACCCCTTCTCACGTACTTTATGTCATCCCACTGGTCTGGTTTGGCTCAGCCATCAGGCACACCACCCGGAGGCTGCAGAGAATGCAGTCTGATCAGCTGAGAAGGTTATTGGCTGCAACCTTCCCTCCATTGATGAACTGTACAATGCAAGGGCCAGGAAGCGAGCGGGCAAGATCATCTCTGACCCCTCTCACCCTGGCCACAAACACTTTGAATCACTTCCCTCTGGAAGGCGACTCCGGACTGTCAAAGCTGCCACAGCCAGACATAAAAACAGTTTTTATCCACGAGTAGTTGCTCTACTCAACAGCCAACAATCTGCAGCCTCCCTTTGATCTGGTATTTTGTTGGTTCACATGCTTGATCAATGGTGTTTTATCATTAATGTTTTATTATTATTAATGTTTAGTGTTTTCTGAGTCACTCGTAACTGTCACTGTATGTCATGTTGTTACTTGTGGGCGGAGCACCTGGGCAAATTCCTTGTATGTGAATACTTGGCCAATAAACTTACTTACTTACTTTCTCATGTGCTCCCTACACACTAGAAATGAGGAGGAACGTCTCCAGTCAGAGGGTGGTGAACGGGTGGAATTCATTGCCACAGAAGGCTGTGGAGGCCAACATACTGAGTATTATTCAATTGCAGATTAATCAGTAAGGATGTCAAAGGTTATGTGGAGGGGTTGAGAGGGAAAAGTAGATCAGCCAAGATCGAATGGCGGAGTAGACTTGTAGGTATGTTACAAAACTTACCTTGAGCAGCGCTGCAGTTCTGCCGCTCCCCGTGTGCGTGACTTTGGCGTCTTTCAGAGGGGGGCGTGTTTAAAGTGCCGTTTTTCCACAGACAGGGCAAATCGATCCATGTCGGGCGATTTCGTTGCTGAATAAAAATCGCTCCGACATTTCATTCATGAAGGTATTTTTAAATTACGCTAGATTATTTATCAACTAGAGTAATTTTAAAATCATCTTCTAAAGCCGTGAGCGCCGACAACGGGAATGATTTTACGTAGGGGAGAAAATAAAGTGCACAGTTTATTTTTACATTAAAACTTGGTTAGGAAGGCTTTAATCACATTTTCATGTTGCGAAATGGGGACAAAAAAAATGTATGAACCGGCAGTGTTTTTCATGCCGACTTCACCGCAAACCACAACGTTCTAATACTCCGCATTCCACTAAAACCCACTCGTTAGTTGATTTAAATGGCCATTAATTTACAGGAATTAAACACTAAATTCCTTCCTATAAATTTATGAAAATGAGATTTAAAAATCATGTTATATTGTGAATTATTGTGCGAATGTTATTTGGACACTTAGGCAATTTTAAAAAAGTTTATCTTTTCTTAAGAAATGGATAGATGTTTAGATTTAGTAATTGAATTTTGTAATTAGCTACAATTAGGTAACTAACTAATTATATGCTTTAATTTCAGGTCATCCAAGTTATACTGTTTCATATTTGTTTCAGAATGCTTCAATCTATAATAACTGAAAATGTCATTGAGTTCTCTTAATTTTTAAGAAAGTTATGGGCTTTTGACTGTCCCAGATCACAGCTTTTGTGTTAAGTCAATAGAAAGGCAATGGGGAACAAGATGCTAATTTCTGAGTATGAAAATGGCCATAACTTTCTTAATACTGAAGATATGAAAGTGAATTAGGTGTCAAATTAAACATTTTTATGCTTTATCTGATGGGATAAATTGCAGACTTGATTTTTTTAATCTCAAAATTTTGTAACATTGCTAAGACTTAATGTGCTGAATGGTTTAATTCTGCTCCTATTTTATATGATCTTATAAACAATTTACAGAGGTCAATTAACCAACAAACGTGCATGGGTCTTTGGGTTGTGGGAGGAAAAGGAAGCACCCAATGGAAACCCACGCCGTCGCAGAAAGAACATGCAAACTCCACACAGACAGCACTGCCCCTTCAGGATCGACCCCGGGTCCCTAGTGCTTTGAGAGTGCTGCACCACTGTGCTGCTCATTTTGGGGGAGGGCCGGAAGTCAGGGGAGATGCTATGTGAATGCAAATCTTTCCTAACGCAGTGCAGTGAGAAGACCAGAGGGATTGTCAGCATGCAGTCCAAGACAACACAGCTGTGGTTGTACACAAATATGACCTACAATGCAAATGCAAGCAGTTGGTTGGCAGCGAAAATAGCATTACAATATTATGGAAAGCAGGGCTGCAATGAGCACAATATTTTAGCACAGAAAGGCTGCTATTACTTCCCCTTTTCATTTAACTCACCTTTGCCAGCATCAGGGCCTATATAAGTCTCCATCATTTCTGCTCATTGACAGCCAGCCCTGACTGTCGCCAACGTGATGTTTCCCACCCCTGGGAATGCCACTGGGGAGGTTTCCCCAGAAGCAATTATCAAACACATAATCTTTTCTTTTGCAAATGTCCTTGCTCATCACGTTGAATAAAATACTGCTGAACATGTGTCCGATGTGATGTATTCCAATAAAACTCCAACAATTTTAAATATCTAATATACTCACCTTTCACTGTGTGATGAATGTACATTGAATGCATTACCTTCAGGGACTGTTTTAATCAACAAGATTTCAGCGTTTGATTTAAGGTACTGAATGGCTTCGAAGGTTTTAATGTAAATCCTTGCAGTAGGAAATGGACTGATGTCAATTGGATTTTACTCTGAGAACTCAGAGTCAATGCCTTCGTATTGTAGTTTACATGTACATCTGCCCTCAGTCCTAACTCATTCAGATTATTGGTCTGGGTTTTCCATGGTTCTCCTCTTTGGACTTTAGACTTTAGAGAAGCAGCGCGACAACAGGCCCTTCGGCCCACCGAAACCGTGCCGACTAGCGATCACTCCATTCACTAGCATCATCCTACACCCTAGGAACAATTCACAATTTTATCGAAGCCAATTAACCTGCAAGCCTGAACGTCTTTGGAGTGCGGGAGGAAACCAGAGCATCCGGGGAAAGTCCACGCGGGTCACGGGGAGGTTATACAAACTCCATCCAGGCAGCACCCGTAGACAGGATCGAACCAAGTTGTCTGGTGCTGTAAGGCAGCAATTCTACCATTGCACCACTGCACCTAGTTTCCGAGTAAAATTGTTGTTTTTCATCAGTTTCTAATACCTTTCAGGCTGAATTTTAAGAGCCACACTGAATGCCACAGACATCTCTCCCTCATTGACTTGATTGGATTTATGTACGGTGCATTTGATCTGTTTGAATGATGGGCAAATTAAGGCTTTTCAATGTACCTCGGTACACATGACAATAATAAACCTCAACCTAAAACAGTAGGGATGCTAAAAAAGAAGACAGGAAGTGCTGGAGTAACTCAGCTGGTCAGACAGCATCTCTGGAGAACATGGATAGGTGACATTTTGGATTGGGTTCCTTTTCCAAACTTCTTCAGGACCCAACCAAAAACGTCACCACTCATCCATGTTCTCCAGAGATGCTGCCTGACCCACCGAGTTACTTTTTCACCCAGAGAGTTGTTAATTCTCTGTGGAATTCTCTGCCTCAGAAGGCAGTGGAGGCCAATTCTCTGGATACTTTCAAAAGAGAGTTAGAAGAGCTCTTAAAGATAGCAGAGTCCAGGGATATGGGGAGAAGGCAGGAACGGGGTACTGATTGTGGAGGAGAAGCCATGATCACAGTGAATTGCGGTGCTGGCTCGAAGGGCCGAAAGGCCTACTCCTACACCCATTGTCTATTGTCTATTCTGTATTGTATCCTTTTTTTGTGAAAAGCTGCATCTGCAGTTCTTTGTTTCTCCAATTGGGATGCTGCTGATAGCCAAATTCAGATAAATAAATAATTACAATCATGAGCTGGAATCAAACGCAGCATCTCCCCGGCTTTGCAGAGGCATGTCTAGATATGTGCAATGCAGCACTGAGCATTATACATTCACTCTGCCATTTCATTATCCTTTTTTAAAAACTTTTACATGTCCATTATCCTTCTGAAACCTCTGTACTAACAGTCACAGCTGCTCCAGTCTCATCAGTAGACTGTTGTTCCCTCAGCCAAACCGTTGATGCACTTTTACAGTTCTGCAACTTGGCTCAGGATCGATGTGCTATCATTGAAATGCACGATCTCAGACTGGGAGCAGAATACTCTTTCCACTGGGGCAGTCAGCTTGCCTTTTCTCATGCCTTCTAAACTTTATTTTTAACAATGTTTATTCTTCTTATATGGAAGTAAAGCATCAACTTTGGAAATAAATAGCTGGGAAGAGGGCAGAGAGGATTTATAAGAATGTTGCCAAGGCCAGAGGGCCTGAGCTATAGGGAGAGGTTGGGCAGGCTAGGGTCTGAAGAAGGGTCTCGACCCGAATCATCACCCATTCTTTCTCTCCAGAGATGCTGCCTGTCCCACTGAGTTACTCCAGCATTTTTGTGTCTATTCCTTGGAGCGCAAAGGATCTTCTTCCTTTCATGTCCATCTTGTTACAAATGTTGGCCTCGCTGTCATTGTTCGTCCTGAAAAGGACGCAAGCTTCCGGCAACAATCAGTGGAAGCCATCACTTGTTGCAACTGATGATGGTGGTAGCAGAATTAGCTCAGGATACTTCCAGTTTCCAGCCTTGCGACATGGAGGCTTCTGCTATGGGTCCGGCGCAAAGGATGAGTGATGAGCTTGTGGAGGTGTATAAAATAATGATGGGAATGCACAATGTCTTTTACCGAGGATTGCGGAAACAAGAACCCGAGTTCACAAGTTTGAGGTGAGAGGGTAAAGATTTAATTGGAACCTGAGGGGCAACCTTTTCAGTCAGAGGGTGGTGGGTGTATGGAATGAGCTGCCAGAAGAGGTAGTTAAGGCAGATGCACTAAAAATATTTAAAACCCACTTGGACAGGTATGTGGATTGGAAAGCTTTAGAGGATATGGACCAAACATGGGGAAATGGGAGTAGCTTAGATGGGGCATCTTGGTTTGCTTGGATGCCAAAGGGTCTATGTTTGTACTGTATGACTCCATGAAGCAAATTAAAAAAATGGGAACACACGGAACTGCAGAAGCTGGAATCTTGAGTGAAACATAAAGTGCTGGAGTAACTCAGCAGGTCAGGCAGCACCTCTGGTAGAGTTGCTGCCTTGCAGCACTTGCAGCACCGGAGACCCGGGTTCAATCCCGACCAGGGGTGGAAGATTGCAACCTTCACGTGGTCTGCCGTGTTTTGACTAATGCAATCAACTCGACAAACACAAACGGAAGATCAAATAGAATAAGTTGTCCAACAACAGAAGAAGAAGAAGAAGAAGAAGAAGAAGAAGAAGAAGAAGAAGAAGAAGAAGAAGAAGAAGAAGAAGAAGAAGAAGAAGAAGAGGAAGAGGAAGAGGAAGAGGAAGAGGAAGAGGAAGAGGAAGAATCCCGACCACTCGCTGTCTGCTACGAGTGGAGTTAGTACGTTCTCCCCGTGACCTGTGTGGATTTTCTCTGAGATCTTCGCTTTCCTCCCACACTCCAAAGACGTACAGGTTTGTAGGTTAAATTGGCTTGGTAAATGTAAAAATTGTCCCTAGTGGGTGTAGGATAGTGTTAATCTGGGGTGATCACTGGTCGGCATGGACCCGTTGGGCCGAAGGGCCTGTTTCCACACTATATCTCTAAACTAAACTAAACTAAAACTGCAGCAGTGAAGCAGGCCCTTTGGCCCACAATGTTCATGTTGAATTTCCTCCCACACTTAGGGTTGCAAACGTTCTTACCCCCAAATAAGGGACAAAAGCTCAAAATACAGGACAAATTCCCAATAGCAATTTGTTGACCGACTCGGCCGTGGCTGGGTGAATGATGAGTTAGCCCGGGTGCTGGACTGCACACAAAGCCCAGCCGGCGGGCCAGCTGAGGAGTTTTGGCCCAGCGCGCAAAGTCTGGCACCCCATCCAACTCATGAACCGATGATCGGCCATGAGAAGGAGGGGTGGCGGTGTCGTAGGTGAACAAAGGTCCAAAAGTCGGACAGCTGGCCGGGCTGCCGACCGACGGGGCCACGGGCGAGGTGCTGCTGCTGCTGCACTCCATGGGCTGCACTACGTCGGGACGGGTGAGGCGGGGCCGGATGCGGCGCTCTGACCCGACATTCCCTTCAACCCGAGTAGTAGCAGTCAAATACGGGACAAGGGCGGTCCCGTATGGGACAAACCATTTTAGCCCAAATATACGGGATGTCCTGGCTGATACGGGACAATTGGCAACCCTATCCACACTCCAAAGCCGTACAGGTTTGCAGGTTGATTGGCTTGGTATAAGTGTAAATTGGCGCTACTGTGTGTAGAATAATGTTAGTGTGTGGGGATCACTGGTCGGTGCAGACTCGGTGGGCCAAAGGGCCTATTTCCACCCTGTATTTCCAAACAAAACTAAGCTAAGCCTCTTAGTGCCATCCAGAGATGCTGCCTGACCCATTTTGAATTTTAAATAAAAGTGGAAATCTGCAGGTGGCTTCTGATGCCCCTTTAATTCAATGACTCAGACAGATCGCTATTACTTAACCTGTAGAAAATGACCTACTTTCCCCCTCTTCACGATATTACTGGCAATGGCTAAATTACATTTCACTGCTCTCGGTAATAAGGGATTAGCAGTGCATAGATCACAGCTTACGGTTAGAGAGAAAAATGTGGCTATAGTTCTTGTAACAGGATCACTGTTAACTCTAATTGGGTTATGGCAAAGCTGAACATTTATTTTGCCACTGTTTTATAATATTGCTGATCGGGATGTCAAATCAGACTGGAGCGGGATTTCGGAGCAACTTTGAAGGACGCTGGGATTTTCACAGGCGCCTCGGGAATTGAACACTTTTTGCCTGGTTCATTTTATTTTTATTTTGGGTTAATTTCATAAATCAAATGAACAATAGACAATAGACAATAGACAATAGGTGCAGGAGTAGGTCATTTGGCCCTTCGAGCCAGCACCGCCATTCAATGTGATCATGGCTGATCATCCCCAATCAGTACCCCGTTCCTGCCTTCTCCCCATATCCCTTGACTCCGCTATCTTTAAGAGCCCTATCTAGCTCTTTCTTGAAAGCATCCAGAGAACGGGCCTCCACCGCTCTCTGAGGGAGAGAATTCCACAAACTCACAACTCTCTGTGTGAAAAAGTATTTCCTCATCTCCGTTCTAAATGGCTTACCCCTTATTCGTGATATGTATTCATACCCCTTACCCCTAATATGTATTCAAAACATGTCCTTCTAAAGGCCCATTCCACTTACAATTTTGTAAAGTTTGATGTAACTTGTCAATTTTATTCAACTGCCAAAAATAAACGTCCTCCGGTAGGAATAGTTGGATTCTCTAAACTGTAGCATAAGATTTGGTAGCTTATGGAAAAACTATGGTGATTAGTTCCCAAGCAAATTAATGCAACAGAGACCCCTTATTATCGACCAGAGAAAATGTAAGTGAGGATTCATGGAGTCATAGAGTGAAACAGTATGAAACAGTCCCTTCGGCCCAACTTGCCCATGCAGCCCATGATGCCACATCTACACTAGTCCCTCCTGCCTGTGTTTGGCCCGTATCCTTCAAAACCTTTCCGATCCATTTACCAGTCAAAATGTGTTTTAGATGTTGTGACTGTACCTGCCTCAACTACCTCCTCGAGCAGCTCGTTCCAAATACCCACCACCCTCTGACTGGAAAAATGTTCCCCCCAAGATTCCTATTAAATCTTCCCCTTCTCACCTTAGACCTATGTTCTCTGGTTCTTGATTCCCCAACTCTGGGTAAAAGACTCACCTCTACAAGATCAAACCTGTACCTTGATGGATGGCAGAGTGGTTATTCAAGGTTAGTCATAATCATTTCATTTTCATAGGGTTAGGCACAGTGGTGCAGCGGCAGAATTGCTGCCTTACAGCGCTTGCAGCGCCAGAGATCCGGGTTCGATCCCGACTACAGGGGTTGTCTGTACGGAGTTTGCACTTTCTTCCCGTGACTGCGTGGGTTTTCTCTGAGATCTTCGGTTTCCTCCCACACTCCAAAGACGTACAGGGTTGTAGGTTAATTGGTTTGGTGTAAGTGTAAATTGTCCCTAGTGTGTGTAAGACAGTGTTAATGAGCGGGGATCGCTGGTCGACGCGGACTCGGTGGGCCGAAGGGCCTGTTTCCATGCCGTATCCCTAAACTAAACTAAACTAAACTAAAATATGCTCAATGCTAAATCCCTTCCCACACACGGCTGTATCCCACAGTACTGAACCACGGACGTCTTGTGGCGTTTGGAGGACCACCAATTATCAGCATCACAGCTCTGAGCACGAAGTTGACATGTTAGGTCTGAGCATTCGAGCGCCAAATCAGATAAACTACTGTGGCGCTGGTGACAAAGTTCGATTTACCCATGGAAGCAGTAGCATAGTTTCCCAGGAGGTTTGGCACATTCCTTACCTGCCTGCACAATATCCATATCCCTCCATTCCCTGCATATCCGTATGCCTATGCAAAAAGTCCCCTTCGTGCTGCTATCGTATCTGCTTCAACCACCAGGCACTCACCACCCCTCTGTGTAAAAAAGTTACCAAGTACATCTCCTTTAAACTTTGCTTCTCTCACCGTAAAGCTATGATGGTGTCTTTGACCTGTTTGGATGGCTTGCAAAAACAAAGCCTTTCACTGTAGTTTAGTTTTCTTTAGTTTAGAGATACAGCGCGGGAACAGGCCCTTCGGCCCATCGGGTCCGCGCCAACCAGCTATCCTGCACACACCAAGGACAATTTTTACATTTGCCAAGACGATCAACCTACAAACCTGTACGTCTTTGGAGTGTACGAGGGAACCGAAGACCTCGGAGAAAACCCACGCAGGTCACGGGGAGAATGTGCAAACTCCGTACAGACAGCACCCGTAGTCAGGATCGAACCCGGGTCTCCGGCGCTGCATCAGCTGTAAGGCAGCAACTCTACTGCTGCGCCACCGTTCTGCACACGAACCTCGGTACATGTGATAATAATAAACCTAAACCTAAACATTCAGAGAAGTATTAAGTTAGAGAGAAGAAACAAGGAACAGCAGATCAGACAAGTTGCATCTCTGGAGAACTTGATAGACGATGGTTTGGATTGGGACCTATTTTTAGTATGAAAAATACTAAACACTTCTGTTAGGATGTGGAGAGGATGTTTCCACTAGTGGGATAATCTAGAACCAGAGGCCATATCCTGAGAATTAATGGACGTGCATTTAGAAAGGAGAAGAGGAGGAATTTCTTTAGTCAGTGGGTGGTGAATCCATGGAATCCATTGCCACATACGTCTGTGGAGACCGTCAATTAATATTTTTATGGCAGGGATTGAATGATTCTTGATTAATACGGGGAGAGGGCAGGAGAATGGGGTTGAGAGGGAAAGATAGATCAAACATGATTGAATGGTGGAGTAGACTCGATGGGCCGAATAGTCTAATTCTGCTCCGAGAGCATATGAATGTATGAACTTACGAGGAGGGTCCTGAACCGAAACATTGTCTATCGAAGTATTAAGTCAAACATTCTTTGGAAGCAAGGTCACAGGTCTGGCCCAACTAATGTTTCTTGTCAGGGAATCTGACATGAAAGTTTCTTAAATTGCTACTGTCCACTCGTATCCTGAAAGAAGTATATAAAATGAAGCGAGGCATAGGTAGGGTGGACAGTCAGAACCTTTTTCCCAGCTGGTAACGCTTTAAGATGGGAAAGAGATGTTTTAAAGGACCAGGTATTTTACACAGAGGGTAGTGGGCACCTGGAACACACTTCCAGCAGTAGTGGTGGAAGCAGATATGATGGTGCTTTTAAGCAGGTTGTTAGATATGGACGCGGATATGTAGGATATAGATCACTTGAAGACTGTGGAGAATAGTTTAACCTGACACCATGTTCGGCCTGGGTATTGCGGACTAAAGGGCCTGTTGCTGTACTGTTCAATGTTCTGTGTATCACATACATTGCTGATTTAACCCCTGCATATTGGATGGTAGAGCTGCTGCCTTACAGCACCAGAGACCCGGGTTCAATCCTGACTTTAGGCGCTGTCTGCACCGAGTTTGCACGTTTTCCCCATGACCTGCGTTGGCTTTCTCCGGGAGTCCGGTTTCCTCCAAAAGGCGTGCAGGTTTGTAGGTTAATTTATTTGGTATATTTGTAAATTGTCCCTAGTGTATGAAGGGTAGTGTTAGTGTGCGGGGATCGCTGGTCGGTGCGGACTCGGTGGGCCGAAGGGCCTGTTTCCGCGCTGTATCTGTAAACTAAACTAAAATATTGCCTGCATCTCGCACATTCATGCTGGTACACGTACATGCTCCTACTCGCTAACTCTGATCAGAATCAGAATCAGAATGCCTTTTATTGTCACTATACACGTGTACAATGAGATTAAAAGCTGCTCCTACTCAGTGCAAAAACAAAACAAAAAGGGGGGGGGGGGATAAGGTGCACAGTTTCTGCAGCGCTAGATACATATCTATAAGAAGACAATGGATAAATAGAATGGACAATAGGATTCCTATATCCAGTATGGGTTATTGCACATATTGGAAATTACAGTTACTGTACAAATTACAGTAGGTGGATAGATGACAGTCCGGGGGTTAGGCTGTGAAGTCAATGCATGTGTGAGTTCAGGGAGATGATGGATTTTGGAAAGAAACTGTTCTTGAGTCTATTTGTCCTTGTGCTGATGCACCTATAGCGCCTCCCTGAGGGTAGCAGGTTGAACAGGCCAAATGTAGGATGGGAGCTGTCCTTGATAATGTTCTTCGCCCTGCTGAGGCAGCGGGAGATGTAAATGTCCATCAGAGAGGGGAGAGGGCAGCCGATGATCTTCTGTGCTGCCCTGACTACCCTCTGAAGCCTCTCCCTGTCTGCCATGGTGCAGCTGCCGTACCATGCTGTAATGCAGCATGTCAACAGGCTCTCAATGGACGAGCGGTAGAAGGTCAGCAGCAGGTTGGAGTCCAGGTTGTGCTTCCTGAGGACCCTCATTTGTTGCCAGAAGTGTGCTGGGTCTCGGACAGGTGGTAAGTCCCAAGGCCCCACTTACATTGTGAAAGGAACTGTCTCCGGATTCAGCCAAACACCATCAATGTTGCTTTATAGAAACAAGGAACTAGAGATGCTCCTTTACCAGGGAAAGGCTCAAAGTGCTGGAATACCTCAGCGGGTCAGGCAGCATCGCTGGAGAAAATGAAGAGAGATGTGGATCACATGGATGTATTGGTGACGTTTTGGGTCAGGACACTCCTTCAGATGTTGCTCTCTCTGGTTTCACCAAATGGAGACGCTTCTGACACCGATTGGCAAAGGGCGCCACAGTGGTGCAGTGGTGGAGTTGCTGCCTTACAGCGACAGAAATCCAGTTCGATCCTGATTACGGGTGATGTCCACATGGAGTTCTCCCTGTTTTCTCTGGGTGCTCCGGTTTCCTCCCACATTCCAAAGACGAGCGGGTCTGTAGGTTGTGTAAGAAAGAACTGCAGATGCTGGATAAAATCGCAGGTAGACACAAAATGCTGGAGTAACTCAGCGGGCGAGGCAGCATCTATGGAGAGAAGGAACGTGTGAGACCCTCGACCCGAAATGTCGCCCATTCCTTCTCTCCATAGATGCTGCCTCACTCGCTGAGTTACTCCAGCATTTTGTGTCCGCCTTCAGGTTTGTAGGTTAATTGGCTTCTGCAAATTGTAAATTGTCCCTAGTGTCCAAGTGTGTAGGATAGTGCCAGCGTACGGGATCGCTGGTCAGCGCAAACTCGGTCGGCCGAAGGGCCTGTTTCCACGCTGTAGCTCTAAGGTCGAAAGATCCTCCCTCACTATCTAGGATGCCTGGTGCTGTTTTTGCCCCTGAAGAATTTGCATGGCATCATTAAATTTCTAAGCATGATCTCTCTATTCTTACTGATAAAAGCAGTAATTTTATTTAGCTCAGTAATACCCTCTAATTTAGAGATGAGCTGTCCAGTATCCCATTTCAACAATGCATCCTACAGCGTTATCACTGCTGTCAAGAGATGAATACCATCTGTTCCAAGCACACATCAACATAGAATATTAAAATATTAATGACAAGGCATTTGAGCTAAGACATTGAATGAAGCCAGGGACCACTTTGCAATATAATGACTGCAATGCATATACTCTTGGCTTAGCTTTTCAACATTCTCTTGTGATTTTGTATTGCCGATCTGGGCCCTAGGAGCTGTAGACGCACATGTAAATAGAAAAGGAACGCAGGCTAACTCTCACACCAGGCGGCGAAAGGAGATGGTGGGTGTGAGTGTGGGTTTAGACTTCAGACTTCGGAGATACAGCGCGGAAACAGGCACTGTGACCCACCGAGTCCGCGCCGACCAACGAACACTCCATACACCAGCACTACCCTACAGACTAGGGGCAATTTACCATCTTAACAATTAACCTACAAATCAGTATGGCTTTGGAGTCCTCAGGGAAAACCCACGTGGCCACGGGGAGAACGTACAAACTCCGTACAGACAACACCCGTGATCAGGATCGAACCCGGGTCTCTGACGCTGTAAGGCAGCAACTCTACCGCTGCGCCACCGTGCCTCCCCGAGGTGTAGTCGGGGTGAGTAGCGTGGTGGGTGCATGTTCCTTAGGAGTCATGATTGATAGATTAAAGTTTGGGAGTTGCTAAAGTTTAGCGCAGAAAAGGAATGGGTGATGTTCTCCTTTTCTCCAGAGAAGCTGCCTGACCCATTAACTTACATCAGTTTTCGGTGGCAGTTATAATTAGTTAGAGGTAGTCACAATTAAGCTTGGTGTTCATTTGTTTTACATTCTTTTAGGGAAGTTTTGCGCTTCCAGCAAGGTGTTAGGCTGAAGGTGGACACAAAACGCTGGAGTAACTCAGCGATCAGGCAGCATCTCTGGACAAAAGGAATAGGTGACATTTTGGGTTGAGACCCATCTTCACACTGAGAGTGAGGGGAGCGGGAAATGGTTTAACGAGGGTAGAAGGCCATCCGGGGGAGTCCAAGAGGAGGGGGCTTGAGAGGGTGGTGCAGAATCATTGGAGGAAGGAGGACTTCTTCAACATAGGCACACCTTGAAGAAATCTCGCAGTGGAGCAGACAAGATGTGTCGGAAGGAACTGCAGATCTTGGTTCACACCGAAGATAGACACAAAATGCTGGAATAACTGGAATAACTCAGCAGGACAGACAGCATGGAAGGTAAACACAAAATGCTGGAGTAACTCAGCGGAACAGGCAGCATATCTGGAGAAAAGGAATGGGTGATGTTTCAGGTCAAGACCCTTCTTCAGGCTCCTCAAGGTTGGACAGCATATCTGGAGAAAAGGAATAGGTGGTGTTTCCGGTTGATCTTTCTCACCTGCTAGCTTACTTTAGTTCAACTCCCCCACCCATTCCCAATCTGACCTTTCTGTCCTGGGCCTCCTCCATTGTCAGAGTGAGGCCCAGCGCAAATTTGAGGAACAGCACATCATATTTAGCTTGGGTAGTTTACACTCCAGCGGTATGAACGTTGACTTCTCTTACTTCAGATAGTGCTTGCTTTCCCTCTCTCTCCACCCCCTTCCCAGTTCTCCCACCAGTTTTACTGTCTCTGCCTACATTCTATCTTTGTCCCGCCCTCTCCCCTGACATCAGTCTGAAGAAGGGTCTTGACCCGAAACGTCGCCCATTCCTTCTCTTCAGAGATGCTGCCTGTCCTGCTGAGTTACTCCAGCATTTTGTGTCCAGCTTAGTTTATTGTCACGTGTACCGAGTTTCCCCTGTTTGTCCCCCTGCTGTGCAGATATTTGGATTCTTCCAATCCCCTTCCCAAGGCTAGATTTTGTTCCCATTATAATTGAAGGCACTGTTCACATTTATAATTTAGAGGCAAACAGCGTTCCGCTCTGGTGAGCTCTCCCTCTGGGTGTCTGTTATGTGCTTAACCCAAGGATATGCATCATCTCAAACCAATCTCCTGCGGTGACTTCCATCGCTATTTTCAGCCTCTCCTGTTTGGATAGGATGCCAAGAAGTGGTTTTCAGACATTCCATAAATAACGGCTGTTTATTCTTATTCTTGCGGACTCACGGTGCAGCAAATGTTGGTGACAAGACCTTCCGGTTTGGAAATTCCGCTTCATTTTTACTTTGAGAAGGGCCATCATTTTAATCTTGTCGCCTGTTATGTCTAATGCTTTAATTGTTGTGTGCAGTTTTGGTCTCCTAATAAAACTCACCCAAAAAGCTGAATAGTACAATATACAAGAAAAACCCAATTATTCATGGTACTATTAGAATTTTGAAACAAATAAAATTAACTCTCAAATTAACGCTTCTCTCTCCTTTGGTTAATAATCCGTCGTTTAAACTATCCATTATTGATAAAACATTTACCCATTGGGAAAGAATAGGAATTAAAATGCTTGGAGACATGTATGAAACGGGACATTTTTTATCATTCCAACAACTACAACTCAAATACAACCTGAGAAGTAATCAATACTTTAAATACCTTCAAATTCGTGACTATTTGAAAAAACATACACAAGAATACCAAATTCTGACTCCAGATCTATTAGATGAAGCTATGAACAGAAAGGGGGACTCAACTAACTTAATATCATACTTGTATAATATCATTCAAATATAGAAATACCATCATCTGATACAATTAGAAGAGATTGGGAACGAGAACTATCTATAAAATTCGCGAAAGACAGTTGGGATAAATACTTGCTATATTGCATAAATGCTCGATCAATGTAAGACATATCTTAATCCAATTCAAAATTCTACATAGATTATATTATTCGAAAACGAAACTGAATAAAATCTTTCCAAATGTCTCCCCTATTTGTGCTAAATGTTTATCGCAAGATGCAACTATAGCACATTCCTTTGTTTTTTGCATAAAAATCCAAACAATTTGGAATGAAATTTTTGAAACTTTTACAAAATTATTTAATATAAAATTGAAACCTAACGCAGAACTGATTATTTTTGGAACGATGGAAGTCGGCTTTGGGCTGCCTTCGTTCCAAAAGAGTTTCCGTAATTATGGCTTAATAACGGCAAAAAAACACACTTAAATTTTGGAAAAATGCACCCACACCAACGATAAAAATGTGGATTTCAAATATGTCTGAAATGTTACACCTCGAAGACATGAGATTTGTCCTAGCAGGCAAATCAGACCAATTCTTAAAGATTTGGTCTCCATTTATCGACTTATTACAAGCATAAGGTGCAACATAACTCTGGAAATAGACTGTTTCAGGACCGGGTGAGGGGTGTGTAAAGATATGGAGCAGGTACATCCCTTTTATCTTATTTTCTTCATATTTTCCTTTTTTTATTTTTATTTTTATTTATTTTACTCTTTCTCGTGCTCTACGTCTTTATGGGCTCTCTCTTTCCACTTGTTCACGTACTATTAACATCACTATCTTATCTAACTTTCTCTATTTTTCTTTTTCTTGCTTCTGTTACTTTTCTATTATTAAAGTTTAAAACAAGAAGTGATACATGAAAGGTATTATGTTATTTTTGGTTTATACTATTGTACATTACTTCTAATAAAACAATATTTAGAAAAAATAAAAAATAAAAAATAAAACTCACCCAACTCCTTGGATAGGTCGGGTGAGTGGGCAGATGCATGGCAGATACAGTATATTGTGGATAAATGTGAGGTTATCCACTTTGATGGCAAGAACAGGAAGGTAGATTATTATCTGAATGGTGTCAGGTTAGGAAAAGGGGAGGTGCAATGTGACCTGGGTGTGCTTGTACATCAATCACTGAAAATTAAGCATGCCGGTACAGCAGGCAGTGAAGAAAGCTGATAGAATGTTAGCCTTCATTGCGAGACGATTTGAGTTTAGGAGCAAGGAGGTCCTACTGCAGTTGTACAGGGCCATGGTGAGACCGCACCTGGAGTATTGTGTGCAGTTTTGGTCTCCTAATTTGATGAAGGACATTATTGCTATTGAGGGAATGCAGCGTAGGTTCACCAGGTTAATTCCCATGATGGCGGGACTGACATATGAGGAAAGAATGGGTCGATTGGGGTTGTATTCACAGGAATTTAGAAGGATGAGAGGGAACCTATAACATTTATAGAAACATATAAAATTCTTAAGGGATTGGACAGGCTAGATGCAGGAAAAATGTTCCTGATGTTGGGGGAGTCCAGAACCAGGAGTCACAATTTAACATTAATCGGTAGGCCTTTTTAGGACTGAGATGAGGAAAAACTTTTTCACTCAGATTCCATCTGTGGAATTCTCTGCCACAGAAGGCAGTGGAGGCCAATTCACTGGATGTGCACAATCAAATAAGATCAAATGGAACAAGTTGTCCTACAACTTTAAGCTGTGCACGCCATACGCAAGAAGAAGCCATGATCATATTGAATGGCGGTGCTGGCTTGAAGGGCCGAATGGCCTACTCCTGCACCTATTTTCTATGTTTCTATGTTTCTAGTCTGGGGAAGAGAGAGTGAGACAGAAACATAACGTTGAACAAAATGCCTGGATTCCATGTCTTTGGGTGGCTATGTCATGAATGTGTCCATGATTTTCTTCAGGCAGTGTACATTGTTCAAAAGTGACACCACAGTAAAGGTATCTGCAATTTTAATCCAGTACTCAGCGGTTTGCATGTCTGTCTGTACTCCACTGATTGAGACCCACTGTCCCCCTGCCTATCACATGCCTGAGTCAGCTTGGAAAGTTCATCAATGGCTGAAGGTAGATCAGAAAGAGCAGTAGTGGAGTGAATTCAATGATAGCAGATTTAACCCGATGTGGGCAGGTAACAATTAGCTCCCAGAACTTATGATTAAGCTGAGGTTTCATGGAGGAGATGTTTGGCCCATCTATTCCTCTCTAAAAGAGCTTCGGAGTGGGAGCAGGCTGGATGTAGGATGGTGTAGGTTTAGTGGGTTTAATGGGTTAGGTATAGGATGGACTAGTGCAAGGGTTCCCAACCTGGTGTAAATTTACCCCCAGGGAGTAAATTCGATCTTATTTGATTGTGCACGCCGGGTTGATTGCATTCGTCGAAACAGGGAGGACTATTGCAATCTTCCACCCCATGATCGTGGCTGATCATCCAAAATCAGTACCCCATTCCTGCTTTTTACCCATATCCCTTGATTCCGTTAGCCCTCAGAGCTAAATCTAGCTCTCTTGAAGACTACCAGTGAATTGGCCTCCACTGCCTTCTGTGGCAGAGAATTCCACAGATGGAATCTGAGTGAAAAAGTTTTTCCTCATCTCAGTCCTAAAAAGGCCTACCGATTAATGTTAAATTGTGACTCCTGGTTCTAGACTCCCCCAACATCGGGAACATTTTTCCTGCATCTAGTCTGTCCAATCCCAGGGGGTATGATTCTGGATTTGTACATATTTTTTCTCATTGACTGACTGTGTTTGGTTCTGGTATACCGGTATCTGTTCATCATCAGTTGTTCATAAATGAGTGAAATAACATTGTTATGTGCTATTAAAGTTGCCTGGGGTAAACGGGACGAAAAAGGTTGGGAACCCCTGGGCTAGTGGGTGTAGTGTAGGTGCGATGAGTGTAATGGGTTGATTGTAGGAGGGGCAGTGAGTGGGAAGTGTGAGCAGGTGGGGAGTAGGATGGGTGTAGATATAGTGGGCACAGTGGGTGCAATGGGTTGGGTGTAGGAAGGGCTAGTGGTGTAGGTGTAGTGGGTGCAATTTGGACAGTGAGTGGGAAGTGGGAGAAGGTGGGGTGTGGAATGGGACAGTGGGAACAGGCTAGGTTTAGCATTGGGCAGTGTGTGGGGAGGGAGAGCTGGTTGGGTTTATGACTGGGCAGTTGGAGCAGGTGTGTGTGGGACGGGGCAGTGAGTGGAGCGTGGGACATGTGTATAGAGTCACGTTGTCTCTGAATGTTAGACTGAGGGGCGTGACAAGCAGCTGTGGGCACCGTGTGAACTGAGTTTGTGCAGCCAAGCCTGTCTTCTTTCGGTGCTGAACATCGAGAGCCCAACGATGACTGTAATGGAGACTTTCAGAAGTAACCTTAAGGTGAATTGAAAAGTGGCTTTCGGCTTCCTGGCCTGGAGGGTCTGGGGAGGTGATACGGGACAAGAGCAGTGTCGGCAACCAGGGCTGGCAGTGAAGGTCGGAATGTCCGTCCACTAGAACCAAAATCCGTTATAAAGAGGTCAGTAATAGCAAGGGTTATTGTATTAGTATTTAATTTTTAGTTTAGCTTAGTTTAGAGAAACAGCGCGGAAACAGGCCCTTCGGCCCACCAAGCCCGTGCCGACCAATGATCCCAGTACACCAGCACTGTCCTACAGACTAGGGACAATTTTTCAATTTTTACCTAAGCCAATGAGCCTACAAACCTGCATGTCTTTGGAATGTGTGAGGAAACCGGAGCACCCAGGGAAAACCCACGCTGTCATGGGGAGAACGTACAAGCTCCATACAGACAGCACCCGTATTCGGAATCGAACCCGGGTCTCTGGCGCTGTAAGGCAGCAAATCTACCACTGTGTCACCGTGTTTGCCATGGATTTAAACAAAGTCCACAACACTCAGCCATTATCCATCAATTCTCACTGCAGTTGAGTTTAGTTTAGGTTATTGTCACGTGTGCCGGGGTACAGTGAAACGCTTTTTGTCGCGTGCTAACCAGTCAGCAGAAAGACAATACATGATTACAATCGAGCCATTTACAGTGTACAGATACATGCTAAAGGGAATAGCGTGAATAACGTTTAGTGCACGATAAAGTCCAGTAAAGTCCGATCAAAGATGATCCGAGTGCCTCCAAATAGGCAAGAGTGAAGCTGGTGTGTGGAATAGGTCAAGGTGCTACCATCGTCAGCTGTGGAGCCTCAATGGCCTCTGATACCCGGTTACAGAAGGAATGAGAAATAGGGACGGTCCACCCGATGGCACAGCGGTAGAGTTGCTGCCTCACAGCAAGGTGCTGTCTGTTTGGAGTTTGCACGTTCTCCTCGTGTGTGTGGGATGGTGTTAGTGTGCGTTGTGTGCAGGGACCGCTGGTTGGCGTGGACTTCGGTGGGCCGAAGGGCCTGTTGCCGCGCTGTATCTCTAAACTAAACTAAACTAAACACAGAACCACATTGCAGCTAGCTGAGCTCGACCATGGGCTCCTGCCGATGCCTGAGGCACTGTGTTATTGAACATGGACACTCAATGAAAGTGGCCACTTGCCAAAAACGTTACATGGAGATGAGGGTCACAAATTGTAACCGCACTGCTGTGTTACCCACTTGTTCTCCGGCGCGTTGCGAATGTATTTTCTGCATCATGCTGTTGAACTGAAGTGCATCGTGTTCTTTCTTATGTATTCCCACTCGGAGCGGGACTGGGGAATGCCTGGAAGGTTCCTGCTTGAGATTCCGGGTCTCGCCTGTACAGTACTTGCGGAGGTCCCGTCGGAGGCTCGGTGGGATTGGACCAACAGGGGACTGCCAACGAGACCCGCAAAAGCCTTGTACTCTGCCGGAGCACAATCACTCTTATTGGAAGCAATGTCCCTCAGTCCTTCCGCACTTACAGTCAGCGGCTAACCTTACACCGTAACATGGAAAGCAAGGACTGTGAGCTGCGAAAGCCTGTTCTCGCAGCTGCAGGCTGCTGCTTGTTCGGCTTCATGTTCCCAGCAGTTCCCTGGTATTCCTTAGGGCATCCGTTAGTAAGGCAGAGGAGACAGCACAAGGACACTTTTTTTTCATGCAAGATAGCGACTTTACAGTTTGTATTCTTTGGATAGTTACTCTCAGGTTAATAGGGCATTGGGCATGAAGCAAGAACAGACCCTTCGGTTCACAATGACTGCACCAAGCATAATGGCAAGACCATCTCTTATGTGTAAGAAAGAACTGCAGATGCTGGTTTAAATCAAACGTTGAAACAAAATGCTGGAGTAACTAAGCGGGTGAAGCAGCATCGCTGGAGAGAAGGATTGGTTGAGATATTTTATTGTCTCAGGCCATCTCTTATCTACCTGCGCTTAATCCGTATCCCTCCATTCCCTGCATATCTGTCTGCCCATCCGAGAGTCTCTTAAGTGAATGTGACATTTAAGTTAACCATTGTACTATGTGCCTAAAAAATGCAAAGTGCTGGAGTAAGTCCACGGGTCAGGCAGCATCTCTGGAGAACATTGGGGAGTTTGCGTGGGTTTTCTCCGAGATCTTCGGTATGCTCCCACATTCCAAAGACTACAGGTTTGTAGGTTGCGTAGGAACTCCACGCGAAGCGTCACCCATTCCTTCTCTCCAGAGACGCTGCCTGACCAGCTGCGTTACTCCAGCATTTTGTGTCTTCCTCAGATTTGTAGGTTAAATTGGCTAGGCGTAAACATCAATTGTCCGTAGTGTGTGTAGGGTAGTGTTAATGTGTGGGGATCACTGGTCAGTGCGGACACGGTGGGCCGAAGGGCCAGTTTCCGCGCTGTATCTCTAAACTAAACAAAGCTAAACTAAATATGGATAGGCGACATTATGGCTCAGACTCTTCTTCAGACCCGAAAAGCCTCCTACCTATTGTTAAAATAGAACTGCAGATGCTGGAGAATCGAGGGTTACACAAAAAGCTGGAGAAACTCAGCGGGTGCAGCAGCATCTAAGGAGCGAAGGAGGTGACGTTTCGGGTCGAGACCCTTCTTCAGACTGGAGAAGGGTCTCGACCCGAAACGTCGCCTATCTCCTTTGCTCCTTAGATGCTGCTGCACCCGCTGAGTTTCTCCAGCATTTTGTGTAACCCCCAAGCCTCCTACCTATGTTCTCCAGGGATGCTGCCTGACCTGATAAGTCCTCTGACTAGTTTCACTGTCGTCCTGTTGAGTTTCACTGTCTCTACAACTCGTTATCGCCTACACCACAGCCAACAATGGACCATTGTGAGCTCCACATTTCCATGATCATTGTTGTTTTTTGCATATCTTTCATTAATTTGTACTATGTACCGTCTATATCTCTCGTTTCCCTCTCCCCTGACTCTCAGTCTGAAGAAGGGTCTCGACCGGAACACATCACCTATGCCTTTTTCTCCAGAGATGCAGCCTGACCCGCTGAGTTACTCCAGCTTTTTGCGTATATCTTCTGACAAGATACGTATCCTTTCTTGTAAACCAGCATCTGCAGTTCCTTGTGTCTATGCCACAGATGGCTGTGGAGGCCAAGTCAATAAGGCGTTCAAAGGCGGAGATGAATTTAATGCCAACTATTAAAATGTGGATTAGTAATATGACGGACATAGCTCACCTTGAAGAAATGAGACTCTGCCTATTAGATAAATATGATCAATTCTTAAGGAGTTGGTCCCCTTTCATCGACTTGGAATCATGTGATGCAGCAGTACCGTAAAGATTACTGATTTCGGGTCCGGTCGTGGGTAGAATTACATCTCCAAACAAAGATTTGAAAACTTTATTTTTTAAGGGTCTTTTTCTCCTATCTCTACTATCTACTTTTTCTTTTCTAATATATAACTTTCACGTTTTTCTATGTTCTACTATCTATTTTTCCTCTTTTTCCTCTCTATATTTCTTTTTATTTCCTTTTCAAAAACATAAAACTGGAGGTTGTACATAGAATGTATTACGTTATGACATAGTTGGCACCTAAAATTAGGTGCCACTGTATTGTTTTGCACTGTATTAACTTCTAATAAAATGAACAAACCAAAAAAGGCCGAGATTGACAGATACCTGATTGGTAAGGGTGTCAAGGGTTATGGGGAGATGGCAGGAGAATGGGGTTGAGAGGGAAAGATAGATCGGCCATGGAAGAATAGACTCAATGAGCTGAATGGCCTACCTTTGTTCCTGTGACATGAAATTTAGTCTATATTTCATAATCATTATCATAATTTATTAGCCAAGTATGTTTTGCAACATATGAGGAATTTGATTTGCCATGCAGTCATATTAATAAAAAGCAACTAAGCACACAAAATACATTTTAACATAAACATCCACCACAGTGACTCCTCCACATTCCTCACTGTGTTGGAAGGCAAAAAGAAAGTTCAATCTCTACCCTTCTTTGTCCTCCTGCCGTCGGGGGCCTCGAGCCTTCCGTTAATGGGGCGATCATGACTCCCGTAGCCAGCAGCGGGCCCTCCGTGTCATGGCGATCAAGCTCCAGCATCAGGGGAATCTCAGCTCCCCGTGCCGGGCAGTCGACCCCGGGTCGGGGATAGTCGAAACCCCCTGCGACTTTGGAGCTCCCGACTCGGTCTCTCCCGAGACTGCGTTAAAGTCTGCAGGACGCGGTTGGACCATCGATTTGTGCCTAGTTGTGGCAATGCAGGCACAAAACCTGCGCTGGGGAACGGTGTAAAAAGATGTTGTTCCATTGTTGTTGGAGAGGAATGTGTGGCATTTTGATGTCTATCCAACCTCTCCCTGTAGCCAATACCCACTAATCCAGGCATCATTCTGATACTTTTTGAGGGAGCATTCAAAGGTTCTCACCATTTACAATGCTCCAAGTCACCAATCTGCAACGATAGAGCTGCTGCCTTACACAGTGTATCTCTGTGTTCTATCTCTTTGGTCTTCACATCACTGTCAATCTATCCTTGAATGCTTTGGAGCCTGGAGCATGTACTTCCGCCCTCTCTCTATACACATTCCATTCTTTCCCTCTTCTTTCCTTACTTCAGGCTATTTTCAAAAATTAAATACCTGATCCAGAGTGATCTAAACTGTCGGAACATAGAGAGGTTCTATTTCCACCAACTAATATCACCTCCCTCCGACAACCCCTCGAACGAGGAATAATCTCAATGTTCAAGGTCTGTTTCCGTGCTCTATCTCCAAATTAGAATATATAAGGTCATATCATGAGGAATAGGTGTAGAATTAGGCCATTCAGCCCATCAAGTCTACTCCGCCATTCAATCATGGCTGATCTATCTCTCCCCGCTAACCTCATTCTCCTGTCTTCCCCCATGACCTCTGACACCTGTACTAATCAAGAAATCCAGTGCCTCAATTGTTCATGACAGTTCCTTCAGCCCCACGAGCGAATCCTTCATTCAATATTGATGACCTACCTTATTCACCGTAACTCTGCCGAAACTCAAAAACAAATCTTTTCATTTTGCTTCATTAGTTTCGTTTAGGGACACAGTGTGGAAACAGGCGCTTTGTCCCACTCTGTGCCAACCAGCGATCCTCGCACGCTAACACTATCCGACGCACACTAGGGACAATTAATAATTTTACCAAAGCCAACTAACCTACAAACCTGCACGTCTTTGGGGTGTGGGATGAAACTGGAGCACCCGGGGAAAACCCATGCGGTCACGGGGAGAATATACAAACTCCGTACGGACAGCACCCGTAGTCAGGATCGAATCTGGATCTGTGGCACTGTAAGGTGGCAATTTTACTGCTGCACCACCGTGCCGATCCTTATTCCAGGCATTTGTTCCATGCTTTTTTATTTTGTACATCAATTCTGCCAAAGACTTTGTCATAAATGGTATAATTTCTTCATACATTTAATCTCCCAAAGTATTAACCGTGCACTTCCTTGGACTAAACCTCATTTGCCATTCTCCACCCATTTGATAACATGGTGGCGCAACGATAGTGTTGCTGCCTTACAGCGCCAGGGTCACGGGTTCGATCCTGTCCACGGGTGCTGTCTGCAAGGAGTTTGTACGTTTTCCCCGTGACCTGCGTGGGTTTTCTCCGGGAGCTTTGATTTACTTCCACTCTCCAAAGACGTACAGGTTTGTGGGTCAATTGGCTTGGTAAATGTAAATATTGTCCTCCAATGGGTGTAGGATAGTGTTAATGTGCAGGGATCGCTGGGCGGCACGAACCCGGTGGGCCGAAGGGGCCTGGTTCCGCGCTGTGCCTCTAAAACTAAACTAAATTAAACGATTGCTTGTAGGATAATGTTAGTAAGCCGGGATCGCTGGTCGGCGTGGACTTGGTGGGCCGAAGGGCCAGTCTTTGCACAGAATCGCTAAACTAAAACTAAATCTAATATCTGTAATTGAACTAAATCCCACTCTGTCCTTTGGTAACCTTTCCCACTGTCTGCAACTCCGCCGATTTTGTTGCTGTCTTGAAACGTGCTGATCAACCCATCCACATTTTGTAAAAAAGCTTCCTATATATTTTCCGAGTAAACTGGATTAGTCATATTCACCTCATGCAGTGCAAATCACCCATGGCATGTCATCCCCAGAACAGGAAGATGGATGCTCATGCATCTAGACTTTCAGAAAGCCTTTGATAAGGTCCCGCACGGGAGACTGGTGACTAAAATTAGAGCACATGGTATTGGGGGTAGGGTGTTGACATGGATAGAAAATTGGTTGGCAGACCGGAAGCAAAGAATAGGAGTGATTGGGTCCTTTTCAGAATGGCAGGCAGTGGTGAGTGGAGTGGCAACTGTTTACCATATATATTAATGATTTGGAAGAGGGAATTAGGAGCAACGCTAGCAAGTTTGTGGATGACACAAAGCTGGGTGGCAGTGTGAACTGTGAAGAGGATGTTAGGAGGTTGCAGGGGGACCTGGACAGGTTGAGTGAGTGGGCAGATGCGTGGCAGATGCAGTATAATATAGATAAATGTGAGGTTATCCACTTTGGCAGCAAAAACAAGGGGGCAGATTATTATCTCAATGGGGTTAGGTTAGGTAAGGGGGAGGTACAGCGAGACCTGGGTGTCCTTGTACACCAGTCACTGAAAGTTGACGTGCAGGTACAGCAGGCAGTGAAGAAAGCTAATGGCATGTTGGCCTTCATAACAAGAGGATTTCAGTATAGGAGTAATGAGGTTCTTTTGCAGTTGTATAGAACTCTGGTGAGACCACATCTGGCGTATGGTGAACAGTTTTGGTCTCCTAATTTGAGGAAGGACATCCTTGTGATTGAGGCAGTGCAGCGTAGGTTCATGAGATTGATCCCTGGGATGGCGGGACTGTCATATGAAGAAAGATTGAAAAGACAAGGCTTGTATTCACTGGAGTTTAGAAGGATGAGGGGAGAATCTTATAGAAACATAAAAAATTATAAAAGGACTGGACAAGCTAGATGCAGGAAAAATGTTCCCAATGTTGGGTGAGTCCAGAACCAGGGGCCACAGTTTTAGAATAAAGGAAAAGTCATTTAAGACTGAGGTGAGAAAAAAACTTTTTTACCCAGAGAGTTGTGAATTTATGGAATTCCCTGCCACAGAGGGCAATGGAGGCGAAATCACTGGATGGATTTAAGAGAGAGTTGGATAGAGCTCTAGGGGCTAGTGGAGTCAAGGGATATGGCGAGAAGGCAGGCACGGGTTATTGATAGCGGACGATCAGCCATGAGCACAATGAATGGCGGTGCTGGCTCGAAGGGCCGAATGGCCTCCTCCTGCACCTATTTTCTATGTTTCTATGTTTCTAACTTACGTCGACCCGCGACAAGCTACGACCCTGTCCCCAAAAACTGAGGACAACTTAAGACAATTCAATCACTGGCACCTACCGCCACTTGAGGTAGGTTGACGTAGGTAGTCGCCAATGTAATTCACTGAAGTCAGCACCGGCGACAACCTATGTCAACTGGTGACAACCTACGACAGCGCCTATGTGGTGCGAAGTCAATCTATGCTCATTGGCGTTAACCCACTGTGGCCGACTGTCACCAAATTTTTTGAACATTTCAAAATCCAGCGGTGACCAGAAAAACACTATGAGTCTTTGGGCGACTGAGGAGATTATTCACAACCATACATGCTACACCCAGGCGACCATGTGGCGACAACCTAGTCGCCTGTAGTCACTTAAAAAATCACCTAATTGGGACAGGCCCTTAAGTTAGTCCGTTGTCATGTGCACTGAAAAGCTTTTGTTTTGTGCTAATCAGTCAGCGGAAAGACAATACATGATTACAAACGAGCCATCCACAGTGTACAGGTACATGATAAAGCGAATAACATTAATAACGGTTAGTGTATGATCAAGTCAGTAAAGTCCGATCAAAGATATTCCGAGGGTCTCCAATGAGGTAGATAGTAGTTCAGGATCGCTCTCTAGTTGTTGGTAGGATGGTTCAGTTGCCTGATGACAGCTGGGAAGAAACTGTTCCTGAATCTGGAGATATTTGTTTTCACACTTCTGTATCATTTGAGCAATGCGATGGGAGAGAAGAGGAAGTGGCCAGGGTGCGACTCGTCCTTGATTCTACTGATGGTCTTGCCGAGGCAGCGTGAGACGTAAATGGCATGAATGGATATATTTGGATTGGTTTCTCTGGAATGTCGGAGGTTGAGGAGAGACTCGGAGAGGCCACGGTGGCACAGCAGTGGAGTTGC